>JADMNL010000028.1:186537500-187137500 GCA_016271365.2 Neoceratodus forsteri | reverse complement strand
ATAGCCAAAAGGGCATCAAACAAGGACACTCCCAGAATATGAGTTTCAGTGTCACCCTCGGACATCCACACTTTCACCAGCATACTCCATACTCTTCCAGAAGAAATTTGATTAGGACTGCCGGGGCTCTAAAAAAGTGGGAATGACACTTCCATGCAAATTCTCTCCAAAATGGAGAAGAAGTGATCTTTACCGCACTCACAGCTGATCCCCTCCATTTCTCCATGGTTATTTCTAGGTGGAGATCTTTGTTTCATAGGAAACCTAACTTTTGATTAATTTCTTTACCCGTGATGTCCAGATGTCCCAAGAAATTTAATGTGGGGTCCAAATGGACACCCAGGTATTTAAATTCAACTACTCGGGACAACAGTGCATTGTTTCCACCTTTGATGCACGGTTCTACTCCAGTTCTGGCCAACCTCTGTAACGTTCCAAACATCATAACTTTTGTTTTGGTCTTGTTTAGTTTTAGTTTACTTAGAGTGAGCCAATTTGTTAGTTTGGAATAACCTTCTTGCAAAGCTGTTTGGACTTCAATCACAGAGGTGCCAGAAGTGAGGAGAACTGTGTCATCTGCATACAGAATACATTTAGTTGTATTCAGCACGTTGGGAATGTCGTTGATAGAAATTGAAAACAACAGTGGCTCAAGTACTGAACACTGAGGGACTCCAATCTTCACCTGCCTAAGTTCTGAAAACATACTCCCAATCCTGAGCCTTTGATTACATGAATCCAAGTAACTACTAAACCATCTTAAACTGGGCTCCAATGTACCACAGGACTTCAGTCTCAGCAACAACATTTTGTGACTAACCAAGCCAAATGCCTTAGTTAGGTTGATGAACACCATGCCCGTCACCAGCCCCCTTTCAGTGGCATCCAGCATGGTGCTCGTCAACCCAACCAAGGCTGTTGTAGTGCTGAAGCCACTTCAAAAGCCGTGCTGTTGTTCAGCCAGCATGCCACACCTCTCCAAGTAAGACATCAGCTGTCCAAACACATACTTTTCCAGCAGCTTTCCCATAATTGGTAACATAGATACTGGCCTATAGTTGACAACTACAGTTGCCCCTGTCCCTATCCCCAGCCTAATATATGTCCCTGCTAGTCCAGTGGAACTACCATGCCTTACCCCTGTACACCCAAAACTCTTCATTTGATGGTCTGGTCTACTGCAAAGATAGGTCCTCTACCAGCTACCTGCATACCCGTCACACTGTTGTATCAGTTTTATAGGAAGGGGCCATCACAAAAGTGCGATACTTCTGTTGGGGGTCACCATACTCTTTCAGTATGGTACCAAATGCTTCTGCTGACAGGGACTAAGTCAAAGCAGGTAAAAAAAAAGTCTGATTCAGTCCCTGACTACCCACAGCAGATGCAAAAAACTTCACTCCAGGTTCCCTGCAGTGCACCTGCCTGCATCCAGTGACAAACGGCCCAAGCAGCACCTTTGAAATTTGCCTTGGATACATTACAAGCTCACAGACTTGGAAAACCAGGCCCTAGAAACTCCCATTTGTTAGATACAACAGTGCAATTCAGGTCTGTAGTACAGGAAACAAGACACTGTGGACCTGTGTCTCGTCTGACATTTGTTAATAGTTGTTTGAATGAAGTTTCTAGGATTATTCATTATTTTGTATGTGGCAAAAATATACAAATGAATTGATGTGCTTTGGAAGAACGCATAATTCTCTGACCATTAACAGTTCTTACAATATTGTTTGGTAACTATGAGATTGCCATATTTCCTGGCTAAAACAAATCCAGAAAAAGAGACAGAGTATGCTGTGTTTGGGAAATGAAAATCCTGACATGAGCTGCTGAATAACCAGTAGTGGTGAAAACCAGCATTTCAGATCCATGTAAACAATGCACAGTGCCCTGTGTAAGTCTGGTGGGAAGAGGATTTTTCACAGCAATTCCAAATCTCAATTAACACATGTACAATGAACTTGCATAGGCACACCTGAGTGCAGAACTGTGTCTTGGAACTGCATGTACAGACTATGCCTGTAATTTGCAAGAAGAACTGAAAAGGAAAAAACATCTATTGTACACTCAATATATGTTATATTTCAGTTTTCAGTTCATTTGGAAACTGTGTAAGCTATGAACAAATGGTAAGGGGTAACACAAACCAGAGGAATTGGGAAAAATAACAAAACAAAGAATATGTGAAAAGTGTGAGCATAGAGTATAATTCTGTGGAGAAAAAGGGCATCAAACAGAACATATGAACATACAAACATACGAATTTGCCAGCACATAAAGGCCTTATGGTCTATCGAGTCTGCTTGAGTGTGCAGCTAGCTATCCTTATACAGAAGCTGCCCCTCCCTCCCCTCATTGTAAATTGATCATTGTAAAGACATGTTTTGTAGAAACTGAAATACATATTCAACGTAATCAACCATAGGCACAGAAAGAGAGAACAGATGATTTTGCACATTTAGTTTTAAATCTGTAGCACTTTTAAGATTCTGCATTGGACAATGCACACATGAGTACAGTTGTTCAGTTTGACCATGTTAACTTCTAAAAAATCTACAGTGCCTATCTTTATCATCTGTCTATTTCCCATAGCCCGTATGATGTCAGACTGTATAGGAATACATTTGAAACAGGGATCTGCATTGCCTGCCTGCATACCCCCAGGATCCCTCTGAAAATGAGGCAGAGATTTTAGCTGGCCCTGTGAGTAAGACAGTGAGGTCCTTCCTGCAGCCAGGTCTCACACTGGGCAGTACACTGCACAACTCATGTGAATCTGTGGGTCGACTACCCGAAGAGACTTCAAAGGAGAAAAGTGGTGCGCTTGGAAGTTATTTGAAACTAAGGTTGTTGGACACCAAGAGAAATGAGCTTTGTTCATTGGTTCTCCCAAATAAAAGTATTTAAACAAAGTATCAAGTATTTTTCCCATAGAAAGTTTTTTTTTAACAACTGGTCCAGTTCTGTTATTGTTCTGTTTTACCAGCCTTTTAGCAAACTCAATGGTTGATTTACACACTGGCTATAAGTACCATTTTGGAACCTGATGATGTTTTTTATGTCCCATTAAGCCACTGCGTTCTACGGTTGAACACAGATGCACTGTGCCAACAATGAAAGAGCTTAACAAGGACATGAACTACATCACATAAGCAATAAACATGACAGGGTGCAATTTTATTTTCACTGAATCGTGTGTTGTAAGGCATGAGGTGCTAGTGCTGAGTGCCTTAAACCACCTGAAGTCTGGTTCAGGGAAAGAAACATACGCCCCAGACTGTCTTACTGCACTTACGAAATAGCTGGCATGTAAAAAGAACAGTAACATTTTTTATAAATAAAAAATATCTTAAAAGGGTTTTATTTGCTTAAAAGTAAAATGTAGTCCTTTTTGAATTGTGCTCACACTAGGTTGTATTTTAACAGTGTTGCCACTAGGGGGTGATGCCTTCTTTTGTTACTACATAATGTAAGTAAGTAATAATACCCAACAGGGTGGGCGTTATTGGGCTGCTCTTCCCCGGACCGCAGGGGTATGTGAGGCCCACGCCACAGGCGGAGGGCCTTATAGCCCCTGGAAGGTCCATTATAGCCCATAACGCCAACCCTGGAGGGTATTATTACACTTAGAAAATGGGCAGTATAAAAAATAAATAGGTTAATGCAAAACTTTTTAATGAAAAATCACTTTAAAATAAGTATTGCGATAAAATAGTTCTTCCATCTGCTTTCAAGACAGTTAGTGTTTTTCTATTCCCCTCTCCCACTACCATCCTCATGTGACATTTTCTCCCTCTACCTTTTCAATGTTAGTTTATGTTAGAAATACATTTCTTGTGTGTCCTGCATTTTAACACTGTGAGTGTTTACTTTAATACTGCAGCTGCTGTGTGTGGTTTAGGAGAGTGAGCATGGTAGGACTCGAGGCAGGATTTATGTTTTGTCAGCATGTAAAACTCGGGAAGTTGGGGTAGTCAGACAGTTTTTTTTTAATATATTATAGGACATAATATTTCAATGAGGAGCCAGTTTATGAGAAAACTGCTTGGAGGAGAGTCATTGGTAACTGCGGTACCAGTAGCATACATGAGAGGAGGGGGACTTTCTTGACTTTCCACACTGAAGATCGACGTCCATCTGAAATACGGAGAATCAGGAAAGTCCCGCTCCTCTGATGTACAGTATTGGCACTGCAGTTGCATCTTTCAGTATGAAGCTACATTTTATAGTTTTGCAGCCAACCTGCTTTTTAGAAGTAATGCTGCTTGGTTACTTACTTTGGGAAGATGTTGCAGTGGGAATAAAGAAATGGGGAGAGACTGGACCATTTGTCAGGTTACAGTTTGCGTGACAAAAATGGCGCTGGTGACTTTCGAAATTCTGGGTGCCTAAGGATCATCTCAGTAATAGGGCACCCCGGACTGGCACTTTTTTTTTATCAGGCGTTGTTGAGAAATAACAGCCCAGGTGCCAGGCTGTTTCAGCCAATCAGGAATCGAGTTTTCATTTACCCATTTTCTAAATGTTGGTAGTGGTTATCAGAAAAAAGAGTTTTTTTTAAGGCACAGAAAAAAAAAAGTTTCAGGACTTTTGTTTTGTTTTAAATGGTTTCCTTTCCTTTCTGTTGAAATCATGATTGCAACTGGGCACTTTAGCAGAAGCTGTGAGAGAGAGAAAGAGTGCAGCATTACACCATAAGAGAATTGCTGTTTTAGCCTATTTTTTTTTTTCTTGTCTTTCTCCTGGGGCTCCTGCTGTCAGGTGGACTTCGGCTCTCTCTGGGAGAGAGCTCACATCTGGCCTGCTAGCCACCTTACTGTCTCCCAAACCCAGCCTAATACTGGCAAATCCCCCATGAATTTTCCCCTGTGGCAGGGTCCAAGGGGACACAAATCCAGTTTTGTGGGTCAGGGCTGCAGGTTGAGAACATGGCTCAGGCTTCATGTAGCCTGCCAGCACTCACCCAATTTTCCATTTTCTGTCTCTTCCTCTTTTTGTTGGGGGCACAGGCCAGCATGTGTATGTGGAGATGTACGCATGCTACAAGGTCCCGCAGCACCCTCCCTTCATTGGCATCCCTGACCCACACTACCCTGAGGCCTCCACCTGGGGGTAGTCACTTGGCTGGACTACCAAACCACCCACCCCGGCACAGGAGAGCTGTCCTCCAGATGCTCAGTCCTCTCCCTTCCTGGCCAACCCTCAGCAACCCACATTCACCACCAAACGTGGGTCACCAGTGTGGCAGGAGGTAAGTCTCGATGCCTCAGCCCTCCACTCCAATGAGCTGGCATCATAGTCTATTTTTAAAACCTAATATCTTCTTTCTTTGTGTGTCAGTCGCTCTGCAAGTCTCTTCATTTTTGTGTCAGTTGCCCTCTAAATCTCTCAGTTGCGAGCCAACTGCCCTCTCACACTCTCTGTTTCTGTCTATACCAGGGTTTCACGGTGTGGAACAAGTACTGTTGTGGAGTGGGAGCATAGGGCAATCTTCGTTGCAGAGGCGGAACTGAGTATGCAGAGCTAGGTAGTATATTAACTTGACAGTGGAGTGAGGGAGCCCTTCAAACTAAAGGTAGAAAAAATAGCAAAGAAAAATGAGAGGCATTTTCAAATGTAGGTTTTGCACCATGTGCTGTGGGTGAACTGGGGAGTGAACAGAACAAAATGTGATATGATGGTGTTTGTAAAGTAAAGGCTAACATGTCTGCCACAGATATTGTTTGAAAGCTGTCTTGGAAGCATTAATACCTGAATGTACTCTAACCTGGTAGACCTGTTGCGAATTTAAAATTCACCTGCAAAGTTAGTGCAAATGAGTGCACTTCATGTAGCTTTTCACTTCCTGAAGGATATCACTATGTGAAGTTACATGTAGCGCTATGCAAAATGTGACTTTTTTTTTTACATTGCCCACAGCTACAGCCTGGTTACTGGATAAAGTGCAAAGCCATAGGTTTCCTTTCTTGAATTGAACCACATAGCTTCAGAATCTTATCAGCCAATCAGGATGCAGGAAGATCCCTTCCCATTTTATAATGCAGGAACGCAAACTGAAATAACGTGCAGAACCCTTGGGAGTTGGAGTTGGGCAGAATGCTTGACAGTTGGGCATTACGTGTAATCTGGTCCTCCAAGAAGGAAACAAAGAAAATATATGGAGGAGAAAGAGAGAACAAGAAGTGAAGTAAAAGCAATACAGTTCTTTAAGCAGATTAAGGCTCAAGGAATCTTGAAACCAAGAGAGTGTGACCTTTAGCTGAATTTATTGTCAGTGCATCTTTATACAAATGGGTAAGAGAAATGTGTATTCCTTACACAATAAGTGGAATATAAAAACGTTTTATTAATTTCCCCAGCTGTGCCCACCTCATACTGTACCTCTCAACTGCATGCCTTACAAACCAAGGACAAGGCTCAAAGAGCAACTGACACATCTCGGTAGAGATGTGCCAGTAGTGCCCTATCCTGCCTACAGTACCTCCCGGTACAGAGAGTACCACAAGCGGAGGTACTTCAGAGCAGTTACTGTACAGATGCAGGAGGCAGTGCATGTATCTGCTGCAGCCTCAGTCCTTTCCTGATCCATCCTGAGGATGACGTCAGGACGGGATGGGGACCTGGTAAAATTCTATTTTGCTGGTAAAAGTGCCGTGGAATTGGCATTTTGCTGGCAAAAGTGGCATTTCACCAGCGAAATTACAGCAGAATGCCAATTCCATGGCACTTTCACCGGTGAAATGGAATTTCACCAGGTCCCCATCCTAACCTGACATCATCCTTAGGATTGGATCGGGAAAGGAACCTGAGGCTGCGGCAGGGCATGCATTGTCCTTCGCCGCATCTGTACAGTAAAATACTGCCTTACAGTACCTCCGTTTGTAGTACTCTCTGCACCAGGAGGTACTGTAGGCAGGATAGGGACTACTGGCATGTCTTTAGAGAGACGTGTCAGTTGCTCTTTAAAAAGTCAGGGACCAATAACCAAAATCAGGGACAAGGTTTAAAGTCAGGGAAAAATAACCAAAATCAGGGACAAGGTTTAAAGTCAGGGAAAAATAACCAAAATCAGGGACAAGGCTTAAAAAAGTCAAGGTCAAATAATCAAAATTAGGAACATACTTGGAAATCAGGCGCCCATACTTGAAGAAGGACATTGTACTTCTGGAGAGGGTCTAGAGGAGGGCAACCAGGATGATACAGGGTCTGGGGGAAATATCCTTTGAATAGAGACTTGAGGATTTCAACTTGTACTCCCTGGAGGAGAAGAGGGACAGAGGGAATATGATTGAGGTCTTTAAATATCTAAAGGGAGTAAATAGGGTCAGCCTAAATAGGGTGTTTCTGCTAAGGGAGGAGGGTGCCACCAGGGGGCACTCCATGAGACTGGTTGGCGGGAGGCTCAGGGGGAGACTAGGAGATACTACTTCACCGAGAGGGTGGTGGAACCCTGGAATGCACTGCGTGAGGAACTAGTGGCTGTCAATACAGTGCAGGGATTCAAGAGGAGCTGGGACAGCTATAAGGGGAAGGTCAAACTGAGTAATGCCAGACCTGGAGGTGTAACTTCGATGGGGGATGGGGTTGGGGGGATTTATGGGGGAGGCAGGGAGGGCAGCAACGGTGTCCTGACCAGGTGCTGATTTTTTAACATACTCGATATACCATTAGGCCTACTCTGCTGGCATCTTAGTGTGTTAGTATGTAGGGACAAGGCTTAAAAAAAGTCAGGGGCAAATAGCCAGAATCAGGGATATGGCTTAAAAATATCAGGGACAAATAACAGAAGCACTCTGTATAGGGGGCTCAATCCCACTTCTTTCACAGAAACAGGGGTTCTGATAGATCTCCTAAAACTGAAGGTGGACAAAGCAATGGGGCCTGATGGGATTCACCCCAGAGTTCTAAAAGAACTAAGGGGAGAACTAGTGACACCACTGACTACCCTTTTTAACAAATCATGGGAGGATGGTGTGGTATCTGAGGACTGGAGAAGGGCAGATGTGATTTTCCTTCACAAAAGTGGGAGCAAGACAGAGGCAGGAAACTACTGACCTGTCAGTTTGATCTCTGTGGTAGGGAAAATGAAGGAATCACTTCTGAAGGAAAGAACTGTTGAGTACCTAGAGGCCAGTGGGGCACAGGACCCAAGGCAGCATGGATTCACAGCAGGAAGGTCATGTCAGATGAATCTAATTGATTTCTTTGACTGGGTGACCAAAGTAGTAGACCAGGGAAGGGCTGTGGACATGGCCTACCTAGACTTTAGCAAGGCATTTGACACAGTCTCGCACAAAAGATTAATAAACAAATTAGCCAGCCTGGGAGTGGGTCCCAGAGTGACAGCCTGGGTAAAACATTGGTTAGACAACAGGACACATAAGGCAATAGTAAACAGAGTCCACTCTGAAGAAAGGGGGGGTTACTAGTGGGGTTCCGTAGGGTTCAGTACTGGGTCCAGTCCTTTTAATGTCTTTATAAGTGACATTAGGGACTAGAAGGAAAAGTATGCCTCTTTGCAGATGACACAAAGATCTGCAACATGGTTGATACACAAAGAGGCGTGAAAAGGATGAGAAGGGACTTGGCATGGTTGGAGGAATGGTCAGAAGTATGGCAGATTGGATTCAATGCAAAGAAGTGCAAAATAATGCACCTGGGAAACAAAACTCAAGATCAGTACACAATGGGGGTAGTGACAACAAAAAATGGAAAGGGACCTGGGGTAATCATATCAGATGACCTTAAGGTTGGCAAGCAATGTGAGAAGGCAGTAGGGAGGGCAGGGGGATACTGGGATGTATAGGAGAGGCATCACCAATAGAAAACAGGAAGTTGTTATCTCTCTGTACAAACAGCTGGTGAGACCCCATCTGGAGTACTGTGTCCAGTTCCGGAGAACCCATCTCTGCAAGGACATAGACAGGATGGAGGCTGTCCAGAGGAGGGCAACTAAAATGGTGCAGGGTCTGCAAGAGAAGCCATACAAGGAGAGACTAAAGGAGCTTAATATGCATACCCTCGAGGAAAGGAGGGAGAGGTGGAACATGACAGAAACTTTTAAGTACCTCAGTGGAATCAACAAAGTCCAAGAGGGTAGCATATTTCAGAAAAAGGGATGTGCAAGAACAAGGGGACACAATTTGAAGATAAAGGGGGGGATGGCTCAGGGGCAGTGTGAGGAAGCATTTTTTCAAAGAGAGGGTGGTGGACACATGGAACAGCCTTTCTGAGGAGGTTGTGGGGTCTAAAACTGGGGGAGAATTCAAGAATGCATAGGACAGACATAAGGCAATTCTTGTGGGGAGTAGGAGGAAGTAGGCTGTTGGTTAACTAGGATCTGCAGCTTATCCATTAGGTAGGGAAATGGGCAGACTAGGTGGGCCGAGCAGTCCTTATCTGCCATCAAAGTCTATGTTTCTATGTTAAATAACCAAAATCAAGGGCAAGGCCTAAAAAAGTCAGTGCAAAATAACTAAAATTAGGTACAAGGTTTAAAAAAGTCACTGAGAAATAACCCAAATCAGGGACAATGTTTAAAAAAGTCAGGGACAAACAACCAAAATCAGAAACCGGGACATGTAACCAAAGTCAGGAACAGGGTTTAAAAAAGTCAGAGGCAAAAAAACAAAATCAGGGACAAGGCTTAAAAAAGTCTGGGGGAAATAATAAACATTAGGGAGAAGGTTTACAGAATCAGGGGCATGTAAAGCAAAATGAGGGGCAAATCTAAAAAAATAAAATATCAGGTTGTAACACTGTTACAGTGTGTTGCTTTGTATAAATTACATCTTCATAATGAGAGTTATTAGATGTACACTAATTTTTTTTTTTTTAGCTTTTGTTGACTGGGTAAGTGCACTAGACAAATCCTGCCTATTTTCAGGCACGACCCGGGGGGAGGGGGATACAGATGAATACCAACTGACCTTGAACCAGATTAAGCTGTTGGTGGTATTTTTTTTAGTGAATGAGGGAAATTTGGCCAGAACACCAGGGAAATTCCCCTACTCTTTTCAATAAGTGCCATGGGATCTTTAACATCCACCTGAACTACCACCAATCCAGGCAGATGGGACCTCAGTTTAACGTCTCATCCGAAAGACAGCACCTCAGAAATGCAGCACCCCTCTCATGCTGCATTACAGTGTCAGTACTGGGATATTAACCCAAGTGCCAGATGTGGGAACTGAACCCACAGCCCTCTGATCTCCCGGCCTCAGAGGTGAGTGTACTACCTACTGAGCCATTGACACTAATGGCTGGCATTATTCTATGATTCAGATACATACTCTTTAGTGACAGAAATGTCAAATTTAGGAAGGACGAATAACATTTTTGTGGCAAAATCATGAACATTATTGAAAATCAGGGACAGCGGAAAGGGCATGGTCCTCCTTATCCCCAGTTCCCAAATTCATTGTGTGCACCTGCCATGGCTGCACCACTGCTCTGCCCTGGAGGCTGGGTGAATGGTTGCTTTTCAGACAATGCCAAAGTTGCTTCTTGGTTGGCCAGCAGGGGGCATGCCAGCACCAGACAGTTAACACCTCTATCCCTAGGAGCCAAGCTCTCCAGCTGCATTGCATTCGCAGACCCCACTGAGCCTCACTGTGGGATTCCAGTCCTTGAGCACACACCCATACGTCCTTTGCATCACAAAAGACACTACAGTATTTTCAGGTCGATTCAGTTTTATTTAGGGAGTTATACATTGGAACATGCTTATTTGCAATGGTGTCCTTTATATTATGAAAGCATTTCAGGTTCCATTAGTACAATACAGTAAGTAAAAATATCAATACAATACAAAGGAAAAGAAAATCTCACATATAAGTATAATTGAATGCGACTAAGGATAATATACATACTTCATAACAGCTCCAGGAAATCCATTAAAACTTTTACTTTATAACTCCTCTGTCCACTGGACAAAAGGCAAAAATTGAGGAATAGTATTCTGAGACCAATGTTGTAATACTTTCAGTGGAGGCTTCCTATTCCTAAGTGCCCTAAAAGTGGTAGTTCCACATCAAGACTAAGAAAACAAAGACAGTGCAGTTAGTAACAGCACCATCAATTACCCAAAAGGAAAAACCATGTCCACGCAAAACAGATGTAACCCCTAGGTGGCGCTATCGCAAGGGCTACTACCCCTGCCTGCTTGGCTAGTTGCAGGTTAAGGGGCCTAGGTTCTGATACGGGTGCCTCCACCCGGAGGTCATGGTTAGTAGTGGTCAAGCTGACCAGGGCACAGCCCTCCGGGACACTGTAACCCCCCTTTTCTCCTTCTAGTGGCCTGAACAGTACACAATAATCACTTTCACAATGACCCCTATTCATCAGACAACTACCAACACAGTTTGCACTTACCACCAGGGCTGGTTTCTCTAGCTTAACCCTGCGGACCCCCTGTAAAACAAGGTTAAGCACAGCAAATAACAACAGTACAATACTCTTGGCACAAACTGGAACCACAGTCAGGTTAAATGAAAACAAAGTTAAATCTGATTTATTCAGGTGACTTGAACAAGGGAGGGGCATAATCAGGTTGATTTGCTTAAAAGCTATATTAATCAGACAGTTATGCATGCAGTTCAGAGTCCCTACACTCTGCGTACCCAGGTAGGAAAATGGTGGGCAGGCCAGGAATGCTGCAGCTGGTTGGGGCCCTGTGATGAAAGAAAGCAACTTGCGTAACACACACTATTTGTAATCTGGAGCCAGTTTGTGAAAGAAAAGGCAACAAGACAATCGGACGACAACACTTTTAGATTTATCTGTTGTTGCAGAGAGCTACTCTGATGTTTACTCACAATACCCAATACTGGACACGACACAGGCAGGACAAAATCCAGACTGCAGGCTGTTGAGCTGGAGTGACCGGAGAAGCAGGGCCCACATGAATCACTGAGGCATTGTTTCTGTTCAAGGCATTGAGCAGGGGGCTGATCCCCAAGCCGGTCTCTCATCGATGACTTTCTCTGTGGAGCAGGTATTCTGGCTGGGCCAGTGCAGCAGGGCCCAGGCAAATGGAAATGGATACGGATTCAGTCTGTGGAGCTGGATACAGCCTCCAGTAAACAAAACACAGTTCAGACACACAGTTGGGAACCAAATCACGACCCACTATAAGCACACAGCACATTCACATGTAAGGAAATTCCACTGTACCAGGCAAATGGCTCTCCGTTTGCAATTACAGAGTCTCTGCACAATTTAGGAGTTCAGAGGTAGCTGGAAGTCCTGACAGGCCGATCGCATTCAGCAAATCTTCAGTCTTATTCAGGTTAAAGCCTGGTCACAATTCAGTGGCTTAATTCGCTCTCCAAGTTCGGATTCAGTCCGAAAAAAAACAAGTTCCCTCTCAGGAACAGCAGGCAGGCATGCAGGCCAAACTCAGGCCTTTCCACAGTAACCCCACGCGAATCCACTATGGATTGCTGCTCAAACTATCTCGAGCTGTGACTTCTTCACTTCCCAACTCAGATCTAACTGAAACTGCAAGCAGTGTGGGACTTTCCCCAAGTTCCAAAAGGTTTGGTTGGCTGATCTGTCTGTCAGTCACAATAAGGGCTCCCCCTCCAGGTTAGTTTAGGAGCCAAAAGCCCAAAACTACAATTCCTACAAGTTTTGGCCCCATCAAGCCACTGTAGGTAGGCTCCATTTTAGAGTCCCAAATGTACTGATTGGCCCATTCTGCAGTCCAGGACCAAGATGATGGAAACAAACAGAACTGTCCATGCTGCAAGGAAGGCAGGTTAGAACAAACTGCAATATTATTACTACTCTAACAAATGATCAGAAAACAAGTACATCTTCTAACAGAGATCCCTCTCAGATTAATTACGACTGCAATCCAGGCAGCTGTTAAAGAGACAGTACACAGAGGCTATACAGGCACTCTCTGGCAATACATTTAAACTGCTAAAACGCAGGACACCAGCCTGGCAGTGAGCATTTAAGCAAGTTCGAGGAAGACTTTTCGGGAACCCCCATTTGTAGGGGGGTTACACAGAGAACAGCAAAAACCGTGTCAAGGAAACAATATAGCAGAATTCCACAAGTAATGAAGGAAGCTCTGGTATTTGCTATGGCTCGCTACTCTTTTCACTTTTTCTTTTGGTACATTTCTCTTATGTGGCTCTGACGGCGCACGGCTAAATTAAGTCACTATTTCGCGATCACATGCACTCGCTATTTTGTATCCTTCATTTTTCCTTCTTCTACGATTCAGTGTGGTTTTCACCACACTTCTTTTCATGATGTGGTTTTGACAGCATACCAAAGTGACTGGTAGGGAGTTCCAAAGATCACACACATAATAACAAGAGAAGTACATAGACCTTTGGATTTTGACTCTTGGGGCTATCAGCTCATACTGTACAGCTGTTCTCAAGGACATTTTTAGACCTATTCAGCAAACATTCCTTTAAATAGTTTGGGAATTTTCCATACACAATCTTCTGGGAAAAAACAGTTTTATGCCTCTTTCTACACTTGTCTAGTAACAACCAACCCATAACTCACAGTGGTGAGTTGGTTTTGGAGTGTGCAGCATTAGTCTGGCAAGCCTGTTGTACAATACATCTAGTCTGTTGAGCTTTTCAGCAATAGAATAATCGTACAGGTGTCTGTGCTGTCAAAAATGAGAAGTATCTCGGTTTGTACTTTTTTGCCTTAGCTCAGTAGTTAAACAATTTTTATATCTGTATCAGCAGATATAGATATTTTATACAGACAATGATGGCAGAAAAAGACCAAGGTCCATCTGATCTGCCCAGAGTTCCTTATCTGCTCGGGATCTATTTTCCGCATGGAGTTTTATCCCTCCTGGTCCACCACGATACTCTCCTCTGTACTGCAACTGACCTGAGCAACCACCAAACCCTCACTCTGTCCCAGCCATGCTTGAAACTTTTTATGGGCTTGGCCCCCACCACCTCTGCTGGCAGACTGTTCTGCGGCTCCTCTTTCTGTAAAATAACATTTCCTAAAATCCTTCTTAAACCTTCCATTATCCAGTTTCCAACTGTGATCTGAGGTTCTTGACTTTGTACTTTTGTTAAATAGTTCCCCTCAATTCACCTTGTTTATTCCCTTCAGGAACTTGAAGGTCTCTATCACCCCCTTCCCGCCTTGTCTCTAGTGAGTACACATTCAGGGCCCTAAGATGATCTTCATAAGATCTGCCCTGTTGACCCTGAATCATCTTGGTCACCCTGTATTGCACTGTCTCCAGCCTATCTCTGTCCTTCCTTAAGTGACGACTCCAGAACTGAGCACAGTATTCCAGATGTGGCCTCACCAGTGACCTATATAGAGATAGTAGTACCTCCTTTGGTATCCCTTTTTTCCTACTGACAGTACCCCTCCCAATACACTCCAACATCTTTTTAGCCTTATTATGGGCCTTGTTACACTGGTTTGATTGTTTCAGGGAGTCACTAAAGATTACTCTCCCCAAGATCACTTTCCTCTGTGCTAGTGCTCAGTTTAACCCCTTCCATCCAGTACTCTGTCTGTTGTTTTCCCCCTAGATGCATAATCTTGCATTATTTGCCATTGAATTTTAACTGCCAAATGTTAGACCACTTTACTAGCCTTTATAGATCCCTCTGTATCTCCATGATCCCTTTATTGCTATCTACCCTACCCAGAGCTTTGTGTCATCTGTGAAGAGAGACAGCTTGCTGCAGAAGCCCTCTCCAGTGTCTCTGATGAACATATTGAAGAGGATAGGATCCAGGACAGATCTCTGTGGCACCCCACTCGTGACATCTCTCTCTTCATTCTGACCCCATTTAGCACCACTCTCTGCTGTCTCTCTTTTAACCAATTTCCTACCCATCTAGCTATGTCCCTGACTGTACTCAGGTCCTCCAGCTTCTTCAGCAATCTTCTGTGTGGAACTGAGTTGAAAGCCTTGCTGAAATTGAAGTAGAGTAAATCCACAGCATGGCCCTTATCTGCTATCTTTGTTATCCAGTCAAAGAAAACTATCAGGTTGGTCTGACAAGACCTCCTTGCCAAAAAAGCATGCTGTATATCTATAGTGGTACAACCTGCCAAAATAGGTTCAGTTGGCTTAGTTGTAATTATATTCTTACTTTTTAAAGTGCAACTGACATGTCTCAGTAGAGATGTGCCAGTAGTGCCCTATCTTGCCTACGGTACCTCCCGGTACAGAGGGTACCACAAATGGAGATACTGTAAGGCAATAGTTTACTGTAAAGATGTGATGGAGTACAATGCGTGCCCCTGCCACAGCATCAGGTCCCCTTCCCGATCCAAGCCTGAGGATGACATCAGGTCAGGATGGGGACCTGGCAAAACTCCATTTCGCTAGTGAAAGTGCCACAGAATTAGCATTTTGCTGGCAAAATGCCACTTTCGCCAGCAAAATGTTAATTCCGCTGCACTTTTGCTGGCAAAATGGAATTTCGCCAGGTCCCCATCCTGACCTGATGTCATCCTCAGGTTTGGATCAGGAAGGGAACCTGATGTTGCAGTGGGGGCACGCATTGTGCTCCATCACATCTTTACAGTAAAATATTGCCTTACAGTACCTCCATTTGCAGTATCCTCTGCACCGGGAGGTACTGTAGGCAGGAAAGGGCACTACTGGCACATCTCTACAGAGACGTGTCAGTTGCTCTTATAAAAAAAGGTTCTTATTTTTTTCCAGTGGCATAAGATACTTACTGTATATTGAAGTTTGAGTGAAATTGACATGACATATTTGATGGGGGGGGGGGTAGTTACATGTCCCATGTCCTCGCATCTGAAGTAAGAATAGGCTTAATCTGTAATTTGACAACATATTTAGGTTTGTCTCTGCAGGTATAACTGGAAGTTCTTACTAGTCTAAATAGATTTAAGTTACTAAAACTACATTTAGGCAACAGTTAGGCTTACAGCACAAAGTTACAAAAGAAGAGAATGACCACATTATGGTAAGATGCTACAGAATCATGATGATGGTATGGTGGTGTGGTGTAGTGTGGTGTGGTGTGGTTTTCCAAGGGTTAGAGCACTTGCTCAAACAGCACTGGTGTTCCCCAGTCTTCTAAGGCAAGGATATTTATTAATATGCCAACAAATGGTTTTGTTATGAAGGGTTAATTTTAGATCTGAGTGGTACCATGAACCAGACAGCAGTGAGCAGGAAGGGAGTAAGGACACAGCAAGCTGGGAGAAGGGTTAATATGTGTGATACTGGAAATGGGGTACAAGAGCAGGAAAGGAACTGGGGATGCAGTGGGATTAGGAAAGGGTTAATGTTTACAATAACAGGGGATGGGTGACTGGGAAGATGGTAGTTGGGAGGGAATCCAGATGTACCAGGAACAAGAAGGGTACATTTTGCTATGCAAGGAGACATAGCAAGAGGGATTAAGGAGGGAGAAGGAACACAGCAGTACGGAGAAACTGTTTTATTTTTATAGTCTTGCAGAGCCAAGGGCTAGGTAGGTGAGAGCAGGGAGGAAGCTGCAAAAAGTGGGTTGGAGGAAGGTTAATTTTTATGATATGGGGGTCTTAAATGGGTATGTGAAAGTGGGAAGGAGTTGAGACACAGAAAGAAGGGTGTTTAATTATCACAACACCAGAGGACTGGGTGATGGGTGGGTGGGTGGAAACAGGGAGGGAATCAGGAAACAGCAAAATGAGGGAAGGGTTTATTTTATGACTATGGGGGGCTGGGCAAGAAGGTAAGGCACTGGAATGCAGCTGGAAGTAAAGGGGTTAATATTTACAATACTAGTAGACCAGTGACTAGGCAGGAAGAAATAGTAAAGAAGTCAATACTCATTGGGATAGGATGATGAGTTACATTTTATGATACCATTGGAACGGGTGATCAAGAGACATGACAAAATTACACAGCAGGATGGGAGATGGGTTCATTTTTATGGCATTGGGAGACTAGGGAACATGTGGGAGAGAGCAGTGAGGGAACCAGGGTACAGTTGGAAGGAAACAATGTTCTTAGTTGTTTTATTAAATGGCTACTAGGAGCAGCTGTTAGCCCTGTAAGACAATAAAATAAGATTCCAGATATTGTATGGGATCACAGGATGAGGCTGTAATTGCATTTTATATTCTAGTGGTCTGTTCAATGTGATATGGATATCATGAAAACAGACTCTGAAACATTCACTGAAGGACCATACAGGCATTTGAAACAATCTGGTTTTAAAATGGATATACCTTTTTTGGTTTTACTTTTTTGTAACAAAAACTACAAAAGCATCCTTTTCTGGAAGGATCTGATGATAATGAAAGTTTCCGGTTTTACATGTTTACCATTTTTTTTGTTTTCCTTTCCTCAAAAATGCATTTTTTGTTTTCTTTTCCTCAAAATGCATTAAAAACACAACTTTACAGTGATCACAGCCCCTCCCCCTCCAAGTTAAATGCTACTTCACCAGTGTTTTACTAAATTTGCAGGTTTCTTTCTGTCCTTCCCCAAATGATATGCAGGCCAATTTTCAGGTCTGTAGAACAAATAACGGATGAGTTATAAGCAGAAGAAAATCATGATTTAAAAGTGATGGGAAATCATTTTCACATAGTTAAATGCCCTGTGTCCCATTATCCTTTCTATGTCAGTTAATTATTCCAATATACTTCAACCAATGTTTGTTAAAAAAAAACTAGCTTTGGAGTGCCCACAAATTCACATAGAGTTCCAATTTTCAGCACATGCTCCTCTTTCTTTTCATATTTCTAAGACATTCCAAGACTTCACTTACACCACTCTCTGCTATTTATTTATTTGCTTTTGGTAACCGGGTGGGTGCACTAGGCATAAGAATACCTATTTTCAGGCATGACCCGGGAGAAAACAGCTTGAAAATACATAGGTATACATGTGACGCAGCACATGAGATAGGAAGCACAATTAAGAGGGAATTACATACAATCAAACTAGGGTATTGAGAAACATTGATTCAACATACTAATAAACTTAGGGTATAGAGAAATATGAGACGTTATAATGCAATTAAGTACAGTTTGGACAGGATACAACAAGATCAGTACAATGTGAGAAACAGGCATTGCAATAGCAAGCATACATGGAAACAATACAATAAGTGCCAACGATGTGTGGTTAATGAAGCAGGGAAGAGAGGAAGGAGGAGTGGTAGGAAGCAAAGGAAGAGGGTAAGGGATGAGAGAGAAGACATATTTGGAGGGTATTAGGAGAGGAAGAGAAAGAGGTCTAAGGGAAGTGGATTACCTGAGGAAAACAGAGTGCAGGGAGAAAGCATGGTTCAAGGTAGGCGAAAGCAAGTGCAGGGGCTAGTAGCATGCAGATGCTCATGGTGAAGTTTCTTAAAGCTAGCATGGGTGGTCACTTGACGAATAGTTTGAGGTATGGAATTCCAGTATTTTGGAGGCGTATAGGAGAAAGCATGTGCACCCATATTGGTTCTGCATCTGGGAATGTGGAGAAAGGCCTGGGCTGTAGATCATAGTCCATAGGAGAGAGGTTGTGAGTGCAGCAGGGAGGCAAGGGATAGTGAAAGGCCTGATCTGACAATGCTGTCAATTAGTGAACCAAGAGACTGGAGTCGATGGGCAGAGGGGGCAAGGCCAATTTAGGTCAGCATAGAGCTGGCAATGGTGTTTGCAGTGTGGGGTGCAGAGGCATGGCAGCAGATGTTATTATAGGTGGTGTCCCATTTATGGAGGGCAGACTTTGAGGCTGATAGGTAAATGACTGAGCCATAGGCCAGGGCTGGGAGAAGAAAGCCTTGTGCCACAGCGAGTTGACCTGAATGGCCTGGAATGGTATTACTAATATCATAGGATGTTCAGGGAGCAGTGTGAAAAGAGATAATACAAACTGCTGAGGAGAGAGGGGTTCAGTATAGTAACAAAGGCAAAAAAAAATCAAGCATTTGTCAATGCCGAATGTTTGCTTGCTGGTATTAGCATTGGAAATGCAGGAGTTAGAAAGATGCAGAATAGGAATGGCAGTGAAGTATTGAACTTCAAGCCAACACCACCTTCACCCTGCAGAGACGGGCAAGCATTGGGGTATGCATTTGGGTTGTCGCCCATAACGTTCATGCCATTTCACTTCACACTATCCAGCAGACGCCGACATGTGTTGAGGTGTGCCTTGGGGTGTTCAGCTTTACAGTCATCCCACTCTATAAGGACATACGCTAAAATGGGTGCAGTATAGGAGAATGGGGTGAACTCTGGGGCCGAAGAGTCCAAGGCACACCTCGATGCCTGTCACTGGCTGCAGGGTGGTGGAGTAGGGTGGGGGTGGAATAGCATGAACATTACAGTCTGCAATCCAAAGGCACACCCCTGATGCCCATCAGTCTGTACAGGGTGGGACTTTGTGGTTAGAAACCCTAATGCCCTAGGAGTTTGTTGGTATGTGCACTACAAATTTTCAACATGGCCATGTTGTGACCCCCACCTCATGAAAGCATTTGGAACCTCTTCTCATGAACAGTGGCACTGTAATTTTGTCAATGTGTCCCGAACTTTGAGTTTCCTCAGCGACTGTGCCATTGTATGCCAGATGTACGAAAACACAGATTGGGCAGGATGTAAAGAATGACAGTTCTACCATTCATAAGAAGTTGTAAAGAGATTGCAATGTTGAAAATCTGTAGTGAAAAATCTTAAAAATGCTCAAACTTCCGAGCGTAAGTGGAAACTGCGCAACGCATGTGCGTAACACAGTCATTTAGGGGAATTCTTTCACCAAATTTTCCACATGGGCATTTTGTGACCTCTGCTCATAAAGACTGTCACTATGATTCTCTTAATCTGTCCCAAACATTGATTTCCCACAGCAACCGCGCTATTCCGTGCCAGATGTGTAAACGAATATTTGGGACATGATGTGAAAAATGACAGCTGCACTGTTCATAAGGAGGTCTGAAAAAATGCCAATGTTGAAAATCTGGAGTGAAAACACTACAAATTTGTGAAGATACGAGGGTGCATGGAAACTGCACAATGCACGCTTGTAACAGTCATTTTATGGACATTTGTCACCAAATTTTCAACATAGGCATTTTAGGGACCTCTGCTCATACATAGTCACTGTGATTTTAAATACCAACATACATACAAACATATGAACACACGAACATACGGATCTGCCAGCAGAACACACCAATCGGTCTATGTAAGTCTGCCCGAGTGTGCAGCTTGCACCCTAGATTGCAGCAGCCCAAGCCTCCTCCCCCTCAGTTCCTCTCCCGCTTGTCCCAGCCCCTGCCTCCTGACTCTTTCTCTTGCTTTATCCCATTCCTTCTTAAAGCTATTGACTGATCTACATGTTACCTCCCCCTCTGGCAGTGCATTCCAACTAGACACCACCCTCTCAGAGAAATAGTGCCTCCTCATTTCCCTCTTGAAACATCCCCTTTCCAATCTTAGTCCGTGCCCCATCGTCTCTCTTCCACTCCTCAGTTTAAACACCCCCTTGGTGCTAGGTTTATTTACCCCCTCAGGTATTTAAATGCTTCACTCATATCCCCCTATCCCTTCTCTCCTCCAGTGTGTACATGTTCAGCTCCGACAACCTAACTTCATATTCCTTTCATTCCATCCCCGTTAACATTTTTGTTGCCCTCCTTTGCACCTCCTCCAGTAACTTTATATCTATCCTCAGGTATGGCCTCCAGTATTGCACACAGTACTCTAGGTGTAGTTTGACCAATGATCTGTGGAGAGGTAGGATCACATCCCTGTGTCTGGATGAGAATCAACCCTCTTGCGATGCACCCAAGCATCCTGTTTGCCTTCGCCGCTGCTCTCCTGCACTGGGCCGAGTCGTTCATATTCCTAGTTACCAACACCCCTAGGTCCTTCTGTTCCTCTGGGATCCCAAACCAATAGTTCCTCTTCTGGTTCTTAGCCCTGAAGTGCACCACCTTACATGTCTTTGCGTTGAATCCTAGCTGCCACTCCACTGACCATGTCTCTAGTTTGGTTAGGTCCCCCTGCAGATTTTCCCATTCATCCTCTTCATTCACCACTGCCCCCAATTTGGTATAATCTCCTAACAGACTAACCCTGCTCCCCAGTCCATGTGCTATATCAGAGATAAAGAGCCCAAATAGCACCGGGCCCAGCACTGACCCTTGCGGCACTCCACTTGTCACTGCTCTGGGTGCCGAGGGCTCCCCCACCACCACCCTCTGTACCCTCCCCTGTAACCAGTTCTCAATCCATTTAGTCAGCTTTTTCCACACCCCCACTGCCATCAGCTTCCCCCCCCCAGTTTCCCATGAGGCACTGTATCGAAGGCCTTACTGAAGTCCAAGTACAGGACATGTACAGCATGGCCCTGTCCAACTCCCTTGTTACCCAGTCACAATACTCTATTAGGTTGGTTTGACAAGACCTCTCTGAGATGAACCCATGTTTTGCCATCTATCTTGGAGGCCATCACTATCTAGGAATGCAACCAGCCTCTCCTTCAGTAGTGCCTCCATAAACTTACCCACTATGGACATGAGGCTTACCGGCCAATAATTTCCTGGCTCCTCCCTAGGCCCACTCTTGTGTATGGGCACCACATGGGCCACCCTCCAGTCCTGGGGCACACATCCCATTTTCAGAGAGGTGTTGAACAGATCTGCCAGCAACAGCTCCACCTCCATCAGCACTCTGGGGTGGATGCCATCGGGACTTGGTGCCTTGCCCACCTTTACTGACCTCAGCCCATCTAGCACCCTACTTCCTGTGATCACTTTGTCCGCCACCTCCTCCCCCTTTCCCCACCCCCCAGCCCATTCTGGTAGTGGACCATCCCTCTCATTAGTGAAAATGCAGTAGAATTTCCACTTGCTTCTTCTCCTTTTCCACCCAATCCCCTCCCTGCTTTATCCTCACAATATGTTCCTTGCACTTCCTCTTTTCCCTGACATACCTAAAAAAGTCATTTTCCCCTCCATTTATGCCCTATGCAGACCTTAATTGCCTGGAGGACTTAGCTTTTTTTCACGCTCCTGGCAACCTCCCTTGACCAATTCCCGAAAGCCTTCTTATCCTCTCCCTTCCCTGTTCTCCTGTACTTCCGGTATGCAGATGTCTTTGCCCTCACCCCTTGCAGCACTTCCTTGTTCAGCTAGCATGGTTTCTTGGCTCTGTTCTTCTTACTCCTGGCCCTAGTGCAGGCTACTGTGGCCTGTGTTAGCCCAGTCTTTATGACTCCCCACTTTTGTTTTGCATCCATCCCCAGCCTTATATCCTGGAGTCTCCCTTGCAGTATTGCTCCCATCCTCCCAAAGTCCACCCTAATAAAGTCCACCGCCTTAGTGCCTGTGCCTCCTGTCTCACTGCCCAGCGCAACAATGAGCCACAGTTTGGTGGTCACTGCCTGCTAGAGGGTCCTCAACTCTTACCTCCCTCACTGCCTCCCCATTTGCCAGCACTAAGTCCAGAGTGTTACCAAGCCTTGTAGGCCCACTTACAAGCTGTGTCAGAAGGCCGTCCTGGAATGAATCAAGGAGCACCTGCTCCCTGGTACTGCTAGTGGCCGGGGTGCTCCAGTCAACCCATGGTAGGTTAAAATCCCCCACTATCACCACACTCCCCCTTCTACACACCCTCCTTATCTGCTCTGCCACCACCCCATCCAGTTCCCCGGATTGGGCTGGTCTTCTGTACCCCACTCCCAGCATCAGCTTTCTGCCTTTGGAGTCCAGGAGCTGCACCCAAAGTGCCTCTGTCCTGTCCTCTTCTCCCTTGTCCCTTCTACATTTAATCCCTTCCCTCACATAGAGTGCACCCCCCCTTCCAAATGCCCGGTCCCTTCTGTATATCCTATATTCCGGGATTGCCAAGTCCCAGTCATGGTACTCTGTGGCCCAAGTCTTTGTCACTACAACAATGTCCACCTTCCCCTATGAAAGGAGCACCTGAAGCTCTGCAGTTTTGTTCCCCAGGCTTCTTGCATTGAAAGAGACCACTGACTTTCCACCCACACCCCTCCTTCTCCTCACTCTTCTCCTCCTTGGCCTGTGTCCCTCTTACCAGTAGTCCACAGCCTTTCTCCTCCTTTTTCTTACCGGGTAGTGGTGCCTTCTGTATTACACTCAGACCACTCTGCCCGCCCCCTCCCAGGGTTACTAAGCCTCTGTCTTTACCTATATCTAGGGGGGGTGAGCTCATTGGGCTCCCCTTTCTACCAACCTCAGTCTTTTGTCCACACCCCCATTAGTTTAAATCCACCTTAGTAGAGATATACCCCTCTAATTCTGCCTGTAATACTCCCTTCCCCTTCCTGCTCAAGTGTAACCTGTCCCCCGCGTGCAAGTCACTATTCCCCCAGACCCTACCCCCAGTTAGTCACTAACCCATAATTTCTGGTGTGGCACCAATCCCCCAGTCAATCATTGAACTACTCAGTCCTACCCTTCCTTCCCATCCTTGCACAAGGTACCGGGAGTACCTCCGAGAATGCCACCGTCTCCCCCACCCCCTCACACTGCCTGCCCAACTACTCGAACCTCCCCCTCACTACTTCCACAGTCTCCCCAGCCAAGTCACTTGTACCCACATGCAACACTAAATGAGGTTTCATCCTCCCCCTTGCTACACACTTGAGCAGTGCCTGACCTGCCCCTACTGCAGTCAACCTGGGGATAGCTTCAACACAAATACAGCTGTACCTTTCCTCCCGTCTGCCCCATCTCACCCCTTTCAGTATAGAATCCCCGGGACAAGTACCCCCGCATCCCTAACCCCCTATCCCTTCTAATGCCCCTTCCACCACCCCAGTATTCATTCTTGCCTGCCCCTTACCCCTGCAAGCTGCACTCTCTGTGACTTCTGTATCAGTACCCCCTACTTCCGCCTCACCCCTTTTCTCTGCCTTATTCCTTCAATCCCCCTTGAAACCCTTCCCAGCCTGACTACTTCCTACTGGGCTTCCCATGTCGACCTCCCCTCCTCCCCTGCCAATTTCCAACCCCTCTCCTATCCCTGCTGTAGTTGATTTACAGCCCCCATTCCCTTCTACCCCGATAGTGATGCCCCACCCATCCTTCCCCCTTCCCGTAGCCTTCACTCCTCCAGTTACCACCCCTCCTTCCTTACTAGCGCCCTTCTACCCTTTCGTCCTCGCTATCTCTTCCCCAAGCTGTTGCCATCCCTCTCATGTCCCGCTTGTCCTCACCCCTACTATATTGTCTAAAATGTACCCTTATGTAACTATTACTGTGCTACCCAATGTATATCTTGTTTTGCTCCTGTACACCTATATTATGTCTGTGCATTTCTGCATTTTGTAACCAATGTCCTGTGCTCTCCCGGGTCGTGCCTGAAAATAGGCAGGTCTGTTGCCTAGCACACTTACCCGGTTACCAAAAGCTAATAAATAAATAAATATTCCTGCCCCCATAGCAGAAGCTTGAATCTATTCCTAGTCGCTACCCCTCCTACATCTCTTCCCCTATCGGTTCCCCTCCTACTTGTTCCCTCCATGCCACCCCTCATTCCACCCATGGTCCCTCCCATCTGCAGCCATCTGCTCTCTCCCTGGTACTCCTAGTGGTGTCTTCCTCCCCATCAGGAGGCCCCCGCCTCAGGCACCCCTCCTCTCCTCTCTTTTCTGCTAGTGCTCTGATACTGGGGTCAGTTTCAGTCCCTAGTTGTTCTTCCTCCGTCCCCTTGCCATCCTCTATCCCCCCCCCAGCCAGGATGCCTACCATACTCATCTGCCCTGCCACTTAGACTCCTCCCTAACCTCCACAGTTCCTCCTTCAAACTAGCCAGTTGTCTACAGACCATACACCCCCCATCCTCCAAGCCCAATCCAGGACCATGGCGGACCCACACCCTGTACAGCCCACCACCCTTCCAAAGATGCCCGCCCTATTGATATGTGGCACCTGCCCCATTTTGGCCCCCATCTTATGTTACGGGCTCTTACTCCCAGGTTCTGTACCGTACTACAACTGTTAGGCCTCTATTTACTCAAATTTCTGGTCCCTCCCCCAACACACTAGTCCTCCTACTGCCCACTTGCCTACCGGGTAAATTCAGTCTCAAATCTCATCCATTAGATACTGTATTACTGTAGCAATCCTAAAGCCTCCTTGTCCGGTTTTCACCCCTCAGCTACCATACTTTTTGTTCTCAGCTCTCATATAGTTTCCACTTAGCCCAGTTAGAAGTCCTATTGCACTCCAAGTATTACTCAGCTCTGTTTGAGAAATAAACAGAACAAACAAATATGTATTATTACAGCAATGCTAACAGTATAGCTCAGTACTTAGCTCAGTTAGAGAAAGAAACAGAACAACTAAATCTGTATTATTACAGCAATCCTAAAAGTATCCAGTCATTGCTTTGTCTCCACCCCAGAGACCCTCCAGTAATATAGGACCACAGAGGGCACTGAGCGGGAGGGTGGGCAACTCTAACGTCCCAGCAGAGCTCCGTTGAGCTCGCTCACTCCCCCCTCTCACTCGCTCGTTCTGTTTCTCCCGGTGCTGCAGGCTGCCCTTTTTTACTGGGCTCCTGCCTGCGTTGGTGCCTTTTTCTCCCCACAAAGAAATCTGCAGCAGTCCAGACAGAGCTCTGTTCAGCTCACTTACTCCCCCCTCTCACTCACTCATTCGGTTTCTCCCGGTGCTGCAGGCTGCCCTTTTGTAAGGTGCTCCAGCCTGCATTGGCGCCTTTTTCTGCCCACAAACAAATACATAGCAGTTCCGACAGAGCTCCATTGAGCTCGCTCACTCCCCTTCTCTCACTCACTTGTTCTGTTTCTCCCGGCGCTGTAGGCTGCCCTTTGTACTGGGCCCCTGCCTGTGTTGATGCATTTTTCTGCCCACAAAGAAATCTGCAGCAGTCCCGACAGAGCTCTGTTGCACTCGCTCACTCCCCCTCTCTCACTCACTCAATCTTAATCTGTCCCAAACACTGATTTCTCACAGCAACCGTGCTATTCTGCGCCGGAAGTGCAAAAGCACATTTTGGCCAGGATGTGAAAAATGACAGCTGTACTGTTCATAAGGAGATGTGAAAAAATGCCAACATTGAAAATCTGATGTGAAAATATTACAAATTTACAAAATTACATGGGTGCATGGAACCTGCACTACGCATACATAACACAATCATTTCATGGACTTTCATCACCAAATTTTCAACATAGGCATTTTAGGACCTCTGCTCGTGGACAGTGTCACTGTTGTTTTCTTAATCTGTCCCAAAAAGTGATTTACCACAGTGGCCATGCTATTCTGCACCGGAAGTGTGAAAACACATTTCAGGATGTGTAAAATGACAGCTGTATTGCTCATAAGGATGTGTGGAAAAATGCCAATGTTGAAAATCTGGAGTGAAAATATTACAAATTTGAGAAGTTACGAGCATGCGTGGAAACTGCACAACACATGCTCTTAAAACAGTCTTTCTGGGGATTTTTTCATCAAATTTGCAACATAGGCTTTTTGAAAGCCCACCTCGTGAACAGTTGCACTGTCGTTTCGTTAATCAGTCCTGAAAGGTGATTCCACGCAGTGCCCGCAAAATCACCTTTCAGGACCGAGTAACACTATGACAGTGACTGAATTCATGAGGAGGGGTCCCAATAACCCCATGTTGAAAATGTGGTGCCAAATTCCCAAAAATGCCCGAAATATGCACCAAAGTTAAAAAAGCCCCATTTATGCCATTATACAGCTTACTGGCATTTCTTCAGTTCGCAGTCAGCTTTGAAGACTGCAGACGTGTTTCCAGTCCACCGGAGATCGTCGCTCCAGGTTCCGGAGGTAAGTATGGAGTGGGGGGGGTGGGAAGGCAGGATGCACAGAGGGTGGGCATGGGTTTGGAGAGGGGGCAGGAGAGACCACGAGGGATCGTTTTCTTGTTTTACGTGGAAAACAAAGACAACAAGGGCCAGTTTTCTTTTTTTGCAGGTGTTGTTTGGTACACTGGGGTGGGCTCCCAGTGTACCATCTGCATTTGTGGGGAGGGGGACTGAAGCCAATGGGGATTGGGCCCCCCGTCGGCAGAGAAATGGGTGGGGGGGGCGCATGATGCCGAGTGGGATTTGGCACCCCCTTGGCACAGGCAAAACATGATCATGGGGTCATTATGCTGATGGGGATTGGGCTGCCCCATCAGCAAATTAAACTGGGAAGTGGGGACTGAAGACGACTGGGATTGGACCCCCCCGTTGGCAAAGAAAGATTGTTTTGGGGGGCTTATAATGCCGAGGGAGATTGGAAACCCCCTTGGCACACAACAAATGGGGGCATTATGCCAATGGAGTGGGCTCCCCAGTCCGCAAATGTTACACTAGGCAAGGTACCACCCTGCAATGACAGGTTGCTCTCTCATTGCAGCAGAATGGCTGACACTGCAATGACGAGGTGGCCCCTCACTGCTGCGGCAAAATAATTTCAACTTGGTGGCACTTTTGGAAACCAATGTCATCAACACAGTGTGCCTGCATTGGTCCATCAGTGCTAAGCCCCCAAATGCAGTGCCGCCATTGGCTGCCACAGTGCTGCACCTCCACAACCTGCTTCTCTCCTAAGCAGCAGCATAATGTTTCTTGCTCATGCGAGCAAGCAAACATAAAAATTAGAATACTATTTTAACCAAAAGGAAAAAAACAAATGGTAAAAAAAAATCTGAATATTGAATAGACACGAAAAGGAAAGCAGAAGGGCATCTAGAGGTGTTAAAAACTGTTTTCTATCACCTTTAACCACCTACCTACTCAGACCTAACTACAGTGGCACAGTAGCACTGGAGGACATACTTTATGTAAAGACAGTTAAAAAAAAAATTTGTTTTTTCAAATGGGCATGTGGAAAATGGAAATTAGAGTTTTTGCTGAACCGGTTCCATGTCGTAATGGCGATTGTGGAATAGTGATCACCGTTATAGCGAGTGTACATCGTCGAAAATGAATTTTGGCGATACACACTCATAGCACAGACAAAAATGGCACCCGAGACCTATAGCCTTATTTTTAATGCACCCCCCCCCCCCACTTATGCATTCTCAACTCCAATAGGGTGCATGTTGGAGTGAAAAACTTAAATAAATGTAAAGTCGCCTGCCGGCAAAAAAAACCCAGGCCTGTTGGGCCCCAACCCTGCACCTCCCAGCTGACCACCCTCCCCACCATGCTAGCAGACCAGCTCAGCAGCTGTCTGCCATACCCCTCCCCATACCATCCCTCCTGCCTTCCCCACGTCACAGGTGCATACGTAGTATACCCGCTACTTCCCATTGCAGTATTTCGCCCACCCCAGTATCTGGTCGCCCCGCTAGATAGCCATGAACACAGGCACCATAATTGAGTCACTGTCTTTGTAGGTGCCCAATCTCGGTCGCCTTGTTCACTGGATACCTGCTGAACCACATATTGTAAATGTAACACATTGTATCTGATTTAATGAGCGGCTAAATAATTCAAAAAAAAGGGCCTTATTGTCAAGCGAGTTATGGCATGAGGAGTTTGACCCAGGAAGCCAAAATTAATTCTCAAAATGTTTCCCAGATATTAGAAAGATTATCTTGATTTATTTTTAAGATCTTTCAGGAGAATCTGTGGGCAATTTTAATTGGGCAGGGCTCCTTGGATGGTTCACCTGTTGCCACTCCTTACAGGCAAGGCACTAAAAGCTTTCACCAGAATGGACGATGAGGACAACATGGACTATTATAAAGTGAAAAATGCCTTACTAAAGCATTTTGAATTAACTCCTGATGCCTATAGGCAAAAATTTAGGTGGGGTTAAGAAAGACACTGGGAGATAGCTATGCTGAAATGTGTGTGCAGCTAAGTAGTTTGTTGGAATGCTGGGTAGAGGGTGCAAAAGCTTGCTCGGTAGAGGAAATAAAAGATTAATTTCTTCTGGAACAGTTCCTAAAAATCGTACCTGAGGAACAGAGAATATGGCTGTTGGATAGAACTCCGAGCTCTGTGAGGGAAGCAGTTGAAGGGGCTGATCAGTTCATATCCAGCTGTCCATCCTCTCATCTCAAAGGTTTGATTTGATGACTGGTCTTTGGGAGAAGTGTGGAGTGAGGCAGCTCAGGATCTTCCCATACCACCCTCAGACTACTGGCCTGGTCGAGCAATTTAATGCATCTCCTAAGACCATGTTGAGAGCATTTACTGACCAGCATGCAAGAGAGTGGGACAAGTACTTACCTAGCTCTTATTTGCATACAAGGAAGTCTCCCAGGAGTCCACAGGGTTCTCACCCTTCAAACTCCTATTGGTCATATGGTAAGGTTCCCCCTTAATCTGGTAAGGGATGAATGGGAGGGTGAGCTTGCTCCCCAATGGAATCTGTTGTGGAGTATGTCCTGAATTTCAGGTCTAGGCCCAAGGAGCTTACGAGGTTTGCCCAGAGTCAGAAGACATGGTAAGACTGTGGGGCTAGAGCCCGGGAGTATGAAGTCGGGCAACAGGGGATGGTGCTCATCACCATCCTGCAGAATAAATTGCAGATAGCTTATGAAGGTCCATACTTGGTGGTCAGAAGGGTGAATGATGTTAAGTATGTGGTGGAGCTGCTCAAAAGGAGGTACAGACAGCAGATCTACCATGTTAATATGTTGAAGCCCTACCATGACTGAGTGGAGATAGTCCTGGCTGTGTGCATCTGACCAGAGGAGGAGATAGAGGCAGATCTGCTGGTGGCTCTCTTGGGAGAGATTAAAAGAAAGTTCCTCAGTGAGAACCATCACCCTCTTTGAGAGGCTGACACTGACCCAACTACTGAAATGTGGAGGGTGCAGCAAACATTCAAGGGAATGTTCACACAAAAGCTGGGGTATGCCACATTGGCAAAGCACTATGTGGATACAGGGTCTGAGGCCCCCCTGAGGCAGCCACCCTACTGAGTCCCTTGGGGTGTAAAACATGCCATAGAGGGAGAGATCAAGGAGATGCTGGCTCTCCAGATGATCCCAGGGGTCCAGTAATCCCTGGACATCCCCAGCGGCACTGATCCCCAAAAAGGATGGGTCCACAAGGTTCTGCATCGACTACTGCAAGCTCAGTAGTGGAGTTGGATGCATACCCCATACCCAGGACAGTTGATTTCTTAGAGAGGTTGTGGGGGCAATGTAACTGTCCACTATAGACATGACACAGGTCTATGGGCAAGTACCCCTGATTCCTGATGTCAGAGAGAGGTTGGCCTTCATCACCCCATTTGGGTTATTTGAGTTCAGAGTAATGCCATACAAGACGAAAAATGCTCCAGTCACCTTTCAATGGTTCATGGACTGCATTCTGAATGGGGAAAGAGCTTTTGCTCCAGCATACATAGATGGCATCATCATCTATAGCCAGACCTGGAGGATCACATCAGGCATGTGACTGAGATGTTCCACTGACTGCAGGCCACTGGACTGACAGTCAAGGCAGAGAAGTGTAGGACTGGCAGAGGTGTCATACATTGGGCACAGGGTGGGGACTGGGTACATACACCCTGAGCCAGTAAAAATTGAGGCCATCCAGGGATGAGCCACCCCCATAATGAAGAGAAAGGTTCAGACCTTCGTATGGATGGTAGGGTACTACTGTAAGTTTATGCCAAATTTCAACAACCTGGCCAACCCCCTGTCCAATTCCACCAGGAAAAAAATGCTGGACAAAGTTCAGTGGGTGGAAACTTGCAATACTGTGTTCCATCAGCTTAAGTAGGCATTGTGTTGAGCACCTCTGCTCGCCAGCCCAAACTATTGTGTAAGGTTCATTGTGCTGGTAGATGCACCTGATCATAGGCTTGGCACAGTTCTGAGTCACATTATGTACTCAGGAGAGGAACACCAAGTCATGTATCTAAGCAGGAAGCTACTGCCCAGAGAGGAAGCCTTCCCTATAATTGAAAAGGAATGTCTAGGTATTGCCTGGGCTTTGCAGAAGCTGCAACCTTATCTGTGTGGGAAGGAGTTCACCACAGTTACTGACCACAACCCCCTCACATGGCTGCATAGGACAAGTGGTGAAAACCCCAAATTGCTAAGATGCAGTCTGGTGCTGCAGTCCTTCATTTTGGACAATAGACACCACAGCTGGTCACAGCACTGAAACACTGATGAGTTGTCTAGACAATATCTAGGACCTAGAAAAAAGAAAAATGGAGATATGCTGTGAGGAGCTATTGTGTGGTTCACACATAGCCGAGGGCATAACAAGTGGAGCCAGCCAACTTATGTGAGAAAACTAGCATTCTTTAGGGGTGCTAAAAGAATATTTTTTTCATTTCTCCAGGGCATGTAACAACTTGTTATGTTATTTTTTTATGTAATTTTTTTCTGTTTTTGGTTTTTCTAACTCTGTCTGTTGTGGGAACACAGATGTGCTGGGGAAATTAGTTGCCAGAGGCAGAATAGCTGGCCCTGGTAGATAATTACAGTTCCTTTATCCTGTAATGACAGGAGCCCTGTCAGTTAATGAGGGAGCTTCAGAGAGCACAAGGCCTTTCATGTCAGGAAACTGTCCTGGCCATGAAACTACCATCTAAAGGGGCAGACATGGCTCAGAACAATGATAGGTGGCCTTGAGTACACAAAATCCATGGGTCCAGTTCCAACCAGTTCTTTTAGAGGTGCTATTCCAAGCGAACAAAAGCACTGGTCCTGGAAATGATGTCACCGAGCAGGGTCATGAGGGTGGGTGGAGCCAGGATTTCAAGCAGGCTTAAGCCTCCATGTGACAAAGATAAGTCAGTCAGTCTTGGGGCTTCATACTTTCATCCTCTAAGGCTGGGGTCTGCCATGGCTTACAAAGTTTTCCGGTGTGGTAAGAAAGTTTTCTACTTTGTTAAGAATTAAGAAGTTATAGGAAGTTTTTTCTATCTGTTTCTTCTGCTGTGAGCAAACCATTTATTTTTAATTTCTGTAGTAACCCCTGTAATTCCTATAGTCTTTGTGCATTGTGATATCCTGTAAATGTGTAAATACTGTACAGTAGTAAATATTATGTTTATATACTTCATACCTCTGTGACTGAATCTTTTGGAGGAATTAACTGTTGATATTGACAAATCCATGATACACCTCTGAAGAGGGAGAAGACAACTACAGTTACCATATTTTAGAAGTAAAGTGTTTCTCAGGAGTGAGTGACAGGAGAAAGACATTTTCCCTTAGCCAAAGGAGCACAGTACTGTGTGAGCAGTGGCTCTAGTGGAATCCAGAATTAGAAAGACCCCAGGTAAGAGAATCACTACTGAGTGGTAGCAGCTACTGAAGTACGCTTATAGTTGCTGAGGGTTGAGAAACTTGGCAACCTGTTGCAGACTGTGTCCTCAGTGTGAATAGGTTGTGATACACAGATACAGTGCCCCACTGATGTGAAGCATCATGGGATGTATATGTAAATCACTATGAAAACTTAGACTGGTTCTGCTTTAAACAGGAGTGCAAAGTGCACTGGCACCATGCACTCCTGCTTAAAGCAGAACCAGTCTAGATGTTCATGGTGATTTGCATATACATCCCATGATGCGTTGCATTCTTGGGGAATATGTACTTTTGTATTTAGTTGAATAGTAGACAGACAAGCTGATCCGATGGTGCAATGACAGGGCTACCACTGGCACTGCTGGTTACTCAGGTCTGAAAATGTGTCCAGGATGCTGAATAAGTCAGTTGGGGGGAGGCTTGATCTCTACAGAGGAGGCTTGCCTCCTTTGTGGTGGGAAGCTGTCTTTTCCTACCATGCTAGTACCATCTGGGGTACCACAAGGGGAATGGAAAGCAGGACAGTTGTGGGAGAGGAGACACATGGCTTGGCTCCATGACAGGCATTGAGTGCCTGCATAGCCAGTGAACTCCAACATCTCAGGTGAGGGAGAAAAGAGTGAACACCTGCAACCCAGCAGAATGAGGTGACTCTTTGTATTCTAGGGCTCTGTGCCCCCTGCTAGCCAAGCACTTGAGGCTCCACACTGGATCTGCTCATCAGAGGACATCATGCCCTGAAAGCCCTGTCACAGAGGGGGAGTAAGTTGTGGGTGTTAACATAAGGAGCTTCTTAGGAGCAGAGTGGGTGACAGGGATATGAGGTGGCCTGAGGTAGATTGCCAATGGGTGTCAAGTTTGGCAACCTGAGGATAGAGTTGCATGATATCTCAAACATTGGGCTTTCATCTATTTTCACAAAATGCAGAAACATTTTATGAAACGTTGCATGTTGTGAAGTCAATCTGCAAAGTTTTTTTCCTGCAATTTGATGATTTTTCCATGATAAATTTGATGTTTGGTGGCAAATATTTACTTTTTTCCAGTAAGGAAGGGAACAAATCCCATGGAGTTGGGTTATTTTTAATTTCTCATGTGGAAAAATCCTCCTCCCAACTCTGCCTGGTCCTGGGGAGACACAGGAAATAAAAAAAAGATAGACAGAAAGACAGACAAACAGACAGACAGACAGACAAAACAAACAAATGATACTGTCAAGGTTACTGCAGTTCATTCCCATGATAATCTTCATTTGTTACAGGTTATAGTTTTAATTAAATTGAATTGTTGGCAGAATTATGAATGCATGCAAGAGTTCTTCCTTTAATTTGTTGTCATTAGTGACTATGATTATCATTAGAGACAATGTAATTGGTATTTATGATAATCATTTAAATCTGGGACTGTGTTTAACAGTGCCATTTGCTAAATATTGCAACTGATTGTTGACTGTTATTATAAACAGCATTTACTTGTCATGGTAACAGTCAAGTGGTTTGACTCAACAATACTGCATGAGAAAAACATGTTTAATTGTGTAGTTGGGCTTGTATTAGTATTGTAAATACCAGTAAGGACCAGACAGCTGAGGAACTTTTGAAACAAAAGTCATATAATTTCGTCAGACAACGGCGGTAGCAGACATGTCTATTGACTCTGAGTAAATACTGCTGCTGTTTCCTAGTTAAATCAGGAAATGTGTGTCATTAGACTACCAGGGAACCTTTTCTTTTAACAACTAAAACTGGGACAGGGTGGAGACCACTAGCACCAGGGAGAAAATAAAAACTTAATGAAATGGGTGCCTGAGACACAGCTGGCAGTGGTGGGTGAATACTGGCCACATCTTGAGAGAATTAAAGGAGCCGGATATAGGGAGGCTAAGAAATCAAGTTGAGAGAACAGGAAAGCCCACTGGACTACCAGAAAATGTTTTGAGGCAACAAAATGGGGACTAGAAGGGGGACTACTAGCACCAGGGAATGTTTAAATAGTTAAAATAAAGTTTTAAATACCCTGGAGCAGTTGCAAGTCAAGCACAGGAAATTGATGCTAGATTCAGCCTAGCAGGAGGTGTGGTGATGGATGATTGACAGGTTGACTGGGCAATAGTTCAAAACACTATTGTCCAGTCCCGTGAACTATTGATAAATTGTGTTTTGAAACTGGTCAATAGTTCAAAAACATTCAATGTCATGTGACTGGCTCTGGACCAATCAGAAACAAGTTTTTTTTTCTTATCTATCTATCTATCTATCTATCTATCTATCTATCTATCTATCTATCTATCTATCTATCTATCTATCTATTTCGTCTAGCTATCATCTGTCTTTGCAAAAAACTACATTCATGCATCTGATAGAGTTGAAGCACAAAGTGTACTAAGTAGGAAATGAAAAAATAGGATAAAAAGTCCCTGGAACGTTGGCGAATCTGTGGTCTGGTGCTTCTCGAGGTTTGAACAATACAGCAATATGGAGTTGCCATTACCCTGATATTAGAACCTTTTCTGCAAGCATTGCTGTGTCACTATTGTACTTCATCTGACAAGACACTGCTTGTATTAGTCTAATGACAATGCAAGAAACACTTCTTTAAAGAGCAACTGACACATCTTGGTAGAGACATGCCAGTAGTGCCCTACTCTGCCTACAGTACCTCCCGATATGAAGAGTACTGCAAATGGAGGTACTGTAAGTCAATGTTCTATGGTATAAATGCAGCGGAGTGCAATGCTCGCCCCCACTGCAGCCTCAGGTACTCTCCATCCCGGGAGGTACTGTAGGCAGAGCAGGGCACTACTGGCATGTCTCTACCGAGATGTGTCAGTTGCTCTTTAAATCAAAGAGGCAGACCTCGCTGCAATGCAAAACGTAGTTTTTTGTACTTACTCTTTCTTGCACTAAGTCCATTCTCTGCCATATTTACTATTCTAACACCATGCCTCCATGGATCACCAGTCAAGGGAAATTCTGACAAAAGAGAAGTTAGAGGACCATGTGTGAATTCAAACTCTCAGCCTCTTGTTTATCAGGCTGTAGACCTTTCCACTACACCACTAAGCCAGCACAGCAATGCAGCTCAGCTCTTTCGTTCTAGAGGTTAAAGGCCTTCCTGGGAGGCAACCCTATCCATAATGTCTGCTTCACAGACAGACGTAGCTCAGAGGCAGCCCTGTCTCTGAGGCAGGGCGAGTGACGTCTGCCTCTGAGGCAGGGCTGCCTCCAAGGCAACTTTGGTTTAAGAAAAGTGTCTCTTGCCAGTGACAACACTGTGCTGCACAATTGTTTAAATCCTGAGGAACACCACAGCACCGATTCATCAAGGCCCCAGGGTTTTTTATTTTCCCTATCTTGTACACTTAGTGCTTAAACCCCAACATTTGCATTAATATACTTCTTTTGCAATTTATGTATTTACTTTATAAAAAAAAAATTTAACAACTGACAGCATTAGGTTTCACCTTTTCTACCCCCCCCCATGATGAACACTGCATAGTGACATTCACTGAGACAGACCTGCGGCTTCTTTGCAAGTGGGCCACTCGTAAAGCAGCTGCATTGTCATGCACATTGCACCAGATCTGTAGCGGACTTTGTGAATGGCCTTCAAACAGCTGCATCATCACACAGATTGCACTGGACCTGTTGTGGACTTAGCTACATCATCACACACATTGCGCCAAAACTTTAATGGGCTTTGCAAGTAGCCCAAAGTAGCTGCATCATCAGACACTCTGTGCTGGACCAGTGGCAAACAGAATAGACACTCTGTGCTGGACCAGTGGCAAACTGAGAAATTTCTAATGGCCATAAATTGGCAAATCTGTAACATTTTCTGCCCCAAAATGTGGGCTTTCGTGGATAAGTCCCTTCTTCATGACCACATAAACGGTTAAAGTCAAATCACCCAAAAATGGGTTTTCAGTGGGTAATCCCAAAAACCCATTTAGAAGGATTTAAATTGCATCACTTATACAGTTGAGAGTAGAGATCCTATCTAAGCCACCCCGCAAGAGTGGGTCCAAAATGTGTAACACTTGCCAAGTTCTGGAAATGTAAACATTTAATGGCAGAAAACACACATTTGCAAGGTATGCCTCCCTGACAGTGACACCAACGCAGTGACCTACCAACCCATCGACAAAATCGACAGAATGCCGACAGGTTGCTGTGTTGGTGCACCTGACACAGGGCACACTGTCTCCTGATCCTGCACCCCTGCCCTGAATCAACTCCAACTGGAGCTGATAATCCTAAAGACGGGGGGCGGGGGGAAGAGCCACCTGCATGGGGGGTTCAGGGGAGAAGCCCCCCGATGGAAAAAAGTGGACTGGGAGACAAATGGGAATTATGACAACAGCAACTTGCGGTCGACATAATTCCTGTCAATGAGATGCCGGTCTGCAAAAGTGTTGTTGAACCGGCATCGTAGAGCCCATTTGCAATACAGCAGTTCCCTTAAAATATTTAGATGTCCATAATTTGATCAATTTAAAACATTTTGGGGCCAAACTTGGTGAGTAGCTTGGTTAGAACCCCCTTCATGACATCATAAGTAGCAAACCATAAATGCACACCAAAAGCCCAGAATTTAATTTTATCATCATGAAGAGGAGGACTTACTTAGCTATGTCCAAATTTGGACCCCAAAATGTTTAAGACTGTCCAAGTAATTGCTCTCTAAACAGTGTTTTGTTTTTACAATTGTTTGGCCAGGAAAGACACACTAAGCCACTGCTTGTTTCCAGATGCATCCTGGGAGCACAGGGAAGTTAAATGACTTGCTCATGGTCACACAGCATGCAAGTGGTGGCTGTGGGATTCAAATCTAGTTCTCCAGGTTTGCAGCTCAGTGCTGTTAACCACTGAGCTACACTGTCTCTTTTGACCCTCAAAATAATGAAGCCTGCACACATGTGCAGTATGGCCTTCTTTGGACTTTGTTTCTTCCAGGGATTTTCTTTCTGCAATCATTCAGATCATTACTGCCAGCCAAGGTCAAAGGAGGGCTGAGCTGTCTGTCTTCAGTGGGACCATATAATTTACTTTTTGGGATATATGGCATCCGGGTTGTGGTCCCAATGTCGGAAGAGGGATAGGTTTAGGGGGGCTGGATGGCCACTGGAGATGGGTTCTTGGTGGTCAACATTTCTTTTTATTCATGTCTGACCCCAGGGTTGAGGTCCTGATGTCAGAAGTGGGTTATACTTCTGTGCCACATCGCACTGGGGTTGAGCCCCATGTATCATATGTATCATAAGAAAGTACATGAGTCCATAGCTTTCGCAAATAATAGACTTAGGTACAAATTGTATCTTAATCCCCCACATAATTATCCACCATACTGTAACGTTTAAAACTATCTATGTTTTCCCCATTTACTATATTGGTGGGTTGCCTGTTCCATAGTGCCACTACCCTTTGGCTGAACCATGAAGCATGTCTGTTTGTTTTGAAGTGTTCCCCTTTTATTTGGAAAGGATGTGCTCTTATGCTATTTGTTATCTCTTTCTTTGTGAGACCAACACACTCTCACGGATCTTCATTTTTAAATGCAGCATAAACCATGCATAGATCCCCTCTCATCCTTCTATATTCCAAACTAAACAATCCTAGTTTGTTTCTTCTTTCCTTATACATCATATTTTTACAGAAACTTATCTTGTCATTTTTAACTTCCAATTTCTTTTTATCCCTAGCATGATACAGGCTCCAGAACTGCCCTCCATATTCCATTAAGGGCCTCACCAATAACAGACACAATGGCGTAATTACTGTATCCTCCCTACTCTTTATATGTCTCAGTATGTAATTTGCAATTTTACTGCCTTTTTGAACAATAGTTGCAGTATGTTCAGCAAAAGTTAGATCATTTGTCACCAGGATACCTAGGTCTAATTCAGTAGTGGAAGTCCTAAGTTCTTTTCCATGAAGGGTATAACCAGCTTGCAATTTTTTTCTTCCAAAATGTAACACACAACATTTCTCATGGTTAAATTGCATCCTATGTGTCTTTGCCCAATCAGTAATTCTACCCAGTTCCTTTTGTAATAAAGAGATTTCCCTATAGTTGCTTACAACTGATCCAATTTTACAGTCATCTGCAAATTTCATCATCCAGCAATGTTTTGATACCTTTAATGATGCAATGTAAATATTGAACAATGTAGGCTCCAACACAGAGCCCTGGGGGACACCACTTGAGACCTCTTCCCAGCCTGACTTATAGCCTGTAATGTGCACCCATTGCTTCCTTCCTGTGAGCCATGTTTGGATCCATCTAACTATGTATGGATCCACATTTAGTCTATCAAGACATGATATCAATTCCTCATGGGGGACCTTGCTGAAGGCCTTAGAAAGATCAAGATAGACTATGTTGACTGGGAGTCTCTGATCTAATGCTATGCTAACATGTTCATAGAAATACAAAAGGTTTGTTTGGCATGAACTTTTTGATGTAAAACCGTGTTGCATATGGTCAGTATGCCCCATTTTTTGTATAAACTTCTCTAGGTCTTCCTTTATATAGTCGTCCATGATCTTGCTCATTATACAAGTCAAACTGAATGGCCGGTAATTTTCTATGCATGTTTTGACACCTTTTTTGTGGCTTGGTGTCACATTTGCTACTAACCAATCAGTAGGCACCTCCCCCACCTCAAAAGACAATGCCAGAAGGTATGACAGAGGATCGGCCAGTTCTTCAGCTAATTCATACAGTAATCGTGGGTGAATCCCATCTGGCCCTGGCAATTAATTCCTGTTTAGTTTCCTTAATTTCTGTAACATGAGGCTCTTATTTGTGGTGATAAGGTCTGTGGAGGGACCTCCTATGGTGGCATCCTTATTTAGATGTTTGGTTTTTGTTTGGAAAACACTAGTAAAATACTCATTAAACATGTTAGCCATGTTTTTTTTCATCTGTAATAACTTCGCTATCCATGTGTAATGGGCCTATTCTGTTAGTATTCTGCCTTTGACTATTTATATAATTGAAAAATGTTTTTTTGTTATCCAATGTTCTATTTGCTATTCTGGATTCCTCACTTTGCTTTGCATGTTTAATTAGTGTCTTACATGTTTTAGCCATATCTTTGAACTTTTTAAGCCTATTCAATGTTGGGTTTCTTCTGTACTTCTTGGAAGCTCGCTTCTTCTTATTTATAGATTTCCTGACCCTGTTGTTAAACCAAGATGGAATTTTTCCTGATCTGTTGTACTTTTGCTTTACGGGGATATATGTTTTACAGATATATTCTAGAGTATTCTTAAAGATGTTCCATATTTCATGGATACTCTTATCCTTAAAATCCTCATTACAATTCCAGGCTTTCATATGGGCTTTTAGTTCCACATAATCTGCTTTTTCCCAACATTTAACTACTGTTATTCCCTTTTGTTTCTCTACAATATTTATTAAGCAGAATTCCACCATGTTGTGATTACTTAATCCAAGAGGTTCTTTAACTTTACATTCATAATTACACATATGTGCTATACAGACAGGTCAGGAAGTTGTTGGGTTCATTCATATCCACCGAAGATGTGCTGCCAGTCATAATTTTGTTTTTAATTGTTATTGAATCAACTAATTTCTGACCCCAGGGTTGGGGTCCCAGTGTCAGAAGGGAGACTCTTAGTGAGTTAATGGGGCCAGGCACCCAGTGGCTACAGCTAGTTGGTGCTGAAAAGTGTACCTTTTCCACACACGGCTCATGATGATTATTCGTTGTTATGCCAGATCGACCGAAGAAATCAAGTCCACCATAGTTGGTATGCATCTCATATGAAAACTGTAGCTCATGCCACATATGCCACTTTTTCACGCAAGTTGTGTGATGATCAGTTTCACACTGTTTGCATGAAAACTCCAAGAAAGTGGGTTTGCAAGTCACAAAAGCAGGAGTCACAACAACCCTAATTTCATTAACATTTTAAAAACTGTTTTCCAACCAAGAACAGTTTAAGAATTGCTTTATACCTTACATTACCAATCACGTAAGTTTCAGACTTAATTTCCAATACACTTTCTAGGTTCTGACGTGCAAATGTTTCTCTCCTTTTTCCACACTTTCAAGACCAATAAGGTATGTGGAAGTGGATCCCTACTGGAAAATGTGCTTATTTAAAAAAATCTTGAAATAAATGAACTGCACACTTAATTGTCATCTTAATTTTTTTTTTAAATTTAAAACTACAAATTTCTCAGTTTAGTCACCTACACAAGGCTCATCCATCAGTAAAACTTAAAAAACTGAACATTTCATGTATTAACTCATAGCGTTTTTTCTTGTATCAGAGAGCAAAATAAAAGTCTTAAAACCTGTTTTTATGGCTTTTTAACCTTCTAGAACTTTCAAATAACATAATCAACTGTTTCCAAATGCATGGGCCCTGAAGATCCTTGCACAGACTATAAGCATGCCAAATTTCAAGTTATTCTGTCTAGAGATGGCCACAGCATTAAGTTGCAAACACCAGGGTTTCACAAAGAACTGCCTTCTTAACCCTAATATCAGTGGTGCTACCATACCACTATAACATATGTCACTGTTTTATTTAGAATTTTCAATTTCAAAATAACTGTTACATTTTGGGAAATATGCCCACAACTGCCATGGCAATGACTGACTGTAAATTTAAGTATAAGACCAAAGTGTGATCAGATTACTTCATGTTGCTGGGTATTGAATGACAGGCTGCACTAGTAAACATACCCTTGAGTTTGTTACATTCTGTAGTAATCGCTCATGCTGTTCTGCTATGGTCAATGCTGCCGAGTGTACTTTCTGATAAATGGTCTCCCCATCTCGTGTTTGAAAGATAAAAAGTCCTTCTCCAGTGTCACACATCCTGCCAAAATATAAAAGGACAGGTTATATTCTGATAAAAGGAAATGTCCTTCACTGTGTTTTGATGTCTCACTGTTCTACAATATATACTTTACATGTATACAGTGTGCTGACTAGGGTTTTATTGACTTCTGTTCTATATGTTTCTTCTTCTTGAATATTTTAACTAGAACTATGCATTAGTCACAACGTTTTTTTTTTTTACTTTTCTGAAACAATGTTTTTCTGGCAAAAACATCAATATGCCCATTTTTTTTCTTTTTTTTTCTTTTATTCCTAAAATAAGATGCAAGGTTTGAAGTTTTTGAATGTTCTCACTCCCATGCCATGCCTGTCATGAAAATGTTAAATATTCTGGCATGGTGCTGTGCTGCTTATCATTGGAAACATGTGGTGACACCATCCTAATACATCCACAGTATGAATCTAGTGTGTACATTCAACAAATTATTTCAATTGAAGAGATTTTTTTAAAATTGTGAGTGGTGGCCATCCTTAATGACTTGCATCCTTAATTTTTAAATTAGCTATAAAAGCTGTATTACAAATATCTGATCAAATTAAAAATGCATTGCGGATTAAACGAAGGATGTCAGAAATACAATATTTAAAAAATATGTGTGTGTGTGTATATATATATATATTTAAAGAAATGTTTTGCCAACTAACAAATCTGTCTTCTTAAAGTGGAACATTTATGAACAGCACCCATCACAGTTTGAAAGTTCATGAAAAGAGATTTTACATGAGGTATTGGGCTCCTCTGTAGCTGGCACAAGTCCAGAAATATCAATGACTTTGTCTGCCCCATACTGAAACAACATTGCCAACATTTTTAGAACCTTGTGATGTCACTGATGATCCAGCTGTGCTTGACTACAGTGTGGTTAACCACAGCTCGATCGTCAGTGACTTCACAAGGTTCTAAAAAGGATAAACTCAACTCCCAAATGCCTCACTTAAAAGAGCTTTTCATGGACGTTCAAGGTATGATGAGCACAGCTCATGAATGTTCCTCCTTCTACTTAAATGACAGTTTGTCTGAATATCCTGTTCTAAAATTTGTATTCCACACTTCAGAATAAGACATGGTTGACCCCACTAATGCTTGGTCTATCTTTAGAAGGCTCAAAGAAATGTGTCACAACATACAAAAACAATTAAATACTGTATAGCAGGTTATATTCGTGGCAGTTATATTCCATACAATTGGCTCTGATGGTGTCTTGGTGCAATTTAATTTTAGCACTATGTGTATAAGCTGCAGAGTGAAGCAGTGGTTCAGTTAATACTTAATGTCATTTTATTTTCACTTTAATATGAAACCAGCAAAAACTGCAAAAATAAAAAGACAGCGAACATTTCCTGTTATACAGTATAAGCATGGAAGACAAGAAAGAGCACACTGAAAATGTAAAAAGGAATTATTAGAAAACATTAGGACATAAAGCAATTGCCATTCCTTGAAAGTATTCAGTTTAATATTCTTCATGCATCCTGAATTGCAAGTCATACTATTTATAAAAAGTTGTACCTACACTATCTCAGTCAACTGGAGTTAAAAAAAAAGAAAATATTCAGTTTATTCTGACCAGCTAAAGTACACTTTAAAATACTTCACCTGTGCATCAATTTGTTTCTCTTTCAAGAAATCCCACCTAAAGTCCATTTTAAAGTACTTCACCTGTCCACTTCTTTCAAGACCACCCAAACCTCAGCAACGGAAAAAAAGTTTGACTTTTATGTTACTATAGTAATCTCTTATTTTTCCCTTTTCTTACATTTCACATTTTAAATGGCAATTCCCATTTTATAAGCATAATATCGCACTCCAGAGTTTGTGGGTTGCATTCAGTGTATCACTCAATGGGTGATTGAAGCCACTCAGCTTTGTCTCATAGTTCAAACACCCATCTCTGTGGTTTATTGAGCACAGCCCACACCCTGTCATGTACTGTTGCTTATAACTCGAAGATACAGAGAAAGAGAAAGAGGCCAGCCCAGTGGCATGGAGGGCTGGGCATTGACTTCCTCACCCCCTGCCCTGATGGTATCCCTGGATTGGGAACAGATCTGGGGTACTGGGGGGCTGGCCAGAGGAGGGAGGCTTGAGCATCCCTCAGACAGCTCTCTTCCCGCTGGGAGGGAGGGAGGGAAGGTTAATGTGTCCAACGAGACCTTGGAGCTATCATCAGCAACTCCTTAAAGCAATCAAGTCAATGCAACAAGGCTTATAGCAAGGCAAGTAGGATGCTGGGATGTATTGAGAGGGTATTGATAGCATATAGGGAAAGGTAATATTTCATCTGTCTAGATCCTTGGTGAGGCCACACCTGGAGTACTGCATCCAGTTCTGGAGTCCTCACCTCAGCAAGGATAGGGATAAGAGGGACACAGTAAGGCAGAGTAACAAAAATGATTCAGGGTCAGCAGGGCAGGTCTTATGAGAAGTACATTAAGACACTGAACATATACTCACTGAAGACCACAAGGGAGAGGGGAGATATGATAGAGACCTTCAAGTTCCTAAAGGGAACTGCAGGGAACTGTTTAGCTTGAATACTAACTCGTGGTCACATGGACATGAGTGAAAACTAACAGAAGGGAGGTTCAGGAGGGATGTGAGGAAGTGATATTTTACAGACAGGTGGTGGAGCTGTAGAACAGTCTGCCAGCTGAGGTGGTGAGTGCAAAAACTGTTAATGGTTTCAAGAATGGCCAGGACAGAATGAAGGGCATAGTGGTTGCAAAGAGGGGGACAACAGATTCAAGGAAGAGAATGGTGGAGGAGGATGGGGAGGGCTAGGAAACTGGAGGAACTGTAGGTCCCAGGGCTTAATATGGAACTTGAGCAGACTGGATGGACCACTGGCCTTTTTTCTGCAGTCATTGTCTATGTTTCTCTGTGTCCTGCTGCTTGCATGCTGCCTAGAGGAATCTGGGTGGCAGAGCAGTGGGGCCATGTAGGGAAGGACCCCACTCACAGGTGCTGTGGGGTTGGCAGAGCAGTGGGGCCATATAGGGAAGGACCCCACTCACGGGTGCTGCGGGGTGTCCATGAAGGTGGAGGTCATGCATTACACCATTGCATATGATGTTGGCCCAGGGGAAGAAAGCCAGAAAAAATACACAGACTGCAGGATGACAACCCAACCACCCGCTTGTCCCAAACCCGTGACCAGGCACCATCACAAGTCCTGTGGCAGAGGATGTTGGAGTGAGGTAAGCCCTGGAGAAGCCAGGTGATGGGCTGGGGGGTGGCCAGTCTGAATGAGGTGGTCAGAGCAGAGAGAAGAACAAAATACTAATTGAAAAACAGATACAGAGAAAGAGAGCATTCATTCTGTATACAAAAATATAATGTTGCTATAGCATATACTATTACAAACTGATGCAAAAGGAGAGGGTCACAGCAAGACAAGCCATGGTGCAAACCACATGTAAAAATAACAAGACAAAAGAGTGTACCCACAGAAAGAAATGGCCAGAAATACTAAAAAAGGCTAGTTGATCCTACCTTTATTTATGGTGCTAAATAAAGTGCCGTAGTTCAAAGCCATGCTGTATCTGTGATACACGCAGATGTAGTGGGAGCTTAGCCAGCCCAGTGGTGCTGAGATCTGAGGTGCTGGATGCCACATCTCACGCCATGCCAGCGACCTGGGATTCAGGAATGGACTCGGGCCGCTTGGGATAGACAGGGGAGGGAAGGGATTGAGCATCCGGAGGACTGCTTTCCCTTTCTGTGGGGGGGGGATCAAGGCCAAGCACTGCTCCTTAGTGGCCCCTGATGGAGATTGGGGCAGTGCAAGGAACACGTAATTCAGTGACAAGGGGTGGAGCAGTGGCAGAGGGTGCCAGGATGTCATTGCATGACCGCGTTCAAGAGGGGAACCACAATGCAAAAAACAAAAATACCCTGGAGGACCAGGGCAGTGATGAAGGCTCCAGGGACCTAGCCCACATCCTCAGTGCCGGACCATCCCTCCAACAGTCCCCCAAGGCCCTCAACAAAGACTGACCCTCTAGACACAGAAAGGCCACGAGGTAGGTGGGGTGTGCCATGATATGGGTGGCTGGAAGGTCCTTGGAAGAGGGCCCCGGAGAGGGAGGTCTCAGGCAGGGGAGCAGAGGTGATGGTCGAGTGGGCACTTCCAAGAGACGCCCTGGTCCCCTGGAGTGAATAAATAGAATGTATTTAAAAAAAAGAGATGTAGTGGGAGCCCAGATACCACAAGAATGCCAAAACCTAACATTTCACTCAGCGTACTGCTAAACTTCATCAGAGCTGAAGGCTTAAACTGTGGCATGTTGTTTGGCACAAAAAAGTAGGTGCAAGTAACAACTATTTGTATCTTTGCATCTGTGGCCATTACTTCGTGTGGGTGCACTGGTTTGTGTTCCTGCTACACTTTGATACACCAGATTAAAATGATGTTTCTTTCTGGAGTGCATTCTTCTAGTATAGCATTGATGTCAGGCTTGCTTTGCAGCAGGCTCCGGCCCTTAACTTCCTTACAGCTAAGAAACGCAAAGCACATTGAAGCAAACTGACTTGCCAAATGTCACGCAACGAGTCAGTGGCTGTGACATAAAACAAGCTCATTCAATTCAGTGCCTTGCTGTGCCCATAATATTGCACTTTCCTTACTACATGTCTTCTGAACTAGAATACTCCACATTACAAACATTTAATCCTATTATTTTTTCCAAATAACAGTTCAATAAATTATGGAGAGCTTCCACTGAGAGTGCCATGTGTTTTTGACTTCATAACTCAACGAGGAAGAAAATGTTTCTGCTGCACATTTTAATGAAGCAGCCAGATGTGGCTGTTATTAAACCAAAGGAATTAATAGATAAGATTCAGGAGAATCTAATTAAGCTCTTATTGATTTGTGGCAATTGAAATGAAGACTGTGGCAGTACAGCTTATTGACTTATCAAGCTAATAATTTAAGTTTCTAAAAATGGCTGACTTACAAATTTAATAAAAAGGGCCATATCCTTGGTGATAATACTAAAATGTAACCTTTTTTATATCATCTTTTCTATCCCTTACCTTGCTTCAGCCAGACCACACACCTATCATCAGTCTTACAGATTTCTCACTGCTGCTGCTGGACCAGATCACCACTCATAGGGAAATCCTTCCAGTGGTCTGCTCTGAGCCCCCCCCCCCCCCCATTGTGCATGGGCTGACCTGTTTAGAATCTCACACAGCTCCCAGAGGTAGTTGCCACAAATCAGCGGTGCAGAGTTGGTGCTAGGAAAAGGGTGGTCAACCCCAGAGAGAAACAGAATCCAAAATCTGCAGCAGTCATACGCACAGAGCCATGCCACAAATAGAATAAAGTGCAAATGCAATTTTAATGGCAAAGTGCAATAAACTCGAACTGCAGCCAAAACACCAGCACTTCAACTCCACACAGCCTTCGTCAGGGGGCGTGGCAGGGACAGTAATAGCTTTGGATGAATTCGATGGGCAGACAATTTGTAGCAGAGCGATAAGGGTGTCATGAGAGGTGCACCTAAGCAGGTTATATTTGAAACACCCTAGTGAGTAGGAATGGGCTGCAGAAGGGGAGAGCCAGCCCAGGACTGTGTATAAACAGCAACGATGGGCAAGGTGTGGGGAGGAAGAGGCATACTGACAGATCTTCCCATTTGGAAGGATTGTTTGGGGGGCAGGTCAGTAAATAGGAGAGCTATACTGCAAGCAAGGGAGAGGAAAGGAACACCTTGGGATACAGCTAGCCTTGCCTTAGGAATGAGGAACCTGTAGACCTGATTAGCCATACCTGTCCTGGAGCTGATAACTTTACAAGTGGCAGTGATGTGAGTGGAGAAGTCCAGTGCTAAATCAAGTGTGATTCTGAGGTATTTAAATTCCTCCACAGGAGAGCAAAGAGAGCCATCAAAGTAGCGGATGAATAGGGGGTCAGCACCAGTAGCTGCCACTTTACTAACCTACCTCAATTCATTCAATCCTTGCCTTCAGACATCAAACCTTGGAACTAGTGCCCCACCTATGCTCTTCCACCTACACCCATCTTGGGCATGCACTTTGGGCTCCTGCATCCAGCAAAGTGCTCAAGGTCCTCCACAGCTTAGTTCTCCTTCAGTGTACAGAGCCAGGTAACTGGGAACTAAAACTACTTGAGCTTGGCCATGCAGCCACTACTATACCCATTATCACCCTCTTTAAATACTTTCCATTCCACATGCCTACCAGCAGTCTGGAAGAGCATTAAGGTCACACCCTAGCACAAAGGCACAGAAAGAAAGAATGTCAACAACTAGCCTATTGCCATCCTTCTGCACTTGCAAAATATCTACCCATATTATGTACAGGGGTGCAAGCAGTAGGTTGCTCTTTGCCCTTTCAAACCATGAGCCTCAAAAACAGGGCATGTCTCACAGTTCTGTCTTAAGCCCATTACTGTTCTTAATGTTCATTAATAATGATTTCACTTGGTAAGCAGACTCCCACAGCTGCTTAAAGCACTTTCTTCAACAAACCACAAACATGCTCTGCTTTATCACCCTTGTATGTATAGATTGCTGGTAAGACCCCCACCACAGTGCCCTATGTCGAAGCCTCATGCTACAGAGGTGAAGCACTGGGTTTATACTAGTTTCTACTTTATGTGAGCCAACCTGCAAAATAAACTTTTCAATTGCCACTGACACTATTTTGAACCTGGAGTGCCTCCTTTTTGTGTGTTAAAATGGTGCAGGAGCTGCACCAGAAGTGCAATGTGGAGAGACTGAATGACTTCATTGTGTACAACCTGGAAGAGAGGCAGGAGAGGGGGGACATGATGCAAACCAATATAATACCTTACAGGGATAAATAAGGTACAGGAGGAGAGTATTTTTCAGAGGAATAGATGCACAAGAACAATAAGGCACAATAAGATGCTGCAGGGGGAAAATTTAAGAGAGATGTGAGGAAGTACTTTTTCACTGAAAGAAGGGTGGATGCCTGGAACAGTCTTCCAGCAGAGGTAGTGAGGGTGAAAACTGTAGTGAAATTCAAGAATGCATGAGATATGCACAAGGGAATCTTAGTGGGAAGCAAGCGGGTCAGGGAGCCAGAGATCAAGTAGGGTCTATGGTGACAATATAGGCAGAGGGGAAAAATGGGCAGACTGGGTGGGCCAAGTAGTCCTCATCTGCCTTCAGATTCTAAGTTTCTATGTTTCTTGTGCAGATGCTCCAGGTCCTTATCTACCAGGTCTTTAATCTTGACAACATGCACTTTTCAGCAGTTCTGAGTCTTTGTGGCTGAGGCCCAGCTAGTCTTTCCTCTCAACAGGGAGAATGTTGATGCAGATGAAACTGAATGGATGCACATACAGCGAACAACTGTATCCACATCCAAACTTTTGAAACTCCTTCCCTCTGACTTTGCCACAGGAAATTCTAATCTTTTAAACTGCATTCCAAATTTCTATCCTTTTCATATTTAGACTCCCTGTCACCCATTTTCCTCTAAGGCTCTGGCCCAGCCATTTTAGAGTAGTTGTGGCATTTTTTTCTTCTTGTTTTCAGAAAACCCATTACAGTGAGGTCAACCTTTTGGTTGTATGAACCCGTGGAAGCCCCACCACTACAATTTCAAATGGGTACCTGATCCAAATTAGACTTAGGAACAAATGAAAGAACATGGCACACCAGAGCATATAGTACAAAATGCTAATAGTATATGGTTAGGGCTTATTGTGGAAGTAAATCAGTGGCTTTCAGATTCTTGTTGTAGGACAGTTCAAAGGCCAAAAAAGTTGTATTATCGTTCTGACATCAAATCGATAGTACAACAATGTTTTTGCCTTGTCCTGCAACCTGATTGGAGGAAACTGAACTCTTCACAAAAAAAACAAAATCAGAGAAAAATGGTGGTGGCACATAGTGAGCGGTTGGGTGAGCGCTTCATAGAAAATTTGGACACAGACAGCCATAGTCGGCTTTGTGTTTCCAAATTTTCAATCTGTCCATTTTTTTTTCTATTTTTTAAAAGAACTACCACTATTTATGGTCACGGTTGGGTACAGAAAGAACAGCAGCGAGGACTGGAATCTCCAGAGTCAGGAGCAGAGCAAATTTCCAGTGAGGACCAGGAGCAAGCGGGACCATGATCACAAGCTATGAAACCTTGTGAAATAGTTTTTTTTCCAAAACTTAAGGGACCCATATACTATATAAAACATTGGATTGGTGAACATCCACAACTAAGGCTGCATTTCTGGCTTGGATAGTTGATGACATCAGCAAGACCTCTTGCGCTTCACTCTCAAGGTCTCTGTGATGTCATCAACACCCTTGATGCAAACACAGCCTTGTTGTGGGTGGTCACCCATCCACTATTCTATATATTTAATATTAAAAAGGTGCATAACTGCAAAATACAAAGTTGCAAGTATTCAAAACAGACAGATGAATATTGCCACTCACCATGGAAGCAAATTCTCAAAAGTTTACTTCCATTGTGATTGGTGGTTTTGCTGTGGCTGTTTTAAATTTTTGCAAGATTACATTTTGCATTTACAGTATGCACCTTTTTAATACTAAATAAGTATGTTGCACTGTATGCTGTTAAGTGCAGTGTTCTTTCCTTTATTCCTCAACCTTTTGGCAGTAGAGAAGTTACAAAGTTTTACTTTGCTGGTGAAGTTCTGATGAAGTTGTGAAATTCACCTCTGAGAATAACTTCACGAATTGCCACTTCGCTACTTTGCCACTTCACATTGAGGTTTCCTGGGGAAGTGGCACTTTTCAGGAAAAGTCAGGTGAAGGTAAGGTGAAGTTGCAGCTTTGTCAGAGAATTTGCACAACTTCTCCTTAAAAAGTGCCACTTCGCCTGCCAAATACTTTGTGAAGTTGGCACTTTGCACTCACAAATGTGGCAATCTTTGAGAATTATTTTGTGGAGTGAAGTTTGCCAGCTTCACACATCTCTATTTGGCAGTTTGTACAGTGCTGATTCCAGAATGGGCTTCCTCTTGGTCACCGTTATAAGCATCGCTGTTGTTTGGATAAGATTGTTTGCATCTTGTTCTTCTGTGTAGAATGTCGAATGAAAAGCTTTCTGTGAATTTGAGAGACATTTCCACTTCATCTTCTCAAAGTATATAGAGAATACTGGAGGGACAACTATGCACAACTAGTGTGTTCTGACACAGAGGGGTTCTGATTTCCTCTGACATTGAGAGCGAAGCTGAAGAGGTCCATGGGAATCAGAACCCCCAGGTGGCAGAACACACTGGTTATGCATAAAGTTGCTTATCCTGTATTTTTTTTATAATGTATAGTAGTATGTGAAATGTGTGCATTGTGGTTCTTTCTCTTTCAGAATGAAACTGGCTTGTGCAATCTCTAGAGGTTTTAGAGTGCTGTTGTACCACAGGAGGGTACAACCACATTCCCTGACCTTTGAACTGCGGTACAACAGCATTTTGAAAAGGATGGATTTCTGTACAGAACAATGCTCGACTAAATATAATGTAATATGAAGAGTTACTGCCAATTTCATGCCTGATTCATACTATATTCAAGAGTTGCTCATGAGTTTCAGACACTGGGCTTCGCATATCAACTAATCTGTCAACTCATCTCCTGAAAATAATCGAAAAACCAGCAAGTATTCACAATTTTCCTGTGCACAGCTATAGTAATTCACAAAACTCACTTTAGGTTGATTTGGGGTGTCGCTTCTATAGCTCTTAGCTACAAACATTTACTTTCTGCAAATTAAAGCGTTTGATTATAACTACTGTATGAAGTCTAGAAAAATCCTTCTCCTGGTCACACAAAAAATAATAAGTAACCTAGGATTCTATGAGACTGTCACTCAACCATAATGAGAATACAGTCACCCTTTGGGCTCTGTATATAATGACAATGATTTAATTGTACTGGAGGAAATGTGCTGCACAACTAGATGCAACCAATTTCTTAATTTCCACTTATGTTGTCTATTGTTCATGGACTTTTATGCATGTTTTCTCTTTCATCTTTTGTTATTGGTTTCACAAATAGATGGAATAAAGTATGAGCAATCATATACAACAAGATTGGGTTATCATCTCGGGGCTGAGATGACGGCATATGGACTGCAAGAATAAAGCTCGAGAGGTCCATGCATTCATCTCAGCCCCAGGATGAAAACGCATGCTGTTTGTGTATGGTTGCTCATATTTTACTTTAAATAGTGTATATTGTTTTATGCTGGAGTCACAGAAGCATCCCCCCAGTTAAAATAAAACAAATAACCTTGCCATTTCATCGTGGAAAATGTGCACAACAACACTTTAGAATGCACACAATAGTCTGGAATGCGAACAACGAGGATTTTGAACCAGTTGATTTTTGTTCAGAACAATGGCTAACCATATCCTATAAGATTATTAAATATTTGCTAAAGTATTTTTTCCTAAGAATTGAACCATTACTTCTGAAAATGTTGCTTCATCAGGCCCAATTTGTGAATGTGTGAGTTCTATTTATTAACAGAAAGGAATTGGTAAACTTAGAATGGAAGATCCAGGTGGATTAAATGCCTTTTGAAGCAGTCTTTTTGGATGCCAAGAACGCATGCAATGTACTGGAATGAGGCAATATGTGATATGGCATGAGGAAATTTTGTTTCCTTGAAGAAATTATCCTGATGATTAAACACCGAAAAATACATGGGGATGGTATACATTTTTTTACACACTGAAGGTGTAGAGTGACACATAAACCTTGAGAACAAAGCTCAAGTACTTTGTACATTTATCCCACACCGAAGGTGTGTAAAAAATTAAAAATGTACACAATCCACCGTGATTTACTTTTCCATCATGATTTTCTTTCTTTTAATAATTGGTGGTGCATAGGGTTTTAAATCAGCAGTGCAATAAAAAATGTTTTTTCAAAAACGTTTCAGTTACAGTTAAGAAAATTATTAGCATACTTGTCAAATATACTTGTCTAGGTACCTCATATGCTGCATACCATGAGTCAATCTGTATTTTTTTCAATCCTAATCCTTGCCAGGTCTGTAATGCTATTTCTATGCAAAATGTGGCAGCCATCTTTTTTTTCTTGAGAAAAAATTAATTAAAATGTTTATAAAATATTCAGATTTTGGTGGAATTAGAAAAGTGTACCACCAAATAAAACTGGAAGATGCTTAGCACCTTTTATAGTGTAAAAGAGGTAAGGGCAAATGTTTGCCCAATTTCATTGCACTGCTGCTTTAAATGCCTCTTTAAAGAACTACTGCTTGTGTTACAGAGCTTTGACTTTGCAGAGAAGGAACAGTGTGAGTGAAGAGAGACTGAGTTGAGTGGATGTATGGGTGGGCAGGAGCATACCCAGAGTGTTTGAAAACTGAGTGCATATGGAATTTGAATTTGAAACCTTTAGAAATGAGTGACATATGGCTGCCATTATACATGAAAAACCATGTAAAATGGAAAATATATTTATTTATTTGAGTTTGCTAACTGGGTAAGTCCACTAAGATAATTACAGTCCCTTTTTCAGGGTCGACCCTGGGTTGCAACAAGCAATACAGAACAGTGCAATAAAACAGATTAAGATAGCAAAAAAGTGACATACAGCATTAAAGAAGGTATAAAAAGATGATACATAATATAACAGAGCATACAAAAGGTATTTACATTTCAATAAAGTCATAAATACAAGGCTTAGTCAATTGAGACTACAGGCTATGGAACTAGGTGCTATGAATTACACATAGCATTTTCTGTATATATGAGGGAGTCACCGGTAATTACAGCACTTTATAAATAACCAAGGAAAATAATGCGTTTGCACAACCCTTAAAGTTTTATCACAGCTCATGGCAAGGGCATCCATTACCACCCCTATTATTTACAGCAGCTGTGATACTCCTATCCATAAAACCTAAAAATGATGAGATGATATCAGGACTTGAAATAGCAAAGGCAAAGAATACAATTCTTCTCAATTACAGATGATAGCCTCCTTGTGATTACCATCTCCAGACACTACATTCCCCAAACTATGACCGTCCCATCGACAGTCACATTGACACCATACACAAGAGCTTACTCCCCCAAAGTAGGTGCATTGTACTACAACAAATCATGGCTATCCTCCTGTTCTGCTGTAATATAATCCTCAGTATGATCATGCCAGAGTCTGTCTATGTGGATGTTGGCAGTACTACCCCTGAGACCACCTTAGACAGATTGGATACCCTCTTCCACTCATTCTACCACTTCACCTTAAACTGTCCTTCCCCCACTCACCACTGCTCATACTATGCTACTTTATCCCTTCCCTCTTTAGTAGGCAGGTGCCACTAACACTGTGCCACTATCCTTTTAAATTCTGGCTCAGCACCCTCTGTGCTACATCTCCACCCTCCACTCCCATTTTTTCCCCCTTCCCCTCCTCCCTCTACTTGTCTGACTCACATTCTTTTCTCATCTCTCACTGTACAGGGACTGCAACTGGTCAGTCTGCCTTCTCCTCTAGTCTCCTGCCAACCTCCTTTCCTCTCTATACTCTGCTTTTCCCCTTTTCTTTCAAGTCCCTTCACTATAAATTGCTCTCTCACACTTGCTTCCACAACCAGCTCCTCCTTCTTCCCCTCAAATGGCCGATCTCTCTTTCCCCCTGTATTCAGTATTCACTGAAATTCTGCTGCTGGAATTCCTGTGGAATGGCAAGTCCACTTCCAAAATGCTTCTCTGGATTTTTTTTTAATTCCATGGAATTCTGAAAAAGATTGCTATGTAAACTGCAGAAAACTGCAGAATAATATTTTGCAGATTACATAATTTGCTAGACCTTAATGCATGGTTTGCAGGAAATTAATCCAGGTTTTGTGTAAATCACTGAATAACATTGTAGGAGATAATCTCTGAGGCACTCCACGTTCATGACATCATGGGTTGTGTACACCTAATAGGCTGCTTGATGCACATGTAACTTGAAGAAAGTCCATCCCCCACCTGAGGGGGGTCTGCCCCCCTATGGTCAGTTGTAAATGCGCAACTAAACAGGTTACAGCACACCCTAGAGTTCCAGTGTGTTTATTGTAAAGAACAAATAATGTTTATTATAAAGAACAACTTCATTACTAAGGTAAGAAGCCACCTGGCTAAGCCATTTATTAATATCCTACAACAAAGATCAAACAATAAGACCACAAGAGTATGTTTCTGCAGATATGCAACTGTTTAAAATTGCAAAACTGGTAGTCTTAGAAATGTTAACGCTGAGGTTTCTACTAGCATCAGTTGTCTAGAAAAATATTAGCTGAAAAATTGCCAGCACAGTATTCAAATTATGAGCATTATCACATTGTACAAGCATAGAGATTATTAGCTACCTGAACACCCCTGCTAGCAGTGCCAGGAGTTAAAACAATGTCTGACCCACATAAATGAACAGGAGAAGCTATGCAATGATTTGCAGGAGGTAATATAATAAATAATCAACCTGGTTCCCCTGCCAGCGGTTCCTGAGTTGTATTAATCACCAACAAGAATCTGGTTACCCTGCTAGCATCACTAACTTGTAAAAAGGTACTCACAAACTCATCCAGGAAAGTTTTCTTGCACTAGAAAGTGCTTAAAATGCCCGCACTGGATTCAGACATTCCTGGAATTCAGTGGCACTAAATAAAAGCACCCGTGACCATTTTGTGCTATTTTCTACCCAAAAACACTCCCACAGAGAAAGGAAGCTCTACAGACCAAAATGGAGCCACCCAAATGTTATTTTATGGTCCCAGCATCTCAAACAACTCCTAGCAACATGGCCATCCTCCCTGCATCTTCTTAGTTTCCAAATCTCCTGCTACATGACAGCTGCAATCTGACTGGCTCTCAGCTTTCGTGATATCTCAGCCACCATCTTAGAGGAGGATAAACAAACGAGATTTGGCTAAATCCAACATATCTTGCAATGGAGAATGGAGCTAGCAATTGCTATAGCTCCTCCAGCCTAACTCCCCTAACTTTTAACATTGACCATGAGGGAGAACTGAAGAAACATGTTTTAAAGAACAAAAAATGCTTCTGCCCCAAACTGTGTTCTATTACACAAGCAGCAATGCAGATGATTCCTCATTTATCTTAACCCAGACAAGGTAAGGACTAGCTAAGACATCTTGCCCATCCCCCCTCTTAAAGGCACATGCCTATATTATCCCAGAGATGATCAAGGAATAAAACAGGGGCCAAAAATAATACACAGCACTGTACTATATTGGGTCAACAAACAACGAGGTTTGATTAAAATAAAATAACAACTATTTGGAAAATAGTGAACTTTCATAGAGCCATTTCTTTCACTGATATTCACAGTTGTTTTTCTCTCTTAAAGGCACAGTCACATATTAATTAAGGAGCTGCTACTATGTACTGTGTGCGACAAAAGTAATGCACGCCAATGTGAATGCATGACTTAGCCCTATTAATTTAATAAAAAAGGGATTGAACAAGATAATTTATCAAATTTATGAAATTTAAAGGATGCTAACAAAGCCATGTATTGTCTGAAATCATTCACAGATGACCAAACAGATTCCACAGCCACAGTTACCTGGAAGCCCCTACCAGCAGTCCCAGGAGCTCAGTACATCAGGGGCTACTAAATAATTAAAGGTTCTCATTCCTTAATTGGGCATGTACTCTGAGTTCCCGTACATGCTGTTCAGAACAAACATACTACCTTACTAAGGTGCCTGATGACCTGGAGCCCCTGCCAGCAGCTCTGGAGTCTATCCATTATTAAATGAGCAAGTGGCCACCTTAGGACATCCAGAGTACCCTGCCAGCATCCCGGACTTCTAAAATACTAAGTAATGTACAACAGTTCACCATTACCAGCATAGTAGTACCCGAAGCGCTCACTCAAGACATCACTACACAACAGTCTCTGAAGCATTTTCTCAGTCCCTCTGTGCCTCACCTCAAAATGACATGCTCTCTAGAGTTTTGTATGGCACATTATGTCTTTTAAACTCACCACCTTCTTCTAGCAAAAGGTAGAGGAAATTCCTGCATCATCTATCTGACTGAAACACCATAAACAAAGTAGGTTTCATGAGGAGGAGGAAGACTGGGAGACTAACCTAACTTGCTTATCCAGATCGGCAGCCATGGGAAATAATACTGCGAGGCTTGCTGTGATCTCGGAAAAGCTCTCCACTCGCCCTTTATCTTGCGGGATGAAAGGTGTAGGCGGCCGCCAGACAGTGTAGATTGACTGAGAGTCACTGCCTCCATCTTGTGGAGAGAGCAACTAAGTTCACAAATGTCCAACCAGCACATAGGGTGTTTATTAAAAGCACCAACTGATCTGCAACAGCAGACCACAATACGAATAATTAAATATAAAGGCAACGATTTGAAAATCAATTAACAATGGGGAAAATACATTGGGGCAGCACTATTACCACAGCTGTGGACAAGACAACATAACACTGAGTCCCACACTCACTCACTAACCACATTTAAAGGGACAGTGCACACTTTAATGAACAGGCACAACAATAGCCTGTACAGTACAGACCATTATTGATTATTGTGCAGGGGAAGAATTAAGGGAAATAATAAATAAATAAAACAATACATCTAATCTTCCCCCCCCCAACACCACCCTCTCTATGTACCCTTTCTCAGCTTACTGCAATGGCCAAAACAAAGAGATGCAACAAACTCAAAGTGCCGCTAGCCCCAAAACAACTAAGCATCCTGTGTGCACCAATGCAGAAGATGCACCCATGCCATCTGACCAGGAGGATGCTGGGGAAGACACCACTGAAAACACAAAATACAAGGCACAAACAAATATGCCACCTGCAATCCCAAATCCTCTGCTGGGCAGGATTTAGACACAGCAACAGTTCCCCACCAAAATAATCAACCGATGCAGGCACAACAACTAGTGTAAAACAACATGTGAAATAAAGTCAGGTATCGGCAGGGCCAGAACCCCACTCACCACAGTTGGACTCAGACTCAGAAACACACTCCAATCTAGAAACAGAGATGGAGGTGGTTACACAAACACTAACGTCCAAATGGTGTTTGCCTGATCAGATACAGGCATTAGTGCGAAACACAATGGCTAAGGTGGGGTCTGACACATCAACTCCTACCTCACTATCCAACCTAATCCCCACATCTTAACAGTTGATAAAAACATGCAGATGTATTCCCAGTATGCAAGTCTATTGATGAGGTGGTGATTAAAGAATGGGAGACTGCCAAACCGGAGCGAGTACAGAACGCACATCTTGGGACAAAATGTACTCACTTCAAGCAGACAACTTATTAGGCTACACACCACTGACAACAAACCCTCATATTGCTTCACCAATAAAAAGGCTATGCTATCTACTGAAATGGCCTCAGGTCCCAAGATCCCATTGACCTAAAATTAGAGGGTAGCTTAAAGAAATAAGCATACCTAGCTGGCTTAGGAGGCAGAGCTGCTACAACAGCCATCAACGCTATGAGAGTACAGCTCACCTAGTTACAAGAGGTTATAATGAAAAGAGGAAAACAAAAATTATGTGGGAATCCCAGCTCCTTCAAAATACTATACTATCTACCAAATACCTGGGTGGCATGTCAGTGGTTTTCTTAGAGATTAAGCCACACACCACATTCCTAATAACAGAGCACAGAGGTCTCTGTGGACAAATCTAAGGAAATACGGACAATGACTCTAAAGTGATACTCCACAAATTACCTTCCAAAGGCAACCTACTGTTCGGTTATGGTTTAGAAAGATACCTCAAGGGGAAAGAGGATGACAAGATACCAAAGACCAGTCAAACAGATCCACTTATCTGCCAGCTAGACAAACATACCATTCTCATTCCTTTCGAGACAGGACAGGGACAATTACAGCTACAGGCAACACTGCTACAGGCAGCCATACCCACCAAAATCCACTACATCAGATATCGAAATAGAAGGGTTCCCAACCAAAGTAGAGGAAACTACTTCCCCCACAGAACCCAGTTGAAACAACAACTACTATTGTTACAAGCAACACCAAAACATTCCAGTCAGTGACCGACTACTACATTTCTCACAAGCATGGGGGCAAACTACACAAGACAGGTGGGTCCTACAAGTAATAAGACTATAATATGCGATACAACTTTCTCTCATACCAACACAGAATCTTCTAGTCTTATTCCCTGTGCCGAAAAACAAAGCTACCCGACACAAGCTCAAACAGTACTGACAGACTTACTGCACAAGACCATAGAGAGGATAACACATTACAAAAAAGGGGAAAGGAGAATACTCCATATTAGGCAAGGTACTCAAAAAGGGACCAGAGGGCTACACCCAGTTCCGCACCTAAAGCACCTAAACAATTCTGTACAATACAAACCCTTCAAATGGAAACAATCAGGTCCACCATCATGGTTATAAGCACAGGAGATTACCTAAATTCACTACATTTGTAGGACACCTACATCACACTACAAATTCTGTCGCCTTCACATATTGTGAAAAACGATACCAATACAAGTGTTACCATTTGACCTAACATCAATCAATCAATCAATCAATCAAAATCTTTATTTATTCAGGCGAACATCATTGAGCGTAGCTCATTTACAAGATGGACCTGAGTGGTCATACAAATAAGGGTACAAGTTTTTTTACAAATACATGAGAATAGCATAACATTAGTACAATCAAATAAATAAGAGATATATACAAAATTTACAGATATACAAGGCACAGTAAAATAACTTAACCTGTAAAAATGAAGAGGATAATAGATATAGCAGGGATAATAATCAAATAATAGGGTTTTTGTAGGCTTTTATATGAAATGTGATAACTGACTGGGTAGAAGAAGGAAACTAAACATAGTGGATTACAGAAAGGAGGGGTGTAGGTTGGATGGGAGACTAGGCCTTATGGAAGCAGTTGCACAACTCTGGAAATAGGCGTGTATAATCTTTGAAGGATGATAAGGGTAAGAGGGTATTCAGATTCATAGATTTTGGAGTGAGTTCCAGACAAATGCTAGGGAATAGCTGATAGCAGCCCTCCAAACCGGTGCAGGTATTGGGAATCTTTAGCATAATGAGCTTATTGATCCTTAAGGTGTATGGCCTAGATGTGATTCGGGTGAAACAGTCTGAGATATAGGAGGGAGTTTGCCTGATAAAGCTTTAAAGATCCAGATTGCAGCATTCCTTTTCTTCTGTGCTGTAGGGATGTCCAATTGACTGCCATGTAAAGAGAGCAATGATGGGTACTGGAGGGAAGGTCTGTAATAAATCTGATGGCTCTATGATACAGGGTGTCCAGCTTATTTAAGAGTGAGAGTGAGCAATGGCCGTAGAGGAAGTCAGCATAGTCAATAAGGGATAGGAATGATGCCTGGATTAATCTTTGTTTGGAGTCTCTGGTAAGGTAGTGTTTTATTCTGTAAAATAGGCCAAGCCTTTGTCTCAACTTTTTTAATAGCTCTTCAATGTGGACAGAGTAGTCAAGCTTATTGTCAATCCAGACTCCAAGATATTTGAATTTATCCACAAATTCCAGCTTTTCTCCAAATAAGGTGGATAATTGTGGGTGATGAATGATGGGGTAGTGGCAGAGCAATTCTTTGTTGCAAAGAACATAGCTTTTGTTTTTTTGGCATTTAGAAGTAATTTTTTTTCCCAATAGGTTGTGTTGTAGGATGGAGAATTCTGACTGTAACAGTTCACAGGCTTTTGATGGTGAGGGATTGCTGACATATAATACAGTATCATCAGCAAACAGATGAATGTTAGATTGAGAGAGGTTGGCATCAATGTTATTAATATAAATGACAAAGAGGATGGGGCCTAGGATAGAGCCTTGCGGTATACCTCTTAGCAGTGGTTTAGAGGTAGATAGGTAATTTTCATTTTTTTACCAATTGTAACCTTCCAGAGAGATAGCACCTAAACCGATTGAGTGAGAGTGAATCAAGGCCTACAGAGCTAAGAGAGGAGATTAATGATTCATGATCCACTGTATCAAATGCTTTACTCAAATCCAGGAACACAGCACAGGTACTATTCTTTTTATCCAAGGCAGTCTGCCAATCATTAGTGACTTTGGCTAGGGCAGAGATGGTGCTATGCATTGATCTAAATCCAGATTGTGCTGGATTTAGGAGGTTGTTGGTGTCCAGATAGGCCCTTAACTGTGAATTTACTAATTTTTCAAGCATCTTGGATAGTACCGGTAGGATGCAAATGGGCCTGTAATTGTTAAGGTCCATGGGATCACCTGATTTAAGTAGTGGAACTACTTGAGCTGTTTTCCATATGGAGGGGATGGAACCAGTAGCTAGGGAAAGATTGAAGAGGTGAGTGAGGGGGGCAGATAACCCCAAGGGTGATCATGATGGTAACAATAGGATTCGCAGCAAAATATGAGAGTTAAGGGCATACAAGTAATACCCTACTGAATGACTGGCTGATCAAAACCAGATCAGTAAAACAGTCCGTTCGAGAACAAACACGGTAGTACACTGCCTACAAAATCGCAGCTGGGTAATCTGTCAAGAAGTTACCTCTCATCCCTAGCCAGACTATAGATCATCTAGGTTCACTGATCAACACAAATCCAGGTCTTGGCAACCCAGTAAATGCCCAAGTCCACTCAATTATTGCGTAGACTACACAATTACAGAAACGCAGAAATCCAGAACTTCAAACAGTTTCACGAGTACTGGGAGTAATGTCATCATCGACAGACATAGTGCCATGGGCCAAGTGCAGACATCTCATACCCTTCTTGAGCAAACAAGGCCCAGTGCATGACATAAGCTTGGCAAAGACATTAACACTTTCATCCTTCCTGATGGCATTAGCATCCACCAGACACAGAGGAGAACTGCAGGTACACTCCTGCAGACCTCCATTCCTAACACTTTACAATGACAGAATAGCCCTTAGACCTATAATGTCCTTCTGACCAATGGTATCATCGACAGTCCACATCAACTAAACTATAGAAATACCTGCAGAACCCCCTCAAGGGGAAATACAAAATGATCCTCAGCCTAAAATGCTGGGTATGAAAAGGGTACTTACCACATACCTATCAAGGACAGAGGAAATACACAAAACAGATAGACTATTCGCAATACTGCATGGAAAAAGGAAAGGAAAACCAGCTTTAGAATCAATGATTGTCATGTACCTTAAAACAGCAGGCACGGAACCATACAGAGTGAATAACTCAAATTCACCAAGAGATCTGAAGGCTCACTCTAACAGAGTAATCGCAACTTCCTGGGCAGAGAAGAATATGAATACTGCAGAGGAAATCTCCTTTAGCAGCATGCAAGAACAAGGTACAAGACAACACGTCTGATCCACCCTAGCAGATGATTACTGCTTTTTAATGACCCATGATATCATGAATGTGGAGTGCCTCAGAGATTATCCCCCACAATGGTAGTTTACTCTCCTGGTAAAGGTGATTATGGGGGAATATATCTCTGAGGCACTCCATATCCCGCCCAACAGACATGTGAAAGACTCAACAAGTTTTCATACACTGCATAAATGTATGATGATCACTATTACAAATTAGAAGGTTTGGACATCACCGGCATCTATATGTATAGTGTAATAACAAAATAAAGTTACACAACAATTGTCTACCGCTAAGTGGTCACTATATATCTCCACTCATTAACAGCAAAAGGTATTAACAGATTATTGTTACAGATACAGGTTTGGAATACATCAAACTGACCATAGGAGAGCAGACTCCCCTGAGGTGGGGGATGGACTTTCTTTAAATCACATGTGCATCAAGCAACCTATCAGGTGTATGCAACCCATGATGTCTTGAATGTGGAGTGCCTTAGAGATATATTCCTCCACAATCACCTTTACCAGGTGAGTAAACCACCATTCCGCTGTTTATGTAAACCACAGATTACTAATCCATAGTTTTTAAAAAAAACTGCCTTTCAGAATTGTGGAATTCCATGGAATTAGGCTGAATGTGGAGATGAGTTTTAATTTTGTATGTTCTCCCAGACAGAATAAATGAATTAAACCAGCAGTGCATGCAAACAGTGAAAAAAGGTTTCACTAATGCTTTTATTATGTTTGCTTGTGCGCATGCACAGGAAACATTATGTGGCAGCTTAGGAGAGAAGCAGGTTGTGGAGGTGCGGCACTGTGGCAGCCACTGGCAGCACTGCATTTGGGGGCTTGGCACTGGCGGACCAATGCAGGCCCAGTGTCCTGATGACACTGGTTCTGCAGAAGTGCCACAAAGCTGGAACATTTTCACCGCTGCAATCAGGAGCCACCTCATCATTGCAGCATCAGCCATTTCGCTGCAATGAGGGACCGACCCATTACTGCAGGGTGGTACCTTGCCATCCACATGCCCCTGACCCAGTACATTTGCTGGCAGGGGAGCCCACTCCCCGTCAGCATACTGTAACCCCCTTCCCCATTTATTGTATGCTGAAGGGATACCCAATCCTCCTCAGCATCATGCACCCCAACAGTCTTTCTTTGCCAATGGGGCCCAATCCTTCAGCTTCAGTCCCCTCTTCCCAGTTCAGTTTGCCAATGGGGAACCCACTCCCCATTGGCATAATGTCCCCCAAATTTCTTGTGTGCCAAGGAGGGTGCCCAATCCCTCTTGGCTCTCCCCTCCACATGGGATGTGCTGACAGGGGTGCCCAATCCCCCATTGGCTACAGCACCCCCCAAAAAGAAACACTCAGGCGGCATGCTGGGAGCCCACCCCAGTGTGCCAAGTGTCCCAGTTAAAAAAAAAAAGTCCTGCAATGTTTTTCATTTTTTTTCTTTATTTAAAACCTGTAAAACAGAAAATGGTCCCTCACTGAGTTCGGGGTGGCCCCTTCCCCAACCCACCCCATCCTCTGCACACCCGCCTCCCACACCCCCCACTCATACTTACCTCAGAGCCCAGCGTGATAATCTTCAGCAGACAGGAAACACGCTCTGTATTCTTGAAAGCTGACCGTGAACTGAAGAAATGCCAGTAAGCTGTATAATGGCATAAATAGTTTTTTTTTTCAACTTTGGTGCATATCTCATGCACTTTTGGGAATTTTGGCAACAAATTTTCAACATGGGATTATTGGGACCCCTCTTCGTGAATTCAGTCACTGTCATGGTGTTATTCTGTCCTGAAAGGTGATTTTGTGGTCACTGCGTGGAATCACCTTTCGAGACTGATTAATGAAATGACAGTGCCACAGTTCATGAGGTGGGTTCTCAAAAAGCCTATGTTGCAAATTTGGTGAAAAAATAAAAAAAATGACTGTTTTATGAGCGTGCATTGTGCAGTTTCCACACACACTCATAACTTCACGAATTTGTAATATTTTCACTCCAGATTTTCAACATTGGCATTTTTCCACACCTCCTTATGAACAGTACAGCTGTCATTTTACACATCCTGGCAAAATGTGTTTTTGCACTTCCGGTGCAGAATAGTGCAGTCGATGTGGGAAATCAGTTTTGGGATAGATTGAGAAAATGACAGTGACACTGTTCATGAGCAGAGGTCTTAAAATGCCTATGTTGAAAATCTGGTGATGATAGTCCTTAAAATGACTGCGTTACAACTGTGCGTTGAGCAGTTTCCAAGCACCCTTTTAACTTCGCAATTTTGTAATATTTTCATGCCAGATTTTCAACACTGGCATTTTTACAGACCTCCTTATGAACAGTACAGCTGTCATTTTTCATATCCTGGTTAAAATGTGTTTTTGCACTTCTGGCACAGAATAGAGCGGTTGCAGTGGGAAATCAGTGTATGGGACAGATTAAGATCAAGCGAGTGAGAGAGGGGGAGTGAACGAGCTCAACTGAGCTCTGTTGGGACTGCTGCAGATTTCTTTGTGGGCAGAAAAAGGTGCCAATGCAGGCAGGAGCCCAGTACAAAAATGCAGCCTACAGTGCCGGGAGAAACAGAATGAGTGAGTGAGGGAGGGGGAGTGAGCGAGCTCAATGGAGCTCTGTGGGGTCCGCTACGGATTTCTTTGTGGTCAGAAAAAGGTGCCAACACAGGCAGGAGTCCTGTACAAAAGGGCAGCCTGCAGCGCTGGGAGAAACAGACCGAGCGAGTGAGGGAGGGGGAGTGAGCGAGCTCAATGGAGCTCTGTGGGGTCTGCTGTGGATTTCTTTGTGGGCAGAAAATGGTACCAATGCAGGCAGGATCCCAGTACAAAAGGGCAGCCTGCAGTGCCGGCAGAAACAAAATGAGCGAGTGAGAGAGGGGGAGTGAGCGAGCTCAACGGAGCTGTGTCAGGACCGCTGCAAATTTCTTTGTGGGCAGAAAAAGGCTCCAACACAGGCAGAAGCCCAGTAGTAAAGGGCAGCCTGCAGCACTGGGAGAAACAGAATGAGCGAGTGAGAGGGAGGGAGTGACCTCAACGGAGCTCTGCCAGGATTTTAGAGCTGCCCACCTCCCGCCAGTGCCCTCTGTGGTCCTATATTACAGCAGGGTCTCTGGGGTGGAGACAAAGCAAAGATTGGATACTTTGAGGATTGCTGTAATAGTACAGATTTAGTTGTTCTGTTTATTTCTCTAACTGAGCTGAGTAATACTTGTAGTGCAATAGGATTTCTAACTGGGCTAAGTGAAAGTATATGAGAGCTGAGAAGAAAAAGTATGGTAGCTGAGGGGTGAAGAATGGACCCGGAGTCTTTAGGATTGCTACAGTAATAAAGGATCTAACAGATGAGATTTGAGACTGAATTACCCTGGTTGGCATAGGGCCAGTAGGGGGACTAGTGGGGGGGGGCAGGAATTTGAGTAAATTGGGGGGGGGGTCTAACAGTTGCAGTAGGATACAGAACCTGGGAGTAAGAGCCCATAACATAAGATAGGGGCCAAAATGGGGCAGGTGCCACATGTCAATAGGGCGGGCATCCTTGGAAGGGTGGTAGGGTGTACAGGGTGTGGGTCTGCCATGAACTTGAACCGGGCTTGGAGAATGGGGGGCTGTAATGGTCTGTAGATGACTGGCTAGTTTGAGGGAGGAACTGTGGAGGTTAGGGAGGAGTCTAAGTGCAGGGCAGATGAGTATGGTAGGCATCCTGGCTGGGAGGGAATAGCAGATGGCAAGGGGGGACAGAGGAAGAACAACTAGAGACTGAAACTGACACCAGTATCAGAGGCACTAGCACAAAAGAGAGGAGAAGGGAAGGGGTGCCCGAGGTGAGGGGGAGGAAGAGACCATGAGGAGTACCAGGGGAGAAAGCACATGACTGCGGGTAGGAAGGGACCAGGGGTGGCACGGAGGGGAACAAGTAGGAGGGGGGAACTGATATGGGGAAGAGATGTAGAAGTGGCATCAACTAGGAATAGATTCAAGCCTCTGCTGTGGAAGAGAGAGAGAGGGGGAGCAGGAACATACTGGAGAGGGGAGGACAAGCGGGACATGAGAGGGATGGCAACAGCTAGGGAAAGAGATAATAAGGACGAAAGGGTAGAAGGGGGCTAGTAAGGAAAGAGAGGGTGTTGACTGGAGGAGAGAAGGCTACGGGAAGGGGGAAGGATGGGAGGGTCATCACTATCAGGTAGAAGGGAATGGGGGCTCTAAATCGACAACAGCAGGGATAGGAGAGTGGTTGGAAATCAGCAAGGGAAGAGGGGAGGTCAACATGGGAAGCCCAGTAGGAAGTAGTCAGGCTGGGAAGGGGTTCAAGGGCGATGGGAGGAATAAGGCAGAGAAAAGGGGTGAGGCGGAAGTAGGAGGTACAGATACAGAAGTCACAGAGGGTGCAGCTGGCTGGGGTAAGGGGCAGGGAAGAATGACTACTGGGGTGGTGGAAGGGGCATTAGAAGGGAAAGGGGCTAAGGGATGGGGGGTACTCATCCTAGGGGATTCTATACTGAAAGGGGTGAGATGGGGTGGAAGGGGGAAGGCACAGCCGTATTTGGGTTGAAGCTATCCCCAGGTTGACTACAGGAGGGGCAGGGCAGGCACTGCTCAAGTGTGCAGTGAGGGGGAGGAAGAAACCTCATTTACTGTTGCATGTGGGTACAAACGACTTGGTGGAGGAGACTGTGGAAGCAGCGAGGGGGAAGTTCGAGTAGTTGGGCAGGCAGTGTGAGGTGGTGGGGGAGTCAGTGGCATTCTCGGAGGTACTCCCGGTACCATGTGCAAGCATAGGGAGGAAGGGTAGGATTGAGGAGTTCAATGAGTGGCTGAAGGATTGGTGCCACACCAAAAATTATGGGTTAGTGACTAACTGGGGTAGGGTCTGGAGAAATAGTGACTTGTACAGAGGGGACAGTGTACACTTGAGCAGGAATGGAAGGGGAGTATTAAAGGCAGGGTTAGAGGGGTATATCTCTACTAAGGTGGATTTAAACTAGTGGGGGGGGGCAAAAAGACTGAGGTTAGTAGAAAGGTCCAGACAGGGGAGCCTAATGAGCTCACCCCCCTAGATATAGGTAAAGACGGAGGTGTAGTAACCCTGGGAGGGGGCAGGCAGAGTGGTCTGAGTGTAATACAGAAGCTACCACCACCCCATAAGAATAAGGAGGAGAAAGGGTCCGGACTACCGGGAGGAGGGACACAGGCCAAGGAGGAGAAGAGTGAGAAGAAGGAGGGGTACGGGTGGATGGTGGTCTCTCTCAATGCAAGAAGCCTGGGGAACAAAATTGCAGTGCTTCATGTGCTCCTTTCAGAGGGGAAGGTGGACATTGCTGCAGTGACAGAGATTTGGGCCACAGAGTACCATGATTGGGACTTGGCAATATTGGAATACAGGATATACAGTATGGACTGGGGGGTTGGGGAGGTTGCACTCTATGTGAGGGAAGGGATTAAATGCATAACGGACAAGGGAGAAGAGGAGAGGACAGAGGCGCCTTGGGTGCAGCTCCTGGACTCCAAGGGCAGAAAGCTGAGGCTGGGAGTGGTGTACAGGCCACCAGCCCAATCCAGAGAACTGGATGGGGAGTAGGCAGAGCAGATAAGGTGGGTGCATAGAAGGGGGAGTGTGGTGATACTGGGGGATTTTAACCTACCATGGGTTGACTGGAGCACCCCAGCCAATAGCAGTACCAGGGAGCAGGTGCTCCTTGATGCATTCCAGGACGGCCCTCTGACACAATTGGTAAGTGGGCCTACAAGACTTGGTAGCACTCTGTACCTAGTAGCGACAAATGGGGAGGCAGTGAGGAAGGTAAGGGTGGAGGACCCACTAGCAGGTAGAGAGCACCAAATAGTGTGGCTTGTTGTTGCGCTGGGCAGGGAGACAGGAGACATGGGCACTAAAGCGGTGGGCTTTATTAGGGTGGACTTTGGGGGGATAGGAGTAATACTGCAAGGGAGACTCCAGGATATAAGGCCGGGGATGGATGCAGAACAAAAGTGGGGAGTCATAAAGACTGGGCTAACAGAGGCCAGAGTAGCCTGCACCAGGGCCAGGAGTATGAAAAGCAGAGCCAAGAAACCATGCTGGCTGAACAAGGAAGTGCTGCAAGGGGTGAGGGCAAAGATGGCTGCATACCAGAAGTACAGGAGAACAGGGAAGGGAGAGGATAAGGAGGCTTTCAGGAGTTGGTCAAGGGAGGTGTCCTGGACGGTGAAAAAAGCTAAGGCCTTCAGGCAATTAATTTCTGCACAGGGCATAAAGGGAGGGGAAAAGGGATTTTTTAGGTATGTCAGGGAAAAGAGGAAATGCAAGGAACATATTGTGAGGATAAAGTAGGAGGGATTGGGTGGAAAAGGGGGAGAGGCAAGTGGAAATTCTAAATGAGTACTACTGCTCCATTTTCGCTAAGGAGAAGGATGGCCCACTACCAGAATGTGCTGGGGGGCCGGGAAAGGAGGAAGAGGTGACGGACAAAGTGATCACAGGAAGTAGGGTGCTAGAGGGGCTAAGAGCAGTAAAGGTGGACAAGGCACCAAGTCCCAATGCCATCCACCCCAGGGTGCTGAGCGAGATGGCGGAGCTGTTGACTGAGCTGCTGGCAGATCTGATCAACACCTCCCTGGAAATGAGGAGTGTGCCCCAGAACTGGAGGGTGGCCCATTTGGTGCCCATACACAAGAGTGGACCTAGGGAGGAACCAGGAAATTATCAGCCGGTAAGTCTCACGTCCATAGTGGTAAGCTTATGGAGGTGATACTGAAGGAGAGGCTGGTGGCATTCATAGACAGTAATGGCCTCCAAGATGGGCGGCAACACAGGTTCATCTCAGGGAGGTCTTGTCAAACCAACCTAACAGAGTATTGTGACTGGGTGACAAGGGAGTTGGACAGGAGCCATACGGTACATGTCCTGTACTTGGACTTCAGTAAGGCCTTTGATACAGTGCCTCATGGGAGACTGGGGGGAAGCTGACAGCAGTGGGGGTGGGAAAAAGCAGACTAAGTGGATAGATAACTGGTTACAGGGGAGGGTGTAGAGGGTAGTGGTGGTGGGGGGGAGCTCTTGGCACCCAGAGCAGTGACAAGCGGGGTGCCACAGGGGTCATTGATGGACCCAGTGCTATTTGGGCTCTTTATCTCTGATATAGCACATGGAGTGGGGAGCAGGGTTAGTCTGTTTGCATGTTATACCAAATTGGGGGCGGTAGTGGACACAGAGGATAGATGGGAAAAACTGCATGGAGACCTAACCAAACTAGAGACATGGTCAGTGGAGTGGCATCTAGGATTCAATGCAAAGAAGTGTAAGGTGATGCACTTCAGGGCTAAGAACCAGAAGAGGGACTATTGGTTGGGGATCAGAGAGGAGGAGAAGGACCTAGGGATGTTGGTAACTGGGAGCATGACCAACTCAGCCCACTGCACGAGAGCAGCAGCAAAGGCAAACAGGATGCTGGGGTGCATCGCAAGGGGGTTCTCATCCAGACACAGGGATGTGATCCAACCTCTCTACAGATCATTGGTCAGACTGCACCTAGAGTACAATGTGCAATACTGGAGGCCATCCCTGAGGAGAGATATAAAGTTACTGGAGGGGATGCAAAGGAGGGCAACAAAAATGTTAAAGGGGATGTAAGGAAAGGAATATGAAGCTAGGCTGAAGGAGCTGAACATGTACACACTAGAGGAGAAGAGGGATGGGGGGATATGATTGGAGAGTTTAAATACCTGAGGGGATAAATAAACCTAGCACCAAGGGGGTGTTTAAACTGAGGCGTGGAAGAGAGATGAGGGGGCACAGACTAAGGTTGAAAGGGGGATGTTTCAAGAGGGAAATGAGGAAGCACTACTTCTCTGAGAGGGTGGTGTCTAGTTGGAGTGCACTGCCAGAGGGGGTGGTAACATGTAGGACAGTCAATAGTTTTAAGGAGGAGTGGGATAAAGCAAGAGGAACGGTCGGGGCAGGGGCTGGGACAAGCGGGGGAGGAACTGAGGGGGAGGAGGCTGGGGCAACTGCAATCTAGGATGCTAGCTGCATACTCAGGCAGACTTACATAGACCGACTGGTGTGGTCTGCTGGCAGATTTGTATGTTCATATGTTCGTATGTATGTTCATATGTAATATCACAGTGACTCTGTTCATGAGCAGAGGTCCTAAAATGCCTATGTTGAAAATTTGGTGACAAATGTCCCTAAAATGATTGTGTTACAAGTGTGCGTGATGCAGTTTTCATGCACCCTCCTAACTTTGCAAATATGTAGTATTTTCACTCCAGATTTTCATCTTTGCCATTTTTTCAGACCTCCTTAGGAACAGTACAGCTGTAATTTTTCACATCCTGCCCGAAATATGCGTTTACACATCTGGCGCAGAATATCACTACTGCTGTGGGAAATCAATGTTTGGGACAGATTAAAAAAATCATAGTGACAGTGTTCATGAGCAGACATCACAAAAAGCCTATGTTGAAAATTTGGTGAAATAATTCCACTAAATGACTGTGTTACATGCATGCATTGTGCAGTTTCCACATACGCTCGGAAGTTTGAGCATTTTTAATACTTTCACTACAGATTTTCAAAATTACCATCTCTTCACACCTCCCTATGAATGGTACAGCTGTCATTCTTTATATCCTGCCCAATCTGTGTTTTCATACATCTGGCACACAATGGCACGGTTGCTGTGGAAACTCAAATTCTGGGACACATTGACAAAATCACAGTGCCACTGTTCACGAGAAGAGGTCCCAAATGCTTTCATGAGGTGGGGGCCACAAAATGGCCATGTTGAAAATGTGTACTGCAAATACCAACACATGCCTGGGGCGTTATAGTTTCTAACCATAACGTCCCACCCTGTACAGACTGACAGGCATCAGGAGTGTGCCTTTGGATTGCCGACTGTAATGTTCATGCCATTCCAACCCCGCCCCCCACCCTGCAGCCACTGACAGGCATCGAGCTGTGCCTTGGTCTCTTCGGCCCCACAGTTCACCCTATTTTATATTGCATTCATTTTAGCGTATGTCCTTATCAAGTGGTATGACTGTAAAGCTGAACACCCCAAGGCACACCTCAAGACTTGTCAGTGTCTGCAGGATAGGGTGAGGTGAAATGGCATGAACGTTATGGGTGACAACCCAAACGCATACCCCAATGCCTGTCCATCTCTGCAGGGTGGAGGTGGGGTTGGCATGAAGTTCAATACTTCACTGACATTTCTACTCTGCATCTGTCTAACTCCTGCATTTCCAGTGCTAATACCAGCAAGCAAACATTCGTCATTGACAAATGCTTGTATTCTATTTTGGATGGCCCCTTATTTCCTGTCTTGCATTATATAATGTTTTCCCTTTTTTGAGCCTGGTTTAGCACTTTTTTCTTACATTTGATTTGTATTAATTAAAAGGAGTGTGCCCTTTAATATGACTTTCTCCGCGTTTTTGTCATTATTCTTGGCTGTTTTTTATTCTCCTGTAATTAGCACTCTTGCTGTCGTTGTCCTGAGAGTTGGGAGAAACACAAAGAAAAAAAAAAAGACGTGAAGCAGATGCCACCTGGTGCTCCAAGGTCCTGCTGTTTTGACTTGCCACTCCACCTTCTGCACTGGAGGGCTGGAGGTGGTAGTTGTACAAACCACTGATGAAACAAACACAGGGCAGGAGCTATGTTGTGACATTGGAGGTCTGGAGGTAAGTGCAGGAGAAAGGTTGGGATGGGACTGAGGGCTGCCAGTGATGAAGAGGGCAGATTCAGTTACTGAAGGAATAGAAAGTATATTATAAGCCTCATGAACTATTCATGAGCCTAGCGAGGCTCCTGATCAGCTTCTGGATTGGTCATGAATGTCTTAGAAATGATTGATTCAGCTGCCAACCGATGCTGTGCAGCACATGACATCTTAGACATAAAACATACTCATGCTGCCCAAAACAGAAAAGTAAGCAAAAAGAACCTGTAAAATCAAAAGTTGTTATTATGATAAGACTTGTAATTGCAATAACAACCTCAAAACTAGTCATCTCCTGGGATTAATGACCTGCTGGAGGGAGGTGTTCCTCAGGTGTGACTCAGCCACCAATCCCCCGAACCTGGCATGAATCTGTAAGCAAATGACTGGCTTCTCATCGTTATTACTTAAAAAAATGTAAAAAGCAGTATATAAAACACTTTCAAGCTATAGAACAGACTTGGAAAATATACATCAATCCCGCTAACTTATTATCATCCATTACCTGAGTATCATATGCATAAAATTAAATGTCCTGAAAGGGGAATTAATTATTTGTGTATCAAAATAACTCCCAGATAAATGAGTGGGTACAGAATAACTTTGCTCCCAACTTTTGCAAAAGTAGAATCCCTGTTGGCAAGAATGACAAACTGAATTTCAGCATATGGGGGAAGTCATTGCTATCAAAATGTCCATTCATACTGCTAATATTTCTATATACCTATATGACTATGTTTTCAGTGTGTGTACCAAGGAAGGTATTCATTAGGTTAAAACATGGGATGAAGATTTTCTCTGGAGTAAGAAGTGCAAACATGTCTTGGATCAGTTTACATTTAACAAATCCGTACTAGTATTAAATGGACTAACACAGCCAAAAAGAAGGAAATTAGAAATAGGAAAGAACCCAAACATGATGGAAAATATAATTTATAGAAATAAGAAAGAACCCAAACGTGGTGGAAAATATCATTTATCTGGCTTGCTCAAGATATATTCTTCATGGGAACAGCCAACTGTGCAGTGTACCAAGCACTCTCATGTAGATAGAAACTTAAAGCTGCACTCAAATATATTTAAAATAAAGCACAGTTTATTTTTGGTCTGTATGTCACAAAGATAGACATTGAGACATCTGCCCCCTCCACCAACATTTCACATGCACACTACATGCTTTTTCAAGGTGACCACCTGTTATCACACCTACGTATTTAAGGCAGATGTTTAAAGGGAAAGTGCTAGAGCTTTAAATGTATTTGAGTGTGGCTTTATGTTTTTATTTATGGGAGAGCGGTTGGTGCAGTGCACAAATATTTGTTCCCTGTAGAGTTTCTGAATTGACTGGTGCATCCCATCTCTGTCTTGGTGGGGGCTTCCTTTGATCTTTCCCAGAATGCCTCTAGGAATAATGTCAGTTAGACCTTGCATTAGCACTAGGAGTCCAGGATCCTAGTTATAATCTAGTCATGCTATTCAACTGCACCTGTTTGTGAAAGTTTAACTGCTTTGAAAAAGTGTTTGCCCACCCTGCCCATCCGAAGTTAGATTTTAATAAGCACCAGCTGTTGTTATTCTGGATGTTTATTTGTTTGTTTATTTCAGAGATCAGAAATACCTTTGAGTCAAAGACTCCTTTACAAAGGTTCCATGTCACATATAATAGATACAGATACACAATACAGTTAGTACAGAGACACAATACAGTAATTGTTACAGAGTAAAGTTAGGTTTATAACAGGAACAGTTAGACTAACATTCAGGAACTAGTGCAGTTTGAGACAGTTAAAAAACTGGAAACTTAACATCCCTGAGATGGCGGAGTTAGTGGTAGTTTTCTTTGTAAGGGCTGTCGCTGGGTGACAATAAAGCCAATACACCATTGAATGACTTAGGGCTAATTCACATCGTTCCCAGAGGAATTCTGGGAAAATTCCAACAGATCAAAGGCATTAAAAGATCAATCTATGTTTTCTTGTACATTAAACAAATACTCAGTAAGGAACAAAAGCAACCAAATATGCTTACAATCCAGAATCATCTTCAATTTTCTCAGTAAACATTAAGATTTATTGACCCTTGAGGGAAATACTGACCTCATGTTTGCCTTTACCAATATTTTCCACTTGAGTCAATAAATCCTGATGTTGACCTCAACAGCTGTCAATACTGCATATGTTTACTGTAAAAGCAAAAATGTCAAATAAGAATTAAAACTAGACTCACCTTCCAGCTTCAAAAGTAAACCACGTTGGGTCCCGCCCATACCGTCTGAGAGCACTCAGTGGCCAAGAAACCAACTTTAATCTGGGATTCTGCACATCCCAAAGGCAAATAGTCTCAAATGTTATTTGAAGGATACATTCCCCATGGACATCCAGATTAGGGGATGGCATCAAATAGACATTGAACCGCTCTGTGGGACAAACAGAACCACATAAGTTTAAAGCCAAGCAAGTGCATGTGGAAGTGTAGCTAAAAAGTAGCATTTGTACACCAGAATCCACTTTGGCACCCTTTGAAGTTGCATGCATGGCCTTATTTATTATCTTGCCCCCCTTGTATACTCCATGTTGTACTTAGGTAAGTACATAGGAAGAACAGAAAGACATATAGTAGGTTATTTGCCTTAGCATTACGTTTGGACCAGAGCACAATGCTCATGTTCACATAAGATGTCAAAGGAAAACTGCAGGCCAAAATTATAAGAACACATGTTGTGCATTGGGTTTTTGTCTCTCTGATGATCCCTAGTGTTCCTCTGCTGGGGGTAGCCATTCAGGCTTCTTATATTGCATTTGAGCTGTTGGAATTTTCCCAGAATGCCTCTAGGAATAATGTCAATTAGACCGTGCATTAGAAGTAGGAGCCCAGGATCCTAGTTATAATCTAGTCATGCTATCCAACTGCAACTGCTTGTGAAAGTTTAACTGCTTTAAAAAAGTGTTTGTCCTCCCTGCCCAGCTGAAGTTAGATTTTAATAAGCACCAGGTGTTGTTATTCTGGATGTGTGGCAGGTTTCTTTGTAAAGGGCATCCGCTGGGTGACAATAAAACCAATACACCATTGAATGACTTAGGGCTAATTCACATTGTTCCAAGAGGAATTCTGGGAAAATTCCAACAGATCAAAGGCATTAAAAGAATCCTGAATGGCTACCCCACCACCAGGGGCCACAAATTGGCAGGGAAAAGTCAAATAAACCAGTACTAGGTCAGGACCATGCACACAACAACAGCATGATCCAAAAGCGAGACCACAAAACCCTACTATAAACAACAATGCCCAACAAAAATAGAGACCACAGAAATTATGCCAATGGTATCAGTCCACAAAGAGACTGACCACTACCATGGCTTCGTTCCCCCATACCCCCAAATATTTTTATAACTAACTCTGCTGGGGGGGTGGAACTCATGATGGGGAGGAACTTGGGGGGTTACATCGGGTGAGGGAGGAGACAGAAAACAGAAAATGCATCAATCGGGACACCAGGAACAGAACCCTGGTCTCCAGAAGGATTCATTGCCATACAGTAGCTGCTCAGGGCTTTAGGCCCCTCCACCATGGGAGCAGCTTGGCAGGGCACCACACTGCCAGATACTTCTCCTCTCCTCCAACAGTATGCCTACACAGCTGCAGGTATAGTGGTAACTTCTTTGCGCTATGCTATCCCTGTAGCTATTTAGGCACATGCTATTATGGAAGCACGATCCTGACAGCACTATTATGGAAACGCTGTTCTCACCCGGTATGAAATAAACCTTGTCACGAACACATGGAACATAATGCAAGGGATCATCAAAAAACAAAAAAAAATACACAACTACTGTTTTTATAATTTCTGCATGTAGCTTTCCTTTAACAAATCCACCTTAAAGAAAAGGGAGGCTGAGAGGAAACATGATCTCAGTCTTTCCCATACTGAAGGGTATCAGTAACTTCGAACAATCAGAGATGTTTGCTTTAGTAGTGTCTTGCAGCAGAACACGGCAACATGCCCTGAAGCTCAGAGGTGGCAAATTTAGGAATAGCATTAGGAATCCCTTTTTTCTTCCAGAGGGTGATAACCCTATGGAACAGCCTACCAGCAAAGTCAGTGGACCTGAAGATAGTATAGGTCTTTATATAAGCCTGTAGAAATGTCTGCTTACCATGGGAATTACCAGCTACCCTGTGTAGTAGAGTGGGTAGAGCATCCTCATACATTTGTATGGATTTGCATAGCATGCTTTCTGTAAAACCAGTTATTTTCAGGGTTAAATAATTTTTACTCTTTTTGTGCAGTTTGTCAATGACATGAAAATAAAATGGCGCTAATTGGCTGAAATTGAATACTTCCTATAGGAGTGAGTTAGCAACTATCTGCAGTGTGCAAAATAAAATTTGCATAATTTTACACAGTTAGCATTGGGCACCCAAACAGCTTTGCCCAAATATTCTGTTGCCGGTCCCACCCTTTATGTGACAGTTATTAACACAGTAATTTAGGGACGGATGCGATGCTTGGTTGACATGCACCCTCCCATTCAAAAGCAGTGATGAAATACTGTAAAACTGTTTAATCAACAGCAGAGTGTGCCCCTCCCCCCCAAAAAACAATAAGCTTCTAAGCCATGCGCTATTATACGTGCCATATGCCTTCTTACACCCTTAAATGCTTCAGTAGAAATTAAATATATATTTTGTTGTACAGTATTTGTGCTGTTCTGCTGTACACAATGGATATACATATGACTTTGAAGCATGCTTAATGAAATGCTAGTTTTATTGCAACAATGCAAGAGTTACAGTAATGCAATGGGGCTTGATTTTCAAAGCCCCTGACTGCAGTAAGCCCTGGGTGCACTGAAGATATGGTGCACAGGGCTTGCGGCAATCACCCAAGCAGTGATCAGGATTCTTGATCCCATGTGCCAGGTGCTGAAAGTTAGACCAACATTTTCTAGTCTAGCTTGCGGTAATCCCGGGGGCCGTTTTTACGGAGCTTGTGCCAGATATTTGCCACAAGCTGCCATAAAAATGTGGAAACTGTCACAACTGCACCTGAGACTGGAAAATTGAGCACAATTGCAGCAAAGGGTTTGGTGCACTGCCAGAGCCTATGTGTCATGGCACAGGGCCTGACACAAGCCCCGTGCCGCGGTTTGAAAACTGAGTCACGGTTTTGCAATGAAACTGTTTTACAGTTCCCATTTGATGCATGACAGTTTTATTTCATTTCCATTTTAAAATGCAGTTCTGAAAACAGAATACACTCATTGGATCAAGTAAACTATGCCCCTCAGTTTCTGATACATTCTTAATGGACAGGTGAAAAATGAACATACCACTGTGTTCCCTCTGTACCCCAGATGCTAGCAAATCAGGTTCCCCAAGATTTATTTCACTGTGTCTTGTTCCTAGACACTCCATACGCAGCACTTTACACCATTCATCGGCCTCTAGCTCTGTACAAAGACATAGAGAATCTCAAAGTAATGCTTTATATTTAAATATATGTCCACCGGCTCCTTATAATTAGTGTTCTTTACCCACCTGACTCACAAGCAAAGGTCTTTGAGGAGTCATCATTAAAAATGACCCCAACAGCATGCTTTTTCGTTCCCTTTGGCAGTCGTAGTACATTCTTCACATTATTGAGCTCTGTGACCTAAAAAAAAAAAATAGCTGTTCTCATTAGAACCCCTAGATTAAAATTATTTGGTGGCTCTGTACAGGAAAGCAAGCCATGCCAAACGTACAACTCTCCATGGCTCAGAGATCATTTGCATTTTCTGCTGTGTCCTGCTGGAACTCTACCTCGTTCTATATTGGCCTGCTCCTCCCTATCTCAATTTCAAAGTCCACTGTTATCTCAGCTAACCACCCCACCTTGCTCCTGCTTCCACTGACTCCTAACCCCTGTTCACTCCTAGCATAATGCTTCAATCTCTCCATTTCCTGATCGTCAAGAAAAAAAATATTGTAAATGATGTCAGTACGTAAGGTTTTGTTGACTGTGTTTTACATTGCTTATTTTGCATAACTGAATGTAATTGATGTACTCTGTTTACTGTATGACTACTCCTTGTCTAATTTCTTGTACCAGTGAATGCACTATTAGTGTACTGCATTTCCCAGGTCGCCCCTGAAAAAGGGACTGTCTTGTCGCAGAGGGCCTAACCAGTTACCAAAATTCCATAAATAAATAAAAAATGGGCATGATTTTGGAAACTACATTTTTGATACATGTTCCAGTTGTGTCATATATTGGATGTACTGGGCTTGGGTTAAATAATTGGGATTTTCCATCCATGCATCAAAGGGACACCCGCTAAACCACTCCATGGACTAGTGTGCATCACTGCTGAGGTCACATATAAGTATTTTGGGACTGCCTGCATCAAGACATAGACACAAGCAGCCACAAAGTGCATCCAGATACCACAAATGTGCCCTTGATTGGACAATCAGGCAAAGATACGTACGATGGACATGATGCACCAGCAGTGTCATTGTCCATGGACGTGCTCATTGCACCTGCTTTTGAAAATCTGGGCCAACAAAAGTAAACACTTCAATGTGCAAGGGCATACTATAGAGCACATGGTTAATAAAAGCATTAATAAATCTCTAGCATGTCATGTTTAAGTGTCAGTCAATCAGAGTCACTGTGTACTCAGTGTAGGAGGGGCTCTTACAGAGTAAAAAGTGGCTCTTACACTGAGTGTGCTATTGTCACAATGATGGCACAAGAGCATTCAAAGTAGGAAAAGATATAGATATATAAGAAATCTTGCAAAAAGCTATTAAAACAGAATCTGTGGACTGACATTGACAACAATATGTGAGAGTGTATGCATTCTTTGAGAGATCTAGGCAGTTCCCTGGCATGTGTTTAAGGCACAAGGCTGAAAGCTCCTTAGCACACACCAGACGAGTTTCTATATATCCCAATGAAATCAGTAGTCTGGCATGTATTAATGCACTTCTTAAATGGCCTAGCAGTATAAGTTATGGCTTACATATAGCACAGCAGGTGACCTGATACATACAATCAGACAGCAGTACCTGTGGTGGCCATCTTGACTCATGGTACAAAATGTATTAACATATCTGCACTGGGCACTCTTACGTCTATAAGAGTGATTACACTTGTGTCCTTCAGGTATCATAACAGTAATGTGGCCACCCATGATATGCATATGAAACCACTGCTAAAGTGGAAAGGCCTGGTGCCAACATATTATCATGCTAAACTAGCCTCAGCAGCAGTCTATTTGTCAAATTTATTTAATTTTTAAAACTCTTTTTTTTTATACTGAGAAAGGCGACTCACTCATTTAAAAAGCCTGTGGGGAGGGCAGACAGCAGCATGAGGTTAAAAAATAGTTCTATAGCAGTGACAAAACTATGGCACAACAACTTTTGTGAACTTTGAACTATGGTACAACACCTTTTGTGTCCTTTGAACTATGGTACAACAACTTTGGTGACCTTTGAACTGTAATAAAAGAATGGTTCTGACCTTTGAAGTGTGGTATAACAGCCTTTTTAATGTATGGATTCCCATACAAAACAACATTCAACCAAACACTGTATCATCGTTATATGCAACAAAGTAAAAAAGGAGATGCAGGAGTTGGAGAGATAAGAGAATGAGGAATCGAAGAAGCAGATCACCCAACCTCCCCCCCCCCGGATGGAGATAGGGAGTTAGGGAATAGTTTGACTAAGGGAAAGGTTAGGGGCCAAGAGGGGAGCAAGCAAGGAGTGGGGTATGGCTGGAGGGTGCTGTCCCTGATTGCTAGAAGCTTAGGGAATAAAATACCAGAGCTCCAAGCACTGAAGGCAGAAGGGAAAACAGACATAGCTGTAATCACAGAGACATGGGCCAGCCAGAACCAGGACTGGGACCTAACAATTATGGGATACAGCCTATATAGAAGGAATCAAGGGTGTTGTAGGGGTTGGGGTGGCTCTATACATAAGGAATGGATTAGTGACCAGCAGGGAGGAAGGGGAGGGAAGGAGGGGGAAGCAGAGATCTTGTGAGTCAGCATTCAAAATGTTAAGGGGAAAAGGTTAGACTAGGGGTGACATACCAACCTCCATCTCAGGAGGAAGGCATCGAACAGGCACTGGTGGCAAATGTTATCAAGCACTGCCAGAAGGGAACAGTGATGGTGGTGGTTGTTGGTGACTTCAGTCCGCCAGGGGTAGATTGAAACACAATGACCACAACTAGCACAAGGGAACAGGTTTTATTAGACAGTTTCCAGGACATCTTCCTCACTCAGCACATGATGGAACCTACTAGGGAGGGGAATATTTTAAACTTGGTCCTAGCAGACAGTGACCTTGTGAAAGATGTTAAGGTTGAGGCCCTCCTTGCTGGGAGTGACCACAACATGGTGTGGTTCTCATTAGACATGGATAGGGAGGGGAAGGCTAGCAAAACCAAGGTTGTGGATTTCATGAGGGCTGACTTTGGCAAAATGGCAGCCATAGTTGGAGGGAGTGCGGCCACCATCAGGCCAGAGGTGGACACAAACCAAAAGTTAGCAGTCATAAAGAATGGCCTGCTGGAGGTGACAAACTCATGTACAAAGAGCGTTAGTAAGAATTCTGGGTCCAGGAAGCCTAGTTGGTGGACAAAAAAGGTGCAAGAGCGAGTGAGGGAAAAAGGGCAGCTTTTAAAACCTTTAAAAGGACATGCAGGGAGGTAGACAAGGAGGAGTACATTACAAAATCCAGAGAGGTGACCAGGGTAGTGAGGGCAGCCAAGGTCACAAAGGATCTAAGGCTAGTGCAGGGGATTAGGAAGGGGGAGAAAGAAAATGTTTTAAATATGTCAAGGAAAAAAGGAAACATAAGGAAAAGATTACCTGGATTAAGAACAACAATGGAGGATGGGCAGTGAAGTGGCAGACCAGGCAGAGATACTAAATGAGTACTTCTGCTTAGTATTCACAAGGGCGAAGGACAGGCCCATCCCTTTGAGGAAGGATGGGGGGGACAGTCGGAGAGGAGGGGATAACAGATATTGAGATTACAGAGAATAGTGTGTTGGATGGCCTAAGATCTCTTAGGGTGGACAAGGGTCCAGGTCTGGATGGGATACATCCGGTAGTTCTGAGGGAACTAGTAGAGGTCCTGGCAGCACCTCTAATGGATGTATTCAACACCTCCCTACAGACAGGATGTGTGCCACTTGACTGGAGAATGGCACACATGGTGCCCATACATAACAGTGGCCCCAGGGATGAACCAGGAAACTACAGGCCAGTCAGCCTCACTTCCTTAGTGGGGAAATTGATGGAGATCATCCTGAAGGAATGGTTGGTAGAATTCATGCAAGAACATGGGCTGGAGGGTGACCAACAACATGGATTTGTCAACGGGAGATCCTGCTGAACAAACCTGGTTGAATTCTTCTTTTTTTTTTTTTAGTTATGTATTTTGTAGCATGTTTCCAGTTTTCTCCCCGTACCTTGGCTGCGCATGTGCATGTGGAGGCACGTGCACGCCGTGTCTTGAGGTGCCTTCCCACTACGTGTCTCCCCCCCGCCTATGCTGACCACCTGACCTCCACCCAGTGGCAGCAGGACTCTGGGGTGGGGGCAGCAACCCCTCCGGGAGAGGAGAACTGCCTTCTGGCTGCTCAATCCTGCTCTTCCCTGCCCCCTCCCCCCATGCTGGCTTCCCAACAACCTGAGTCCATTCCTGAACCCAGGTCACCGGCATGGCATGAGGTAAGGCAGAGCGCCTCAGCCCTCTGTGCCACTGGGCCAGCCACTGGTTGAATTCTTCAACTGGGTGACTAGGATGCTGGTTGGAGGAAGGGTGGTTGATGTCCTGAATCTGGATTTCAGTAAAGCCTTTGACTCAGTGCCACATGGCAGACTGATAAGTAAACTCAAAGGGCATAGGAGCAGGGCAAAAACTGGTTAGATGACTGGAAAGTTGGTTGGGAAACAGTAAACAAAGGGTGGTAGTAGGGGAGGAACTCTCAACACCCCAAGCAGTCATCAGCGGTATTCCACAGGGCTCAGTCCTAAGACCTGTCCTATTCAACATCTACATAGCGGATATAGTGGAAAATTGGTGCTGTGGTAGATTCTAAGGAGGAGGGGAGAGTGCTACACAAGGAACTGGAGAGCTGATCAAGAACGTGGCAGATGAAGTTCAATGCTGGGAAGTACAAAGTCATGTACTTCGGGGGAAAGAACCCAAGGAATTCCTACCATATGGGGGAGAGGTTAAAGGTCATGGAGGAGGAAAGGGATCTGGGGATTGTGGTCACAGGGAATATGAAACACTCGGAACAGTACAGGTTGGCAGCGGCCAAGGCCAGCAAAATGCTAGGGTGTATTGCCAGAGGGATCACCTCAAGGAATGCGGAGATAATCCTGCCACTGTACAGATCACTGGTGAGGCTGCACCTGGAATACTGTGTACAGTTCTGGCACTGCTACTTAAAGAGGGACATCAAGCTCTTGGAGGGGGTCCAGAGAAGGGTGACCAAATTGATAAGGGGGATGGGGAATAAGCCCTGCAAGCAGAGGCTGACAGAGCTTTATATGTACTCCCTGGAGGATAAAAGGGACAGGGGAGATATGATTGAGACCTTCCAGTACCTGAAGGGCATAAATAGGGTCAGCACCGGGGAAACATTTCAGTTGAAGAGAGGGGGGATCACTAGGGGTCATAGTATGAAGCTGGAGGGAGGAAGATTCAAGAGGGAACTGAGAAGGCACTACTTCACAGAAGGAGTGGTGGCAGCATGGAACATACTCCCAGAGGAGCTGGTCTCAAGGAGATTGGTGAAGAGCCTTAAAAGGGGGTGGGATAGAGTAAAGGGCAGAATAAGCATTGGAATTGACTTGACCCAATGGTCGAACTCAGTAAAGGAGAAGAAAGGTGATAGTGGTGACAAGGGGGGTTGGGCGGGGTCGGCAGCACTAGTGTAAACCATGAGCTGCAAAATCAAGCAGATGGAGAAAGACCTTTTGGCCTGTATCTACTGACTTTTTTCGTATGTTCGTAGAGAGAAGAGCTCCAAAGGGACACTGAGTGGGTGATAAGGGAGGGTGACTTCATGAGAAAGTGAACAATTTGAAACTAAGCCACAAAGGACTAGGTTGTGATCAGAGGGAGAAGTTCAGAACAAAGTCTGGAAGTGGGGCACAGGAGTTGTAAATGATGATATCAAGGATGTGGCTATGAGAATGGATCAAAACATTCATAGATTAGAGGAGGAAGGAGACTTGTGGATGTAGAAATAATATAGAGGTGAGAGAGTCACCAGGGACATGCGAATATTACAGTCACCAATGATGATGAGGTCAGAGGAGTAGCGATAATAAGGAAAAGGAGATCAGTGAAATGGGAAATGAAGGTGGTCAGTAGTTTAACAGGGAACATTTGGTCAACTGGGGGGGAGGAGGAAATAGGAAAAAAGTCTGAGAAGTGAGGAAGGCAAACTTGAAACTATCTAGCAATAGTGGTAAAATTGTCACCATGCCATGTCTTAGTGAGACAGCAGATGTTCATAGCATGATAACAGATCAAGTCAAAGACAAGGGAGGATTTGCCAGTGTAGGAGCAGATGTTAAGGAGGGCAGTTCTGATAGAGGAAGAAGATACAAGGATGTAAAATAGAGAGGATTTGATAGATCTAAGGTCAGTGGGATAGTGGGATACAAGGGAGAAACAATACAGTCAAATAACTGTATGTATACATTAAAATCAGCGTTTTAATAGCAAGTGATTATTGGAGTGGTACTGTGTTAGATCGTCTGATTTGTTACTAATATCATTCTGCTTATTATCAGTCTTAAAAAAGACTGTTACAAATTATGCAACTCAATTTTCCGAGTGGATTATTTTGTAAGTAGACAAAAAGAGCGTCGAATTGGTTTTTGTTGCTTCTGAAAGAAAATTAATGCAACTGGATTAAAACTCTGCACCCCCTGAGGAATCTGTATATCCTTCTCAATTTATGCAATGTTAGTTCTGTGATAGAATATTAAATCGGTTTTTACTACAGTGCAAAGCCAAAAGCCTTTCAAAGACCATGAATTTGATTTCCAGATTTTTGTTTCATTTTTGAGCATATGGTACTTCGTAGTTGCTGATTTATTTATGTTTACCGACTAGAAAGCAGACTGATACCTAACGGGCAATTTTCTGACCTGCTTTTCTGCTTTATATCCTAATTATTTTTTTCCCCTTGTGGGAAAGAATGAATTAGGCAAGCAATTTACCTGATGCATGCAAATTGCAATACACTTCCTTCAGCTTGAAAGAGCTTTTGTTCTTATTCAAAATCCCCACGTCGTTTCTCTTTTTGCAATGAATCACAATTATTAAGCCCTGTAACATCTACAAGTCACAAAAATTATCATAATATTCAAAACATTTAAATTAGGTAAGCACTTACTTAAATGGTACTCATAGAAGTGTTCATTTCAATAGTAGTCTTTTTATAGAAAACAGACACTGTGTAAATCAACTGATTTTACTGTAAGCACGCATTCCCTTTCAATACACCGTAGCTGGTCAAGGTGCTGAGGGGAAGGTCTGTGCCAGTCGCCATCCAAGGAGCTGCTGCCAATTAGTTTGTTTGTTGGTTTGTTTTAGGTCATGTGTCAGATTGGGGGTGAGGGGGTGGAGGGTGGTGGGTACTGAGTGGGTGAGGGTTTGTCTTTTTTGCAGAGCTTAGGGGGAGGAAGGTAGTTGCCACATGGATGACTGAGAGTGGGTGGGGGGCTATGCTATTTGTTCAAATGTTAATCATTCAATGGGGTGGGGAGGGAGATCATGGTTGCACTGCTGAATGAGTGAGGGGAAGGGGGTATAGAATTATTTACTTGCTGTGCCCTTTCCATTCTGGGGGTCAGAGGGTATGTTTTTAGAATTCTACAAAGGGTGGCGGGAGGGAACAATGTTTTTTTCAGGGTGGCCAGACTCTGAGAAGTGGCACTTCATGGAATCTTCATCAAGTGACGTGATACATAAAGTGATGCTTTATGGGCAATGTGCCACTTCACGCAGTCCATGGCTTGTGAAGTTGGTACTTAGCTTCTTGTAGCACTATGCAAACGGGTCATACGAAGTAGTAGTGCTATGCATAGGGAAGTTAACAGTCTTTGCATGTTCCTAATCCAAATCTTGTAATACCATAGATAAGACATTATCATCTCATAATATTATTACAGTGTATGGGAGACCATGATTGTTAATGGAATTCAATGAATTCCTAGGCTTCTGGTACCCTAGTAGTGATGTCAAACTGCTGTTGTACCACTTTGAGTATGTCACTACGAGGGTAAAACAACATGGAATGCCCTCATGTTCATCTGACCCTGACAGCCACACTGATTGTTTCAATTTCTTTTCCTTTGTCTGTTTCTTCTGACAGTTCTGAGGAGAAAAATTAGCAATCAGCAATAGCTTCTGCTGTATTTTCATAACCTAACTGCTCAGAATGGCACCAGTTCATACACGAGCGGCAGAATAAATAAAATAATAAAAATTTTTATGAGTTTAAGGGAAACTCAGTGAATTACTCAGCAGCCAGCTAATGCCCATACAAGTGAGTGTGTAACAGTGATGTTCGCTTGCTGTCAGGTTCTACTTGGTTATTCATCCTGAAGAAATGCTCCATTGTTGTTGCACAGTTGCCCATACACTATAAAAGACAGTGGATGGGCAACAGTAAACAACAATGCTTAGTTCACTTCTTGAGCTTTTCATGACACCTGTAGACCTCATGAGCTTCACTCCCGAGGTCTACTTTGTTGTCATGACAACCTCTCGAAGTGAACACAGCATTGTTGCTTACTGTTGACCATCCATTATCCTCTATGATGTGATGTCACACCTATAGTATTAGGGGATCGAATATTTATGAAATCCCATGTGCAAGTCTGCATCAACCTGTACTATATGCTACACATACAGTAAAAGCCGACTCATGCACAGTATAAACCAACTCTTACTTATGTGTAGAAAACAGCTCTTTTACGAAACATCTCGGATCCATATACAGCATTACAAAAAGTAATTAAAAGGAGCTATGTAATTTGGCTATAATTCCATTTCAAGGTTTTGGTGACATAAGGAACCACCTGAGCTTTCATCTTGTGAGCATCATGTCATCAAAACCCATCAGCAGAATTATAGCCTCATAATACACAGTTCCTTTAAAGAGCAACTGACATGTCTCAGTAGAGACGTGCCAGTAGTGCCCTATCCCACCTACAGTACCTCCCGGTACAGAGAGTACCACAAACAGAGGTACTGTAGGGCAATTATTTTATTATAAAGATGCGGCAGAGTGCAATGCGCGCCACCGCCACAGTATCAGGTCCCCTTCCCTGACCCAAACCTGAGGATGACATCAGGTCTGGATGGGGACCTGGCGAAATTCCATTTCGCCAGTGAAAGTGCAGCGTAATTAGCATTTCACCTGTGAAAATGACATTTCACCAGTGAAATGCTAATTCTGTGGCACTTTCACGGGCAAATGGATTTCGCCAGGTCCCCATCCCGACCTGACGCCATCCTCAGGCTTGGGTCAGGAAGGGACCTGATGCTGCTGCAGGGGCACGCATTGCACTCTGCCACATCTTTATAGTAAAATATTGGCCTACAGTACCTTCGTTTGCAGTACCCTCTGTACCGGGAGCTACTGTAGGTGGGATAGGGCACTACTGGCACGTCTCTACCAAGACATGTCAGTTGCTCTTTAACAGGAGTGCCATGGATGCAACACAACAATGTAAATGCAGGTGGTTACAGTGCTGAGAATACAAGGATTCTTTTGAGGCCCTGTAAAGCCTCCCTAACCCAAAACTCAAGACAAGCATATTACACCATGAGAAATGCTTACACAAAGGCCATTTGTTGTGCAAAGGCTGACTACTTTAAACACTGGCTCAACACTGCACACACCTCTTCTTTCTGAAATATAGTACACTCCATTGTCAACCCACCCCCACAATCCATTACCCCAACTCTAAAGCACAACGGTATTGAAATAACAGACCCATTCCAAGTTGCAGATACCCTCAACACCTTCTTCACTGCCTGTGCTTCACCTGACCCTACCACATCTCCTCCTCCTGCTGCCAAACTGAATCCACAGCACATGCCAAATAAAAACTTCCTTCTAACCCCGGCTTCTATGAATGAAGTACTACTTGCCCTTCTATCCCTTAACATGTCCAAATTTAGCCCTGATGGCTTACATCCTAGTCGTCTGTGCCTCTCTGCTCCTGCTATCACTCTTCCCCCCTCACCTTCATTATAAATATGTCCTTCTCCTCAGGCACAGTTCCAAAAGCCTGGAAATTGGTGTGTGGCATCCCTCTCCACAAAGGTGGTGATCCCGTCTCACCTGGAAACTACCGCCCTATCCCCCTCCTCCCCACCTTGTCAAAACTACAGGAATGCCTCGCACAATCTAGACTGTCTGAATTCACCACCAACTTCCTATCCTCCTACCAGTCCAGATTCAGAAAAAAACACCCCATCTTATCCTCCCTTCTCTGGGTAACTGGTCACATTCAATCAACCGCCAATAAAGGCCACCTCACTGCTGCAGTCTTCATCGACCTGGCTAAAGCTTTCGATTCGGTATCCCACCTTCTTCTTTTGAACTCACTCAAGGACATGGGGCTCACCCCTCCTGCCATGCAGTGGTTCAACTCTTATCTCAAGGACAGACATCAGCCAGTTAAAATACCAACCTCCTCCCTCCTCCCTCCTCCCTCCCTCCCTATCCTAGCAGGTGTCCTTCAAGGCTTCATACTTGGCCCCATCCTGTTTTCAATATTCATAAATAACCTCCCATCTGCCTGTCCCTTCTTCCTCATTCATATGGATGTGGATGATACCATACTGTTCACTCCAGTCCTGACCCAGCCACAATCAATTCTGTGCTGAAACATGACTTTCACTCAGTGCAATTTTTTATTTCCAATTGAAACATCTCAAACTGAACAAATCTAAAACAGTCTCTATGACTTTCAGAACCTCTCAAAGATTAGACAATGTTATCAATGCACCACTCATCATCTCTCTTGATGGCACCCTGCTAAAGGTAATCCCTTCCTACAAGTACCTAGGTGTCTGGCTGGACCCACAATTAAACTTCTCAATCCATATTGACTATATAGCCACTAAACTTTGCCCAAAGCTTGGAATCCTCTACCGAAACAGAGACTCTCTCCCTCTCCCTGTATGTTGGGAACTTCTGACAAAGATGACTATGCTAGTTTTTGACTATGCTGATATTGTATATTGCACTGCTCCCTCCACCTCACTCTCCTGCCTTGACTCCATCTATCAAGCTTTTTGTCGTCTTGCCTCCAACTCTCCTTTCAGGACTCACCACTGTTCTCTACTCACCTGCTGGGACCTCACTCTGTTCACACACAGTCGTCTCATCAACTCTATATCCTTCATCTCCAAATTCTGGTTTTTGACCTGCTTCCCTCTTGCATCTCTTCCCTCCTCTCTTTTGTCCCAGCTTCAACATATTCCTTACATTCTAGGGATTCATGCTCTTTCTCACTCCCCGCTCCATCTTCTAACATGGGCAAATCTGCCTTCAACTATCATCTCCCCTCTCTGTGGAACTCTTAAATTTCTCTCCTTCACAACTCTCCCTCTCACTTCTCTGTCAGATCACTGCTTCACCTCCTACCCTTCCCTACTTGTTCCCATAACACCATATAGCACTTGAAATGTTTTTGTTCCATGTTGTATTTACACTGCTCTATGATATTCCTCCATTACCCTGTACCCTAACAATTTGTGTAGCCTGTTTTGCTGTATTAGTTATCATGAATTGTATTATTATACTTCCTATTGTGTACTATTGTATTTAGAAACATAGAAACATAGAATTTGATGGCAGATAAGGACCGCTTGGCCCACCCAGTCTGCCCATTTTCCTACCTAATGGATAAGCTGCAGATTCTAGTTAACCAGCAGCCTACTTCTTTCTACCCCCACTCCACTTTGATCCCATGCTCCCTGTCCTCTGAATCACACCTGGAGATGGGCCTTGGCTTTAGTGTACCTTTCCCGGTCACCAAATGTTTAAATAAAAAATAAATAAATAAAGGTATACACAACACACAAAAGGATACAAAATGGATATAAAAATGTACACAATGTCAATTTGTGTAAGATACAGTAGGGGCACAGAGGATGCAGTGGGGCACATAGAATAAGTAGGGTACAATAGGTATATACGAAGTACAATTTATCACACCAGTGACAAGGTTAACTGCTGTTGCAATTACAATTTAGTATTGTTGAGGTAATTTTTTTAATGAATGTAAACAGTTTACTAGAGCTAATGCGTATGTGTCCAAGGGTATATCATTCCATATCTTCATCATAGTATATCTGAGGGATTTCAGAGCCAGCTTGTTTTTAGCAGTGAGGTGCCAATGATCTTTTTCATCTGATAACATCAGGTTCATTTTTGGCTTGTAGGGGGTCAAAAGTTTGAGAAGGCAGGAGGGGCCATCATCTGATAGCACCTTGTGTGTGACTGTGGCTAACTTTAGTTTAGTGAAAGATTCCAGTGGAAGCCATTTTCATTGACTCTGCAGGGAACAGTGTTAGTGTCCATGGCAAGTCACCCTGTCAGATTAAACTGGATAGATCTGCATGTTGAATCCTGGCTGTGCCTGAAATGATGTGTCAGACAAGGGACCATACTTCAGTATGGGCAGGAGACAAGATTGGGCTGCTGTGTGTCTGGTGCCCCTGGCCATTTGACCTTTTAGCCTGTGGAGTACACTGATTTTGCAGTGAATATTGTCAGTGATTTTGGCTAGATGGAGCTCACAATTTAAGCAGGGATCAAGAAGCAGCTGCAGATATTTGCGTATTTCGGTCACTTCAACGCAAGTGTGATCATTGACCAGTATTTGGAAGGAGTTATGGGTTTTACTAACTTGGCCTTTGACCTGAAAAACATAGCTTAAGTTATCTTTTTATTGAGCACAAAACTGTTTTCCTTTATGTTTTCCTTGAACCATTTTTCTAGTGAGTGAAATCTGCCCCCAGGATGATAGTTACGTCTTCAGTTGCATTTGAACTCATATACAGTTCCACATTATCCACATCCAAAATTACTTTTGTTTGGTTACATACCTTTGGGAGCTATTTGGTGAATAAGGGCAGAGGCCTGAGGACTGATCCGCTGTGGCACCCCATGTGCTATATCATGGGGAGTAGACATGACTCCATTAAGCGTAACTGTCTGCTCTCATTATACATGTAGACACTGATCTAATTAACTAAAGACACACCAAAACTGTAGGCATGGAGCTGTTGAATCAGCAGAGTGTGATCCACAAGGTTGAAGGCCTTGGTCAAGTCCACAGATACAGCACCAGCGTCATGTCTGGCATCTATTCCACAATACAGGTAATTTGTAAACCTGGTCAGTGCATTTTTTGCCATTAATATTTATAGTGTTTTAAACAATTGCAGATTAACAAATATTTAAATACAAAGGCCAGGATATTCAAAGGGATTGTGCAACCCTGCATTGCGCCCCAGCGTTATATTGAAAAGGCTGCCCGGCGCAGTGCAAATCCCAATGTGCCGGGGTGCAATGTAATCTTATGTGGCGCAGATACAGGGGGCATGCCCATGCATATGCGGCACATCCCGATATTCAGCCCGGGATGTGTGGCGCATATGCTGGCACAACCCCTACATGCACTGCACACTGGTGCTCAAAGTTGAGCCAAAATTACAAGGCTCAAATGCTGGCCACCCACAGGTGGGTGGCTGTATTGCAAGGTGCAACACAAGAGCCGTGCACAGTGGGTGGCCACCCGCCCAGCAGAAACACCATCCATAAGCACCCGGACCCTCCCTGGTAGTCCAGTGGACCCCCCTCCCTCCCCATATGCCCGATTGTGGGTTGTTGTATTAATAAAGTTTAACCTGGTGGTCTAGTGGTTCCCTTCCTGTATGCCCGATCACGGGCATCTGAAATATTAATGTCTACCTTGTTGGTCTAGTGGTTCCCTCCCCGTATGCCCGATCGCGGGCTGTTGTAATAATAAAGTTTAACCTGGTGGTCTAGTGGTTCCCTCCCTGAATGCCCGATCATGAGCTGTTGTAATGTTACATATTAGCCTGGTGGTCCAGTGGTACCCCTTCCCTTCCCCTTCCCCTTCCCCACCCACAGAGACCCCGCCACCCAGCACCCCCATCATTGGCAGGCAGCAGCACCCGCCTACATACTGCCCGCCACTCACCAATGATCGGATACAGTATGGCTCAGATGCCTATTGGTCCACAGTGTGGACCAATGGGCTTGCAGACCATACTGTACTACATAGGACCAGATATGTGAATGAATGTGTTGTTAGGCTTTTCTGTAGTAACTAAGTTTCAGCATCAAACATTGGCTTATCACGTTGATATCAACAACATGAAGTTACAAATTAGAGTACAGTACAGAATTTTGAGTTCAAAAATGGGTTCCATAATGAATACATTGTATCAATTGTATTATGGTTTAAGTGGATAAGTGTTTCGTAATTTGCTCAAATAACCAGCTCTTGTAACCATTCATTAAGAGAAGAAGATGAAAGTTGCTTCCGGTATGTTAATATGTAAGCATTAATCACCGCCAGCTGAGGGCTCTACCGGTGGATTAATGCCCGCTGGAGGGGTTTGTGCATGAGGCGCGCAGCCGGGCGCCCAGCGGGCATCATCACCGGAAGCCCGAGGCTAAAGATGATTAATGCGCTGTAACATAGGCTCGTTGTGGCGCGGCGAGCCTAAGTTACCGGTGTGTGCACCTTGCAGCCGGCAAGCCTACAGACACAGGGACAAGGAGAGAGTTTGCTGGCCGTCAGGAGTGTATTAGACTTACTGTGACAGCAGACAGCACAGTAGGTTACAGCGCTCCGTCCGCCATCCTTGAATGACCACAGTGCCGGGGGGGGGCCCGGTGACATCCGAGTAGTCAAAACGGTGCAGGGCGGCTGTCTAGCACACAGATTCACGGCACCTGCAGCTGTCGGGTGCGAGGGATGCAGATTTCTTGGTGGTAGGTGGGTTCCAGGGCCGAGCGGCGCTGCGTCAGTCTGGTGATGACATCATGCTGTTCTCTTTCTGACAGAGGCCAGCTGGCCTGCGGGAGGCAGGAGAATGTTACCGGGCCATGCACTGTCCTGTTGTGCATCTGAAAGCAGCTGCCGCTTTCTCCTTGATGTGGTACACTTCAGTTGTGGCTACTCATGGGACTCTCCGCGGCTCGCCTCTGTCGCCCACTGGTTACGGCGTGGCACCTGGCAGGTGAGCACTAGCAGGTTGTGGCTCGCGAGCCGGGATGGGCAGCGGGGTGACTGAGCGGGCAGGTCCCACAGCTAGTACTGGTGTCCCTCTCTGCCGCTGCTCCCCCACGCACTCCCGATGGCATCTCCGGGCTGTTTCTTGCCTGCTCAGTGCTGCACCCTGTGCCTCCTGGCCACTCTGGGTACTGCCCCAGCGGGCTGCTACCCTCGGGTGCCTCCATGGCCACAGCTGGTACTGACCGAGCGGGCGTTATGTGTGGGTTAATACCCGCTCGGTTGCAGTCAGCTGTGGCCATTCGGCCAATCGTTACGCTCCTTTCCGCCGCCCGACTGAGAGCCGTGTTACAAAATATTTTAACTGTTATTAGGGCTACATGCAGCTATAATTGTTTGCTGGTTGACAAATTTGCCACATCTGTAAATATCCCCAACATTACCAATGCAGTGGAACCTTTAATGTTGCAGAATCAAACTGTGGTACATGCCAGCCACACATCTTTCCAGAACTTCACTAATTTTGAGAAAGACCATATTATATATACAATAATGCATGGGGTGGTGTGTTTAACAAGATTTTACACACACCCTGAGGTGTTGGATACTACATAAACCCTGAGAGCGAAGCTCAAGGGGTTTATTTAAGTATCCAACAACAAGGGGTGTGTGTGTAAAATCTCGAGTTAAACACACCACCCCATGTTTTATTTTATTTAATTGCTGGGGAACATTTTTTTGTCACAGCAATTATATAAAATTAAAAAGACATCCTCCCGGTGTGGTTGTCAGGTTTTGATGCATTCATGCGGTCGGGAAGTGGCTGCTGAAGGGAAAGATTTCCCTTACTTTTTTTTTATTTATTTTGTAAAAATCATTACTGTTACAGACTGAAATGCAAGTTTACTTTTTCCTTTTTTTTTTTAATTAACTTACCGCTGAGTGGCAGCGTCCGGCGTGAAGGACTGGCGGCTGGCGCTGAGAGAAGGAAGAGCTGCTGCTGGGGCATGTGCACAAGGGAAACCCGGCACGTATTTGTGTTATAATGGCAAATTATAACCAGGGTTCCCTTAGGGAAAAAACTATCCCCAGTTATTATATATGCATTATGGTGCCAGGGCAGTTGTTGTGCTGTGATTCTGTGTAAATCCATGCAAGAAGCTATGAGAAGTTAGCTGTCTGCAAAGATGCAAGAGTTTTAACTAAACATTTTCTCTTGTAACGTAACAAGTCAGGAGGGGATTGATATAGGGCAGTAGTTATCACTAGCATTGGAGACCTCCTTGATGAACAGTCACTACATGTGCCAATTTCCACAGTTTGCGTACTTGGTCAGTTATGAAGGAGAGGTTATAGATTTTATCAAGTGTTGTGGATATGCCACAGGTGGCTAATTTTAAGAGTCAGGGCTCAGACTTATCATTGCACTCTGCGTTATCATCTCTCAGTTCCCCTTAGCAGTTTATAAATCTCCTTAGCTGTGGTGGTTTTTAAATAAAGCTCAGTGTTAGTGTGGTAGAGGGGTCAGAATTGGTAGTTGTAGTTCCAGGGTGGGAGACCTTTTTGCATTTATTGAGGTTAGTGAACATGACATTGAAGGTGTAAACAATGGTAACCTGGTCAGTTACTGCAGTATCACGCTGTAGGGGATTACTGATATGTCCAGTGGTCAGGATTATCATGCCATTTTATTCCCTTCCAAAAGGCTTTAGGATTTTTGTAACTCTTGGTTTGACATAGTCTCAGGAATTGTCTTTTTTTTTTTTTGGCCTCACAAATTTCTTTCCTATATTTGCTTTTCAGGGTCCTACATCTAGTGCTATGTGGAATTTTCAAATTCAGGCAGGACAAAGTTTTGCAGAATTTTCAAAATTCTTCTGAAATTTCACTGAATGTTGCCAGAAATGGAATGACAAAATTGAGTGGCAGAGAAATGCAGAATGAGGTTTTCCACAACATTTTGCAGAATTTTATTCCATGGATCTCAAAATTTCCTGCAGAAATTGTTGCAGAATGATTTTCCACAGAAAAAAATGCTGTTCCATGGAATATTATTCTATGGATCTCAACATTGTCTGCAGAAATGGTTGCAGAATGATTTTCCACAGAAAAGTACTGTTCCACAGAATATTATTCTGTGGATCACAGCAGGCGGAATTTTGCAGAAGAACCAGTGAAATTCCAGCAGAAATTGTGCAGGACCCCTCATTCTACATTAATTTTGCTGGCAGAATTACACATTCCACACAGCGCTACCTATATCTAAGTTAGTTTTTATCAAGCTTCAAGTTTTGAACCCCTTCCAGGCATTCTCCTGCTCCTTCATCGCAGCCATTACATTTTTCTCAAGCCATTTGTCATTCAATCCTCTAACCCTCCATTTGATCATCAGGGTGTTTTCGTTTACTTGTATTTGGAACTCATTTGATGAAAAATTCAAGCACAGCATCTATGCAAAGGATTGTAGCCAGAAAGTCCCAGTCACGGTTATGGTAGATAGGTAAGCCAGTAAGCTGTTTTTACCAAAGTTAGGAAATGCATTTTTATGTTGCTTGCACGCATGTGCAAGAAACATAGTGCCATCATCAGAGATTTCGGAGGTGTGTCACCTCCTCCTCCAATTCAGTCAGTAAGCTGGCAGGTGCGGCCCCTGTAAGCCAATGCATTTTGGAGCTGTCTATGACATGCTCCAAAATGCAGTGGCATACAGCTGAAAGGGGGAGCTACGCGTCAGTGAGCACCGATGCGTAGCTCCCCCACATGCAGGCATGCGCACTCGCACGCCCTGTGTAGCCAACGGGGTTCCCAATCCCCACCGGCTGAGCTGCTGTCGTCCCCCCCCCGTAGCTGGTGCCACGCTTATAGCCCACCCCAGCGTGGCAATCAGTTATTTGGCCGATGGGGGTGCCCAATCCCTCCGTCAGCCGAATGGCCCCCCATTCTTGTGCCACGCTGGGAGCCCACCCCAGCGTGGCAAACGGTCCCATCGAAGTCTTTTTTGTTTTATACCTGTAAACAAAACGGTTCCGCAGCTGCCTCCGACCCTCCCACAACCCACACCCACCCACTGCGCACCTGCAGCCGCCCCACACCCCCTCACCCCATACTACCTCGACTCGCACGACGATCCGTGGACCGGAACACGCCTGCACTCTTCAAAGCCGACCGCAACTGAGGAAATGCCGGTAAGCTGTATAATGGGCTAGATAGGAGGGGTTCAACTTTATTGCATATCTCAGGCATTTTTAGGGATTTTTGCACCAAATTTTCAACATGGGGTTTTTAGGACCCTTCTCATGAATGATGTCACTGTCATGGCGTTATTCAGGTCCGAAGGGTGATTTCGCGCAGTGACTGCGTAGTGACTGCAAAATCACCCTTCGGGCCTGAATACCACCATCACAGTGACATCATTCATGACAAGGGGTCCCAAAAACCCCATGTTGAAAATTTGGTCCAAAAATTCAAAATGACTGTTTTACGAGCGTGCGTTGCGCAGTTCCTACGCAGGCTCGTAAGTTCGCGAAATTTCAATATTTTCACTCCAGATTTTCAAAATTACCATTTTACCACACCTTCTTATGAGTAGTACAGCTGTCATTTTTCACATCTCACCCAAAATGTTTCCACCTTGTAGCGCAGAATGGCGAGTCAATGTGCTAAATCAATGTACAGGACAAATTAAGAAAATCACAGTGACACTGTTCATGAGCAGAGGTCTTAAAATGGCTATGTTGAAAATTTGGTGAAAAATTCCTAAAATGACTGTTTTACGGCAGTATACAGTAGTTCCTACGCAGACTCGTAGTTCACAATTTTCAATATTTTCACTCCATATTTTCAACATTGCCATTTTACCACACCTCCTCATGAGCAGTACAGCTGTCATTTTCACATCCTGCTCAAAACATGTTTCCTACATGTAGCGATAAATGGCGAGTCGGTGTGCGAACTCAGTGTATGGGACACATTAAGAAAATCACAGTGTCACTGTTCATGAGCAGAGATCTTAAAATGGCAATGTTGAAAATTTGGTGAAAGAATTCCTAAAAATGACTGTTTTACGAGTATGCGTTGCACAGTTCCCACGCACGCTTGTAGGTTTGCGAATTTTCAATATTTCCACTCCAGATTTTCAACATTGCCATTTTACCACACCTCCTTATGAGCAGTACAGCTGTCATTTTTCACATCCTGCCCAAAACGTGTTTCCGCCCATGTAGCGCACAATGGCGCAGTCGGTGTGCAAACTCAATGTATGGGACACATTAACAAAATCACACTGACACTGTTCATGACCAGAGGTCTTAAAATGGCTATGTTGAACATTTCATGAAAAATTTCCTAACAATGACTGTTTTACGAGCATGCGTTGAGCAGTTCCTACGCACGCTCGTAAGTTCGCAAATTTTCAATATTTGCACTCCAATGACTTCCAAATACCTAAACAGCACATAGAAGCAAGCAACATTCGGCATTGACAAATGCTTGTTATGTTTGCTTTGCTCATGCACAAGAAACATTATGCAGCAGCTTAGGAGAGAAGCGAGTTGGGGAGGTGCGGCACTGTGGCAGCCAATGGCGGCACTGCATTTGGGGGATTGGCACTGGTGGACCAGTGCAGGCACACTGTACTGATGACATTGGTTTCCAAAAATGCCACTAAGTAGAAACAATTTTGCCACTGCAATGAGGGGCCGCCTCATCATTGCAGCCTCAAAGCCACATGAAAGCCGGGGGGGGGTCCAACCCAGTTAATTTGCCAATGGGGGAGTCCACACCCCGTCAGCATAATGCCCCCCCCATTTTTTGTGTGCCGAGGGGGTGACCAATCCCCCTTGGCATCATGCACCCCTCAAAACAGTCTTTCTTTGCCACACCAAAAATTATGGGATAGTGACTAACTGGGGTTGGGTCTGGGAGAAAGTGACTTGTGCGCGAGGGACAGGCTGCACTTGAGCAGGGAGGGGAAGGGAGTATTAAAGACAGGATTAGAGGGGTATATCTCTACTAAGGTGGATTTAAACTAGTGGGGGGTGGCCAAAAGACTGAGGTTTGTAGAAAGGTCCAGACAGGGAAGCCTAATGAGCTCACCGCTCCCAGATATAGGTAAAGGCAGAGGCGTAGTAACCCTGGGAGAGGGCGGGCAGAGTGGTCTGAGTGTAATACAGAAGGCACCACCACCCAGTAAAAATAAAGAGGGGAAAGTGTGCGGACTACCGGGAGGAGGGACACAAGCCAAGGAGGAGAAGAGTGAGGAGAAGGAGGGGTACGGGTGGAAGGTTGTCTCTCTCAATGCAAGAAGCCTTGGGAACAAAACTGCAGAGCTTCAGGTGCTCCTTTCAGAAGGGAAGGTGGACATTGCTGCAGTGACAGAGACTTGGGCCACAGAGTAGCATGATTTGGACTTGGCAATCCCGGGATACAGGACATACAGGAGGGACTGGGGGTTGGAAGAGGGGGGTTTGCACTCTATGTGAGGGAAGGGATTAAATGCATAAGGGATGAGGGAGAAGAGGAGAGGTGAGGACAGAAGCGCTTTGGTGCAGCTCCTGGATTCCAAGGGCAGAATGCTGAGGCTGGGAGTGGTGTATAGACCACCAGCCTAATCCGGGGAACTGGATGGGGAGTTGGCAGAGCAGATAAGGAGGGTGTGTAGAAGGGGAGTGTGGTGATAGCGGGGGAATTTAACCTACCATGGGTTGACTGGAGCACCCCGGTCACTAGCAGTACCAGGGAGCAGGTGCTCCTTGATGCATTCCAGGATGGCCTTCTGACGCAATTGGTAAGTGGGCCTACAAGGCTTGGTAGCACTCTGGACCTAGTACTGGCAAATGGGGGGGTGGTGAGGGAGGTAATGATGGAGGACCCACTAGCAGGTAGCGAACACCAAACAGTGTGGCTCATTGTCATGCTGGGCAGGGAGAGAGGAGGCATGGGCACTAAGGTGGTGGACTTTATTAGGGTGGACTTTGGGAGGATGGGAGCAATACTGCAAGGGAGACTCCAGGATATAAGGCCAAGGATGGATGCAAAACAAAAGTGGGGAGTCATAAAGACTGGGCTAACAGAGGCCACAGTAGCCTGCACCAGGGCCAGGAGTAAGAAGAGCAGAGCCAAGAAACCATGCTGGCTGAACAAGGAAGTGCTGCAAGGGGTGAGGGCAAAGAGGGCTGCATACCGGAAGTACAGGGGAACAGGGAAGGGGAGAGATTAAGGAGGCTTTTGGGAGTTGGTCAAGGGAGGTGGCCAGGAGGGTGAAAAAAGCTAGGACCTCCAGGGAATTAAGGTCTGCACAGGACATAAAGGGAGGGGAAATGGACTTTTTTAGGTATGTCAGGGAAAAGAGGAAGTGCAAGGAACATATTGTGAGGATAAAGCGGGAGGGATTGGGTGGAAAAGGGGGAGGAGCAAGTGGAATTTCTAAATGATTACTTCTGCTCTGTTTTCACTAAGGAGAGGGATGGTTCACTACCAGAATGGGCTGGGGGGTAGGGAAAGGGGGGGAGGAGGTGACGGACAAAGTGATCACATTGAGTAGGGTGCTAGAGGGGCTGAGGGCAGTTGGGGTGGACAAGGCACCAAGTCCCGATGGCATCCACCCCAGGGTGCTGAGGGAGATGGCAGAGCTGTTGACTGAGCTGCTGGCACATCTGTTCAACACCTCCCTGGAAATGGGGTGTGTTCCCCAGGACTGGAGGGTGGCCCATGTGGTGCCCATACACAAGAGTGGGCCTAGGGAGGAGCCAGGAAATTCTCGGCTGGTAAGTCTCACGTCCATAGAGGGTAAGCTTATTGAGGTGATACTGAAGGAGAGGCTGGTTGCATTCCTAGAGAGTAATGGCCTCCAAGATGGGCGGCAACATGGGTTTATCTCAGTGAGGTCTTGTCTAACCAACCTAATAGGGTATTATGACTGGGTGACAAAGGAGTTGGACAGGGGCCATGCGGTACATGTCCTGTACTTGGACTTCAGTAAGGCCTTTGATACAGTGCCTCATGGGAGACTGGGGGGGGAGCTGACGGCAGTGGGGGTGGGAAAAAAACTGACTAAATGGATAGAGAACTGGTTTCAGGGGAGGGTGCAGAGGGTGAGGGTGGTGGTGGGGGAGCTCTCGGCACCCAGAGCAGTGATAAGCGGGGTGCCACAGGGGTCAGTGCTGAGCTCAGTACTATTTGGGCTCTTTATCTCTGATATAGCACACGGAGTGGGGAGCAGGGTTAGTCTGTTCACAGATTATACCAAATTGGGTGCAGCGGTGGACGCAGAGGACAGATGGGAAAAAATGCAGGGGGACCTAACCAAACTAGAGACATGGCTGGTGGAGTGGCAGCTAGGATTCAACGCAAAGAAGTGTATGGTGATGCACTTCAGGACTAAGAACCAGAAGAGGGACTATTGGTTGGGGATCACAGAGGAGGAGAAGGACCTACGGGTGTTGGTAACTGGGAGCATGAACAACTCAGTTCAGTGCAGGAGAGCAGCAGCGAAGGCAAACAGGATGCTGGGTTGCGTCGCAAGGGGGTTCTCATCCAGACACAGGGATGTGATCCTACCTCTCTTCAGATCATTGGTTAGACCACACCTAGTTCTGTGTGCAATACTGGAGGCCATACCTGAGGAGAGATTTAAAGTTACTGGAGGAGGTACAAAGGAGGGCAACAAAAATGTTAAAAGGGATGGAAGGAAAGTAATATGAAGTTAGGCTGAAGGAGCTGAACGTGTGCACACTGGAGGAGAGGAGAGATAGGGTGGATATGATTGAAGCATTTAAATACCTGAGGGGGGTAAATAAACCTAGCACTGAAGGAGTGTTTAAACTGAGGAGTGGAAGAGAGACAAGAGGGCATGGACTAAGGTTGGAAGGGGGACATTTCAAGAGGGAAATGAGGAGGCACTACTTCACTGAGAAGGTGGTGTCTAGTTGGAATGTGCTGCCATGGGGGTGGTAACATGTAGGACAGTCAATAGCTTTAAGAAGGAGTGGGATAAAGCAAGAGGAAGAGTCAGGGGGGCAGGGGCTGGGACAAGCAGGGAAGGAACTAAGGGGGAGGAGGCTGGGGCAGCTGCAATCTAGAGTGCTAGCTGCACACTTGGGCAGACTTAAATAGACCGATTGGTGTGTTCTGCTGGCAGATTCGTATGTCCATATGTATGTTGGTATGTAAAATCACAGTGACTCTGTTCATGAGCAGAGGTCCTAAAATGCCTATGTTGAAAATTTGGTGACAAATGTCCATAAAATGAATCTGTAGTATTTTCACTCCAGATTTTCAACATTGGAATTTTTTCAGACCTCCTTATGAACAGTACAGCTGTCATTTTTCACATCCTGCCCAAAATATGCATTTACTCGTCTGGCACAGAACAGCACAGTTGTTGTGGGAAATCAATGTTCGGGACAGATTAAGAAAATCAAAGTGACAGTGTTCATGAGCAGAGGTCACAAAATGCCTATGTTGAAAATCTGGTAAAATAATTCCATTAAATGACTGTGTTACACGCATGCGTTGCGCAGTTTCCACGTACGTTCGGAAGTTTGAGTATTTTCAATATTTTCACTACAGATTTTCAACATTGCCATCTCTTCACACCTCCCTATGAATGGCACAGCTGTCATTCTTCACATCCTGCCCGATCTGTGTTTTCGTACATCTGGCACACAATGGCATGGTCGCTGTGGAAACTCAAAGTTCGGGACACATTGGCAAAATCACAGTGCCGCTGTTCATGAGAAGAGGTCTCAAATGCTTTCATGAGGTGGGGGTCACAAAAAGGCCATGTTGAAAATTTATAGTGCAAATACCAACAAATGCCCGGGGCGTTAGGGTTTCTAACCATAACGTCCCACCCTGTACAGACTGACAGGCATCAGGGGTGTGCCTTTCGATTGCCGACTGTAATGCTCATGCCATTCCACCCCCACCCTGTAGCCAGTCACAGGCATCGAGGTATGCCTTGGACTCTTCGGCCCCAGAGTTCACCCCATTCTCCTATATTGCACCCATTTCAACATATGTCCTTATGGAGTGGGGTGACTGTAAAGCCGAATACTCCAAGGCACACCTCAACACTTGTCAGTGTCTGCAGGATAGGGTGAGGTGAAATGGCATGAGTGTTATGGGCGACAACCAAAATGCATTCCCCAATGCTTGTCCATCTCTGCAGGGTGGAGGTGGGGTTGGTGTGAATTTCACTACTTCACTGCTGTTCCTACTCTACATCTGTCTAACTCCTGCATTTCCAGTGCTAATACCAGCAAGCAAATATTCAGCATTGGCAAATGCTTGTTTTATTCAGTAGTGACTGTGTAAGGCCCACTAGGCACACAGTGCCATTTTTCAGGGGTGACCCGGCAGAACTGGGAAGCTTAAGTGACTTGCTCAGGGTCGCACACTATGCAAACGGAGGTTGTGAGAATCAAACCCAGATCTGCTGGATGTACCAAGCTCATTCACGGCTCATTATTCTAATCTCTGGGCCAAATGGAGCCTACTGGGTGGTGAGCACATGAAGCATTGGGAAAAAGACCTGTTTATTAGAACAAGATAACATAAGAACATAGGGGGTAAGGTGGAGTGGTGGGGATGAGTCCTTCAAGGCCTACCCCTGCCACTCATCAGTTATTTCCATGTATGTTATGTAGCCTCATATTTGCACAATTAAGTACTTGCTCTGGTAACATAGAAACATAGACTTTGACGGCAGATAAGGGCCGCTTGGCCCACCTAGTCTGCCCATTTCCCTACCTAGAGGATAAGCTGCAGATCCTATTTAACCAATAGCCTATTTCTTCCTACCCCCCACAAAAATTGCCTTATGTCTGTCCCATGCATTCTTGAATTCTCTCACAGTTTTAGACCCCACAACCTCCCCAGGAAGGCTGTTCCTTGCGTCCACCACCCTCTCTGTGAAAAAATACTTCCTCACATTGCCCCTGAGCCGTCCCCCCTCTATCTTCAAATTGTGTCCCCTTGTTCTTGCACATCTCTTTTTCTGAAAGATGCCACCCTCTTGGACTTTGTTGATTCCACTGAGGTACTTAAACGTTTCTATCATGTCCCCCCTCTCCCTCCTTTCCTCAAGGGTATACATATTAAACTCCTTTAGTCTCTCCTCATATGGCTTCTCTTGCAGACCCTGCACCATTTTAGTTGCCCTCCTCTAAACTGCCTCCATCCTGTCTATGTCCTTGCGGAGATGGGGTCTCCAGAACTGGACGCAGTACTCCAGATGGGGTCTCACCAACTGTCTGTACAGAGGGATAACAACTTCCTGTTTTCTGCTGGTGATACCTCTCCCTATACATCCCAGTATACCCCCAGCCCTCCCTACCGCCTTCTTGCATTGCTTACCAACCTTAAGGTTATCTGATATGATTACCCCTAGGTCTCTTTCTAATTTTGTTGTTGTTACTACCTCCCCCCCAATTGTGTAATCTTCCACTGGGTTTTTGTTTCCCAGGTGCATTACTTGCACTTCTTTGCATTGAATCCAAGCTGCCATACTTCTGACCATTCCTCCAACCTTGCCAAGTCCCTCTCATCCTTTCCACGCCTCCTTGTGTATCAACCCTGTTGCAGATCTTTGTGTCATCTGCAAAGAGGCATACTTTTCCTTCCAGTCCCTCTGCAATGTCACTTATAAAGACATTAAAAAGGACTGGACCCAGTACTGAACCCTGCGGTACCCCACTAGTAACACCTCTTTCTTCAGAGTGGACTCCATTTACAATTACCTTCTGTGTCCTGTTGTTCAGCCAATGTTTTACCCAGGCTACCACCTTGGGACCCACTCCCAGGCTGGTTAATCTGACTACTAATCTTTTGTGTGGGACTGTGTCAAATGCCTTGCTAAAGTCTAGGTAGGCCATGTCCACAGCCCCTCCCTGGTCTACTACTTTGGTCACCCAGTCAAAGAAATCAATTAGATTCATCTGACATTACCTTCCTGCTGTGAACCCATGCTGCCTTGGGTCCTGTGCCCCACTGGCCTCTAGGTACTCAACAATTCTTTCCTTCAGAAGTGATTCCATCATTTTCCCTGCCATAGAGGTCAAACTGACAGGTCTGTAGTTTCCTGCCTCCGTCTTGGTCCCACTTTTGTGAAGGGGAATCACATCCACCTTCTTCCAGTCCTCAGGTACCACACCATCCTCCCATGATTTGTTAAAAAGCATAGTCAGTGGTGTCACTAGTTCTCTGCTTAATTCTTTTAGAATTCTGGGGTGAATTCCATCTGGCCCCATTGCTTTGTCCACCTTCAGTTTTAGGAGTTCTTTCAGAACCCTTTCTTCTGTGAAAGGACTGGGATCAACCCCCCTCTCCAGAGTGCTTCTGTTAATTGGATTAAGTAGGCTGTTCCAAGCATCCACCACCCTTTGTGCAAAGAAGTGTCTACATTGTTCTGTTTCAAAGTTATCACCTCTGAGCTGTAACTTATATCCCCTAATTCTGAGGCTGATTGTTCTGAAGATCAGGTGGAGGGTTTTGAGGAGAGATTCATCATTAGAGGCATTGAAAACCAGGATCAGTGTACCCTGTTAGCCTTCATCACTAGAATACAGTCAATTATTGCAGACGTTTTAATTAATTAATTAATTACATTATTTATTTAGTTGGTCACCATTGAGTACACTAGGTCACATGCTCATTTTACGGGCATATGATCTGGACAAAAGGATTAAGACAACAAGAATACGATAAACACTAAATAAAATTCAGTAATATTTACAACCAGCAGCATTGTACAGATACTGTTTGAAACTTGTTTTAAAAGAAAGTGCTAGGCTGTCCAATACCAGGCTGAATTTCTATTCAGACATTTGATGTAATACATGAGAATGATTTCTTACACACTGTTGTCCTATGGAGGGGTTTAGTTGTTTAGTTCTGTTATCCAACCTGATGACACAGTTTACAACTTGTGAAAGGTCAGCATCTCCAAGAATGTTTTTTAAAGTGCTGACTGTCCTCCCTGCCCAGTTTATCACCTGGAATTATGCAATCTTCTTGTCCCAGCTCTTTCACAACCTAAACTAGGTCACTCAGCCTAGTGATCCCACCCATGTGTGTGTGTGTGTGTTGGGGGGGGGGGGGTTGAAGGAACACCCAGTGGTGAGTTTTAAAAAAAATGAAAACTTAAAAGGAATATATTGAAACTGCTTGCCTTGTTCTCACCACATCAGGTACAATAACAGGATGTGACTGCTCCCTCTTCTACCCCACACCCTTCAAAGGGACTTCAAGGTAGGTATAAAGTTCTCAGAAGAAATACAGAACTTCAAGTGATTTTTCTGCTTTCTGTCTCTGCTTCCCTTTCTACCCAGTGAGTCAGTCACTCCTTCAGCTCATTCACAGTTTCTTACCCTATAGCCACCAGAGCAGTTATCACTAGCCTCAAGATATTCGTTGGCTGCCCTGTCATATACTGTTCATGTCAAACACCTTCTGAGTGGAATTATCTGGCTGAGAGCAGAGCTGGCCAGAACCTTCCAAACTGGGAGGGGCGTGGGCACTGAGGTATTAGAGGTCTTGAAAACTTAACATGGTAACATTAAAGAGCAACTGGCACATCTCAGTAGAACCGTGCCAGTAGTGCACTACCCTGCCTACAGTACCTTCCTAGTGCAGAGAGTACTGCAAACAGAGTTACTGTAAGGCAATGTTTTACAGTAAAGATGTGGTGGAATGCAATGTGCACCCCCTGCTGCAGCCACAGGTCCCCTTCCTGATCCAATCCTGAAGATGACATCAGGTCAGGATAGAGACCTGGTGAAATTCTATTTTGCCACTGAAGGTGCTGCAGAATTGGCATTTCGCCGGTGAAAGTGCCATTTTGCCAGCAAAATTGCTGCGAAATGCCAATTTTGTAGCACTTCCACTGGCAAAATAGAATTTCACCAGGTTCCTATCCCGACCTGATGTCATCCTCAGGATTGGATCAGGAAGGGGACCTGAGGCTATGGCAGGGGGCATGCATTGCACTCTGCCGCTTCTTTACTGTTAAATACTGCCCTACAGTACCTCCGTTTGTGGTACTTTCTGTACCGGGAGGTACTGTAGGCAGGATAGGGCACTAGTAGCACATCTTTTTAGACATGTCAGTTGCTCTTTAACTGTTTGAGTGCCAGCATTGTTCCCCCCCCTTTTTTTATCTCTTCATATTCCATCCCCATCCCAATGGTGGTGAACCCAGAGATGGAAGACTTTTTCTGTCAAGTCAGAAGTGGGATGGCCTGGAATTAGGACTGTCTACTACAGTCTGACTAACCCTAGTTGGCACAGGACTGGGCATACTGTATGATGCCATTGTATCACATACATAGGAATTATTAAGCACAGATAAGGACTTTAATCCATCTAGTCTGCCCTGTTTTTTAGCAGTTTATTTGGTTAGATGCCCTTCCTCCGAGGCTCAGGGCACCATACAAAGCAGACACTATCACTTTAAAATTGCATAAAAAATCCACAGACATAGCAAATATATGCCCAGATATTGTGAGGTAATCAAACGTTATTTAAGGCTTCCTTTGAGAAGTAAAATTTCAGGCCTTTCTAAGTGCACTCTAGAGAGTGTGCCACACTTCTGGCACAGCCACCTTGTACACCTGATCCCTAGAGGATTTCAGTCTAGATATGGGTATCATTGAGAGGCCCACGTAAGTGCAGTGGAGAGGGTGACAGGACAAGGGAGGGGCCAGAATTTCCATCATATAGGATGGGCCCATCCCTTTGAAGGTGATGCACCACACCACCAGCAACCAGAACAGCTCACGCAAGACCTGAGTCACATGACAGAACATGGCCTTCAACCTAATTTAACTAGTTCCCCCTCCTATTGATATGTCTTAATACTGTTTCCCCCAAACTAAACCTTTGTGTCTATCCCATTTGATCTTGGTTTAAGAGCTATCTAAATGACAGAACTCAAAGAGTAAAAATACTTGACATCCACTCTTCTGGTATCCCTGTGCACTCTGGGGTACCTCAGGGATCTATTCTGGGGCCACTCCTAATTAGCCTCTACCTCAACTCCCTTCCTCAAATTTGCCCCTCCAATCTGCTACTGTACACTGACAACACAATACTTTTCACCAGCCAGACCAGCCCCACTGCCCTCGTTAGCAGTTTGCAACATAGCTTCACTACTCTTGAGACCTGTTCACTGATCATAAATTAGTTATGAATTATAATAAAACCAGAGTCATGCTGTTTGCCAGCACTCACAACAGGTACAAAAACACCCAACTAATAAGAACTAACAACCTCAGCACACCCCTTGAACAGGTACACAATTTTAAATACTTAGGCATTACCCTAGACAGCAATTTAACCTATGCCAAACATGTTAACATCATGTCCAAAGCAGTCAGCACCAGGATAGCGGTCCTATACAGTCATAGACACTGTACAACCCAGGAAGCCCTCCATATCTCCATTACCAGCTCCATCCTCTCAATTGTAGAATTCAGACTTATAATCTATGGCTCTGCCACCAGCACCACCCTCCGGAGGCTAAGTGTTGTCCTAAACAAAGCCTGCTGCCTAGTTACTGGGGCCCTTCCTTACACTCACACATGTGACCTATACACCACAGCCAACTGGCTAAACCTCCAGGGCAGAATCTCCTATCACACCTATCTGTTCACCTTGAAGATCAGCCTCAGGTTGGCCCCTCCCTCGCTTCTGAAGCTCATCAGCAGATCACATAGCCACCACAGCACCAGAAGCTCGACTAACCCTACTTTCCAGGTCCCTTTCTGATGTATTGCTCAGACCCAGCAGACCTTTATGTACAGGGCACCTAGTGGTCTTAATAATCTCCAACCTGACCTACTAGCCAGCACTAGTATTGGGTCCTTCAAGCCCAAATTGCGACAACACCTACTGAAACTGCAGCTGTGACTGCCACATCTAACTCTTCCCTTCCCCCCCCTTATTCTTTTCTTTCTTATGCCCTACCTGTTTCTCTAATCTGCTTTACTACACCTCTCCTTCCTACCCCATTCATAGCCACCCTCTACTATCCCTGCACTGTACAGTACACTGCCCTCAAACTCTCCTCCCCTCCCCCCTGTACTCCTCTGCTACCCTGCTTCCCCCCCACCTGAGCTCTCCCTCTACTCTCCCTCCTGTATGGTCCCTCCCCCTTCAACACTCAGACTATGACTTTTTGGACAAGGTCTCTTCCTCAGACTGCTACTACATAACAAACTGTAAATGCCTTGTACCTGTAATCATGTCACTGTTGTAGTGGTCATAATGCACCTTTGTGTTTCTTGTACTCTTTTCCCTCCTTCAACCACTGTACACTTAATTACGTTTTTTGTATGTCTTGCTGTCACTTAAGGTTTTGATGTGGAGCCTTTATAAATGAGCCTCTGGCTCAAAGGTTTTTTGTAATTCAGAGACTTAAATAAATAAATACATACAGAGCCAGAGTTCACCGCTATCCAGATTAGTGTGTTTCATTGTTCCATGACGCTCTCAGTACAGAAAAACATTCCATATGTCCTTTCTGAATTTTCCTTTTCCCAGTTTTAGGTTACGACTTCAGGTGTTTGTCTGACCTTTTGGTCTTAATAGCTTATTGATGCCCACGCTATGATATCCCAATTTATTTGTAGGTCTTTACCATATCCTCTGTCTCCCTTCTCTCCTTCAGTGAGTACATGTTTATGCCTGTCACCCCATCTGGTGGTTCCTGTTTTGCTGCTCGGTACTGTTTCAGTCACCTTCACTGTATTCTTTCAAGTCAAGCCTGATCCTTTTTTTTTTTAGATGTGGATTCCACAATTACATGCAGTACTCTAGATGCAGGCTGACCAGTGACCTGTGCAGTGACATGACAGCTTGTTCAGTGCAGCTTGTGATTGTTTTCTGATACATTGCAATAGCTAGTTAAACTTCCCATGTGCTTTTTTTATATGAACAGAATGTTTCAGGTTATTGTATATCATTAAGCCTAGATCTCTTTCTTCACATGAGGATTCCACCTCAACTCCATCTACGCAAGATAAGGGTTCCAAAATTGCACGTAGTATCCTGGATGTGGTCTGACCAGTGGCCAGTGTGTCAGAGTCCTGTGTAAAGCCAGTGGCTGGATTCTGCACTCTGTATGTATATCCACATATTTCTGTCCACACAACTACCTCCCCTTGGACCACAAGAAGGCAGTTACATAGCAAAGATGTCATCCATCTTCCACATGACAAGACACACCCATGATGGATGCTCAGCACTAGCTCTGTGGGACACTGTGTGAAAACCTGAGCTCAGGACTAGAACCTCGGGTCACCAGCAAAGTACGCCATGCTACTTACCATTCAGCTCCTGGGTGGCATCACAGAATCATTCTGACATGCATTATGTTTCAAAGGTACGAAACAGGAATGGTCACCTCAAGAGATACTCGCAATGCCACTGGTATATCCACTGATGTACCAGGAGAAAACTAGCGCACCCACAAAACCCCACACAGATGGTTTAGAAAAAAGATAAGCAAAAAGCATATAGTTCAAGAAAGGATTTGCCTTTAATTCATGCCAAACAAACTTCTGCAAAAACATGTACAAAAAGGCATGCAGAAAATTATGATGCCAGAGACGTCCACCAACCTGACATTTTGCACTGCCACCTGCAGCAGTTCAAACTTCAGTAATAAGCCTAGTACATTACTCCAAAAATGTTGCATAAAAAAGGCAGACTGTGCAGGACCAGAAAAAGTACAACAATAGTTAAAGTGCGTACATTTTAGAACAATGCCTTACCTCCTTTTTAGAAGGTCAGGAACATTGCAGACTCCAACATTTCATCGTAGTTTACAGATACTCAGTATGTAAGTACAATATTGTGAGGAAAGGTAGGGAACTTCACTGAAGCTCCAAGTTATCTTTGATTTTTCAAGGGCATGATAGCTACACTGTTGCAAGGGCCTGTACTTCAGGGCCCTGTATGTCAACAGTTAAAGTGAGCTTGCAGCTGTGAGATCGAGACTGAACGTAAGAATACTGGCGATCCTGGACATCGATAACAAAACCAGGAGATGGAAATCATCAAAGACACATTTCCAAAGACATCTGCACTGGGAAGAAAGGGAAGGAATAGGACATACTTCATCTAATGAATAAAAGCATTGCACCTTATCAGAGAGATTGTGTGGATGGCTGAACTATTTGAAGCAACAGAAAGATGCAGTGTGTGATGCTGTTTCTTTCGTAAACAGAAAACTCTTCAATAAAGTGTTTAATGACAAACAAACGAAAAGAGATACAAAACAGACATCAACTGAGACAGAGAGATCGGATTCAGCAGATAGCCAGGAATCTTGAGCACATACACTAATAAAAGTCAAACCGATCTCCAAGAAAATTGAAGCAAATGAAAGGATTCAGCTTCTGCAAAAATAAGGACTTTATGGCAGAAACAGTTTACTGTTTGCAGGAATTATAAAGAGACTTGGAGGTGATTTTAAATATATTATTAAAGTTAGAGAAACGCATAGGAGAAGAGGAAGACACCATGATTCGGATCAAAAATCTCTGGACAAGCTTAAAAAGCTAATCACATGATAGATTGATTAATTGATTGATTGCTTGATTGAAAAGAGTTACCAGTAAATGCACTTTGAGTTGCAGAAACTCATTTCCTGGTGCATTCTAGGGGAAGGGAAACAGTGGGATAAGAAGAGATAACAAAATAGAGCAGATAAATAAATTACAACATTGTGAAACAGTGTACAATATACGTGTACAACAGAGGTGCAGTGAAATTAAACTTCAGCAGCGAAGTTACTGCAGAGTTGTGAAACTGACTTCATAAAACTTTGCAAAGTTCCTGTTGTCATAACCAACTTTGACTTCACTGACTTTGCAATGTGCTTGCAGACAAAGTGGCACTTTTCCTCTCCAAATTGCAACTTCATGAGCGAAGTTTGGGCACTTTGCAGGAAAAAGTGTCACTTAGCTTGGCAAAAAAGTTATGAAGTCAGCAGGTCAAACTTCATGAAGTTAGCCAATTGCGTGAAGTTCTGTCGAAGCAAAGTTTTCACAGCTTTGTACACCTCTAATATAGACAGGGCCCCTGTGTGTTCTGCGGCAGAATTTTCTGATTTCTGCGGCAGGGCTCCTTGACTTCTGCGGCAGCATTTTCTGATTTCTGCGGCATGATTTATTCATTTCTCTGGCAGAATGCAGTCCTGTCATTGGCTAAATATGATGTGATGTCATCGATGACATCATATGCTGAGCATAGAGGAGGGCTTCAGGATAAGCAAGGTGGGAAAGAAAGCCTGACACTATGGAAAAACAGTATATTTATATGAAAATTCACCAAAACAATGAATTCTCTTGACACTATATATATTCTGAGGCATGATGCAAATTCTCGTAAATTCATAGCAACATAGAACACATGAATTCCAGGGGCCTTGAATATAGAATGTACAGACAAGAAAAGTCACAGATAAATGTGTGCAGAACAGCACTACAGTAATTAAACCTATAACAATGAAGAAAAACAATGTACATAATACGCAATGTGCAAACAAGAGTCATCAGAGAGAAATGTGTGCAAGACAGCAATAAGAAAACCAAGTTCCAGACTACAACCATGATGAAATGCTTAATGCAGTGAGAACAATGACTACCTATAACACTGGATGATGTTGAGGAAAGATCTCAAATACGTGAGAATCTATCAAGCGTGAGACCTTTGAGAAAAGCAGAGTATAGGGCAATTTATGTAAACCCTCCTGATGCAGGTCCAAGATGTCTCACTAGATAACTCTTTAAATATATAAAGAGTGCATGGGGGTTTGGATGCCAAGTCAGCATCTGAGAATGTACCTCCAAGGTCCAGAACTGCAAAATTTCTGGACTTTGGGGTAACACAGGAAGTACTGCAACATTGATAGGAATAGTCTTAGCTGTAATGGCATCCTGAACTGATTTGCTTGGGGTGTCCTCCCCCCACTCTTCCAGCTACCCCTTTCTCTGCACCTACCTCACATTCACATCTACAAACATTGCGAGCTATTCTCCACCGGGACCAAATTACATGTGGATCATGTGTAAATTGCCTGTGCACCTACACGGCTGCAGGCAGGTGCATGGTGCAGGCATTCTTGACCCCAGACACCCGCAGAGCACCTGTCTGCGGTCCCACCTCCCTGGTGCGCAGGATCCTGGGGGGAAGGGGTGGACAGGTGTGGAGCTGTGGTCCCAGGCGGGATCAAATCGGATGCCCGTCCTGACTCCAGGAGTGGATCCCTTGCGCCAGGGGTAGGGGAGTGTGGGATGGCACTGGTCCAGTATCAGGAATGGTATGGGCAATCACCTGAAAGGCAGCCCCCAGCTCACCAAGGCAGCCCAGTGTGCTGGGGCAGATGGTTGCAGGGGGATCCTGTTGATGCCTCACTGGTGCCCAGTGGGGAAGGGGGACTTGTGAGCACTTGAGGCTGGGTCACTGAGGTGCTGCTGTTCTTGAGCTGGCCCGACACTCTGCACCTTGGAGAATCACGAGGAGTGCAGGCACACCCCCTAGCACCCCCCTGTCCACCCATGGTGCATAGCTGCTCTGATAGTTGGAGGATCTTGTGAGCAACTGGCCAGCACAATGATTGTGACTGCCATCAGGTGTCCACAGGACCACCACTGCATGGCTATCCAACCCAGGGATGCCTACGCACCTCACATATGTGGTGTGTAGGCATCGAGTATAGGCCCCATTGCTTCTACTTTTTACATTAAGTGTCTTGCTGTTCTGGTGCCCCAAGTGGCCAGTTGCTTCCTTCATGCCTAACAACCATAACTAGGACTAGAATAAAATGGTGGAGCAACACACACACACAAAAAAAAGCACAGAATCTTCTCTGATGAGTATTAATTTACCCTAATGGCAAAAATGCACACAATATGCATTAATTCTTGGTGCTCTGAAGGAGAAGTGAATGAAATTCATTACTTCATACCTCACAGGCCTGCCTGTTTTCTGGGACTTGGCACCCAAGACATACTTGGCATCTCAATAGGCTATCAAGGCCCTGAATGACAAAAGCATTCAAACTAAAATTGCAGGCGAAGAACCATTAGAGACTGAGTTGTTAAAAATGCTATGAATTTTGGGGCCCCAGACAAGTCATTTGAAATGGGCCCACGTTTCCCAAACCAGCTAATGCCAGGGGTAATGCCAACTCCTCAGGTGGGCCCCGGACAACTTCCCCACTTCCCCACTTCCCCCCCATTACTGCTGCCCTGGTGACCAGAACTTATTTTTAAATGCAATGTACAATGCAGTTTATTTTTGCACGATGTCCTTCATACAAGTAGGATTTTGAAATACTTCGGAATCCAGAGAACATTAGCAGAACTGGTTTAATATGTATGCTATAACCTACGACAGACCATGGGTGTATTGGAGCATTAATGCACACCATGGGTGCGTTGTGAGGCACAAGGGCTTGCCCAAGTGACTTCGACCAGCTGGGAAGTGCATTAATGCCCTGATGCACCCATGGGGCTGGAAAGGGTTATTGCACTTATAAAATGCAACATTTTCTGAGTGAAAAAAATAATCATAACTGCTTAATATCTTTTAAAAAATTGTCTTTCTTTTCACTGTGTCTGTCCGCCAAAACAAGTAGTTCATTAGGGAGCAGACGTCCCTTACTGTCTAGTGTTGGCTTTCACCAGTTGCCAGTTGCGCGTGGGTGGGTTTTTGAAAATAAAAAACATGGTGGCCCTATTTCTCACTAAGCGAGATGGTTTACTATGAGGAATCCTGTTAGCTGTTTTAAGTATTTTAAAACATCTGGTTGATCCTTCATTGTTTTTTTATCTGGTCGATCCTGCAGCTGCGTAGTTTTTTTGGTTTGACTGTTTTGGTTCTCCCCACTGCTGGCCACAAGGTAAGGAGTACCAGTCTGCCCTAGGATCCCACTGTGTGTAGCCCTTTCACAGTGGCTGTGCCTATATTAGGGGAGTAATGAATGACCACACAAACCCAGTCCACTAATGGGGTTGCACATTTTATGCAACCCATTTTATAAGCTGGCTGTCCTAGACACCAGCCTCAGCTAATCAAGTGTGAAAACATTTCCAGCATTTTTCATGTTAGGGACACTTGCAGTCACCTTTACACATTTCTACATTACTAATTTGATATTTTGATACCCATAAAACAGCAGTTCATGTTAGCCATGACAAAAAAGACACTGCTAATTTGGATTTGGTAAAGGAACATCCAGACTCCTTTATTGAATCACGCTAGTGTAAGCTAAAAGAATAACGCAAAACAGTTGATATTTACCTTATTTCTGGGGTGATCCTCTGAAAAGATGGTGCTGTCTTCCTGTGCCACCTCTAGACCAAAACCTATAGAAAAAGAGATATTCCTACCTCTGCAGTCAATGATAGCATAAGAAAAAAATGACCCCTATCTTCTTTTTAGCGTGTATGAAAAACAAATAGTAACTGGAGGGTTAGTCTTAAAGAGATGCTGTCAAGCTTTTTTTGCATCATATTATTTCTAGGTAAAAAAAAAAATTATGATTGCTTACCTTGTCTAAAAGGCACTGATGTTGCTGGTTGTTTTCTCTGCCTCCTTGCTTAGTAGAACTGAAATGCATGCTAATTGTATAGTTATAAGGAACCTTGTTTTGCTTTAAATCATTGAACTACTCTTACTGCAGGCTTCCAGAACATTAGAAACACCCTCAAACAATGCAGGCACTCATGATACAATATAGAGAATAGTTGATAGTCACCTATCGGTAACAAGAAGAAGAAGAAGAAGAATCAGCATTTATATAGCGCTTTTCATACATCCAAAGAACTTTACAAGCAATGCTAGACTGGTAGTGAAGTGACTGAATGTGTGACTGAACAAGCTGGTTAGTTCATCGAGAGGTTGCCATGGTGACCGCTTTAACCTCGAAAGCAAAGCTCAAGAGGTTAGGTCACCATTGGTAACATTGAGATGAACTAACATGGTTTGTTACCGAGAGGTAAGTATCAATTGTTTTTTATAGTGTAGGATGCCCCCACAAGCAGTAAAAGTAATAGTCCTACTTTGTTTTCTCCCTCAGTGCTGCTTTCCTTTGATCTCCTTTTCCCTGAGCCATTTCCTGGAAGTGTAACGCACATGCACTAGTGCATTCCATATTGTTATGCTGTAGTGGCTACGTAGCTAGTGCAGCATAACAGCTACAATGACGTAGCTACTGCAGCATAACAATGTTTTGAAAGGTATCGATTTATATCAGTAACAACGTTCCATCATACACTATAGTATTCTCTACTCCCACTGCATAATGAGTGGCTAGACTGAGTTGGAGGAGTTCCTATGTTCAGGATGCAGCAGGAGATGATCAAGGAATGTAAACAAATACATGTTTTTTTGTGATAACACCAATATAGTGGGCACACAGTTTTTCACTTTTTGAAAGAAAAATGGAATCAAAATCAAACTACCAGCTGCATCAGCAGTCTCTTGAAGAATGGGAACAATCATAAAATGTGTTTTTTTTAAACCAGAGGCACTTTGAGGCCTAAGAGGGATAACAGTGTCCCTTTAATTTGATGGTTCTGTCCACTGCTTCAGTTGTGACACAGTAATTAAAAGAGTATAATCCTCAGTGACTCGAGATATCATAACACATTCTTTGGAGACATAAAGTAAATGGAAAAACAAAAATTATGGAATTTACTAGCAATTTAAGGCCTTCAGTCCTCAAGTAGGTCCAATATACAACACTAGGATCAGAAAAGATCCTCATATGCCAGACAATGGCACCAAGTAAAAACAGAATAACAGACCTTACCTTTGTTAGGATCAGGATGATCCAATAGGAAGAAGCATTTTAGGACCAAATACTTAGTACTGGCAGTACATAACCATTGCATGCAGTAGTTGAACAAGGGAGAACCACAGTTTTGTGGTATGCTGTATGACCCACTCTGTGGTTTAGTATTCAGAACTCGGTTTCCTGACTGTCCTGTGGTGATATCACCAGGCGAAAGAAACTGATCCAGTCTCTGGGGCCATCTCAGCATTGTTAAAATCCTTGCTTTTTGTAGACCTCTTCTCACGTTGTTGTAAGCAGCATGCTTTTATATGAGTTTGTTAGTGATATTTTTATACATTACAATTCTGTGACCTTTGTAGGAATGGTTCTCCTCTTCCCTGCCCTTCTTCTGCAAAGAGAGTTTATCCTGAAAATGCAACAGATTTAGCAGTATGGCTTTTGGAACTCCTTCCTTGCCCAGTCTTATAAAGCATGATGTGCCTGCATGATAGCCTAGTTAGCAGCCTGAAGAGGGAGGACTGAGTTACACTAACAGTACTTCTTCAACAAATGAGATTCTGTCTGTACCTTTCCAAGTGACCTAGCAGTAGTCTAAAAATAAGCAGCTGTTTGTATCTTGAATGAATCTCCTCTATCGTTGCTCCTGATCTTAACTTCTTCATCACATTTCCCTGTCCAACTAGTGAATATGTAGATATTTGCCATTGTATTGCTTATTTATATCATTTATTTATTTCAAAGTTTTACCAGGAAGGCACACTGAGCAGTAGTGCTTGATTCCAGGTGCGTCCTGAGGGAAGGGGACAGAGGGAAGCGCTACATACATAAGCAAAGAGACATCCAAAAATTTACAATAACAAGGGTATTAAAGTCATACTTAACAGGAAGCTAGTTAACAGACAGCATATAAGTGGAGCAGTTATTTACAAAGTTTGAGCAAGTACAGGAGCAGTGGTACAAGTACATCATGGGAAAAAATAAAAATAAAAAATAAAACAAATGTATGCTTATGCTTGGTAGCATGTATATATTACAATATAATTATTAAATGTACTCTGCTGCTGCAAATGCCCCCTCCTGTTCCAGACCCTAGTGAAAGTAGGTGCTCAACTTAAAGAGCTAGTAGCGCCAAAAAAATAGTAGAAAATGTTTTTTAAAAAAGTCGTCCTTATTGCTTTGTATTTCTGAAGTGTATTTTCCTTTTTCTATGTACTCAGATTTTTTTTATCTAATAGAACTGGGTGTGATGTGAAAATCAGTGCTTTACCTGGAAGCAGACATATTTAGTTCTGCTCCTCCCACTACATCATCAGCATGTGACCTCACTCGCTGTTACATCACAAACCCTGCTGCCTGATTGGTGACATTTGTCACAAGTTACCAATCAAGCAGCAGGAGATCTGCTCTCATTGGTTACTAGTGATGCCACAGTCAGTGAGGTCACAGTGCTGATGATGTATAGGGAGGAACAGAACCGAGTATGTCAACTAACAGGTATTGTGCGGTTCCATACATCACACCTAGTACTGTCAGGTAGAAAATCTTTTTATTAACAAAACAGAAATGAAAAAATACTTCAGATATAAAAAGTCATAGCTAAGTACTTTTGAAAGTTACTATTAGCTCCAGTCAGTACATTAGCTCTATCCTGACATGCACAAGTTCAAATAAATAAATAAATAAATATTATGATCCCCAAATGGCCATAGGAAGCAGTGCTGGAGTTTCCGTTGATTTGTTTTATTTACCATTTGTAATGTATGTTTACATTTAACCCCTTCAGAATATGTCCTAACCACATGCACAGGAGAGCTGACAAACCAGGAACCTTTTTAACATTTTGTTAAGGAATCCAGTTACCTTGTGATAGCATCTAAAATATGCAGTACGCTCATCAGAAAATTTCTCCAACCGCTTTGGACCTTTGCTTGATGCTTTCTTGAACACCAACCAGCATCTCTGATAAATCTGTAAACAAAACAAGATAGGCCCAACAAGCCAAGGTTAGCACTCTGGGTAAAGATGAGTCTGTGTTACAATTGTTTATTTATACCCTCCTTTTCGGTCCCCAGTGCTGATCCCTGCTGTTCATTTTCATTTCCAAGTCTGGTTATATGGTGCTACATAGAATTTTCTGTTCACCATGAAAGGCCCTGTTCAGACTAGGGTGTTTTAAAACAGTTTAAGGAGCTTAAATTGTTTTAAAGTATCCTAGCATTGTTCCCGTCCATACCTAACACTCCTTGTAGTCCGTTTTTAAAAACTGTACTTAAACCCTGATAAGATCTAGGCTTAAACACGTTTTTTAAAACATTTCTGGAGTTAAACTGGACTCACCTGCAGTGTGGACGGTCAGGCATGGTTCACTTCATGCAGCAGGATGTCAGCCCATGGGAACCAGTTGCTGGTTAATTTGATCCAGAGGTTGCAGTGCAAATCCCATAAACTGTTTTTAATAATGGTTTGCAATACGCTGGCAGTAGTGTGGATGCTACAGCATGGATGTTACAGCATGGTAATTAATCCATTTTTAAAAACATTTTAAGTTACCATGCTGTAGTCTGTAGTCAGAGGTTAAGGTTGTGGCCTACAATCCTTGTGTCCCTAATGTCCCATAAGGTCAGGGAACATGTCCATTGTATTACAGTTCCATCTGATGGACTGACCCACAAATGTCTCTCTGGGTGTTTCACATGTGCAGAAGGCTGGGGAAAGCTGTTGAGTGCTCCCAGCATGCATGATGCACATGTGCAGAGCACTCTGGGGGATCCATGAAGTTGGATATGCACCCCCTCAGCACTCAATCTTGAGACCTTCCTACATCTACAAGGTTGGTCAGGTCATGGAGAGCCACACATCTACGTGATCCAAGTAAGGATTTTCATGCCAAGCGGGGCACCTGGGGGAGCTGGCAACATTACACCAGTAAAATCCACATTTTGGGATATGACAGTCCTTGGAGTACTGCTGTATCCCACAGTTACCTGCACACATGGATAAGGGGATCCATTCTTGTGACTCACCCAAAATCCAACTGGATGCCTGCTATTGTACCCTAATCAACCCTGACTTGCCCTACAGGGCCTGCCCCTTTGTGCTGGTGTCTGCACACAGGATAGGACCAGGGAAGGGAGGATGGGGGCTTTGTATTATGCCTTTGGCATGGCAAACTGCAAGCATGGAGTTCCATGGCATGGATGCCTTTGTTGATTGGGCCCTCAGTCACAAGAAAAGTAATTTATTTAACTCTTCTGGTAACTGGGCGAGGCCCACTAGGCACAAGAGCCTGTTTCCTGGGGCAACCCGGAAGCACTGGGGAGGTTAAGTCACTTGCTCAGAATCACACAGTATGCAAGTGGAGATTGTGAGCATTAAACTCAGGTCTGCTGGATGTGCCAAGCTCATTCGGAGCTTGTTACTCTATCCTGTAGGATATACTGCCAGCCCCCAGTCATTTTAAAGAATGGTTGTTCAAAAACTGCTCAGAAAAAACCCTTGGGTCAGCCATTTTGTAACTGAGCTCTCAAATTACTTCTAATTAAAATCAATACAAAAGCATTGGCAACAGTGAGATTGGCATCTTACAAAACAATAGTAAGGTAAGTTAATATGTTCATGCTTAGAAATTCTAGAAAACCAGGCGGGTAATAAAAATCAAACTGATAGCATACAGTATCATTTAATGTAGCATATCAGTGCATCCCAAAATGAAATACCTTGAAAGTTATATAATGACATAAGACAATATTTTACTATTTACAGATGAATGCCTGTATATTGGCCTTAAGTTACAAGGGTATGGAGTGGGGCAGAGTGGGTGTTAGGGTTGAAAATCCTAATACCACATTTCCTGACTTCTGTGGCTTTGTAACCCTAATCTATGCATCAATGTAGTAGTTTTCAATTAACATTTTATATATGTGTGTGTGTGTGTATATATATATATATATATATATACACACACACACATACACTTGCTCCAGGAGGGAGTGAAGGTGAGGCAATATACCCAAGCCAGCGGCCGGTGGCCTATAGCAAGCAGCTACCAGCAGGGCTACTCCAGGTGATAAGGTCAGCTTGAGGAAGAGACATTCAAATTCTTTGGGAATTGATGTACGGACAATGTCAGTGGTAAGGAATTTATCCATGGTGTATATGGCAACACCACCGCCTATGGTCAGCCTGTCATATCTGAGCAGGTTGTAACCAGGGATGTTGATCGCTTGGTCAGGTACAACATTCTTAAGCCAGGTTTCTGAGAACATTGCTACATCAGGCATAGCATGTAGCATCCAAGCCTGGACCATATTCGAGTTTGTTATAAATTTACAATGTAAATGTATCAAGCTAGACTGCATACATTCATGTGCAGGAAGCTGAGACCCTTTAACTGTGGGAGCTCCCCAGGGGGCAGCTATCAGCCGGGGGGGCCCGGGTTTAGTTCCACACTACCTGCACAGAGCAACAGCAGGATTAGTAGTTTCCTAAGCCTTCTTAAAAGGAATCTTAGGAAGGCTTTGTTAGTTTGAATAGTATGACCCCTGCCTATGGGATCAGGACATGCTTTGAGGGGGCAGAGAAAGGTGCTCAGAGCAAATAATGCTACCCTGAAGGAGAGGATGAGGGGGTGATTGCTTAAGAGCTATTGGGCAGGGAGGACTTAGAAACATTCTGATTGCATGTGGATTGCTACTTGCAGATGGCATAAGCAGCAATGTAGCAAGCACCAACCAATTCAGCTCTTGGCATGAGTTAGATCTCAGGCATGTTATGCTATTCCATGGGTTCATACAAGACTCTGAAAATAGGTGGAGGATGCAGCCTAGGAAAAGCAGGTATGTTGCAGGTGCCATCATGGTAATACTAAATGAAGTTAGAGGAGAGAAGCACCCTAAACAGTGCTTAAGGATGGCTGTCGTCAGCCCTAGGGTTTTGGCAGGGAGGATTTGTGGGTGGATTCAAAAGGCAAAGTATTGCCAAGCAAGGTTATATATCATAAGGCATAAAACAGTGCAGGAAGGGTAGGTGCAGGAAGGAGAGGTGAGAGATCAAGGGGAAGGTAATGGAGAAACAAGAGGTATTCCAGCACCAGGAAAGATATAAAGGGAGATAGGGTGATTGGACTAGAAGCGCTGTATAACGAGTAAGTTAGTGACTGTTGGAACTGGGTTAGTAAAGAAGGTAGGAAAATCAGCAGTGAGCTGTGCAGTGGGAATTAGTGCTGGCGATAGCACAGCTGAAGGTACACAACTGGTGGAAAATAGGGGAGTTGGCAGAATTAAAGGTGTTGACTTAAGAGGAGGACTGAATTGAGGAGGAGTGTCTGTGGGAAGAAATCCAAGTGTGGGGGAGGAGGGCTATTTAATAGCAGCCGGGTTGGGGTGGGTGGGTGGGACAAATAACACTCTTCTAGGAGAGAGCTGTAATGCTGCCAAGAGTGCCTCAGACGGCAGAAGCCAGGTTTGAAAAAAAAAGCACCACAAGCACAGTTCCTAGGCGGGCCAATCGCAGAAGCGCAAGGTAGCATGGCCAATAAGGTTCCCTCGCTCCGGTTGTGGTACTAAGCAAAGGGTGAGCTGATCAGTGGCAATCCTGGGGTTCGGGTAATGAGGTGGGCAGCAGTTGTTCCCTGCCTGTTCAGGCAGCTTCAGCAGTGGGATCACCCGCAGGACTAGACCCTAACAGGAAAAAAGGTGAAGGATTACTATCACAGGCAGCACAATGTCATGAAGGGCAGATATCACTTAAGAAAAGGAGTAGGGCATGAGCGAAAGAAAGGGGAAGGGGAGAGTGGAGACACTGAGAACAGTCGGGGGTCTCTGTCTAGGCACCTCTTGTAATCCTTAAAGACAAAGAGATGGGTATGCTAAATAGCGGGGAGTGGAAAGCAAGACCAGGATAGATGGACAGTAGCACTAATTAAAATGGCAAGGGGTTAGGATGAGGAAGACAGAGGGAGAAAGTGCAAGATTAGAGGGACAAAATACAAGGGCTAGACAGAGAGAGAGAGGCAGGTAGGAAAGATGAATGAGCAGAAGGGGCTCTTTTTCATAGACAGTGAATTTTAAGCAATTACACTGGCTGGGGGTATGGGTCAGGAAAACAGAGGGAGAGATTACAATAATGAAGCTGAGAGAGACAGATGGGGAATTTTAGACTGATAAACTGACTGAGGCTACAGGTGAGGAAAAACAGAGGGCCGCAATACAATAATTAAGCTGAGTGAGGCAGGGTGGAAAACGTTCAATCAGTACATAGACACATTTGGATTTTGCGCATATACATTAAGCAACAACAGTACTGAATAACTACCAGGCTGTCTTGTTAATCTAGCTAAGATAGCCAGGTTTTAGGGTTGGCAGAAAGGCATATTACTACTTCCAAAAGCATGTTATTCACTCGGTCTACTTCACAATTAATTTAAATTCTGTTGAATTCTGGGGAATATATTTTAGTTTCCTTAAAAATCAGATAAAGAAATGTTGTGTTACATTTGCTTTTTTTAAGCCAGTGAAACCTTTTAACTCTTTGATGGTGATTTGTATATACTTCCCACGCCGCTTTGCATTAGGGGGCTACATGCAATTTTAAATTTGTTTGAAACCTTGGCTTTACTAGAGACAGTGGGTTAGGGCTCTGAGCTGCACAGTATGCACCGAGGCAGCTGTGGGATTCAAACCCAGGTTTTCAGATCTGCAGCATAGAGCCTTAACCCACTGCACTATACTGCCTCCAATAAAGCCAGGCTTTCAAATAAATTTAAAGCTGCATGTCGCCCCCTAATGCAAAGTGTTGTGGAAAGTATATGCAAATCACCATCAAAGAGTTAAAAGGTTTCACTGGCTTAAAGAAAGCAAATGTAACACAAAATGTATTTATTTGATTTTTAAGGAAACTAAAATATATTCCCCAGAATTCATTAGAAACAACAGAACATCCTAATAAAAACTGAGAAGTATCAAGAGTAAAATTTTATGGGAACTAAATATTATTGTTTGACCCTTATGCAGTACATGTGGCACTGTCCATTAGAGCTGTTTATGGTTTGACATAAAGGTACCAATGGCACCTGACTGAATAAGTGGTTTTGCCTGTAATGCCTGGAATTTTCTCTGGAAAAAAATAATAACTATACTTATATTAATGTGATGATGCAACGGGACATTTCTCATCCAGCTGCACATTCAGTTGCTGTACAATAATGTTTCAACTAATGCTAAATGTTCATTATTGTTTATTATATGTAGAATAGAAAACATCAGCATGCAGGTTATATAGATAGCTAGAAAACCTCAGACTGATAAACCAGGTTATGTTACCACATATTAGGGTCTTAACAGTAGGCACCCTTGGGTCCAGTGCAGGTCTGCCCAGTTGAAGTTGGAATACACGATCCATGCAATAAAATCAATAAATCATGATGAGCACAAGACACTATGGCCCAGATATTCAAAAGGGTTGCGCCATGCGCAACAGGGTTGCGCGTGCGCAACTCCAAAAATGCGCCATTCTGCAATATTCAGAAGGGGCCAGTTGCGCCACCGAAAACATGCTGAGCAACAACAGCGTTAATGGAAATGAAGGCATGTGCAACCTGAAGGGGGGGTCCATGCATAAAGTGCGCAATGCGATATCCGAACACGGCGCAATGCGCAAGAGTGGCTGAGCCGAAGTTGCGCAGTAATCGGATTTGAGCCAAAATAAAAGGCTCAAGGCAGGCGCAAGAACCCTAGCAGGCCGCAAACTGGGGCAGAGAGACAGAGAGAATAGAGAGAGAGACAGGAGCTGGAGAGGCAGAGAGGACAGTGGGTCCAGGAGGACAGAGAGGCCAGTGGGGGTGCCCGGTGCAGTGGAAGCAGCAGTAGGGGGCAGCGGGGTAACACAGGAACAGCAGCCGGGGCAGAAGCCAGGGAGATGGACAGTGTCAGCTTCCACATGGAAGCTGTAATGAGGGTGAGACACCATGCTGCAGGGGGCGTGGCGCGGAGGGGGCCGTCGGCTATACCCGACAGGCGTTATCGTGCCGCATCAGCCGAGCTGTACACAGCGTCGAGTTGTGGCCGGTACCGCCTGAACAGGGCAATACTGAGACGGCTCAGCGAGCTGTGCAGTGATGTGATGCAGGCACCCTCACGACGGAGTCATGCTCTGTCCATGGAGACCAAGGTGACAGTCTGCATGTGCCTGCTCACCACGGGCACCTTCCAGAGGCCGACAGGGACACCACAGGCATTACACAGTCGGCCATGTCCATCCTCACCCAATTCCTCAGACGCACTGCTGCCTCATGCTCTGGAGTACATCCATTCCCCAGCACCGCATGACGTACAACAAATATGCAGGAGTTCCACAGGGTAGCTATATGCCTAGCGTGTTAGGGGCCATAGACTGCACCCATGTGGCCATTCGCACGCCACCTGGCCCCGATGGCCATGCTTATCGGAACCCGAAGGGCTTTTCCAGTGTCAACTGCCAGGTGGTGTGTGATGCCACTGGGCCATCATCAATGTCTGTGCCACACCCTGGCGGAGCACATGATGCCTTCATATGGCACCAGTCTGCACTGTGCCATCGATTCGAGTGGGAACATCCCCATGGGTCATCTAGTGGGTGAGTAACATGTATGGAATGCAAACTCTGTGCAAGGGTGGGATGACACAGGTGCCATGGTAGTGGCACACAAGGATATGGGCAATATGGACCTGACATGACACTGATCTCCACTATCTCCACACAGGTGACTCAGGATACCCACTCGTCCCTGGCTGCTCACACCATACTGCGCCCCACGACCCCAGCGCAGCTCGGTTTCAATAGGCACATGCCTCAACACGTAACATCATAGAGCGGGTGTTTGGGATGCTCAAGGCACGCTTCTGATGCCTGGACACCTCCAGTGGAGCTCTCAGTACAGCCCCAAAAGGGTCTGTGGGATATTCCTGGCCTGTTGCATCCTGCACAACATGGCCAAAGACCATGGGATAGCCGTACAGGTCCAAGAGGGGGACAGCGATGGGGACGCCAGTGGCGCCGGTGATGTGGGTGATGAGCAGCCCCCCCTAGGATGGAGGGACCCCCGACTGACCCGGCAGGCCCAGCTGCACCGGGACACCATTGCAGAAGAGCACTACACCCAACACAGGTAAGTCAAGGGGACATGTGCAGGCAACACTGTCCATGCGCAAACCACAGGCACACAGGGGAACACACCGTGCATGAAGGTCAGGGGAGTTGAAGGTTCCAGGCATACCAACACACCATCAGAGAGGAGAGCACTCATGTGGACACACACACACACCAGGCAGCATACAGGGCAGCAGCACAGCACTCGCGGAAATGACATTGCCAACACACAGCACCACCAACCACCCCCACCACCTGGACTGTCCACGTACGTGTGTCAGGACCTGGGCAACCTTGCACCTTGGTGTACAGTGCAATGCAGGCATCATCATGCTACGCACCTGTGGACAGCAGTTGGGAGAGTGTGCGAGTGGTCCGTGTGTCAGCTGGTGAAGCAGAGCACCCAGCAGTGCACTGCCCACCATGACACACATTGCACACAGGGCAGCACCAGACAGGGCCTGCATTGGGAGCAGCTCAGTCAGGTAGCATTGTCCCACGGCCACCACGGATGCGTGGGCGGCCCGCCCGGGCTCAGCAGCACTGGCAGGCTGAGCAGGAGTCACATCGGGTGGCGCTGGTGCACCACCAGGGGTCCCAGTGCACGACCGCGACCTTGCCCGCACAGGGGTCTGCATCCTGCCAAACAAACTTGCACCAGGGGTGCTCGGGATGCCCACAGCAGAACCCGGCGTTGACAGGCCTGGTGTCGCTGACGACGCGGAACGGGAGTGGAGTGTGCACTGTTGGGGTGTGTGGTACAGGGGCACCTGACAGTGTGGCTACTCGTTCGCCAACAGAGACCACTGCCTGGGTCAGCCTGTCAATGGCAGCGGTCACATCCGTCCACATAAGGACCAGCTCGGCTCGGTCCGAGCACACTCCCTGCTATGCCACTCCACAGACAGTGCCTCCCACGGACCTTGCAATCGCCCCGCAGCTGTACCGACTCCTGCAGCAGGCGGGTGTGCGCGTCAATGGGTACTGTGCCCCAATGGCATCGTCACCCCAGGGTGTGGGCGGTCCTGGTGCACAGCACCCCTTGAGGTGGGCGCTGTTTGCCAGGACCAGGAATGGCGAGATCAAAGGCGGTGAACATGGCCACTGCTGACACTGTCCCCCAGACCTGGTGTGCAACTGCTGCTACCGCCCTCCAACTGCTGAGCCCCAGGTCCACCTGTTCCACCTCCATGCTGTCAACAGTGCCAGACACCCGCAAAGCCACCGTGCTGCCCACGGTGCTGACAGGCACAGCCTGGGACTGTGCGCATGCTGGTACACAGGTGTGAACCAGGAAGGCCCAGGGCACGTGCTGTGCCTGCCATGTGTCCGTCGTGGGACACACCTATCACTGGCCATTGCAGGCCTGCTATCATCAATGGTGCAGGTGCGTGCACTGCCATAGGCACAGCATGCTGGCATACCTGCATTCCAGACTGCTGTGACACAGGCTGTGCACCCCTGCACCCGTATCACTGGCGCTTGGAGTTGTTGGCCCAGCCTGCATGTTGCTGCAGTGCCTGCAGGCTGGTGGCGGAGGTGGATGGTCCCTCCTCCACATCCAGCAGGTCTGCCTCACTGTCTGGACCCACCACCACCACCGTCTCCTGCAGACGAACAGGATCTGTAACAGAAAGAGAGTACATGTGAGTGCATGTGAACAACAGCCCCCAACAACATCACCATGTCATACCGTGCAGTGATGGGCTTCCACCTGTCTGGAATCCTCCGCCTGGAACGCCCGCAATGGCACTCAGCTGCATGGCCGTGACCAGTGTCTCCTCTGTAGGGGTCAGCTGCAACACCACTGGTGGGCCCCCACCAGTGCCAGCACGTGCTACCCTGAAGGCTGCCACCTTCTCCTTCAGCCTCCTGCGGTCAGTCCCCATCTTCTTCCGGCATTCCTGCACGGAGCCTAGGCTTCCGTGTTGACGCCCGAGCTACCCTCCCATGCAGCTGCATGCTCCTGAGGGTGCCTCCGTCCACTCAATACTGGCTCATCCTCCAGGTAGGCCTGGAAGAGGGCCTCGGTCTCTGCCATGTGAAGTTCGCCTCCCATCGCCCGCCCACACCTCAGCCTGGCTCTGTCAGTCATGGTGATCTGTATGGGTGGAAGTGGACACCTGTCACTGTGCAGTCCACAGCATTTCCCCATGAGCATAGCTGCCGGCCGGGGGCAGAAGCCCCCGTTTCTCTCCGCATGGCAGATTCTGATAGAAAGGATGCCCTTTGTCCCTTTCTAAGTGCCCTTTCATGCTCAGCCCCTCAACCTTTATCATCCTCCAGCACCCCTGCACATGAGCATTGTCCTGAGCATCACACAGCATGTAACTCACCTCTCACCTGCAGCAACCAAATCTGGCGGCACAATCCACTGTCGCATTTTTATAGCGCAACACATGCAAATGAGGTGTGGCGCAACTTTAATGACATGCTAATCGCGCCACTGCGCCTTTGAATATTTGATCGAATGATTTGCATATGTCGGCTGAATATCGTGTGTTGCGCTTAGCGCCATCGGAAGGTCCCGCTGAGCCGATGGCGCATGTTTGTGGCTGCTGCTACCATCGCATTGCGCATGCCCAGACAGGTTACGCATGCGTCGATGGCTGCTGGAGACCTGCTGGTAGCGATAAGCGATTCAGGCCATGGCCACCATTCTGCCAGTGGCGCTACAGCACTGGGCACTATATGGCGCTGTGGCACTTCTGCGCGATAGTCCACTGTGGCACTGGTGCTCTGCTTGGCATCGCGCAGGATGCCTATCGTCCTATGGCGCTGGTCGCCTTGCGTCATTGCCGTGACCTGTGTATGCCCTCTGACCCTGGCGCTGTTGGCATGCCATGTGTACGTCCTATTGCGCTGTCTGGTGACAGCGCCATGTAAATAATGGCGCTGTTCGAACAAGCGCGATTGAACCTGTTCTTGTCTGTTGCGCAACAACTCCACGTGGGGTTATAGGCGCGGCGGGCTCCATATTGCCTGCTGTAAAGTTGGTGCCATGGCTAGGAGGAGGGCGGTGTCCTGGAGCCAGCTTGAAGTGGCCAACCTGGTGGCCCTGGTGGAGCCCACTGTGAGGCACTGTGGTGGTGAGGCCCCCTCACCATGCCTAGGACCCATGTGTGGCAGCAAGTGGCCACTGACCTGGTGGAGTCACTGGCGGGGCGGTCTGCTGAGCAGTGCCGGCACCGGTGCAGTGACCTCCCGCGGAGGCCGGAACTGTTGACGCGCCGCGTTCACGCACAGGCGGGGCGTGTGCCTAGGCCAGGTGAGTGTACCATCTATGCACCTATATTTCTGTAGGTGTGTGTGTGCTTGGGTGGCTGTGCATAGGTGTGTCAGTGTGTGCAGCTGTGCGATGGATGGTTATGGCTGTGTGGGCAGGCACTCTCACTGGGGCAGGGGCACTCTGCTTTTGAGTCACACTGATGTTTGTCTCAACATATGTCTCCCACAGGCCGGATTGTGAGGACACAGGACCAGGGTGATGTGGGCCATGCCAGGGCCCCGGTGCCAGGGGGTGTTGTGCCACAGCAACAGCAGCAGCAGCAGCAGCAGCAGCATCAGACCCAGCTGCTGGAGGAGTGTGAGTATCATTACTTCATGGATGCTATTGCATGCTGGGGGGGCAAGACCACCAGCCATGCGGGACACAACCAAAGGGGAGGTCATAGTTCCACTATACAAAACACTAGTGAGTCCCCACACTGGAGTACAGTGTACAGTTCCGGAGACCATACCTGCCTATGGACATGGACTGGGTGGAGAGGGTTCAGAGGAGGGCGACATGGATGGTGCATGGATTGCATCACAAGTCCTATGCAGACAGGTTGACGGAACTGAACATGTACTCCCTGGAGGGGAGGAGGGTGTGGGGATATGATGGGGACACAAGTATCCTACAGGGGAACAGAGTGCAGGAAAACAATATTTGTAAGCGTAAAGGATGTTCCAGGACTAGAAGGCATGGGATGCAGTTGGAGGGGTCGTTTAAGAGGAAACATGAGAAAGTATTTCTTCACAGGATGGGTGGTGGACAAGGGAACACCCTGCCAGAGGAAGTGGTGGGGCTGACTTGGTCACGGATTTATGAATGCATGGGTTAGCCATAAAGGAATTCTGGAGGTCAGGGGTGAGGGGAACGGACTTATAGGACAACAGAGTGAACGTGACAAGGTCAAATGGACAGACTGGTGTCCCATAGGCCCCTTATCTGCCAACACTGTCTATGTATCCATGTATGTAGGCATGACACAGGTGACCTGCATCACAGTGCAGCATCACGGCGCGTCTGTGTATGCATCACAGGTGGTCCAGGCATGCACTGGGCACATAGCTGTGTAACTGGCATCGCACTACGCGTTGCCATCACTTGCCAGCCTAGTTTGTACTGTGATTGACGTGGGCAGTGTGTGTAGGCGGTGGTGCATAGCTGGTGCCGCCTGTTTGTGATGGCCATGTGCATGTTCACTGGGTGCATGCCATCACAGGTGCGGGACATTGGGTTATATGGCTTGCAGGTTGGGTGGTGTTCAGGGTTGTGGTCAGTCTCAGCCATTGACTGTGTTCCCATTTTCCTAGGCCTCGAGGCACTCAGGAGGATTGAGAGGGTATTCGCACCTCACCCAGGTGTCACGGGAGAACCAGGCGATACTGCAGGCCACACAGCGCCATGGTTCCAGGAGGCGGAGGCACAGGACGGACACCAGCAGGGGAAGACCGGCAGCCAGCTGAGCTTTACAAAAACATTCCCTTCCCACTTCTCCCATCTCTATCACCCTGCCTTCCCTCTCCAGGTTTTTATTCCTCCCTTGAACACCCCTGCCTTTTACCCGTCCCCCACTTGTACATAGTTTCACCTGTTTATGTTTATATGTTGATCTTTTAAATATACATTTCTATTTTGATCGACTGCTGTGTTGGTCTCTGATTTGCAACTGGCTATGGGTGCTCCGTTGCAGGGGTGTACATGCCATCTGGGCTGGTATGGTCCTGGGTATATGTGTGTGTGTGTGTGTGTCCATGGGGAGGTATCACCAGCATGGCATTGACTTTCTGTTGGTCTTGCGTCTGCTGCTACCCACTGCTGGGTGCACAGGGTGGGTCTGGCTGGTATGCTTCTCTGCAGCATGGGGTTGACTTGTGGCAGGGGGGATGCATGGTGTTTCCTGCAGTGCCAGTTACTGCACAAGAGCGGTGTCTTGGGGTCACGGTGCACGGTGTGCTGTGCGTACGGGGGGGGCTGATGTGCACTGTGGTTGTCAACCCCCTGTGTGTGGCACTCTCTGCCTGCCAGTGGTTGTGCTGGGGTGTCATGGCTCTGCTATGCATTGTTGGCTTGTCCCTATGGGCCCGTGGATCATCCGTCCCACCCCCAGTGATGCTGTGCTTGGGGTGTGCCGGTGTGGTGTGGGTTCTGCAGTGTGTTCCTGTGCCCATGTGTGGCATGGCTGGCGGTCGGCCCCAGCCTGCCTCCCTGGATGTGCAGTTCCATTGCTCTGGGGGGGGCTGTGCCTATGGCAGCTCTGGAATGCTCAGCTGAGCTTCCATGGATTTCGCCATAGCGCGGCATTTCAGCTCAGCTTCTCCTTCTGGTTGCGCAATGGCGCAATATGTGCGACATTGAGACGTTGGTTGCTTGCGCAATTTGCTCTGCTCCATGTTTGAATATCGCACCTGTTGTGCATTTGCGCAACTGGTTTGCGCTTGCTCCTATTGTTGCACCAGTTTTCAGAGCAGTTTGAATATCCAGGCCTATATGTTTACTTTACATCAACTACAAGAACCAAACAAAACATAAAACACAAACATAAGTGTGCTTTGCTACCTTTATATCCTAGTATGAGGGTAAACACTCAGCTGTGCAAATCACAACTGTCTGAACAAGGTGTACGTTGCTTAAGCAAACATTATAAAGCCCTTACATGGACAGCAGTGGCTGTATGCATAGTTCCTGGGAGTGTCCTACTGTATGTGCTGTTCCAAAAACCCTAAGTAGTATGGGCACTATTTGTGAGGCTATGGTTTTACAAAATTCCAAGGGCAAGCTCATTGCTCGGGATTTCCCTGTTCCAAGTGACTTTACTGCAGCATACATTTGTGTGTCCAAGATGGGTCATCTAACCATTTATTACCTCTTCAGAGAGTGTAGGCAGGTCAAAGAAGGCATCAATCTGTTAACTCATGGGTTTTGAACTCTGATTTGAATAGCATATCATAACATTCTTTAAAAACATTGTCGGTCTGTGGTATATGAAAGTGAGCCCTCTGTTTGATTTAATACCTGGAACCTTTGTTTTTTGCACTTAATTTTTGGAGCCTGAATACTAACAACTGGCCAGATCTTTCACCTGACTTCCAGCATGTCTGTTTGTGGTAGAACAATGCATGGGGAGTGTTAGGGTGGCAAGCATTAAGAAATCACTCCGACATGTGGGCAGAGCTGGTTCCCACCCCAAGCTCAGCACATCAGGAGCAGAGGCCAGCAGGAAGGGTACAGATACGGAGCAGTAATATGGGCACTCTCCTCAGGAGGAGTGGGGGGATTTACAGTGCCACTCTTGTAATGACACCTATGAGTGGCTTGGTGGTAGTACTGCTGACAGTGTGATGCTGCTCTTGAGAATTACAACAGACTGAAACTACAAGGCTTTACGTAACCCTAAGAGATTCATGACTTTGAAGCACCATACACCATGTAGTCAGACAAAACTGCCACTAAGCATATTTAACCAAACAATGGAAACCTGAAAAGGACAAATGGAAACAGCATTGTAAGCGGCCTCCTGAAGAAGCCATAAAAGTTGGTGAAACGCTACAGAATACGCTTTGAGAAGCTGCAATAAAATGTTTGATGCAAGACATCACTCTAAAGAACTATTTTACACACACCCCCACCCCATCACATGTGCTTCCCTATGGGATGGCTGGAAGCAAGAGGCAAGCTGAAGGGGAGATCAAGGATTCCAGCAAGATGCACCAACAGGTAGAGACCCAGGCAGAGTCAGACTGTCAGAAGGGAGTGGAGATGGTGGGCACAGCCAGGAATTACAAATAATCTAGAGGGAAGCCATTACACAATCAGGCATATCAGACGCTAAACTACATTACAACAGTTTCATTTTAGAAGGCATCACACTATCATTTTATATAAAAGTGGCTCTGCTCCAGTCCAGTTTCCTTGGAGATTGGTTCCAACCTAATGCCAGAATACTCTGCAGCTCTACAATACCTGGTCACTCAAACAGTTATTGATCTGATCATGGGTTCTTAGAGGACCCATGCAATAAGTGCATACAATATGCACTCTTGTAGGATTTACTAAAACAAAGCATGCCAAACAAATGAGAAAAAACACCTTCTCTTATGCTGAGCATGCTGCGTTTATTTCCTTGTGCTAAATGCCATTTACAGTTAATCAGTGTTAAGTAGAGGTGTTTGTATGCAGTGCAAGAACTCAATGGTAAATTACATTTAGTTTAGCAACAGAAATGACTGTGTGTTCCACTATAAATCTAAATGTAAGACTGTCCTTTCTTTTCTTCACAATACCGCCACAGTGTGCAACTGTACGGAAAGGTTCAATGCCGACAGCACTACGACAAGTTTTACGCAACCATGCAGTACATTAGAAACATTTGCCATTTAGGGTTTTAGCAAATATTACATTTTTAAAATATCTACTGGGGCGCTCAGATAGTCTGAAACCTGCTCTGCTTGTTAAATTCAGAATTTTAGTCATTCTGACTCTGATTCCATTCTGGCTTCAATTAAGCCATCTGGACGGAATCAGAAATGGAACTGTAATGTCCAATTCCACATCCTAGAACAAGCTCTGTCCTCCCCCACCACCACAGTTCACAGATACAGAAGGACTGTAAAAAAACACCACCCTGCCTGAGACTTCCCCCTTCCCCCACCCTTGTATCAACTGTCCCCACTTTCCTACCTTGTTGGCTGGTGGCTGCTGCTGAGTGAAAAGGGTCTTCTGCTTCTGTCTGATGATGCCAGGTCCTGTGCTACCACGTATTGAGCAGCACTGTTCTTCTGCCCTGATCCGTATGACCAATCCAATTTAATCTATAGCCGCAGGCCCAACCAGCATCCTACCAACCTTACTCGGGTCCCTCCTGAGCCTCACAGAATCCGTCACTCACCGATACCCATGCGGCCTCTGCCTGACACCCCAACCCAGCTGCAGTGTGCATGCACACACCTTCCCTTCCCCCCTCATCCCAAGTCCCTCCTGACACTCACTGGGTCCATAGTAGACCTGACCCACACTGACCCCACACACTGCCAATGTCAACCGGACTGAGCTAAACAATAAAAACAACTAGTTAGCATCATGCTCCTCCTGTGAGTCATTCAATTTTGTGCACTGCCTCTGAGAGAGCTAAAAATCTGAGGGGTAAGGAGATGGCCTAACATGCACCAAACCTTGGGTTTTCAGCTACTCAGACATTGGGCTTATGTAACTTGGGGTGGTCTTTTTCATTTTTTGTGATCTCGCCCCTTTTATATTTGTGAGTATGCTTTTGTTCTCGCTAATATAGATATACAGTATATACATATATATATATATATATATATATATATATATATATACAGTGTATATATATATATATAAATCTGTGTTGCAAAGATTTGCTTTAATAAATATGCTTTTTTAACATTTTGTCTGTACTGTGCATGCTACTTCACCTACTTTTGGTTTTGGTACTTAAGTAACTTGTGTCTGAGGTTACCAGAGTTTGATGTAGGTAGGCCCCCTCTGTCCCCTCACACTCAGTTTCCCAGGTCATCATCACTACATGAGAAGCATAATGCTGGAGCCTTGGGTTTTGTTTATTTGCTCAGTCTGGTCAGCACTAGCAGTGGGTTAGGTCAGGTCAGGGGTGGGTCACAGACCTGTTAAGGATCAGGAGGGATTCAGAGTAGGGATGAGGGTGTGCTGTACGCAGTCAGGGTAGGAGTCAGAGTACAGGAGGGTGCCACTGTTGAGGGCAGGTCAGATTGGGTGAATCACAAACCCAGTGAAGCTTGGGAGGGACCTGGGGTTGGGGTGCATTCGGGAATGCCACGTGGTGAGGTGGGCTCTGGACAGCATCCAATGTTACTTGGGGGGTGAGCCAGCAGGCTGGATGGCGAGGAGTCAGGGGGTGTCAGTTTGAGAAGGGACCTTCCATACTCTGGAGCACCATGTGACACAGGACAGGTGGATAATATGGAGTGAACCACCCAGCAGGAAGACTACTATGTAAAGGTAAGAGTTGGGGACTTGGAGAGGAAACACTGGGGAGTCTCCTAGTGTTTTTTGTTACATGCAGATTGATCAGAAACAGAACTGGAAGTATTTTGGTCCATTCTGAGTTCCAAAAAATGTATTGGAATCTGATAAATTCGAGTCTATTCAGTGTATTTCTAGCAACCTTTACCTCTTACAGCCTTGTCACTAGTAGCATGGGAGACCTCCATGAATACAAGCTACTGCAGGAAGTGGCGTTGATAGTTCTGCACGAGGCACTCTTCCTGTGGCCATATTAATACTCAAGCATGGTGTTAGTAGGAAACACTGCTGTCACAGGTACCATCTTTCTGATGAGATGTTAAACTGAGGTCCCATCTGCCTATTCTGATGGTTGTTCTGATGGATGTTAAAGATCCCATGGCACTTTATGGAATAGGGGAGTTTCTCTGTTGTTCTGGCCAAATCTCTGCATTCAAACAAACAAACAAAAAAAACCAGCAGCTTAACCTGGTTCAATATCATTCAGTTTACAGCTGTATCCCTCCCCCCCCAGGATGAGGTTCAAAACAGGTCAGAGCTTTGGCCTTCGAAACTTAGGGTCTCATGTTTGACCCTGCAAAAAGCAGGTGGTGCATCCCTCTAGTCGAGGTGGCAGATATACAGAACTGCATAAGGCCAGTTTTTTCATACAGCCTTCACTATTGTGATGGTTCTGACCAGCTGGCAGTTGTGGAAAAACAGAGGTCCTGATGGCAATTTTCAAACCCTGTACTGGTCCGGTGCAGTCCTGTTGTGGCAGTGCACTGTACTGCTGCCTGGCACAGTGGTGTTCAGTGCAGTCCTCCTATGGCAGTGCATTGTACAGCTGTCTGACACAGTCGGATTCAGTGTAGTCTTGCTGTGGCAGTGCATTGTACTGCTGCCTGGCACTGTGAGGTGCAGCGCAGTCCTCCTCTGGCAGTGCATTGTACTGCTGCCTGGCATAGTGGGTTCAATACAGTCTTGCTGTGGCAGTGTATTGTACTGCTGCCTGGCACAGTGGAGTTCAACACAGTCTTGCTGTGGCAGTGCATTGTACTGCTGCCTGGTACTGTGAGGTGCAGCTCAGTCCTCCTCTGGCAGTGCGTTGTACTGCTGCCTGACACAGCGGGGTTCAGTACAGTCTTGCTGTGGCAGTGTATTGTACTGCTGCCTGGCACAGTGGGGTTCAGTGCAGTCATGCTATGGCAGTGCATTGTACTGCTGCCAGGCACAGTGGGGTCAGCACAGTCCTGCAGTGGCAGTGCATTGTACTGCTGCCTGGCACAGTAAGGTGCAGTGCAGTCCTGTTGTTGCAGTGCACTGTTCTGCTGCCTAGCAGAGTGGAGTGCAGCACAGTCCTGCGGTGGCAGTGCATTGTACTGCTGCCTGGCAGAGTGGGGTTCATCACAATCATCCTATGGCAGTGCATTGTACTGCTGTCTGGCATAGTAGAGTTCAGCGTAGTCTTGCTGTGGCAGTGCATTGTACTGCTGCCTGGCACAGTATGGTTCCGTACAGTCCTGCTGTGACAGTTCATTGTACTGCTGCCTTGCACAGTAGGGTTCATCACAGTCTTGCTGTGGCAGTACATTCTACTGCTGCCTGGCACTGTGAGGTGCAGTGCAGTCTTCCTCTGGCAGTGCATTGTACTGCTGCCTAGCACAGTGGGCTTCAGTGCAGTCATGCTGTGGCAGTGCATTGTACTGCTGTCAGGCACAGTGGGGTTCAGCACAGTCCCGCTGTGGCAGTGCATTGTACTGCTGCCTGGCACAGTAAGGTGCAGTGCAGTCCTACTTTTTGCAGTGCATTGTACTGCTGCCTGGCAGAGTAGAGTGCAGCACAGTCCTGCGATAGCAGTGCATTGTACTGCTGCCTGGCACATTGGGGTTCAGCACAGTCCTGCTGTGGTAGTGTTTTGTACTGCTGCCTGGCACAGTGGGGTTCAGTGCAGTCCTGCTGTGGTAGTGCATTGTACTGCTGCCTGGCAGAGTGGGTTTCAGTGCAGTCTTGTTGTGGCAGTGCATTGTACTGCTACCTGGCACAGTGGGGTGCAGCACAGTCCTCCTATGGCAGTGCATAGTACTGTTCCCTGGCACAGTGGGGTGCAGCACAATCCTCCTGTGGCAGTGAATTGTACTGCTGCCTGGCAGAGTGGAGTGCAGTGCAGTCCTGCTGTGGCAGTGCACTGTACTGCAAACTGGCAGAGTGGAATGCAGTGCAGTCCTCCTGTGGCAGTGCACCATACTGCTGCAGGGCACACTGGGGTTCACTGCAGTCCTCCTGTTTCAGTGCACTGTACTGCTGCAGGGCACACTGGGATTCAGTGCAGTGCTGCTGTGGCAGTGCATTGTACTGCTGCCTGGCACAGTGGGGTGCAGCACAGTCCTGCTGTGCATTGTACTGCTGCCTGGCATAGTAGGGTTCAGTGCAGTTCTGCTGTCACAATGCATTGTACAGAGGGGTGCAGCACAGTCCTGCAGTACATGTACTGCTGCCTGGCACAGTGGGGTGCAGCACAGTTCTGCTGTGCATTGTACTGCTGCCTGGAACTGTGGGGCTCAGCTCAGTCCCGATGCGCATTGTACTGCTGCCTGGAACTGTGGGGCTCAGTGCAGTCCTCTGTCGCAGTGCACTGTACTGCTACCTGGCAGAGTGGGGTTCACATGCCTAACTTGAAACCCAGGCTGTGGCCTGCTGGAAGTATGGGCAGCTTCAGGACATGGACATCCAGAGCCCATGCCCCAGTAAAAAGCTGCTGTGCTGAAGCTGTTCCCAACATGAATCATAGCTGGCAGGATAGTTTGGATTTAAATTGCCCTGCATGCTCAGACAGAAGGCCTCTGCACCCTGCCTCTTCTCTGATCATCTTTAACTCCTGAAACTGCAAATGGTTGGGATTCTACCCAATTGTAGAAAGGAGGCATGTGTCCCCCAGGGAGAGTGGGAGTGTTGGTTACCCCGCATTCATACAACTCACCCTCCGCCGGCCCATCAAGGAGTTTGTTCCTTTGCCATCGATAGTGAAGTCAGCTACTTGCCTGCCATGCCTTAAGCAATGTCCTTCATATCTTTTGTATACATTTATTTGCTTATTTCTTATTACAGGTGGAATCATCAGAGTCCTTACTCTTCCAATGTTCTTTGATCAGTTTCAGGACCTAATGAACTGGCTTATGTGAGAGAAACTGACTTCATATATCCATTAAATATTTAACTTAATGAACTGTATGGTGCTTTAGCCTCACTGCAAATAGTCACGTTTTCCAATTTTAGATTATAATTTAAATACATTTAAATCCTTGATAAGTGTATCTGGATAAATGTTGCTCCAGGGATGGTGGTTATTGGCATTAGAAAAATATTGATTTTATTACTTGATGATCAGAAAGTTTTCTTGTCTTGGCTGTCTCTGCTGCTTGCTAATCTGCTTTTGTGTCATTTGTGTTTATCTGTGATCTCTTGATTCTGAAATGGACTGTGCATACTCTTTTATATGTATTATTTGTAATGTGTTATACTGCATTAAAATCCAATAACAATAAATTAAAAAACTCTGACACTAACTGAAACGGTACCAAATGTTTCACTTTGCTGTAGAACTGAAAATTTGAAATTCTGGTCCATCAACAGCAAAGTTTTCTAATGCAGGTAGTTCACGGCAAAAAAATAAATTCCTTCAATACAAACATTTGCAGGATTGAAGTGGATCTGCAACACGCTGGGTTATGTTGTACTGTTTTGGAACCTTTCCAGTTCTGTGGTTTATGATAGACAATTCAATATTTTGTACTTGCTCGCAGTGCTATCATGAGACTTACCAGCATAGCGGAGACATGTTAAATAAAGTCTGATGCCAGTCTCTTGTCAAGGTGCAGCCAACTGTTTACTTAAAGCATACTTTCAAATGTCAGCCATTCTACAAGAATGACATATCTACTGAACGCATGCCTTGAGCTATGTGAGTTTGAAAGAAAAATACATTTTGAATATTACATAAAGTAAAATAATTTACAGTTAACGTTTTCTTACAATGAAAGGGGCAAGTTATAACGCAGCTGAGTAACCTCAAGTCAGGGAGCAGACTCAATACAGCATCAGGGATTTTTATACTTTTTTTTAAGAACATTGCCTGCCAGCTACTATTGACCAAATGCATATACTTTGACATACTGAAGTTTTTGAAGAAGGGGAGACTCTTTATTTGATGGGGCAGATTTTCAAAAGAGTTTCACACACTTCATTCCTTTGGAAAATAAAAATCTTTGGAAGAAAGGTCTATAGGGCCTAATGTTTAAAAAAAGAAAAGTATGGCACTGCCCAACAGTAGACCGGTACAGTATAGATAAGATATTGGGCACAATCGTTGGACCACTGCCCTTTTTATGCCTGCCAATGTCAATGTTGCTATGTTCTATCCTAAATGACTCTCCCTGAGGAGGCCAAAATAAAATGGATGTCTCTCCCCCATCTTTCCCAGCTCAAGTAACATGGGTTGCTCAGCCTGAAGAAAGGGGGTAGGCATGCAAGCAACCTGCTTCCATGGCTCAAGTTCATCATAAACTTCAGCCTGGCAGCAGTGTACAGTGCACAGCTATGGCGAGGGGTGGTCCACATGCACAGCTGATGTTTGCACCCTCTCCCACAACCACAAGACCAACAGGTAAGGCAGCAACTGTCAGGAAACCAGGCATGTTCTACTGGAAATGTCACATCAGGTATATAGAGAAATGGGGGGCACTCTGGCCTTGCAGTTCTGACTCCTTGACATTTGTGCCCACATGTGCTAAATACATGGTCAGAGCCTGTTTGAGCTTAGGTTAATGGCCTCATAGATTGGGGCTAGTGCAAGTCCTGTATGATCACTTAAATGTGACTTGGTAAATGCTCCCATTAATCTAAATACACTGGTGCAGGTGGGGATTAGTGATGTTCCCTGTGCTTCTCCAAGGTATGGTAAGTGATCTGCTTGCACACTCATGCTGGGAACTGGCTCATTTTAGTTTAGATGGCCTGTGGCACACTGGATTCACATGAGTGAAACTTCTTCAGGTCATATAAAACACTGGGTCAGTCTCCCCCAGTTTGGACTTCCATCCAGACCTCAGGCCCTGTCTGTCAGAACTCCACTCTGTGTTCCTCTCGCAGGAAAGGATTGTGGAGTATCTTGAATCCAATGGTTTACAAGACATGAGGCAGTATGGATTCATGGGGAGGTTATGCCAAACGAGTCTGATAGTTTTCTTTAACTGGGTGACAAAGGAATTATATTGGGGTAGAGGAGTAGACATGGCCTCCCTAAAATTTCAGTAAAGCTTTAGACATTGTTCCACATAGAAGACAAGTAAGCAAGCTGGGTAGCTTATGACTGGTCCAAGGGTGGAAAATTGGATAAGGAATTGGTTAAGTGATAGGCAACAGAGTGGTGAGAGGAGTTCACTCCAAGGAAAGGAGAGTGACCAATGGGGTGCCTCACGGATCACTCCTGGGACCGATCCTCTTTAGTGCCTTTTTAAGTGACATTGCATTGCAGCTGGAAGAGAAGGGCTGCCTCTTTGTGGATGACACCAAAATCTGTAATAGGATGGACACTCTGGGGAAGGGGGTGGAAAGGAGGAGAACAGACAAGGTAATACATTAAATATCCAAATAAATCTGTTTAAAATAAATTTAAAAGTGGCTCTGTTAGGTCCCCCGGCAGGCAGCTTCTTGTCATGAGCTGTCAGCCTCAAGGACGTCAGTTACTCTTTAAGGAAGCTGAAGTTACCTACAACTGATAACGTTTGCCTTCAGGAAGTGCTGTTTACTGACTATATTGTCTGTTGTCCTTTCTTTTTTTACTGCTCCACCACATGTTGTGTCCTGGTTTCCATTTTTATCTTTTTAATCTGTACCTCTGGGTACAGCTTAGTATGCTATTGAAGTACTGATGGTTTGGCAGGCTTCCTGTTAAAAAATAATTTGGCACATTTACAAGATTTTCTGAGCTTAAGCTAAAGCTCAGTGTACTGTACTTAGACATATTTTAGCTGTTCTGTCACATATTTGCAACAAACAGAAACTCAGTAAAGTTCTGAGGTCTGACTTTCGGAGTTCAAGGACCAACCCCAGGGACTAAGTTTTGTGTGAAACTTGTTGATGCATGAAATTAAACACCTGCACTGGTGACCAGTAAAGAATCAGTTATTTTCAGCAGTTTCCCCACAAGGGGGTGCCCTTTTTACCGTGCTGCATACTTTCAATTCCTTGTTATACTAGGTGTAGCATGCATGCAGAGAAATGGCCACAAGCTGCCATAAATCAGGAACAGGGTCTCTAAAAGGTACCCTGTATGACGATCACATGCCATTCATGAAGTAGGGCTTGCAGTAGCACAACAAACCCTCCCCCACTGTGCAACGTTTCCAGCCACATGTATGGAATGTTTTAGCTTTTAAAAATTGGCCCACTGATCTGCCTCATGGCTAAAGGTAAGCCACAAATTTATAACATTTTCTTCTCTAGATTCATGCTACTCCCTTGTACAACCTGCTTCTGATTTTTTGACTAAATCATTTAGTTAAAAGTAAGCAATACTGTGTACTACATGACACAGGTGTATATCATGTTGTGGTAATGTCACACCTTGGGTGGTTAGGCACAATGCCGCTGTGAAAGAGTTAACTCCCTGCCCCTTTTCCATGTTGTCCTGAAAGAAATAAAGTAAGAAAACCGCTAGTGGAATAACCCTGTACCTTGAATTCTCTTTCTCTAAGTCTGTTACGCAGCACTATTTCTTTCTTTCCTGACTGTAGGCTGGACACCTGTAGACAATAGTTGTAACTTTACATATGTTCCTGTTTCTACCTTTCCTGCTTTTCTTCTTAGTATGCTCTTAAATACAGTTATAATGTGTAGAAAAATTCTAGTGATTTTAGGCTCTGAGGCAGTCTGTAGAAAGTTAGAGCAGTTGCCATGAATGCAGGTTTGTTCCTTGCCTTTGGCTACAATGTGTTCCCCTTCCCCCCACTTCAGGTCATCTTGGTAGAAATATCTGGTTTAACTATTACAAATTAAGCCTTTATGGAACAGTTTGTATTGCTGTTTTTAATGCTGTTGCCTTAGGTGTGCTTGAAATCAAGTGTTTTGCACTATATGCCTATTTTACTAGGTTATACGAAGATACCAATACTTGGTTACTTGGACAAAAGAAGGCTAATAGCCCATCGGGATTGTCCTCCATATTGATGGATCATTTACCCATGTCCCATTCATTCATCCATTTATCTAATTTATTCTTGAATATTGATATAGTTGTTGAATCAACAATATCTTGAGGTAGTTTATTCTATAATCTGGGTGATCTGATAGAAAAGAAATTTAATCTCTTGTTGTTATTTACTTTTTCTATTTCCAATTGTCTGTTATGTAACCTTGGTACAATTTTTCTTGCTGAATAAGCAATACCACATTGTTTCATCTGATCAGGTGATTTAAGTATTTTAAACAATTGTAAGAGGTCACCTCTAGTTCATCTTCGCTCAAGAGAGTGTAGTCCAGTTTTTTTAATTTAATGTCATATTCCAAGTGAGTAAGGTATGGTACTAGCCTGGTAACTCTATGTTGGATTTGTTCAATTTTATTTATATCTGTCTTTAAGTAAGGGCTCCAAAATGGTGATCCATAATCAAGATATGGCCTTATGTGTGACCTGTACAAAGTTAATAGACATTCTTCTGATTTAGAAATAAATGTTTTGTTGATTCTGTGCAGTAAAGCATTAGTTTGATTAGCAATTTTTGAACAATGTGAGGAAGATGATAGTTTGTGATTAACCTTAATACCCAGGTCCTTTTCTATAGAAGATGTCCTAATAATACTATTATTCAAGTAGTATTTTTGTTTTGGGTTATCTTTTCCAAAATGGAGTACCGCACATTTAGCTATGTTAAAATGCAATATTTGGTAATTTGAAGAAATGGCAGATCATATGATCCAGTAGGAGTATAAGAAACCCCTTGAGGCTGACCTGAGTTAGCCCAGCTCAGGCTGACCTGAGGCAGCACGGCTCATTCCTATCATGACACGGAAGGAATACAGTCTCCTGCTCAGGAGATAGACTCTTGCTCCATCTAACACATCAGAACAGCAACCAATCAACTTCTCTCAGTGCAGTTTAGGAGCCACTGCAAGGCAAATTTAGATCATGAATTGCTAGGAAGAAGGGAAAATGTGAACCACTAGGAATTGAACCTAGGATCCTTAGCATTCTCTGCTAGTTCTCTGCCACTGAGCTATGGTTCACACAGCTGCAGCAGCTGTCCCAGACCTTCTTTCAAATTCACATTCCCCTCCTCTGGAACTAATAGGGGAAGGAAGCTGCCTTGTGGATTAGCCTTGAGTCTTTCTAGTGTTATGTGCAGTTGCAACTCTAGTACATATATATGTTGTCCTGCATTTAAGGCCAATTTTCTTAATTTTGTATCCTGAATTATCATCTGCCTTAATAAATAGCACACGGAATGCAGTGCATTAAATGTCATTTATGTGTCTCTGCCTCCTACCTTTCTCACCCCTTCACAGCCACAGGCTGAGAAGTGATGTTGTCCCTACAATACACACCCTGAAGTGCATTATTGCTATTATATTGGCTTGTTTTTATATAGAATACAAATTAATTTTAAGATATTTTTCAGAGTATTTTTTAGTATATGGTGAAGAACAATACAGAGCTTAATACAAAGAGCTTGTGCTGGGATACCGACATTGTTGAAGGTGACCTCTGACCAATCAGGATGCAGGATTTTTTCTTGCCATTGTGTAGTACTGTATACTCAAGATGTTCATTCTTTCTAAAGAAACTTCTGTATATCTTTATACACAGAGGTCTACAGCTAAATTATTGTCCGTGAACAGACAGATTTGCCCACAGCAATGCTACTGATACCCCCTTGAAACAAATTCTGGTCAGAGCCATTATGGCTGCAAATTCATTAGCCTAAAAAGGGATGTAGAATAATTTATGGCTTAGTTGAGATTTACTTGCTGTATTATTGTAATGTAAAAATCCCATATGTACTGGATAACAGGGGAAAAGCGTATGGGCCTGAATTCTGCTACCTTCCAGGAACTATGTGAAATGGGGGAAGGGTCAAGCAGCTGATATGTAATGGCATATATTCCTACACAATCTATAGTAATGCATAACAGCAATGCTGTGGCCAGCACCTTGCTGACTTTTTCCCTTAGAGGAGTTAAAGCAACAAAGTTCACCCTTTCTGGTTATGGCTGCGCCCATCAGAATACTAACAAGAAGTTTGCTTTCAGTGCTGGCAATGGAAAGGATTCACTAAGGGAACCCATCACTTGGGATCTTGTAGTGAACATGTGTCACAGGGTGGGGTCTGGGGTATCCTTTTTCATGATATGTTGTTCATTAAATTTTGCATTTTTGCACTTTATTTAGTCAGTTTTATGCCTTTAAGGGTGAGTATTTTACACAGAAGCAGCACTCCCTCATTTCACTCCTGGAACTGACTCAGACTTTTAATTTCACTCCTGGAACTGAGTTCACTTGGGTTCCCTTTCATTTCTACTACTGTCTGATTTTAGCTTCACTAAGCAGCCTTACAGATGTGATAGAGGGATGGTACTGGAGTCTACTGGTTAGAGCACGGGCTTGGGAAGAGCAAGTTTAGGTTGCCCCTGCTATATTAAGTACTGTGTGCAGTCAGCAACATTCTTCCAGCTGCTGAAGTGGCTCAGAAAACAGAAAAAGAGAGCCACAATTATAGATTCATGAATAAGTAGATCCAGATGGAGGAGGGGGAGAGGGAAGAGGTGGGGGGGGCACAGACAGACACAGAATAGCAGGGAACACATGCATACTAATGAGGTGATCAAACTCCACTGTGGAAGTACAAGGTAATATACATCAGTTCCTGTTCCTGTCTTCCCAGCTCCCTCTCCTCTTATTAGCAATACATTGCATAGCTATCGCTATGCAGGTATACAAAAAGTACATGTTTGCATAGCATATGTATTTAGTCCTGCTTACGAGATGGGGAGCAGACAATATGGTCATAACCTAAAATGATTATCTTGCTGTGTTACTATGATATACTATCAGCTGATAATAGTAAACAGCAATAACACTGCATTACTGATCCCACAGTGTAGAATGAAGTTATTCACTGGCATTAATGTCATGCCTAGAAAAAATAGAAATCATTATTGTCTGAAAAACAGTAAGAATGCTGATCAAGACTGGCTAAATATACAGGAAGACAATTTACAAATAAGAAAGAAATTAAGTGCTATAGCTGGTATTTGAACCCATGCCTGCTCAGAATACAGTCCTAATAGGTACACCGTCAAGTGGGCACTACCAGAATAGCACCGCACTATACAGCGCTAGTCTGATAAGTGCTCACACTGACCGCGACTAGGGATTTACAGCACTTGTTGTAAGCGCTCTCCTGGTCACTGTCCATGGTGCTGGTGTATCATACGGGCACCAGAATACAGGAGGCTGGCTGAGCCACTCCCATGGGGTGGAGGGCTGGGGCACAGAGCAGCTCAGCCAGCGCTATTGGAGACCAGGGTTCTAATCCTGGTTTCCATTCATTTTACTCAAATCGGGACTTTGTTTTTTTTCCAAGGGGCCATGGAAACAGTATTCCACGGCCCCAGAATTTAACTTGCCCCATGATCTGCCCCTCCCAAAGTAGCAATCCTTAAGTCAGGGGGTGAGTGGGTGGAGCCCCTCCTCCCCCCAGCAAAACAAAAATTGGCACTATTTTTGATGCATGGTTCTTGACCGTGCTATTGTTGTCAGTGCTAGTCTGACCCAGTGCCGTCTTACTACTGTATTACTTGAGCTAACACAGGACAACTAGAAACCTTGAACTCCCATAGGCACTTATTTTTCTCAATAAATTGTAACTTGAGGAAGATGAATGTCTATGGAAGACTGGGAGTGACAGGTTTTTAGCTGTCCTAGTAGCTCAACTAGTTGAGCAGTGGAATAGTATTCTGAGCAGGCCTGGGTTCAAATACCCACTAGAGAAATTAATTTTTCTCTCATTTCTAATTTCTCTGTCTTATTTTTATATTTGTTATTTCTTTTAGTAACAGTTAAAGGCTCACTGGGCACAAGGCCCATTTGCAGGGGCTACCCAGGAGCACAGTTGCTTGCTCAGGATCACACAGTATGCAAATGGAGGTTGTGGGAATCTAGCCCAGGTCTGCATGATGTATCAAGCTCATTTACAGCTCACTGCTCTAAACTCTTGGCTATATTGGCAGCACATCAAACTCCTTGTAAATAAAATGTATGTACTGGATGACCTAATTTGCAATGCCTGCGCACACTGCCAGATCTCTTTTTTTAAAAATAAGGTTAAATGAGGAATGACTAACAAGAAGATGGAGGAGTTGGCTGGAATACAGTTGTAATGGTTGGGGTTTAGACAGTTTTGCTAATGGATACAGTGGGTTTATAAGGTAGGTAGGTAGGTAAAATCTTTATTTTTATACAGGATAGCAAATGTCATTAGGGATAAATCCCTGTTTACAAGACAAGTCCTGTTAGACATCACAAGTATAAAAACTCATTGTAAATCTACAAATGTAAAAAGGTTTTACAAAATTGTATAAACACGTCATCTCATACCACATACAAAATACAAAACAGCATACAATCAAATACAATAAGCTACCAAAAAAAGAATCACAAATATACAAATAGACTCAATAGTACAGACTACAATAATTATGAATATTTCAAGGAAAAACAGGCATGTTAAAGTGCAGTACATTACGTTAAATAGTCCAGATGAGCCAAAGTTTTAATAATTACGCGTAAGTGGAAACACTGATTTTAAACCTATTCTAAATGAGTTAGGAGATGCCACCCTCATTGAGTAAGGAAGTATATTCCACCATTTTCCCACTTGATGTTTTAAAGTTTTTACTCCAAATTTTGTTTTATTATAAATTTCCTTTTTTTTAATTTAAATATACAGATCTGGTCAAAGTCCGAGTGGACTTAAACTTATTCATCAGTGCATTAACTGATATATAATGAGCAGGTTGCTTTGTAAAAAAAAAAAATATACAATAATTTCAACCATATCTCTCCATTTCTTTGTTCTAAAGCAGTCCATCCCAAAGTAATTAATAGTATACAATGATGTGTTCTATTATGACTACCCAATATGAACCTTGCTAGTTTATAATAAATTTTGTCCAGTTTATCCTGCATCAATTTAGGTGAGACCCTATATATAACACTTCCATAATCAGTGGTTAGCATCACCATCTGTTCCACTGTAGTTTTTCTAGTCTTTGAATCCAGACATTTTGATGTTCGTCTAAGGGCTCCTAATTTCTTACTAACTTTAGTCAGCAGTTCCTTAATATGTTCTTGGAAGTTTAAGTCGGCATCAAAAAAGTATTCCCAAATATTGATATTCCGTTACCTGGTCTATTAATACATCAGATAAAGATACTAAACCCAAAGCTGGTTTATCTCTATTTCCAAAGTAAAGGACTTTTGTCTTTTTTATATTCATCACCAACCCCGACCTGGCGAACCACTCCCCCAAGCTGCTGAAGTCCCTCTGCAGTTTGACTATCAGGTTGGCAAAGTCCACCCCAGTGGCAATAAGAGCTGTGTCATCGGCATAAGATGATGAATGATGCTGCCAAATAGTACTACTTAGAAACATAGAACCATAGACTTTGACAGCAGATATGGACTGCTTGGCCTACCCAGTCTGCCCATTTCCCTACCTATTGGATAAGTTGCAGATTCTAGTTAACCAACAGCCTACTTCCTCACACTCCCTACTATAATTGCCTTATGTCTGTCCCATGCATTCTTGAATTTCCCCACTGTTTTAGACCCCACAACCTTCCCAGGAAGGCGGTTCCATGTGTCCACCACTCTCTCTCTGTGAAAAAATATTTCCTCACGTTGCCCCTGAGCTGCTCCCCCTCTATCTTTGAATTGTGCCCCCTTGTTCTTGCACATCTCTTTTTCTGAAAGATGCTACCCTCCTGGACTTTGTTGATTCCCTTGAGGTACTTGAAAGTTTCTATCATGTCCCCCCTGTCCCTTCTTTCATCAAGGGTATACATATTAAGCTCTCTCAGTCTCTCTTCATATGGTTTCTGCTGCAGAGCCTGCACCATTTTAGTTGCCCTTCTCTGGACCGCCTCCATCCTGTCTATGTCCTTGCAGAGATGGGATCTCCAAAACTGCACGCAGTACTCCAAATGAAGTCTCACCAATTATCTGTACAGAGGGATAACCACTTCCCTTTTTCTACTTGTGATGCCTCTCCCCTATGCACCCCAGTATCTCCCAGCTCTCCTTACTGCCTTCTCACATTGCTTGCTCACCTTTAGGTCATCTGATATGACTACCCCCAGGTCCCTTTCCATTTTTGTTGTTGCTAGTACCTTCCCCGCCATTTTGTACTCTTCTCCTGGGTTTTTGTTTCCCAAGTGCATTACTTTGCACTTTTTTGCATTGAATCTAAGTTACTACTAAATGTTGTAGCCATTGTGCTAATAAACCAATCCTCAGGTCAGTCTAAATGTGGCCACCACTTTTGCCGCAAGTCATTGTAATTTGTTATTCACCTAACTGAGCACTGCTTAAAAGTAATTTATTCCTAAAACTCTATCTTGTGGCATACAATCCGATCATGATTTTGATTATAGATCATATAAGTGGCCCCTAACAATTGGAGTGCTTTTTTTCCTATGCATGCGAGACATTCTTAGTCTGTAAAGAGTGTCTCACACACAGCTGCCCTGAAAATGGGCATGTTCGGGGAAGATTTAAAAATGCTTTAATATATTATTAATTTAAATCGATCAATAATATATTAATACCACTGCTAAGACCAGTGTTAGGGTTATAAAAGTGGTCTCACTTACATCCTTAGAGTATCAGAGACACTCACCTTCAGTTCACAATTTTCATATCCTAAGAATGCATGTGAGACCACTCTAAGAACTAGAAGAGTGGTCTCAGCAATGGTATTAACACATAACAAACATCCCGCAAGTATTGTATCACTATACAGAGCTGTAGTATGATGCTACACTACTTATGAGTGGCAGATGGCAGTAAGTTCCAAAGGAGAACGATGGGTATGTGGAAGCAGCAATTACCAGAACCAGGCTGGGTGGGGTGTTGGAGGCACTAGTTGGGAGCCCCTGGACACAGTTTAGTTTGATGTTTGGCTGGGGGGGCCATGGATACTGGGACCAGAAGAGGACAACACTAGGCCACCATGGAAAACATAATTTTAAGTCTGTTAGGACTGGAACCAGGGGGGGTCTGCTAGACTATCAGGGATATATTGTTTTTCATACACTGGATACTGGGTGAGTGATGAGGGGGATCATTAGACTACCAGGGTTAGCATTTCATTTGATTTAAGATCAGGAGAGAGACCAGGCACCACTAGCACCAAGGGTAGGTATGCTGTATAATCAGCACCAGATATGCCTTCTGGGGGTTCTGTGTTTCTCTATGTGTGTTTATAAAACTAGGGGTTTGGAAGCATTAAATAGCTCTGTACAAGCAACCTGTTAGTGCATCCAAAACCATTTGAATCTACCATTGTGGGCTGTATGCAGGAAGGCACCCACATTTGCATGTGTGCCTAGTAGTTCTTAGCACTCACACACTAACAGATAAGTACAACGCTCACTGTGTCTTTGTACTCACATGCTAACAGATAAGTACAATGCTCACTGTGCCTTTGAATATGTCAAAAAGTGCACTAATGTCCTGTCCAGTGTACAAGATACAGTTAGCATGTTGCTAAACCTGTCAATGCAGAGCTAACTGTTCCAATATCCTGGGCTATTTCTTTTGAAATTAATATAAGAAGCCCTCTCTCTTCATTTCTTTCTGCTACTGCTTCTCCAAGTTTTGCTGTACGTATAGCAGAAGGTACTGTGTGTCTGACTGACAAAACAGAGACATCACACACCTGCATCTTCCAGGCAGCACTAAAGACACAGCCAACTCAAATTCACATTCAGTTCAACTTTATTTCACCAGGAGGTGGGCTGAGCAATAAAGCATCTGACAAGTAAAACAGGTGCTTACAATTTCAACAAACTACAGTCTATACATTTTAATAAAGGCATGAGTTAAAAAGAAATTTTCAAGATACTCTGAAATGTACAAACAGAAGTAGCAATTAAGTAGTCCCTTTGTCTAGTTTTGAAATATAGTATAGATAAGTTGAGAGATTTTCTAGAAGATTGTTCAACAATTTGGGACCAACATAAGCAAATGATCTTTACACTGATTTCGTGTTTACATTTTTTCCATGAAATATGAAGAAGTCATGGCCCTGTGTGTATGGAACAGGTAAAGTGATAAAACAATGTTCTGCTTCTTCGAAAATGAGTACAATTATGTGGCAGTGCTCTGTTCTGCTTTGGCGATGATAATGAGCACTGAGGTCCGAATGAGTTAGGATAGAAGACATTTATCCAACAAGGAGAGGCAGGAGTCGTCCAATGAGTTTGATGCTTGCTGGGCTTTATTTAACAACATGGGTAGAATGACATAGTCACAGGAGGGGAAAACAGAACACTAGGGAACATGAACAGTCACTTCTTATACCACACTTTCAATCAACTAAACTGGCACTGACTCTCTGAGAATGCAAGTTTCAGAATCAAGTACCTAAATGGTATGCTAAAGAAAATAAATGTTCTGAGGTACATCTCGGCCTAGTGCCAATATACTCTACGTTACTTCTTAGAATCGGTTATAGTATTGTAGTACAATACTCTATGTCACCTTTAGTACTGCCTAAGGTATTGAAATACAATGGCTATCCCTTGAAAGACCTTACAATACTGACTCAGGTCGATTACAGTAATGTCCATGCATAGACAACACAGAGTCCAGTCATTGCTGAAGTCTTCATGCACACCGTCGAGTAGAGTTGGTAGCTACAGAGATAGGGATAAGGAATTTCCTATGATGCTCAGATATTGGTCCCAGCACAGACCTAGCTAAGGCCACTGGGGTGGTGAGAGGCTTTTTAGACAGACCATATGTTTCTCAGCATAAAGCCCACTCTCTTTGAGGCTGTGGGCAATAAGGAACAAAAGGAACAGGTTCCTGGGATAAACCCACTGGAGGGCTATCAGAATCAAACTAGATGCCAAAAGCTCCCCAGTCAAAACCCACTTTAGGGCTGCCAAGGATGGTAGAGAACAAGGAAGATATTTGGTGATGAATCCACTAGAGGATTACCAAGGACTGGACGATGCTGTGACAATTCTGATACAACCAGGAACCAGAGGAATTTGAGGTGAAGGTGAACATCTGATGCAACCAGGAACCAGAAGAATCTGAGGTGAAGATGGATGATTCTGAAGTGCCAATACAAGAAACTGGAACAAAACAATAAAACCGCGGGCACGTCCCACACTGGGCCTCGACAGACTCAACCTGTAGCGAACAACCAGGGGATGCAGACAAGGTTCTTCCAGGACAAGCACACTCTTCTGAGGGCAGCCAACTTCGGGACAGGAACCAAGAGATGATATTGGAACTGCGGAAGTGATGCACTTGGACTTCGGTGTACTCGGCTTTGAACTGAGGAAAACAAGAAACAACGGGTGTGACTTGCACGGATTTCAATGTACTTGACTTCGGTGAACTCGACTTCAGCAGATGACAGGAACGTGATCGATGATCTTCTGGGCGGATACCTTCCGGAGAAGAGAGATGATGAAGGACATGATTGCGTATGAGTAGGATGGCAGACAACACCAAAGAGCAGTATCGTGGCAGAAGACTGAGTCTATGCACATATGTTGGCAACACTACAGCTGGCAGGTGCACATTCACACTGCACAAAGAGAACTGTTCATTGCTAGGGTAATTTGCCAGGAACAGGGGCAAATTACCAAAATCTGGAGCAATTGATTTTTGCAGGGGCAATTTGCCAGGAATAAGGGAAAATTACCAGAATCCAGGGCAACTGTTAATTGAAGGGGCAATTTGCCTGGAATAGGGGCAAATTACCAGAATCTGAGGCAATTCTTTCTTGCAGGGGCAATTTGCGAGGAATAGGGGCAAATTGCCAGACTTCAGGGCAATTGTTCATTGCAGAGGCAATTTTCCAGGAACAGGGGCAAATAACCAGAACTCTGGGCAATTGTTCATTGCAGGGGTAATTTGCCAAGAACAGGGGCAAATTAGAAGAATCTGGGGCAATTGTTCATTGCAGGGGCAATTTGCCAGGAACAGGTGCAAATTACCAAAATCTGGGGCAATTGTTCTTTGCAGGGGAAAATGACCAAAGTTCCAGGGCAGTTGTTCATTGCAGGGGCGAATAACCAAAATTCCAGGGCAATTGTTCATTGCGGGGCAAATAACCACAATCCCAGTAATCATACAGTCTTGGTACTTTGCAATAGTACAACAGTTCCGATACACATTTTCAGTACTTGACAGTCACTAAATAACAGTTGTGTGCTAAGCACCTTTCCTTTGCTGACCCTTCCCAGAAGTACTGTACTTGAGGGTCCCTTTTATACAAGGATCTGGCTACCCCTCTGGAAACTTTTGGGTGAACATCATTTCCACTCTGGGCCTCTCTTGCACTTATAACTACCAAGTCTACTGGCAGAGCCCCTTTTTACCCTCTCGTCAATGTGAGGCCTTTGCAACTCCTCTGTTCCCAGCAGGCCTAAGGCTGCCCTTCTAGAGCTGGGGCCCTTCTGCTGCCCCTTCTCGACACTGGGCCTAACGTTACCCCTTTTTGATTCTTCAGGCCTACGTTGCTTCTTTTAATGCCTGGGGCCTGGCATGGCCCCTTTTAGATCTGTAGGCCTACTCAAGGCCTTTCTGTCAATTCCCCCTCCTAACCCTGCCTTTATTCCACCCCCTCCTGAATATTTAGCAGATCCCCCTATGGGCCTCTATGGCTAGCCACTTCCAGAGGGTGTGTCGCTGCACCCAAAATATTGAAATTTATAGCTGGCCCTCCCTCCCAGTCCTATCCTGGCACTACAAGTGCTAAACAATTTAAAATGTTTTTTTTTTTTCCCTTTTGTAGGCAGGCAGCACTTTTCACTGTGCTGCTGCCTGATTCACCGCCCTGGCTTGGGGTGAAGGAACTGCTTCAGGAGGTGGGAGGTGTTCTTGGCAGTGGGTGGGAACTGAAGGAGTAGGAGGCAGGTGAACGGTTAATGGAAGGGGGTCTTGAGGCTGATGACTTCTCCATCATGATGCTGCTCTTCTCTGCTGACAAGGACCGGAACACTGGGGTAAACGGGGCTAAACAGAGCCCACGTTGCTGCAGGGACAGGATTTTCTTTTGGGGAAATGACTGCCAGACTCGACTGCAAAATGGATCGGCGAACCACAAGAGCAGCAGTCTTCTTCTCTGGCTGGAGGAGGGCACCATGCAGAGTCGATGGGACCAGCTTCAGCACACACCAGATGAGCCCAGGTCCCCATCGCACTCTCTTGGTCCTCTCCACTCAACAGCCCAGCATGACCTCCCCTAGAGAAACAGTCCTCTCCACTTGAAAAAGCACTCAGGGTTCTAGTTCCAGAACCCCGAGCCCATGTCACCTCCAACGGCAGCATTTTTCTCAATGGGCACCATGCACCGGCCAGGGACAGCGGTCCCAGGGCATGGGTGCCCACCCTTATGCAGCCTGCTCTGGGAAGGAGGGGGGTGGAACAGAGCAGGCAGGCAGCAAAGAGAAGGAGAAAAACAACTTTTTAAAAAAATATAAAACAACATTGTGCCCTTCCTGAAGATTCTATTGGGGGGGACACTACAAAAGGCCCCTGAACACAGCCCCAATCTGCCCCACAGCACTTCAGGGACCCCAGGACAGTCTGAACCCCTCTATTTTTATACTGTGGTACCCCATTCCTTTACTGCCTTACCTTGGGGCACTACAATTATCACTGTGTGCCTTTTATTAACCTCTCAGTAAAGAGAATGTCTTTATATTTATTTAGTGCCTAAAAATACAGAGCCACTCCCGGTACAAGGAATTTGGGACATGCTGCTGTAGGGATGGGGTTTCAGACCTTGTGGCATGGTACTGCTCCATGAACTACTGTAACATCAGACACGTCTTCATTTGATATACCGTCTTTGGACCAAGCAGTTTAGGAATTAAAATGGTATGAAACAGCTTGCTCTCCAGAGCTATATCTGTTTATTTGGAAGTACAATGTACTGCAACTGGATACCATTGCTGTAGGCCAGGAAACTGAGAGCTGGAGTTTCAAAAACCTCCAATACTAGGGTGAAGTGTCAATTGCAGTCACACAAAAAATGTATTTATTTATTTTTTATTTACCAGGTGGGTGCACTAGACAAAACGTTTGTCTATTTTCAGGTATGATGTGGGAGAATACAGCAAAGGAGGTCAACATAACAGTATATAAATGTTCACAGAAACATGGTGCAGCAGAACTAGACAGAGAGTAGTACGAGAAATTACATAGAACAAGGGACGTTATATGCAGGATACAATGTCTTAGGGGGCAGTATACACAATACAATACTATGTACAACAGTTTACATACAAACTTTTAACACTTACATTATGCATAAATATGCCTTATGCTGGCTGAAGTATATAAAATAGATTAATAGGTACAGGAATATTCCCAATAAGCTTAAATGTTTGCTCTCTTGGCTTATTTTGACAGCCAAAAATTACAAACAATGAGAGTTTAGAAAACCAGATGGTAGGTATATGCTGTCCATGCTTCATTTTTGGGTCATACCCTGCTTTGCTAAGGTGGGTTCATCAATTTTCATCTGAAAGAGTGCAGACTTTCACAGTTGGAGATTGTTTCTCTGAATTAAGTGAGATCGGGGTGGCAAAGTTAGGGCCATGATTAACTTTAATGTTACTGATTATGAGCCTCATGCACAAAGTGTCCTGTGATCCGTGCTATTTATGCCTGTCCCCATCTCAAAGCTCCGCCCCACGATGCCTGCCTGCACCAGACAGCATCTGCAGTTCCCACCAGCTACTCTCTGTCAATGTGAAGCTTTGTCCAGAGTTGGGGGATGTCCAGGAGGCAGAGCTGTACCAGATACTGGGCATCCAATGGGATGTCTGCACTGATTCCTGAGTAGATCCCATGTTCTGTGCGAAATGGTGTGGAGTAGGGGATTGTGGGCTATGGCAGTTCTCCAAGGAATGCTGTATACCATTCTTAAGTAAAATCCAAAATATGAACAGTAAGTGTGGTAAATCCCCAGTCCTCCATGTCAGCTTTGAGGGCAAAGTGCTATGAATCCAATTGGAGCCCCCAGGACACTAATAGTGGCTGATGAGAAGAGGCATACAAATTCTACAGCAGGTCTGTGACCCATGTAGTGTTTGTTTCCTCTGCTGACCCTTTACACCATGTCCACAAGACTGGGGCTGGTGCGTAGTGCAAACCCGCCCAATGTCCACCCCAACCCAGTCATGCCCATACTTTTGCTGGTGGCATGGGATTTGGTGTGGTGAGGGTGGCATCTAGAACTGTGGATGTGTACAGGTCATGGGAGCTGTGGAGCAGAACCTCTGCCCATCACCTGCCCCTGCTATTGCACCTCTCTGCAGTGCACAAGGCCTCTTCGGCCTTTAAAGTTCGGGTCCCGATTAATTATACCAGTTCTATTAAATGTATGGATGACAACATCACATTTATGGGGATTGGGAAGGGAGACTTCAGAGGCTGCAATCTAGTTTAAATAATATGTACATACTGTATGTGGCCCACCCCTCCCCAATATCTAGGGGAAAATCATGATGCAACCAGGGGAAGGGGCACACAGCACAGCATAGGAATCTCACCAGAAGCATCCTACAGGTTCAAAGCTCGGAAAACATTAGGGCCTACCTGAAGGTGTCTTCATTTTGGCTGGGAAACTTCAGGGATCGTGGCCATGAACACTTTGGGCACCCCAAACTCCATACAGGATCCTTGTCTTCTGGTCATCTTCTCTCTCTTTTGCTGCAGGACTCCCCCCCCCCCCCACTTCCAAATCAACTTCAGGACCAGAGATGCAGGATCTTACATAAATCCCACTGGAAAATAACTCATTAGCAGATTAAAACCTTGGGGATATTAAATTCATGCATTTCCTATTTACAGATGAAATCAACTTTATTTTTTTCTTTTATAATCCAAATCACTTAATTTCTCCTGTGCCCATTGGTAACTTGAATAAACTTCTACAGCTCCATGGGGCTAAACTTTATACAAGTCAGAAAATATGGCAGTTTTTAAGGCAGAGCAAGGGTTTCATACAGCTCTAAAACAGCAAACCTGGTATTTTTCAAGGTCACAACCTCTTCCCGGACCATGAAGCTCCAACAGATCACCAGCACTGGTAAGTACCTAACAGAGCTTCTGACTTGGTTTCCACGGGGGCCCTACATTATCTTCAAACCGGGAAAGCATACAGCTTCTCCCAACTCCATTCCCTGACTCTCTATTCTGGCCTTCCAGGGACACAGATGGTACAGTACCAGCCAAACCCACTTCACCATACCCACATTCTCTCCTGCCCGGTTGCTGTCCAGGTTTGCCCAGTCTCCCCCAGACCACCTGTAGCTCCCATAAAGTCCTGGATCAAGCATAGTAAGAGAGTGTGTGGTCTAATCCTTACACGGCCATAACTCCTCTTCCTCATCCATCCCACTGCCCAATAAGTGCAACCAGCACCTGGGGAAAAATACACCTCCAGGGCCTCCACAGCCCACTCGGCTAAAGACCAGCAGCCCCCAGGCCTGTCCCTCTAAACAGGCCCTATAAAGGGGAGAGGCTTCCCCCAGGCCCCCTCACCAGTGACCCTGGGCCACCTTGCCACACCGGGATGCAGAGGCCCTGCCACAGTCTGCTGCAACCCCAACAACCCAGGCCCACTAACAGCCTACCGGGGCTTAACCGGACCCCTGGGGCCTACCTATCCTGCACCTCCATTTCTCTTCCTTCCACTTCCCAGAGCCCAGGGCCCCCACCATAGTGGTTGCAGATGCCTTTGTAAACACCCTTTCATGGGCCACCCAGGGGATCTGACGCATTACCGCTGAGAGATGGCCTACCTTACGCAGGGGGGCCACGCACTGCCCTGCAGTGCCCATCGGTCTCCTCCTCTTTCCTAACCCAACACTCACTTAAAGCTTCCTGTCCTGCCTATTCATATCTTCAAATCCTTACTCTCTGCTTGCCACCAAGTGGCGGCAAGCAGATGTTACACCCCCAGAGCACTAACAAATCCCTAAGCTCTGGGGGCAGTAAGAAAGAAGGGGTCCCTAATGGGAGCATAAGCCTCTCTCAAGGGAGAGGGGGCTTACAAGTATACTGAACATTAAGGCAAACTGCATGGTGTTCAGCCCACTTAAAACTAAATCAATGAGTTTCATTGAAAAAAAAATGGCTGCTCTAGAAAGAGGAATGTCACACCGAATATCCATACACCAAAATGGAGTGGAAACTGCCTTTTACAGTAGATACTGCAAATACTGACACTAGAGACACCTCTACTCAATGTTAGACTATAATGCATTCTTTTATTTTTTCTTGCCAGTCGGTCAGCAATTATGGGATACTTTAATCCTGAACATATGGACAAGGACTTCTATGGAAGCTGTCTTGTCACTGAAGTAGAAGGACCCACAGAGGCACCATCACCATGCTGTATAGAGATTTAAAAGTACACACACCCCACTAATGCTTTCCCATTTCTAGCTCACCATGACCAAAACCAATGACATCACATATGACTGGCCCCCTCTCCCCCTGGTCTGCCACATAGATGTGGCACACTGATGACACCTTAGAAGGACGAAACATGTGTCTGTGTCTCCTGTTTTTAGCCTTTGCAGATTGTGCAAGAAGCCTGTTGGCACCATCTAGTCCTGCTTTAAGTGAGACAGCCAGTTCCTTCATGGTGATTAGCATGTACTTCCCATGATGCTTTTCGGTAAACATAGAAACATAGACTTTGACGGCAGATAAGGACTGCTTGGCCCACCTAGTCTGGCCATTTCCCCATCTATTGGATAAGCTACAGATCCTAGTTAACTGCCTACTTCTTCCTATCTCCCACCAGAATTGCCTTATGTCTGTCTCATGCATTCTTGAATTCCTCCACTGTTTTTCACCCCATGACCTCCTCAGGAAGGCCATTTCATGCGTCCACCACCCTGTCTGTGAAAAAATACTTCCTCACATTGCCCCTGAGCCATCCCCCCTCTATCTTCAAATTGTATCCCCTTGTTCTTGCACATCTCTTTATCACAGTAGCGTGGTATGTGTAATTTTGAATTGGTTTGAAACTTGACTTAATTGACAATGCCTTTCCAGGGTAACCCTTGCCTTAGTGCTTTTGCACTGAGGTTGTTTGTCTTTTTTATTATGCTCTATGCCGATCTACTTTGTATGTCTAAGCTGACCCATCTCCCTACCAGAAGGCCTCCATCAACAATGCCCCCTGCCTCCAAAATGTACAACTGCATACATTTCTTGCTTGGGGTGTACATGCCTTATCCACTGTGCTGAACTGCCAAGGGACAATTAAGCAATAAGGCACAATGTGGTCTAATTTGTTGCGGATATTGTCATGATTCATGAATGCCTCCAAACACCTGAGAAGTGACGATATATTCTGAAAATCAAGACTGCCCTATTGCTATTTTATAATGGATCCTTAATTGATTTTGGTAGGTAAATAGAATGATATTTTCTAATCATGTCTATATCACGGATATCATCACTGTTAGACAAGGTCTTAGTCAACAAGAACCCTCTGTTTTACCTTACCATGACATAATCCAAATTATCTACCTGAAGATAATCTGCTTTGCTAGGTAACCACTAAACCATCTGGATTAGACAGATGTCAATGCATAATCTTTGTGGTTGGTCATTGGACATCTCAGTGCCTGGCCTAAATGTTCCATTAAGCGCAAGGTAGAGGGAGTTGGACAGCAAACTTCTGCCCCGAATGACCACACCCCCGCACGCCATCAGTGGACATTCATGCAGTGACCAGTGCCATTTTCTCTCCCACTGGCAATGCACATCTTCTACAACAACACAGTTATCCCCCTGCTGGCTCTACTAAAATCCAGGGCACGGGGCAAGAACACATGTCCACCATGTGGTGCTCTCTTTTCTTAGCCTGTCTTTTTCCTTTTGGTCTCGTCCTTCAGTGTTCACTCTTTCCTGGTAACCAATGTGACTTCTCCTCCCTGACTGGTCCATATCCCATGTCTGTTGCCTTGTGGCAGTATCACTGCCTACACATTATTTCTCCAGCCACTCTGAGCTGGTTAAGCCTTGAAACCAACAACTCCCAATCTGTGGATACTGGTGTAAAATTCCATCCCATTTATGGAGACAGAGACCCTACGGATTATTTGGTATGTACCACTGTTGGAGTTACACTTTTTGAGCTGGGGGGGAGCCTATAAGAGTGCTGCCTTTAAATTAAGCCCCACCCCTTCCCATTATAAGCCAATGGCAGTGATACATGAGCTACCAGGGCTTACATTAGAGCTTGGAACTCAGCCCTGGCAAGCCCCTTGTAATTCCAGCACTGGTATGTACCCTGTTGGCTATCTCATTTCTTGTTAAACTGTTTGGTGCATCGCTAGCATACTGTATAAATGGGATTGGCAAAGATTCTAACAACAATAGATAGAAGTTTATTCTTTCTCCTTCCTCTCGTCTACTTCCAGGTCTGGGACTACTTCATATATAATACAAAAGCAGTTACCATTAGTATGATAAGAGACAAAGAACCTCTGTGCGTAAACACTGAGGCAAGGGTTACCCCAAAGGGCATTTGGCTGGGAAGCCAAGTTTCAAGAAAATACAAAATCACACATGCCCCCACAATGCAAAGCATCATGGGCTGCATATGCAAATCACCACAGAATGTTATGCTGGTCCAACTTTAAGCAGAATTGCATGGTGCCGAAAGGCCTCTCACACAGTTTGCAAAGGGTGCTAACAGAGAAGACATAGACACGTGTTGATCCTACCAGGACTCATCAGTATGCCTCGCCTGTTTGACACCCCAGTGGAATGGACCAGCTACCCCTAAGGCAGTGTGCCTGGATATATCGTATGAACCCATTAAAATAAAAATCATTTAAAGACAAAGAACCTCTGTGCGTAAACACTGAGGCAAGGGTTACCCAAAGGGCATTTGGCTGGGAAGCCAAGTTTCAAGAAAATACAAAATCACACATGCCCCACAATGCAAAGCATCATGGGCTGCATATGCAAATCACCACAGAATGTTATGCTGGTCCAACTTTAAGCAGAATTGCATGGTGCGAAAGGCCTCTCACACAGTTTGCAAGGGTGCTAACAGAAGACATAGACACGTGTTTAGTCCTACCAGGACTCATCAGTATGCCTCGTCTGTTTGACACCCCAGTGGAATGGACCAGCTACCCCTAAGGCAGTGTGCCTGGGATATATAGTGGTGAACCCATTAAAATAAAAAAACATTTAAAAGACAAAGAACCTCTGTGCGTAAACACTGAGGCAAGGGTTACCCCAAAGGGCATTTGGCTGGGAAGCCAAGTTTCAAGAAAATACAAAATCACACATGCCCCACAATGCAAAGCATCATGGGCTGCATATGCAAATCACCACAGAATGTTATGCTGGTCCAACTTTAAGCAGAATTGCATGGTGCCGAAAGGCCTCTCACACAGTTTGCAAAGGGTGCTAACAGAAGACATAGACACGTGTTTCGTCCTACCAGGACTCATCAGTATGCCTCGTCTGTTTGACACCCCAGTGGAATGGACCAGCTACCCCAAGGCAGTGTGCCTGGGATATATCGTGGTGAACCCATTAAAATAAAAAAATCATTTAAAAGACAAAGAACCTCTGTGCGTAAACACTGAGGCAAGGGTTACCCCAAAGGGCATTTGGCTGGGAAGCCAAGTTTCAAGAAAATACAAAATCACACATGCCCCCACAATGCAAAGCATCATGGGCTGCATATGCAAATCACCACAGAATGTTATGCTGGTCCAACTTTAAGCAGAATTGCATGGTGCCGAAGGCCTCTCACACAGTTTGCAAAGGGTGCTAACAGAAGACATAGACACGTGTTTCGTCCTACCAGGACTCATCAGTATGCCTCGTCTGTTTGACACCCCAGTGGAATGGACCAGCTACCCCTAAGGCAGTGTGCCTGGGATATATCGTGGTGAACCCATTAAAATAAAAAATCATTTAAAAGACAAAGAACCTCTGTGCGTAAACACTGAGGCAAGGGTTACCCCAAAGGGCATTTGGCTGGGAAGCCAAGTTTCAAGAAAATACAAAATCACACCTGCCCTCACAATGCAAAGCATCATGGGCTGCATATGCAAATCACCACAGAATGTTATGCTGGTCCAACTTTAAGCAGAATTGCATGGTGCATAACATTCTGTGGTGATTTGCATATGCAGCCCATGATGCTTTGCATTGTGGGGGCATGTGTGATTTTGTATTAGTATGATAAGACTGTATTTTGTGAAGGAAATCATAGAGAATAAAAACTCTTTTTCTCTGTAGGGGAGAACTGCAATCTTCCCATTCTCTATAGAGGCACTCTATGGAAACTGTAGCACTTCCCAATTCCATTCCAGTTTAATATAGTAGCATGCTGTGTATCAAATCTTAATATGCTGTCACTAGGGATTCCTTGATACCACAGCATCTTCCTGACAATCTCAAAAGAGATATTTCATCAATGACAAATAAAAACCGAAGAGCCTACCACCTACGTATTTAACCACTCATACACCTACAGTATATACAGTGGCTGAAGCAACAATATGCACCATATCTGGAGATGATTGTTTGCTAAAGCTGCAATCATTTGCTATACATTTGATTTAATACTGTCCCATTCTTTACTAAGTGTCTGTGAAACATCACAGTAGATGGTACAGTCTGTGAGGGCTTTAGTCACCATCTGTTTAAAATCATATGAAAAATTATCTGTCTCATTTCATTAATATTGTAGCTCTGCTATGCTGCGGGCATATCAGAGGTTATGCAGTGACAGGAATTTATTCTGTAACAATTCCAGCTACCTCACTAATATTTATCTGCAATCATTTTGTAGATGGATGTGAAAATAGTCCCTTGTTTCTGTTATGTAACTGCCTATAGGTCGACTTAACAGGCTTAATTTGACTGAAAGTGATACAGTGTTATTGAGGTTGTCCCCACTGTTATTTCGTTTTTTTTTCCCATACTGTTTATTCCATACAGTCCATCCACGTGTATACTTCAGTATAGAAGGGAAAGAGATGCATAAGCTTCAAAGTTCATTTATTTGTCATTTTTGACCAGGTAAGGCACACAGATCTGTGATAGCGCATTTCCATGTCCATCTGGGGATGAGTTGCATGGATCTGTTTTATCGACTGGAGGAATGTTGTCTACGACACCGTGGAAATACTCCCCTACTCCACCAGTACATTTGTTATCTCAGCTTTTTATTGTTTTGGGATACATGTGGTTGGCTGTTTGTTATCAGCTGGGAACTGCTACTCAGGGGAATAGTCTTTTGTTTCTGACTGAAACTGATGTATTATGATTTGTACTGTTTACAGTATTTTAAATAAAAAAATTCCTATTCTCATCTTCGAATAGGGGCAAATGATCTTTAACGTAGATCTGAACAGTGACCAGAGATCAGCAGAAGGGAACTTAGTTTACCATCTCATGCAAAGGACGGCACCTCAACAGTGCATCACCCTCTTATACTGCACTATAATGCCAGTTTGGGGAATTACCCCAAGTACTTGATGTGGGGCTAGAACCCACAGCCGTCCAATCTTCTGCCACATATTCAAGAGTGTTACCTACTGAGTGACTACCACTGACACTGACAACTGGAGGGAGTGCTGCCTCAGCTTGCAAGGGATATGAAGCAACTTCAGAGACTGATGAAGTAAACACATTTTCTATAAGAATCAGAAAACTTAGGTAGAAGCATGAGAGGTAAAGGAAAGCTGAGGGAACCACAACCAGACAATTAAGCTTATGATGACTCTGCCATGGCCTAGTTGGGTTACGCAGCAGTGCACCATACAAAAACACATTGCAAGCCCATTCTAATGCATGTACTATACTTATATTAAACAAACAGACACTTAAAATACAGTCTGCACTACCGGGATCCTCCTCCTTAAATTTCACTCAGCTCCTGTGGTGGGTTGAGGGGCTGGATGCCACACTACTACCTAAGCTGGAGAACCGGCTGAGGAAACAACCCAGGGTCACTTGGGTGGCCCAGCTGGCTGAGGGAAGATCAAGTATCTGATGACAGCTCTCCTCCCTCAGAGTGGTGGATTACTTGGTCCTTCTGCTTATCTGCCATCTGGTTGAAGCTGGATGGCAGTGACAGCAGGGACAGTGTGTTGTGAGGACATCCGCAGATGTGCCATGCAATGCTATGTGTCATTGCACACACAGCGCCAAGGGGGAAACGACAAGGAGGAAACATCCTAGTTCACTCCTCATCCCCTGCAGGCCTCACACAACCCTACAGGACAGGCCACCTATGGGTGCTTAACATGCAAATCCCTGAGATGGGTCACTGATGGGGCTGAAGTTTGCCTCTGAGTCAGGAAGACAAAAAACAGCGGAAAAGAAAAAGGTATACAGAGGAAATTTCACTCAGCCCACAGGACACCAGCAGCAAGAGCACCTGCTGCATGTATGCATGCAGAAGCATAGCTGTCTGTGGAAATGGCTGGCATCCTCCCTCCTGCAAGCAGCTCTGACTGCAGTGCCACCCAATCTCATGCCCCCACCCCCCAGCTGGACCCCAGCATTCCAGTTTTGTGTCCAAATCAGGGTCACCGGCATCTGTTCATATTTCTCAACAGAGATGTGGCAGAACATACACTTTCCATCACAGAATTTTTATGGCAACACTTAAATCTCACAATATTAAATGGCATTGTAATTCTGCAAGTTACACTGACTGTTTGTAATTCGTGACCATGCACTGTTATGTAAACTGACATTTATCTTATTGTAAGTATTTTTTACTGTATTCTTATTTCTACTGCTCCTTACATTACGTACGTTCACTTTCACATCCTGTATTGTATACTACCCTCCCCATCCTCCCAGGACGCATCTGGAAATGAGCTGTTACAAGGTCAATATGGCTTCCCTGGTGAAGCTTTTGAAACAAATTAATAAATAAAGTTCTTCTGACAAAACCTCCCCTAATGGCTGCAGTGTCATTTGCCAATGGTTGAAACCTCTTAATTACAACAGCAATAGGAAAGGGGAAATTGTTTAACCAGAAAAGGCATACTAAGATCACACAGTACACAATTGGGGGCTGATGGAATTCAAACCCAGGTCTTCAAGTTTGTAGCTCAGTGCCCTTAACCACTATGCTATACCGCCTTCAATAATAACCCATTTAAGTCCCCAGATACTGTTTAGACTTTCAGTGAACATAGTCACACAAAGCGCTCAGTATATAGAGTGCATATTCACAGCATTTCCAAAAAACAGGCTAGAGACTATGAATTTGTCTTACCAAACCAGACATTTTACTAATCACACAGGTCACCCATATACAGTGCAGTCAAATGCAAGGTGCAGGAACATTCCATGTGTGTCCATAGTTCCTCAAACAAATTCTTACATGGCTCGATTGCCTTGCCTACAAATCCAACACTTTAATGTGTTTTTTTTGGAGTTTTTTTTTTACTTTTATTTTACTTTCAGCACTGCATATACAAATCCACTGCTGAGGTTTTGGCATCATGACACCTTCTTTGGAGGGCTCTCAGGAAGGCGCCATGATGCTGAAACGTCAGTGGTCAGGTGATAAGTGCATACACACGTTCACGTACCTTCTCCCAAGAGGTCAGCAGCCTGTCTCCTTAGCTACGGAGATGCCACTAAAACAAATGTGAGGCACCAGTAGTTTACAGATATGGATTTGTATTTGCGGTGCTGAAAGTAAATAAAGCACATTAACACATTGGATTTGTAAGCACCTGAGCCACAAATTAATGTGTTTGAAAAACTGTGGACAAGCATGAAAAGTTTCTTCATCTTGTGTTTCGCTGCACTGCACTGTATATAAGTGACCTGTGTGATTAGTAAAATGTCTGATGTGGTAAGGAAAATGCACAGTCTCCAGCCTCTTTTTTGGAAAAGTTTTGCATATAGATTCTCTGATTGTCTATACTGAGCACATTGTGTGAAGTATATTCACTGTAACATTCATTATCCCTGCTATAGTGCACCTTATACTTCCCAAGGGACCGCACAGAGTCCATTAGAGATCAAGCACCTTTGACTTCTAATATTATACTGCTTGAGATTTATCAGGATAGTGGTGACGGCTTCTGCTGTCTTGTCCAGGGAAGATGTTTGTTTTAAATAATGAATAAAAGGAATATCTCTTTGTTTATGTTTGAGTGATGGACAATGAATTACTGAGATTTTTGGTAGTAGATTCTGAACGTTATCAATTACAGTGCTGGTGGGTACAAGACAAGCTTCGTTATTCCGCTGCCCTGCCAGTGAACCTCAGAAATGCCTGCATTTTGTTTAGCCATTCTTTTTTCTTTAACACGTCCCTAATTTGTCTATGCGTGCCACTCGAACAGACTATTAATCAAGAGTCTCACTAGCCACCTGGGCTAACCAGCTATGGGCTGTTCCACCCAACAGAAATACATTTACTGACAAGTTCCTCTCTGACTAAATTGAAATCAAGACTCTAATGCAGAAACTCTCTAGAAGTTCTGCCCTGTATCAGCAAACAACGTTGCCCTGTGTTTCTAAGATATTATAGTATATGGTTGAGTGTTTTTGTGTATTCATTTCCAGACACTCAGAAATCTCACTGTACTACAGTTCAAATGTCAAAAAGGTTGTTGTAATATAGTAGATACAGTATGTCACTGCTATACTGCAACTTTTTCATTCTAAATTCGAGTGTTAAGTGTTCGTCGTGTGCCACCCCTCACATTTTGAAAAGCTCCTCATAGCTCATCCCCTAAACAGTGTCTTTGCACATGCACAAATTCTTTATTCCTGAGACTCAACCCTGCTCCTCCAGGTCCTTTCTGTCAAACAGAACCCCCCACAAACTAAATAAATCCAGAAGCCATAAGACCGTAAATAAGCTCTCACCAGACTACTGATTAGCTGCTTCACACTCAGCCCACCCACTTGGGTCCTCCCAGTCTGTCCCACAACAGCTTCCCCATACACACAAATGGTGCTTTCAAAAAAACATATTCTATATAAAATAACAAGTGGTTAACTCTGACAAAGCACTACATGCAAAATATAAGCCACAGTGATACCTTTGGCATCCTGAGATGTTCTGCTGGCACTGCTGGTTTGTTCGCACAAGTTTGCTTTTGCACTAAATAAAGAGGAGAAGCATGAATTAACGCTGAGTCCTAGTGCCTACTGCAATGGAGGGTGAGTGGTGTTTCTCTTATTTTTCTTTGGACTCTGCTTAATTTGTAGTTACTGAGCACCACAGAGCCAAGGAGCACTTTCATTGTGTTTTAAAGTTGTTTTTACATTCCTTTCCTTCACTGACAATGCCTTGAGGGTGGAAAATGATAGCTGAAGGGGAACAATCAGCACTTAGAGCCCCACACCCGAGTATGGAGCTGGTCCCAATTTGCAGTTTGTTCTCCTGGGGCAAAGTACAGTCTTCTGTGACTGTACTTAGCCCAGAGAGGATAGCAGGACCAGCAAACAAAAGATCAGAGCTTATAAAAACTGTGACATGCACTGCAGGCAACTGAATCACCCACGGCTGGATCCCTGCTATGATGTCAGATGCAGGGGATTCTGGGATTTAAAGTTATAGAACATGTCAGCTTGAAAGTCAACAGAATCAGCCTGATACAATTTGCTATGCTGCAGTAAACAGTAAGTAGAAAAACATGTTTTTGCACACAAAGTTCAAATTGAGTGCAACCCCACACTTGGGTGTGAGGCTGTCAGTGCTGCCTGTTCCCCTTTAATATTCTTGCTCACACCTATCTCACTGATCTGGTGTCCCCTTACACTCCCTTCCATTCTCTTTGCTCCTCAGATATTGCTGGCCTCTTCTCAGTCCTGTCTCCCAACTGTTTCCTTAGTTTGTGGTGGCACTAGGTCATAATAGTGCCAACAACAACAACGCAGGCTACAATCATGCCTACAAAAATGCCACCATTTTTCTTTTTGTGGGGAAGCTCCACCCCCCCACACATACCCCAACACCGGGGGCTCTGCCCCCGCACCCCCCTACTAAAAGATACCAACTGCAGGGAGGAGCAGATCACGGGGAAAGAACGAAATTGTGGGGTTGTGGAATACTCGTTTCCACAGCCCCTTGTAAACAAAATCAAAGTCCCGATCAGCAAAAAAAAAAAAAAATATCAGGGAGACCAGGATTAGAACCCTAGTCTCCACTGCTATTTAGCCAAGTTGCTCTATGCCTCAGCCCTGCACACCACAGGAGCAACTTAGCCAGCCTGCTGAATTCTTCATCCCTTGTCCTATGGGAGCACCATGGACAGTGACCTGGGTAGCACTTACTGCAAGTGCTGTAAATCCTCTCTCACTGTCCATGGCAGCACTGTTCAGAGAAGCACTCTCTTTCCATGCGCTATTCTGGTAGCGCTGTTCTAACCGGGTATGGTTTGGAGTGGAGCCTTATCATCTACTGCCCCTGCCATCCAATGTTTCAATTAATTTCCTTTTTGATTACACTGGTGCAAAAGGTGAGCCCATTTTCACAAACAGCTTTACAAACAAAATACAAATGTACACATACAATACACCCAAAACAGTGCCACTAAAAATAATCACAGTATGAGTTATCAATCAATAACTAATGAAGTATTTTACTAAAAGTTGAAACATATTTCCCTTCATGCATTATGGAGAGTTATAAGAACTAACGGCCTGAAATGAAAGGACAAAGCTTTCGGGCTGAAAACCGCATTTCTGAAGGGGAGACTGAATCTGGATGGAACTTGAAAATATGTCCCCAGCTTGTTAGAGGCACACTGACATAAGTCCCAAATACAGTCGGTGCTTTTCCAAGTACCACTTTATGTAAAAACACTGCTTACCTGTGGGCTAATCTGTCTTCAGAGGAGAGACATAGGGAAGACTTACCAGGTCCTCATCACCTAACCAGCTCACCCTCCCTCAAGTCTCAGCTAAAAATGTATATTTTGACCCTTGCCTATAATTTCTTGTTTTTCTTTCTGCTACCACCATTTTTTTCCCATTCTTTTTCTTGTTTTGGCGGCCTGACTGCCAGATACTCCAGTTGGTATTGCCTGGACTTGCTGTTTCCTTAGCCTACAAAGCACGTGATACTTTTCTGTAAACAGCCCCCACTATACATATTGTTATATAGTGTCCTGATTTAAACTGGTATAATATGTTACTGTATATGTGTTGAGGCTCTTGGGAGCATGTGAGATATGTATTATACAATTAAAATACATTTGAATAAAGCGGCTTCTTAATGTAATTTGCATTAATCTTTTTTGCCAATACACTGCCAATTAATTCATTTCGACCTAATTTAATGAACCACTGGAGCATTGCTGTACTGGATGCAATTATTCTGTGTTCATTTAGTGAATGAGTTAATCAGTTGCCCAAGCATTGTTAACTCATTAAATCAACTCATTAATAACTTTTTTTGCAAAGATGCCCACAGGGGCACCACCCTTGTTTTCAATATCAACAGTGATTGTCGTCACCTCTAAGAGTGATGCAGATTTAGAAAACTGCTACGTAGCTTGGATGAGCTTGAATAAAAGAGGGCACTGTGAATGGTAAGTTGGTCTAAATCACAAATAGCTTTTTTAAGGCCATGTCTCACAAGTCTGCAGAAATCATCCTGGAAAATGTATCAGCAAATGGCTCATTAGGTTTTACAATCAGCTTTATATACAACTTTTTATTGTTTAAAGGGTAGACTCTGGACACTAGCCATTTAAAAAACATATTTGGAGGCTTGACCAGTAGCGCAGGGGGTAGTGCTACAGTTTGCTATGTCAGTGACCAGGGTTCAAGAATGAATGCTGGTTGCTCTGGGGCCGGCAGGTGGAGGAGAATTAAGCATCCCTTGGACAGGTCTCCTTCCTTGGGGACAGCAGTTGGCATGTCTCAATGATCTGCTGTCACCTGGAGGCATGGGGGGGCAATGCAGCAAGCCCAGACACAGGGAAAAGTTCCCACACCCAGATGTCGAGGGCATGTTCACAGAGGCAGAGAACACACATTGTGCTATTGCACATGTGACCCCATGGAAGACAATTTGATTTGATTTATTTTTTGATACTTGTTAGCAGATGAGCAGAAACTGCCCATTTTCATGTGCGACAAGTACATAGTATTACACAAACACTGAATACAGGGTACAAAAATATAAAATGGTGATTATGAAATGGGTGGAAAGAATGCTGGATCCTAATTGTCCAAAAGGTACTTTCAGTTGGGCCATTATCGCAGCACAATGGCCCAGCAGAAAGTAGATCAACAAAAATATGTTTAGAAAATGCATCTAATTTACTAAAAAGGACCCATTTCAAAATCACAATAGGGCATTCCAGGGAGTGCATTATGGTGGACTAACAGCCCTTCTCTTGTGCTGGAAACACTCAGCTTCGCTTTGTACTTCAACCCACCCGAGATGGGCCATTATCCCACCATAATACACCCCTTGTCATGCCTTATTACGTAATTAACATGTACAGTTATATCTTGAGCAGAGCCATTTTTTCAATCTAACCTTAAAGGTGCAAAAGGGAAGAAAACCTCTGACTGTGGCTTGATGATGGTGTAGCCCCTCACAGGCCCTACACCTCCAACTGGGCAATTCCAACTGGTCCTGTGGCAGCAGTGGTGACTCTGGAAATTAGGGATGACCAGGGTACAGGCAGGGTATAGATGGCTTGTGTCTTGTCATGCAGGGCAGTAAAAATCCAAACAATGTTAGCAGCTAATTGTCACTCCTGGGCGCAGCCTGGGCACAGCGGATTGTGCTGGGACATGTTCCCTGGCTGGCCCTGTCTTGGAGTAGCTACAGCAGCATCAGCCAGGATACAATGCAGTAATGCTGCAGCATATCACAAAATGCTACACTGTACTGCAGGGGACAGTGCAATTCAATGGCAATTAAGCCCTTTTGTCACACAGTATTTTGTGACATGTCACTTACTGCAATTTACTGTGTTGCATAATGGCTGGCTCTGCTGTGTGTGTGGCAGAGAACACCTGGAGTCAGGTACAATGCAGACATTTCAGTTGATGGGGCTGAAACGACCAGTCTGGATGGTGGCAGGTTGGCCACTAAGAGGAGAGAAACGGATTGAAGAAAAACATGATTGGCATCGACAAAACTCCTATATAAACCAATTGTTTCATATACACTGTGTTATTTCATTAAAAATGTATTTCGTTATTAATGTTTATAGTATTTATTTAGAAACATAGCTACACAGACAATGGCAGAAAAAGACCACTGGCCCATCTAGTCTGCCTGTAAACCCTAACAAACCTGCAACCTATTGTGCATACAGGGTTCTAACCCACATTATCCACCCCCACCCGTTCCCCACCCTACTGCTATCACCCTGAGCAACCACTAAGCCTTCACTCTGTCCCAGCCATGTCTGAAACCATTGATAGTTTTGGTGCTGACAGTATCAGCTGGCAGACTGTTCCATGGCTTCACCCCTTTCCATAAAATACAACGTTCTCTCTTCCCTCTTGAATCCCCACCCATCTGTTTATGTTTTATTTAGGTTTATATAAAATTAATTTATGTAGTGTAAGTATATTGTTCATGTTTTATAAGTAAAGTGCTCTGGATTTTAAGAAGGATGATTAAGATGTTTTTAAAAAACACAACATCCCCCAAATTTAACACTTTGAAGCCATTCCCTTCTTTATCACTAGATATATCTGCATGATGCCTGCTCCTGCAGATGCTTCTCAAACTAAGGTCCTAATCCCCAGTCTGTAATATCAGAGTAATTGCTACAATAACCAACGATGCTACCACAAGCAACTTATTGTGAGTAAATTTAGCATGCACACAAATGCAACCATAATTGAATGGATTTACTTTTGTACTAAGTCACTATCACCTCATTCACTATAAAATGGAAAAAATGCTAAAAGCGCTAATTAGCACAAATTATTTGATAGTGAAAATTTAAGGTTCTCAAATTATTTGACTGTGAAAATTTAATGTTCTACAATATATAATATGCTGTCCAAACACATACCAATTTATTAAGATTCCTCACCCACTCGACTACCCTGGGTACCCACTGTTTTTAAGGCCTTCCTAAAAGGCCTGTACAGTAGTACTGTGCAGAATGTAGAATTCCGCCAGTGAAATTAGTGCAGAATGACCATTCTGCCGGTGGAATTCTCACTGGAACTTTGCTGATTCTTCTGCGGAATTCTGCCTGCTGTGATCTGCAGTATAATATTCCATGGAACAGCATTTTTCCATGGAAAATCATTCCGCAACAATTTCCACAGAAAATATTGAGATCTGCAAAATACAATTCTTCGGAAATGTTGCAAAAAACTAATTCGGCATTTTTTTACAATGGCATTCTGCCATTCTATTTCCTGTGATATTTGGCGGAATTTCAGCAGAATTTCAGTAATTCCACAAAATTTTGTTCTGCCAGAATTTGAAAATTCCTCATAGCACTACTGTACGGTTGTCCACTGTCTCCCCTGGTAGGCTATTTCACAGGCTCATCTCCCTGTTGTTGGAGAATAAAAGGGTCCTGCTATTGTTACTCCTGAATTTACTACCCGCTAAGCATCAGGGTAGGTTCCCATGTTCTGCTGCAGGACAGCAGATGAAACATCTCTGACTGTTCAATCTAGTCCATGGCCTCTCATGTGCAAAAAACTGACAGATTGAGAATGATCCCCTCTATAATACCATAGAATCAAAGTTTCAGCACCTTATAACCTAACCTAACAACATACGTTTTAGACTGTGCCTTTCTAGGTCTATTTCTAATCTCTACCTACAGTATCTGTACCGGATTACACAAGTATCTTGCTATTTGTCAGGAAAAGGTCAAAGAGAGCATGTATCTATTAAGTAAGCTTCTCCAAGGACTGACTCAGATCCAACAGAGATAAGCACTCATGCCTAAAAGGTTATTATAAATCTTTTCTAATATTTGAAATTTGAAAATGGTTCAAATCTGGTAATAAAAATACAACTGTTTGTTTAATTCAGGACTGAGAGTTCTACATTAATAGGGTTGAGATTATTATTTTTTTAAACATTTGGGGTCTAGTAATGAAAAATATTTCATAAGTTGTGTTTATAGATATTTCCCTGATGAATGGCAGCCCACGTTTCATAATTCCAGCGATCTGATCATAGTAACAGCTCAGCTGTATGGCATTTCATTTGATGAAATTAGTAAAGGACATCATTTCACCACTGACATTTTTCATTTTTAATAAATACTAACGTTACGCCACACTGTTGACTGAAGATGTTGATAGTATTTGTTTAAAATAAATTATGTCTACTGGGACACAAATGCTTGCTGTGCCCGTGCAGGCATGTACAGGGACAACACAGACAGTACATTACTACTTTTCAGCGAGGAATTGATTTCTCACCATCATTATGAGATTATAAAAACAGCCTGACAGTTATTGAGAAAAAAGTAAACCTTTGACCTTGGTACTGACAGACCATACAATGACTTTACCAGTTGCTCTCCTGTGCTGCAACTTATAATACTATATCACGGTGCTGTATTCTTCAAATGTCAAAGCTGTCATGCTGTTGAGTTTGTGTATGGATTTCCCATTCCTTGTGCTGCTTTTCATAACCAAAGATATTATTGTAACTTATAAATCTTGTAAATTCTGTTACTCTGATTCTTTTACAGTGTCATTCATTCTTTTAGTTCTTTTATGTGCTATTGGTTTCTGATTCTGTCATACCTGCTTGTTGCATGTACTCCTGTAAATTCCCCTGCCCCCCCATTACAACTGGAAACAAACCTACCAGGGCTCTGCTTGCTAACCTAGTAAAAATACAGTATGTTGCATGTTAAAGAGCAACTGACACGTCTTAGTAGAGATGTGCCAGTAGTGCCCTGCTCTGTCTACAGTACCTTCCAGTATGGAGAGTATTGCAAATGGAGGTACTGTAAGGTAATAGTCTACAGTGTAGATGCAGCAGAGTGCAATGCACACCATTGCTGCAGCCTAAGGTCCCCTTCCAGACCCAAGCCTGAGGATGACTTCAGGTCGGGATGAGGAGCTGGCAAAATTCCATTTTGTGGGTGAAAGTGCCATGGGATTGGCAATTTCACAGTGAAAGTTGCATTTTGCCCATGACATTGCAGCAAAATGCTAATTCTGCAGCAGAGGTGGTTGGTTCAAGAACCAGTAATGGTTTCAAACATGACTGGGACTGAGTTACTGGCTTGATAGTTACACAGGGGGAAGGCAGTAGGGCAGAGGGCTCACTTGCTTCTAATGGACAAGCTCAAAAATGATGGTCTCTCTGCTCCCACCATACTTACCTACCCGGTTGACTATGATCGGTACAGTTGGTAGTTCTGTCACCTCCCCTTCCTATACAGTCTGGGGTTCCATAGGGCTCTATCCTTTGTCCACTCCTCTTCTCAATCTTCCTCAATGACTTCCCCTCTGTCTGTGTCAATTTTCATATGCACATGTATGCAGATAACATAGTCATCTTCACCTCTGATCCTCTGATCCCTCCTCTACAGCTATGGAAGATCTGCTCCTGTGGGACTTCAGCAATGTCCTCAACTGGTTCCAAACTAACCAGCTTAGAGTTAACACTAATAAAATGACAGTCTCTATGACCTTTGGAACCAGTCAGAAACTTGCCTGACTCACTGTCCCCCCCTGTCCTCCCCACCCTGGAAGGCAACCCACTTAAAGTGGTTCAGTCCTTTAAGTAGATGGGGGTGTGGCTTGACAGTAAGTGTGACTTCTCTGCCCACTTTGATGCCATCAATGCCAAGCTCTGTCCCAAGCTTGGTGCCCTCTATTGTTACAAAGACTGTCTATCTCCACATGTCCGCAGGGAACTGATTACTAAAATGGTGCTCCATGTCTTTGACTACGCGGATGTAATCTATGGCCCTGCCTCCTCCACTTCCCTTGCCAGAATGGATACCCTCCTCAACTCCTTCTGTCATTCTGCATGTAACTCTCTACCACACACACATCATTGCTCATTATATTCTTCTCTATCCATCCTTCCTCTGCACTCTCACCACCAGGCCCATTGTATTTAATTCATCTTCAAATTGTGGTTCAACACCCTTCCCTCCTACTTCTTTCCACTCCTGTCCCTAATCCCTCCTGCCTCCTGCTCCCTCCACTCTAGGGACCATTGCACTTTTGCCACTCCTCACCCACACTTCTCTGTTAGACAATCTGCATTCTCCTATAGGCTTCCCTCACATTGGGACAAACTCCCCTCCTCCCTCTGTCTCTCCCCATCCTCCAGCTCCTTCAAATGCCATGTGAAACTTCTGCCCCCCACTTGCTCCTGGTACCCTTCTTCTGGTTACCCTTGAAGTCTTTATTTTATTCCAAATGTGTTATTCTTCATGATTCTATACACTGCTAAAGTTTGCTGCACTCTGTTTAGTTGCAGCACATGAAATTGTTCGTTATTTATTCTAGTATTGTATCACACTGCTTGCCTGTCTGTACAGATGTTGATTTCCTTTGTCTGTGGCTGTATGCTTCATCTCCCTGTCCACCTGACTGTGCCTAGAAATGAGCCTTGGCTCAATGTGCCTTTCACAGTTACCAAATTTTAAATAAATAAATTAATAGGGCAGGGTGGGTTGAGAGCAAAAATCCCAACTAGCCATTAGGTCCCATTGTAGGGCAGGTAAAACAGGACAGACGGCAGGGATGAATGGTCTTGTTCTGTTGTTGTTCTCTATGTTTCTAAGAGAACTACAGTGTCTTAATATTGTAGGGCCAGTTCTCAGTCACAAGGAACTGGTGATAAACCCTTTGCAACACAATTTATTGCCAACCTTTTACATGCAACCCCCTTGGAGCTATGGTCAAATGGTATCAGGGATGAGAGCTCTTCAACACGACTACACATCAGAGTGCACTGGTGAGTGGAAGAGAGCAGGAAAGGCATGCACATGGCACACAGTTCACACAGCCCATTACTGCCAGGGCTTCTGGAACTGCATTTTTGTAACTTCCCCTATCAAAGAACTTTTCTAGGCAGAGAGTAGAGGCAGCAAAAAAGTATGATCAACTTTAAGAGATGGCAACAAACAGAGGTCAGTCAGTGACCGGAATGTCAGACACCATGTTTAGAGGAACTGGGCTAGGATGGGGGGATCTACTCACTACCAGGGATAGTGTTATATAGTTTTAGGTTGGGGGCCCATTGGACGCCTAGGAGAGAGGCCAAGGAACAAAGGGCCTGACTTTTTGTCAGTGGGTTACAAGCAGTCCTTATGTATGGGTCATGTGGGTAGGGGACATGTATTTGGAATGGATTGTTTCACACATGTGCAGTATTTGCATGGCACCTGCGCAATGCCCATATACGAATAAGGCAGTATTGTGCACCATTACTATGTGCACACCCTGTTTGTCAGGGTCAGACTGGCCCACCTGGATACCTGGATATTTCCAGGTGGGCCCCCCTCAGTTCAGTAAGTGGTTACCTTCTAAACTCTGAAAACTTTTGCATTTATCTTCTTTTTTCTAATTAAATGGGGTATCTGGGACACTGTTGATAAATGTAAAATGCAAACACAGAGCTAGTGTATCAGATTGAAGTGGAATATTGATATGAGTGTGTCAACCCTGGCCCTCCTCTACTGATTTTCCAGGTGGGCCCTTGTATCTTCTTTCCAGGTGGGCCCTCTGTACCCCAGTCCGACCCTGCTGTTTGTAGACAGTAACAGATGGAGCGCCTCATCCGCATACCATGACTTGTGCTGGGGTGTCTCCACTTCCTGGCACAAACCTAATGTTCTGAGCATAGCAATTTCATGGATAGGGTTAACAGGGTGTATCTCATTTTGCTCTCCATGAAATTACAGCTGTGAATTGGAACCAAAGTTTTTCAAAGTTTTTTCCCCAAGCTTGCTTTTTTCCTTTGGTTGCCTTGTACGTCACCAGACAGCACCCTCCCTCCCAGCCCCAGCCCCAGTCCCAGCCAAGCCCCATCACTAACCTACTCAGGGACATACTGGTTATCTACCACTTACCCAGGACCACAGTGAGATGGGTTGCCTGCCCTGTCAATCATGCGTAGGCCTGCAGGGGAGGGGAGATGGCTCTGGTGGAATTGTGGATTTTCTCCTCCTTGTTTTCTATCATAAAAGGTGCCGCCATGCAATAATGCATACATATGTATGCCAGCATCTGTCAACCACCCGTTCCCCAGTATCAAGCACCCACTACACTGCCATCCAGCTTCCATTAGGTGGCAGCCACTGAACGGGATGCTAAGTCCTCCCTCCATTAGGGAGGAGAATTGGAATGCTCAAGCCTCCCATTCCCAGCTGGTCCCCGGTTGACCGAAGTTCATTCCCAAATGTGGGTCAAAGGCATAGTGAGCTGTAACAGTACTGCTATGCTATCTGGCCATCTCAGTTTTTTAAAGTTTTCCAAAAAGTGACAAACTCACTTGACGACTGTGCTAGAGTTTCCATTCTAAAACTGCATAGCATTGTCGGAAGAAAGATTTAGTGATCACATCTGGACTGGTTAGTATAATAATGTGGCTAAATGGGTTATACTGTAGAACCCTAACTACCTAACAAAATGTCCACACAGTTGACAGCCCTATGTTTACATTTTATTTTAGTGCTCATTTAATGATGACATGTGAGCTCCAATGATTCATTGCCACATTATTCATAGTAATAACCATATAATGACAATATAAATCACAGTTATTTTTTTTTTACTGACCCACTTTCTCCTTGGAAAAATTGAAACATATTCATACATCTTCTAGGTGCTCATGTTCTGACTTAACAGAACAAGTCTCCTGAAACACTTTTAACAAAAACAGACTCAAGAACTATATTCACTACATTGTTGAAAACGTTTTTAAGATTATAGTAATAATAATATTTTTACTAACAAAAAATGCAAGCTGCATCTGGCTGAATGTTTTGGGGGAAGGGCAAAATCAGCTAACAATCCTATTTATCTGGGAAATACAAAACCTAACTGTGAAAGAAAGAGAACATTTCAGATGACTCCCTGTATCAAAGAAGTATCCATTTCTCATGAATAAAATTATTATGATTATTATTATAATTTATAAGCTATAGGGTTTCGGATGCATTCTGGTGCATTTTGGGGTCCTGTTGTACACAGCTGATTGCTTCTAGAACCGTACTTTGCAGGCCCAAATGACAGTTCATTTGTTTACTCTGTTTGCACCCCTCTTATTATTTATCAATAAATAACATTACTGCATTTTATAAACAGGAGCAAAGACACTATAGTAAAGAGGGACAGCAGAGTTAGTCTGGATGTTTTCAATGTCCTCCTTTCCTGAGAGGGACTCAGAGATGAATATCCAGCCAGTGGAATGGTTTTCAGTGCCCACTTCTCCTGAGGTGGAACTAGAGATGGCCGCCAAGCCACCAACATTGTTTTCAGTGTGGCATCTCAGAAGATGCAGACACAGCCAAAAAACAATAATTTCACCTGCATCTTCCCTTTGGAAATCTAGTCCTATAGCTTTACTTTTCCTTTTGCTTGCTTGCACGTATGCACACACTTACACGCACTCACACACACCCTGAAAATATCAGACAGTGGCAGATAATGCTTGCAAATACTGAGAAACATCAGTAGTCATGAGTCATCGGAACTCCAGATGGACGTGGAAGCCGTACAGTGTGGCTCAAGTGATAGTGATCAACCGTAAGAATAACGCAGTTGGTTTTACATGCTTTCATCTTATTAAGCAAGCAATAAGACATAACAAGGTGTGAATTGGGCTGAGATAACTGCCCGTCAATGGGCGTAGGGAGGCCCAATGCCAGAGGACCTTAAAGCCCCTGCAAGAGCAATTATCTAGCATAACCCATACCCTGGAAGGGCTTTTTGCACTTATAATATCAGTAAACTGAAAAACAATTTAAATAAAAAAATGGCAACTTTTTAAATTAAAACCAGGAATTTCCTAATGATAAAAGCAACTAGTAAAAAGTAACCCTCCCCACCTGTCCATTATTTATCTCTCCACACATTCAACATATGGAATATTTGTTTATTATGGAAAGAATTCAAACTTTGCATAATTCCTCCGGTTGAATGTTCATCTCCTCACACATAAAAGAAGGCCTAACATAAGGGCCACAGTCTCAATATTATCAGTGGCAGGGTAACTAGCAGAATTTACCCTGACAAGCTGGTAATGACAGGAGTAGGATTTTTCATGGCCACCAAAGCAACACCAGGGGCCCAACATTCAGTAAGGCGCAAAGCGTAGCACAAATGTTTGCATTGTCCTTTGCAATTGTCCAGGGGTCCCAGGATGGTATATTTAGTCAGGCGCTATCCAACTGAATATAGGGCCATACTGGCACAGTGCTGAGTCAGATAGCACCACCCTGACATGGCTCCCGAAGTTGGCCTGAAGAGTTGATATCGTCAGAGCACTAGCTGCAGTTTTCTAAGGTACCCATGCAAATGAGCCCATTGGGCGTGCAAGGTGCTAAGGTGCCATTTTCATGCCCATTATGGACTCACTTCCATGGGTAGCAGAGGCACATAGCATGATGCCACCCCTCCATCTATGACATATATGTAGCATCCCCCCTCAAATTGCCAGCCCATCATGTCTCCAATAAATCCCTGGTGCTAGTGGTCCCCCTCTCCCTTCAATCAGCAGCCTGTCATGTCTCCAATAAAGGCCTTCTGCTGATGGTCCCCCTTCCTGATCAAAAGCCCATCATTTCTCCAGTAAAGCCCTGCTTCTAGTGGTCCTCCCCTCTGACTGTCAGCCCATCATGTCCCAAATAAATCCCTGGTGCTAGTGGTCCCCTCATCCTACCAATCACCAGCCTGGATTTAAAAAGCAACTCCCTGACATCCAGTGGTCCCCCCTCAGTACCAATCCATGGTACCACTGCTCAATATTCCATACTACCTGGCATCTAGTGCCCCCCAACGGCAATGAGCACCCCCCCACTCACCTTATCAGTATCCGTGGTGCTGCGGGTGCATACAGAAAATGGCACAGCCCTCCTTACACCTCATCAGCCAGCTGCCATAGGTCCAGGCAGGGAGCATGTGCTTATTTTTATGACAGGGTGATGCACCCTGTCCTATAAATAAGGGGTGCGATTCCTGCCTGAACATACAGCGGCTGGTCAAAGAGGTGTGAGGAGGGCTGTACTGGGTGCCATATGCACCAGCAGCACTGCAAATACTGATAAGGTGAGTGAGGGGGTGCTCAGTGCTGTGGAGGGGATGCTAGATGCCAGGGAGTGTGGAATATCGAGCAGTGGTACCATAGATCGGTTCCGGGGGGACTACTGGATGCCAGGGAGATTTTTTTTTAATTCTGGGCTGGCAATCAGTGGGAGTGGGAGAGGAGGACCACTAGCACTATGGATTTATTTGGGACATGACGGGCTGGCGATCAGAGGAAGGAGGGACTGCTAGCACCAGGGATTTATTTGGGACATGACGTACTGGCGATCGGGGGGGTGACCACTGGCACCAGGGATTTACTGGAGACATGACAGGCTGACAATCAAAAGTGGGGGTACCACTAGCACCAAGGATTGTTTGATTCACTTGGGGCTGGCGATCAGAGGGAGGAGGGACCACTAGCACCAGAGACTGTGTTTTTCACTTAGGGGCTGGCAATCAGAGGGAGGGGGGACCACTAGCACCAGAGAGTTTACTTCCATATGGGCTGGTGATGGGGAGTGGTGCCATGGACCACAGTGGTGGGCATGCCCCCCCCCAGCAGCCAACTGACTGGCTGGCTGCATTACCTCTAGCAGCCACTAGGATTGCACAGAGTAAAAAGGAGGTTTTCTTTGGCTGTATTTGTGCAGTGTGATAGGACCATGCAAAACCCTTTCACACCATGCAAATCCACAGAATCTCGGCTGGTGCCGATATTCCTGTCCCCACCACACCATTTGCATACACCCACTTTTTGGTTTGCGTAGGTGCTACCCCTGTTTGCCAGTGCAACACAACCTTTTCAATACCGGGCGTCAGCACAAAACCCAGTTTGCGTGGGCAAACACCGGTTAGCACCTGCACAAACTTTTGAATATTAGGCCCCAGGAATTAAAACTGCAAATAATATTTCACTTTTTAAATTTGTTTATTTGTATAAAGGGGATCATGAAAATAAAAAAAATATATATATTTTTTTTTTAATTTAAGGAAGGTTTTTTTGGGGGGGGCCTTGTTTTAGGTTTTTGGTGAGCAAAGGTAGCAGCCATGTCTGTGATGGCAAAAGGGATGAGTAAACTGGGTCTTGAATTCTGTATGTGATTTTTCCCAAATTCCAAATCCTGCTAGTATTTTTTAACTGGATATTAAGCTGAGGTAAATGCATACATGCCAGCCTGCATTGGCCAACTGCCAGCTATGATTTTCCGCAACAATTTTATAAAGTTGTTTATTTCCTTTCTTGTCTAATGTACTTTCAGCAAGAGGCAAATATTCTTAATAATACCTTAGAAAGTACACATTTACATAAACATGGGGGATTAGCCTTTCTGCAAGAAGTGCCCGTTAATTGAAAAGTTTGTTTGTTGATTGATTGATGGATGATCACTTGATTGATTGATTGATGGATTGGTTGATTGACTGACTGATTGATTTAATAACCAGGTAAGCACACTCAGCCAGGGGACCATTTTCAGACATGAGCTGGGCCAATACAGGCACAACATGGTAGCACAGTCTGTGCTTCATAGGTAGGCACAAACATCATAGTATGCAGGCATAGGATACAGGCACATTGGAAGTTCCCAGGGTTTCCACTTGTCTGGGCAGCAATGTCTTATCCGTCGCCACTCCCACACTATGGAACAAACTACCAGCCTCCCTCTGTGCCCTAGACTCACACCCTGTCTTCAAGTCCGACTACAAAGCTTGGCTGTTGTCAGAATCCAAGTGTAAATGCTCACCCGGATGACTCAACAGAAGACAGTTCCTTCTTCATGTGCTTTATGACTGTACTGAACATCCCATGTCTATTGCATTTGCACTTTATTTGTACTCGATTCGTGTTCCAGTGTATTCTTGCACGTAATTCGTACCATCTGTAATCCAATTCATACAATGTATATCCTATGTATTCTACGTTGCACTGTTTCCTGCACTATTCTTACTTATGTATTTTGGTACTGTCTGTATATACCCATGGGCTATCTTTATGGCCCAGGTCATGCCTGAAAATGGTCCACTGGATCAGTGCACCTACCTGGTAAACAAATAAATAAATCAAAATAAATAAATAAAATACAACTGGCAGAATAATGAAATGAACATATCTTGGCACAGATAATCATATACACACATCAGGTGGGGCACCAACAAGTGCTCTGAGTCAGTAGGTGGTCACTGAGATGTGATTTAAACAAAGAATAGCTGCAGGAGAGTTGAAGGGAACTAGGGAGGTTGTTCCACATTTTAGAAGAAGGTAAGGAGAAAGCTCTTTGGCCCCTGGATGCCCTCGAAGTGGAAACCATCAGTAAGCATTTCCCTGTGGGCCTCAGGTCCCCAGGATAGGGCTTCATGTGCAGGAAGTTCACTTAGGGGAGAGAAGTTAAAGTGACATAGGGATTTGTCATTTCGGCGTGCTAAGAAATAGCCCCTATGGGAAGCAGGGGAAAGCCACTGCAGCCTGGAGCATAGGTTACAGAGGTGGGAACAAAAGGGTACCAACATCAACATGACAAATGTTGCTGTAATCAGTACTGATCCTTCTAAAAGTCAAATAACGGGAGGAGGGATTCTTTGGCAATTGTCTGACTGATCCCAGGGTTGAAATATCGATTTAATCTGTACAAGACACCTAGCTTTTGATTAATAGCTGCACAAACTCAGGAACACAGTCATCACAACACAAGATCAGATCAAAAGTGACACCAAGGTACTTAAAGTTAGATACATTTATTAGAGGGATACTTTCATTGTCAAATACTTGTAGAGTAGCATTACTTTTTCTGAGATTGTGAAAGGAGCAAAATAACATAGATTTGAGCTGAATAGGAGTGAATTTTCCTTGAGTCAATTCTTTACTGACTGGAAAGCCTTACTCAGGGAGGAGATATCAAAGGATATAGAACGATGGTAAATTATTACATCATCAGCATACCAGTAGTGTTCAGCCATGATGATAGGATATGGAAAGACACTTGATAAATAGGTAAATCAGCAGCAGACCCAGGATGGAACCTGAAGGATAACTGAATGATACTGGGCATTCCCCAGGAGAACTTGTTGCGTGTGGCCAGACAGTTATGGATCTAGTGAAATGGGGCAACTGAGACACCAACTGATTGCAGCTTGACAGGAGGATGTCATGTCAATCAGGTGAAATGCTTTCATCAGATCAACAAAGATCATCCCAGTCAGAAAGACGCTGTCCATAGCTATGTGTTCATGGCCAGTGTATTTCATTAGGGCTGTGCTGGTACCATGACCTTTATGGAACCCATGCGGCTCAGGGGTAAACAAGTCACACTTAGCACTTTAAACACAACCGTTTCCAACAATTTACTTAGGTGGAACAGGACGGAGATGGGATGATAGTTATATACATTAGAAGAGTTAACCCCCTTCAAAACTGTGACGACCTTTCCCATCTTCCAGCTGGATGGCATTGAGGAGGTGCTTAGGGTTATACTGAACATCTTGGAGAGGGGTGAAGCCATACAGCAGGCAATAATACATACAAACTTTGGATCCTGGTCATTGCTCCCAGCACTACCACTGGAGGGGAGGAATAAGCAGCAGTTTGTAGACACCGTGGGGGTAGCCAGTCTTAAAATAAAAAGGGGGAAGGGGCAGTGTGGGTGAGATCATCAGCGGCAGTGTTAATGATGGATTAGTAAATTTCTCATTTAGGGAGTTAGCTAGCAACGCATTTGGGGTCAATCAGTAATCAGGGTATTTCCCATGCAAGTTTTTTCATTCGAACGTTTTGCCCCAAGGTAAATTACACACAGCTGTTCAGAACTTTCTGGAATGTCATGCTAGCATGAAACACCACTTTAGGCAAAATAGGAAGCATTGTAATGTCTGGAAATAATCCTGGTTGGCAAGTATGATTCCATTATTTGTAACAGTGTTGCATAATTCCAGTATATGTTTGCTGAAGTTCATTTCTTAATTTATACTGCTTATAAAAAGGTTTGACTACCATGCAGTACTATTAGAATTAACATTTCAATTTTTTAATTAAATCTGTTAAAAATAACCAGTTTCTGAAACACAGACATTGCTGGCAAATAAAAAAAACAGTTTGAATCTTAAGAGTTCTATGCCTCTTCCCCGACCCACTGTCATAGAAACATAGAATTTGTCAGCAGATAAGGACCTCTTGGCCCACCCAGCCTGCCCATTTTTCCTTACCTACAGTATCACTGCAGACTCTACTTGATCTCTGGCTCATTCTCACTGCCCCCCACCACACACACACACTTTAAACTTAGATTCTCTTATGCCTATCCCATGCATTTTTTAAGCCCACCACTGTTTTCACCACCACCACCACCACCACCTCTGCTGGAAGGCCATTCCAGGAATCCACTACTCTTTCTGTGAAGAAGTACTTCCTCATATCTCTACTGAACCTCCCCTTCCCATCATCTTCATTGCATGCTCCCTTGTTGTCTAACGCCTTTTTCTCTGAAAAATACTCTCCCACTGTACCTTATTTACCCCTGTGAAGTATTAAAGAGGTTGTAAAGAGGTTTTAGCCATGATGTCATAATACCTATCCAAACTTTTATTATAAATATACTAGTTAAAGGGACACTGTCAACCCTTTTTGAATCATATTATTTCTAGTTGAAAACCCACATTTTAAGATTGCTCACCTTCTTCAAAATTCACTGATCTTCTGGCTATTTTATCTGCTTCCTTTCTTAGTAGGATTGGCCTACACGCTAGTAGTGCAATTATACCAAACCTTGTTTTGTTTCAAATCCTTGATCCACTTTTACTGCATACTTCTTGAATATTAGGAACACCCAAAACAGTATAGCCACTCATGATGCAGTAGTCTCCTCTCATCCCACTGCATCATGAGTGGCAAGACAGCAGTGGGATGTTCCCAAGTACAGAAAAGATGTAGTGGGAATTGATCATGGAATGTAAATGAACATGGTTTTGTGTGGGTAACACAAGTATGGTGGGTAGCCTGTTTTCCACTTTTAAAAGAAAAATGGAATCAGAATCAAACTTCCAGCTGAGCTGCAGTACCTAAGTAAATTATACAGATGTGAACAATCATAACATGTTTTTTTAAGCTATGGACAATTTGAGGTCTAAGGGGGTTGACAGTGTCCCTTTAAAAAGCTGCCTTGCTGTAGTGAAATCACTTCATAGCAGTGGGATTTCTGAGTCCTGCAGCATACACGCTTTCTTTGTCGAACTGGTAATGCTACAGAGAAAAGGCATCAGTTTCACAAATTACCCATAGTCCCTGGCTTGCGCTGTCTGTATGTGCCCTTCTACTTTATTGCCTGCAAGACTACTTTTCAACAGAAACAACTTGACAATTTATCTCTTTCCGAGTGAATTATATGCATGGAGTTTTACGAGACCATGCCTCCAGCATTAGATGTAGAACACTACTTGAGTGAGATAAAGGAATTTGCAATCCTATGGGTACTTCATCAATCTAGTTTAAAGATAGACCTATGGGCCTGAGGGATCTTTCTTCCATTTTAAATCTATAATCAATTGTGAAACAGTTGGCAGCTGGGATGTCTTTTGTGTTACAACATTTATTATTTAACTTGTACTCAGGTATGTATAGTTTATGTTAGATAAGGAACGCATACAAGTTTCTCGCTATAACTGAGAATGCTGTGCAATATTTAAAGAGCTAGTGGAACCAAAACAGGCAGACAAGAAAATAATACAAATGTTAAGCAGCAGCCAGTTGTAACTTTTTTATTTTGGAAACATTTTTCTTTTTCATTTTCTTTTTCTATCATTTGTGAGACTTCTATGCAATAATAATTTGCTGGACATGTCGAACAGCTCTCACCCTTGCAGCTGACACATCTGTCTCTATCCCCCCACTACATTGTCAGAATTATGATCTGATAGACAGTGATAGCACAGGTGACTAAGCTGGCAGTTACTGCATGGCTGTTCCTAAGCAGCAGTGATGCCACAGTCAGTGAGGTCACAATGCTGATGATGTAGTAGGGAGGAGGAATAGAGGTAGATATGTCAGATGCCAGGCAGAGTGCTGTCCCACACATCACACCTACTAAGTAAGCAATAACCCATGACAGACATGGGTTTACTGAGCAGTAATCCATGCCTTGGGGGGGGAGCACGAGGCTACAGACCAAGTGACTTTACCACCCAGGTGTGGATTAATGCTCAGTAAAACCACGCCCTGGAGTGGGGTTAATTCACTTATAAAATGGAAAACATTTTTTAGCGGTTTACCTAAATAAATATCTATAAAAAAAACACAGTGTACATGCATTTGTAATAAAATAGCTCTTCCGCCTAATGGATTTGTCCTTCTGAGGATGCAATAGTTGTAGTTCTCCCCTAGGTGGATTTGTCCTAATAAAGATGCAATAGTTGTAGTTTTTTACATGTTTCTCTGGTGGAGTGATCTGAAAAGTTCACTTTACATTGCTGTCACTCAGGATTTTGCAGTGCGACAAGGCAGCTGTGGGTTTAAAGGGGATTAATCAATGGTCAGGTGATTTGTTTTGATGAATCAGAATACATGATTTTCGGAACCCATTTGATAACATCAGGTAAACAATCTTCTAACTAAACAAAAGGAAAAGAAAAAGTGTCTCAGTTATAAAAGGTAATGGCTGACTGCTTTTAAAAACTAATAATTAGTTTTAGGTAGTGCACTAACTTTTTAAGAAGTTGTATGCACTTGGTACCAATGCTGAAGACAGTTGCATCTCCTAATGGTCATGTTTATAAGTATGTTATTTAAGTGATGAAGCATGACAAGGTGTGCATTACTGTGGGATGAAAGCACACTTTGGGACGTGAGGTATGAGGCAATGTAGAGTGCCTTACATACCTGAGAAGTGCTGTTATCCCGCAATTCTGTGCACCCTGGTATGCCTTATTGTGATTATTAAATGGCTCCAATTATTTTTTTATTTGAAAAACTGAGTAGTGAGGTTCAAAAAGCTAAGCATTTCTGACTTGCACTGTTGTACTGGAATAAAGCATAACCATGTGATCACATCTGACCAATCACAGATCTTGGTTTCTCTTAGTCATTTTATAATTAAGCAGTAATACATGACATGGCATGCTTTATCATAGGATATTGGCACACTCAGATGCACTGTGAGGCACAAGGCAAAGTTCTAGGGGTTAGAGTAATGAGCTTGGGATATCCAGTAGACCTGAGTTTGATTCCCACAACCTTCACTTGCATACTATGTGACCCTAAGTAAGTCACTTAACCTTCCCAGTGCTCCCAGGTTGCTCCTGAAAACAAGCCTTGAACCTAGTGTGCCTTACCTGGTTACCAAAGAATAAGAAAAAAAGTGCACACCTTAAAGCACTTCCATGATGTCTAACAGCTAGCTAATCTGATACACCTTGTTGTCCTGTTCTCATTTGACCGTGAATCAAATAAAGGTTAAGCTGCTAAGGTAAGCACCTGTGGGTGCTTTTTTGCACGATCCAGCCTCGGATGTGCCATCCCAACTGGAGGTTCCCCCTCCATTACACTTCTACACTTTCATTTTTATGGGACTATCACGCTACTCCTGGAACTTCCTGATTGAGTCCCAGACTTATGTTCTTAATTTTCAGATCATTGGACCACCCACCTTCATAGCTATGGCAGGATACCTGCTGGCTAGGGTCATGTCGAAGTTTAAAAATTCAGATGGAATGGTGTTCCATGGAATTTCTAACAAAAATGGGCCTAATTCTGTGGAATTCCATCAGCAGCAGAATTCTGAACATTTTGAAAGTGGAAATTTTTTCCAGATTAGTAAGCCACAGATTCTTTTTCTGCAATCCACGAAAAAATTATTTTGCTGTTTACGTAATCCATGAAAAAACTATTTGCTAGTTTATATAAAAATGCTTTTCAGAATTCTATGGAATTCAAATTAGAAATTCCAAAAAAGCATTTTGGAAGTGGAATTGCTATTCCGAAGGAATTCTGTCAAGAGAATTTCATATTTGCACAACTATAATGCAGGCTGCAGAGGGGGTATTGATTAATGTGCTAGAATAGCATAACTATTATTTTCAACATTTATTTTGTTTATTCATTTATGTTTGTTTACAGGGGTAATAATTATTAGGTGTGATAAGAATTTATAATAACTGATAGGGTCTGATATCAACTAGACATCAGACCCGATATTCTCCCTTATTAGCTGGTAAAACATCATACGAGGTTGATATGGGCACCCCAGGTTGATGCAGAGAAAGTCACCGCTGCTCCATCAACCACGTAGGAAGCCATCACACTGTCACACTAATTAAAAACAGCTGAGGAAGTCAGACCTGAACAGATATTAAAAAAAAATTTAAATATGGGTGACTGTGATTACACATTTCTTCATACACGCTTGGTGCGTTTTGCTTTTATAAACTCTTTGAAGTCTGCTCTCATTGTTTTTCATAGCAAAACATATGCCCAGGGTGTAAAAAACTCATATCGCACAGTCACCCATACATTGTTCTATATGCAGTATAGTGGTATTGTAAGGATGTGGTTCCCTGCTTATGAACAATTAATAGTGCTTTATAGCTCTGAATTCCCCTCAAGGGCTTAGAACCAAGCTGCATTGATTGAATGAGGCACTTAATTGACCTACAGTAGCATGTCCACCTCAAGCCCCAACCCCTACTTAAAAGGCCTCTTTGAACCCTGCAAGAAATGTGTAATACCTTAGAAGTGCAGAATTGATCTGTCCTATGTGTACACATCAACAAAGCTCTTTTAACTAAAAGGTTTCTTCCAAACTGGAAGGCCAGCATTGTTTATCTGCCAGTGAAATTAGTCGAGTCTCTGATGTTCTGATTCTGTCCCCCGGGCTCAGAGGTTTGAAAAGTAATGACTTACTGCTGGTTTTAAATGGGCGCCTCATTCCCGATATAGTGCCCCAGATGAAAAGAATGAAAAGAAAGAAACAAAAAAATCAATTCTTTGTTTCAAGTGGATTAAATTCCGTGACTGGTTTCAGAAAGTCTTTTTAAGGCCTGGGAGGAATCCAGAATCCAGCCTTAGTATAAAGACATGGAAGGAACGTTTTAATGAAACATTATCAATGATATCATAGATCCATGAAATACATGAGTGTATAAACACCATATACATTTTTATTTAAGCCATAAGGACTGATGTAGGCACAGGAGCCCTATTCACCCTACCAATCCTTATTATAACAAGCATTTGTCAATGCCGAATGTTGTCGCTTGCATTGGCACTGGCAGTGCTAGAGCCAGAGATGCATAATAGGAATGGCAGTGAAGTACTGAAGTGATGCCAACCCCACCCCCACCCTGTAGAGAGCAACAGGCATTGGGGTGTGCCTTTGGGTCGTCAGCTATAACGCTCATGCCATTGTACCTCACCCCACCCTGTAGACACTGACAAGTGTCAGGGTGTGGTTTGGGTCTTTGGGTGTTATACTTGCCCCATTCCATAAGGAAATATGCTGACGTGGGTGCAGTATAGGAGCGTGGGGTGAACTTTGTGGCAGAACACTGCAAGGCACACCACAATGCCTGTCAGTAGCTGCAGGGTGGAGGTGGAATGGCATGAGCATTGCATCCGATGATCCCAAGTGACACCCCTGACACCTGTCAGTCTGTACCGGGTTGGGTGCTACAGTTGGAAACCCTAACACCATAGGCGTGTGGCGGTAGTTTCACTCCACATTTTCAACCTGGGCTGCTTGTCAGGCCACCTCATGAAAAGCGGCACAATCACTTTGTCAGCTGAAAGGTGGTTTTGCACAGCGGCTGTGCCATTTGGCGACAGAGGGATGAAAACACATTTTTGGGCAGGATGTGGAGAATGACAACTGTATTGTTCATGAGGAGGTGTAAAAAAATGGCAACGTTGAAAATCTGGAGTGACAATATGAAATATTGGTGAAGCAATGAGCATGCATACAAACTGCGCAACACACATCCGTAACCCACTTATTTTTGGGAGTTTGTTAGCCACATTTGTAACATAGGCATTTTCGGACCTCCCCTTATGAACAGTGGCACTGCGATTTTGTTAATCTGTCCCAAAAGTTGATTTCCCACAGCGACCACGCCATTGTGCGCTACAGGTGCAGAAACACATTTTGGGCAGGATGTGAAAAATGACAGCTGTACTGTTCATAAGGAGGTGTGAAAAAATGTCAGTGTTGAAAATCTGCCATGGAAATATTGCAAATTTGCAAAGTTAAATGGGTGCATGGAAACTGCGCAACGCACGCTTGCAACACAGTCATTTTATGGATTTTCGGCACCAAATTTTCAACATAGGCATTTTAGGACCTCTGCTCATGAACAGTGTCACCATCATTTCCTCAAATTGTCCTGAAAAGTGATTTCGCATAGCGACCGCGCTATTCTGCGCCGGACGTGCAAAAACACATTTTGGCCAGGATATGTAAAATGACAGCTGTACTGTTCATCAGGAGGTGTGGAAAAATGCAAATTTTGAAAATCTGGACTGAAAATATTACAAATTCGAGAGATTCTGACGTCGTGGAAACAGCGCCAACGCGTATATTAAAACAACGTTTTTTAGTTTCACCAAATTTTCAACATAGGCTTTTTGAGAGCCCCCTCATGAACAGTGGCATTGTCATTTCATTAATCAGTCCTGAAAGGTGATTCCGCCCAGTGACCACGAAATCACCTTTCGGGGCCGATTAACGCCATGACAGTGCCAGAATTCATGAGAAGGGGTCCCAAAAACCCCATTTTGAAAATTTGGTGCCAAAATTCCAAAACATGCCTGAGATATGCATCAAAGTTGAAAAAAACCCTATTTATTCCATTATACAGCTTACCAGCATTTCCTCAGTTCGCGGTTGGCTTTGAAGAGTGCAGACGTGTTCCCAGTCCACCAAAGATTGTCACGCTGTACTCCGGAGGTAATTATGGGGTGAGGGGGGTGTGGGGAAGTAGGCTGCACAGTGGGTGGGCGCGGGAGGCGGGCAGGGAGACCGCAAGGGACAGTTTTCTTTTTTACAGGTTAAAAAAAATAAAAAAATAAACATCGGGGACAGGTTTTTTTTGCAGGGGCTTTGGCACGCTGGGGTGGGCTCCCAGTGTGCCACCTAAGTATTTTCTGGGGTGGATGCTGTAGCCGACGGGAATTGGGCACTCTGCAGCACACAACGAAAGTTGGGAGTGGACAAGAGCTATAGATTGGGCACCCCCTATCACATAACAAATGGAGTGGATGCATTATGCTGGTGGGGAGTGGGCTCCCGTCGGCATCTCTGAGACCAAGGTATGCCAACAGGGGATTGGGAACCCCGTCAGCACACAATGAAAGTGGGGAGTGGGCAAGAGCCAAGGGGGATTGGGCACCCCCCTCGACACATAACAAATGGAGTGGGATGCATTATGCTGGTGGGGAGTGTGCTTCCCCATCGGCATATACAGGGCCAGGGTATGCCAACAGGGGGACTGGGAACCCCCGAAGTTGGCAGTATGCTGCCATGTTAATTTTCTTTTTTTCACCACCAGGGAAAGCATGTCAGGAGGTCCACTGCATATGACGAGCTTAGCTCGCATTGCAGTGGATCTTTCGTTTGATCCCATCACCACATTAGGTATGCACGGTGTGGCGCCGGCATGCAGGCTGATTGGGGAATGAGAGACGCACCTACTGATGCATGCCCTGCATTCGCTCAACAGTGACCGCGCCTCCAAATCTACACTACCGCAGGATGTTGGCAACGCAAGCACGCCAACATAAAAATAAAGGACCAATGGAGAGGTCCGTATTGCTACTATAAACCACCTGCCAGGGTATATCTAACTGCCCACCCCACAGGATAATGTTGCCAACAAGGAGGAAAATAATGTCACAAAATCACCAGAAAACACTAAACTCGGATGAAGAGGGAAGAGGAGAGGAGAGGAGAGGAGTGGAGAGGACAGGAGAAACAAAGGGAATAGGTGGGAGGTCAGGAGAGGAGTTTGCAGAACATGGAGGGCCATGTGCGTGAATTCCTACAGCCTGGGTAACAAAATCCCTGCTCTGGCGGCCTTAATTGCAGAAGCTGACTTGTATATTATAGCTATTACAGAGGCATGGTACAATGGGAACCATGACTGGGACCTAGCTATACCATGATATACTTTGTTCAGGAGAGACAGGGAGGGCAAAAAAGGGAGGAGGGGTGGTTCTTTACATCAAGAAAGGTATAAAGACGGTGGAGGCACAAGGAATGGGGGAGGAAGAGGTGCTGTGTTTCAATCTGGAGACAGGCAATGGCACAGTCAATCATACAGGCATAATCTACAGACCCCCAGCCCAAAAGGAGGATGTGGACAGGGATCTACTGGAAGACAATCATATGATGGCAGCTAAACGAGAGGTGTTGCTGGTAGGTGATATCAATCTGCCAGAAGTTGATTGGAACATCCCAGTGGCTACAACAGCCAGGGGCAGAGACATCCTGGACTCCCTGCAAGTGGTTTACCTCAAGCAGCCAGGGCTTGAGCCAACCCAGGAGGGAGCAATTTTGGACCTGGTTCTAACCAACAGGGGCACAATTTCTGATGTCAGGGTGGGTGAACACCTGCGGTCCAGTGACCATTGCACAGTGTGGTTCAATATCAGTACTGCAACAGCATCATGCCACATGAAAGCAAGGGTTCTGGACTTCAGGAGGGTGGACTTCACAAGGATAGGGGGATGTCTCAGGGAAGTCCTAGCAGAGGGAGAGAAAAGGGGGAAGTTGAGGAACTATGGGTCCCTCTGAAAGAAACCATAATGGAGGCAACACACCTTTGCATTTGGCAAATAGACAAAGGCAAGAGGAAAAGAAAACCACTATGGTTCTTGCAGGAAGTGGCAGGGAAAGAAAGGGCAAAAAAGTTGGTGTTTGGGAAAATATAAGGAAACACAGAGGGAGAAGGACAGGGCAGGACAGTGTATCTAGAAAAGCTAAGGGAGGCAGGGGAAAGCGGTCAGAAGCACCAAGGTGAAGACAGGAGAAAATAGCAAAAGAAGTTAAGAAAGGAGACGAGACTTTCTATAGGCATGTTAGCGAAAGGAGAAAGACCAGGGTGAGGAATGTAAGGCTAATGGGGGGGTGGGGAGTGGAAATGGAAGGAGACCAGGATAAAGCGTCAATCCTGAACAAATATTTCCTGTTTAGTTTTCACAGAGGAAGGGGAAGGGGAAGGAGTACAGCTAAAAATCAGGATTGGGAGGGAGGTGGACAATAATCTGTTTACAGTGGAGAGAGTTCTAAAAGAACTCATAAAACGTGTGGGTAGACAGGGCAGTGGGAACAGACAGGATACACATAGATACATAGATACATAGACAGTGTTGACAGATAAGGGCCTATGGCCCACCTAGTCTGCCCATTTGAGTCTGTAACTTCAGTTTATGTTTTTCTAGAACTCTGTTGCCCCTTACCCCTGACCTCCAGAATTCCTTTATGTCTATCCCACGCATTCTTAAATCCCGTGATTGTTTCAGCCCCCACCACTTCCTCAGGCAGGGTGTTCCACTTTTCCACCACCCGTTCTGTGAAGAAATTCTTCCTCACATTTCCTCTGAATGGTCCTCCCTCCAACTTCATCCCATGCCCTCTAGTCCTGGAACATCTTTTTCACTTAAAAATAGTGTATTCTTGCACCCTGTTCCTCCCTGTAAGATATTTGTATGTCTCTATCATGTCCCCTCTCTCCCCTCCTCTCCTCCAGGGAGTACATATTCAATTCCTTCAACCTGTCCTCATAGGACTTGTGATGCAATCCATGTACCATCTTTGTTGCCCTCCTCTGAATCTTCTCTACCCTGTCTATGTCCTTATGTAGGTAAGGTCTCCAGAACTGTACACTGTACTCAAGGTGGGGCCTCACTAGTCTCTTGTATAGTGGAATCATGACCTCCCTTTTCCTGCTGGTGATGCCCCTGCCTATGCATCCCAGCATCCTATTTGCTTTACCTGCTGCCTTGTCACACTGTTTCCCTACCTTGAGGTCATCAGAGATGATAACCCCAAGATCCCTTTCCTGCTTGGTGCATGCTATGCCTCACCCCAACTGATATATTGTGCCAGGGTTTTTGTGCCCCATATGCATTATCTTGCACTTCTTTGCATTGAATTTCAACTGCCAAACCCCTGACCATTCTTCAAGTTTCTGCAGGTCCCTTCTCATTCTGTCTATACCCTCTGGTGTGTCTACTCTGTTACAGAGCTTTGTGTCATCAGCGAACAGTGAAATTCTGCCTTCTAGGTCCTGCACAATGTCACTGATGAAGATGTTGAATAGGACCGGTCCCAGCACTGATTTCTGTAGTACCCCACTGGTCACTCTTCCCTCTGTGGAGTGACAGCCATTTACCACCACCCTCTGTGTCCTGCTGCCCAGCCAGTTACCTATCCACCACACTACTGTCCTGCCCACGCCCATATTCCCTAGTTTGTGTAATAGTCTTCTATGTGGCACAGTGTCAAAGGCCTTGCTGAAGTCCAGATAGGCCATGTCCACTGCCCTTCCCTGATCCACCTCCCTAGTCACCCAGTCGAAAAATTCAATGAGGTTGGTCTGACATGACCTTCCCCTGGTGAAACTATGCTGCCTTGGATCCTGCAGTCCATTGACAACCAGATGTTCCACCAATCTCTCCTTCGGTTGTGCTTCCATGATCTAGACCCTGCACCCTAGAATATTAAAGGAATTAGGGGAGGTATTAGTGGCACCACTGGCATCCCTGTTGGACAAGTCACTGGATATGGGAGTGGTTCCAGAGGACTGGAGAAGGGCCAATGTAATCCCTCTCAACAAAAGTGGGAACAGGGAGGAGGCTGTAAACTATAGACCTGTCAGCCTGTCCTTGGTGGTGGGGAAAATTATGGAATAAATGCTAAAAGAAAGGATAGTGGAGCACCTTGAGTCCAGTAGAGCACAAGATCCAAGGCAGCACACATTCACATCAGGAAAGCCATGTCAAGCAAATTTGATAGATCTATTTGACTGGGAGACCAGGGAGGTGGATCAGAGGGGAGTGGTGGATGTGGCCTACCTTGACTTCAGCAAGACATTTTACACCGTTCCACATAAGAGGCCTGTGAACAAGCTGGGCAGCCTGGGATTGGGTCACAAGCTGGTGAGCTGGGTTGGAAATTGGTTGAGGGATAGAACACAAAGGGTGTGGTAAACGGAGCTAAATCAGAGGTAGGGAGGGTGACCAGCGGGGTGCCACAGTGATCAGTTCTTGGGTCAGTACTGTTTAATATCTTCATCAGTGACATTGCAGAGAAGTTGGAAGGGGAAGGTATGCCTCTTTGCAGATGACACTAGGATCTGCAATAGGGTACACAGTCTGGGAGGGGTTGAGAAAATGAGAAGGGACCTAGCTAAACTGGAGAAGTGGTCCAGAGTGTGGCAGCTAAGATGCAATGCGATGAAGTGCAAAATCATGCACTTGGGATGCAGGAACCTAGGGGAAGATTACATGATTAGTGGAGAGTTATTAGAAGCCACAAAACAAGAAGGAGATCTAGGGGTGATCATATCTGATGACCTAAAGGTGGCCAAACAATGTGCCAAGGCAGTGGGTAGAGCCTGAGGAATGCTGGGGTGCATAGGGAGGGGCATCACCAGCAGAAGAAAATAGGTGCGCATGCCACTGTACAGGTCATTGGTGAGACCTCATTTAGAGTACTGCATCCAGTTCTGGAGGCCGCATCTCCAAAAGGACATAGACAAGGTAGAGGCAGTTCAAAGAAGGGCAACAAAAATGGTACAAGGCCTACACCAAAGGTCATATGAGGAGAGATTGGAGGAACTCAATATGTATACACTGGAGGAGAGTAGACAGAAGGATGGTGTGATAGATACCTTCAAGTACCTAAAGGGAATAAATAAGGTACAGGAAAGCATCATCTTTCAGAAAAAAAGATGCTGTAGAACAAGAAAGCATGACATGAGACTGGAAGGGGGTAGACTAAGGGGCAACGTGAGAAAGTACTTCTTCATGGAAAGGGTAGTGGAGGCATGGAACAGCCTCCCAACAGAGGTGGTGGGGGCAAAGACAGTGGCGGAATTCAAGACTACTTGGGATAGACACATGGGAACCCTAGTGGTTCAAAAGAGGAAGTAAAGTCAGAGATAAAGTAGGATCTGTAGCATTTCTAGTAGGTAGGGAATAAAGGCAGACTGGATGGGCCCCTTGGTCCTTATCTGTCATCAAATTCTATGTTTCATAATTAAAATGGTGCTAATCAAGCATTATTTTAATTTAAAAACAGTAGCAGTTCTAGGTGAATGGAACTGATCGCAGTGTTTGGTTTACACTAGTGGTCTATTCCCTTCAGGATAAGGACTGCTAGTGAACCAAATGAAATGCAGGGTTGGGCCAGCAGCGTTCAATGAGACTTATATTTAAACAATAACCAGGCATCTCCTAGGGATTAATGCCCTGCTGGGAGGTGTTGATGGCCTGAGGCACAGCTGAGTGCCATTAACCCCAGCAAGGGTGTTCAGCCCATAGAAATGCTCAGTTGCAAGGATATTACTATGATTATAAGTTCAATGGTGTTAGTAACTGAAAATTAGTAATTAAAAAAAAAGAGAATTTGCACACCTGTACTGCTCTGAACAGTACCAAACATTTTTTTTATTTATTTAATATGCTTTTTCCTCTCTTGCCAGCCAGTCCCCATCAGTCTTACCCACTCACCCAGCACCCTCACCCCTTTCCCCAGGATTTATCTCATCTCCTACTGACACCCTGGATTAACTCCCAGGGTGGGGCCTTTGGGAGGGGGCTCTAATCCCGATGGAGATGTGGTTGGTGTTTCAGAGCAGAGTGCCTCAATCAGCAATGGGGGGGGGGGGCATGCAGTGAGGGGCAAACGTCCTCCTGCAGCGTCTGGCCTTTTCCGGTTTCTGTCCCAGACCCTGTAGGACACCGAGAAGAGCCCTTGATGTGTATTGCATGTCAGAGCATGTCGATATCCTCCCTGACTCTGCAGCTCCACCTGAACTGCCATCTGTGGTCACCAGGTGGCAGCAGCACAGCAGAGTTCATCTTCCCTCCCTCCCCAATGTGGGAAGCATCCTCTGGGATGCTCAGGGCACCTCCCCCAGCTGGCCCTCTGACAACTCGGATTATTCCCAAACTCAGGTCATCAGTGCCGTGAGTGGTAGCACTGCCACTGGGCCAGCGGGCTGGTGCTATACTGGGAATTTCTAAGTAACTAACTGCCTTGTACATTTCTAAGTGATTAACACAACAGCCAATCAGATTGTGTGTAGCACTCATGAAGAAATACTTATACTTAAAAATATATATAACTCCCATCCAAAGCTCTGAGCACTTTGCAGTAAATTGCAAGGCTAAGATGAATACGGTGCAAAACATACAAAAGTCGGTAAGGCAAAGTATCTATAGAACTAGTAGCATGTAGCTGGGGTTGTTTTTTAAATCCAGTCTGCAAAGGCACCAAGCAAATTTCTACTGTATTGAGAGGGTACATGAATTGAAATACCTATGGCTACTCCTTGCCTGCTACCTCAGTTATGACAGCCACGTCAACCTAACTATTAAGAAAGCACATCAAAGACTCAGTATGCTCTATAGTGTCAAACCATACCTTAACAAGGAATCTAAGGCTATCCTGGCCTGTAGTTTTATTCTACCTTTGTTTAACTATGCTGCGCTAGTCTTTACCCCATCTGTATCCCAGAAAAATCTCAACAAGCTTCGCAGCACCTATCACAACACCATACACTTTTTCTCAGGACTCCCCAGGCTACTCACCACTGTGACCTATACAGGCTAACCAGCTGGCCCTCCCTTGAAAACTGTTTTAACAGCAAAATTCTTACCTTCTTCCATAAACTCTCACTTGGCCTCCTTCCTCCCAGTATCACATCACTCTTCCCTAAGACAGTTCACCCTACGACCACCAGGCGATCCATCTGAAGCCCCCTCCTTTTCTGTTCCCTTCTGCTGCACTTCCCATGGCCAACACACCATATCATTTAAGGGTCCTAAACTCTACAACTCACTTCCCCATGATCTCCGGGAATGTCCCTCTACTTATTCCTTTAAGTGTAACCTAAAGAAGCACCTCACTTCCATTTCCTCCTGCAGGTGTCCCCCTCCTTAAATCTCCTTGCCCCCTCCCAATCTCTCTCATCCATCCCCCCCCTTACACTTATGTTTTTTGGGGTATTTTGCCCCACCCACACCAGCACTTTCCCATCAGCACTTTGTTTCGCCTTGTTTTTGTATTATGAATTGTGCACCATACCACCTTTTGTTAAAAAGTTGGTTTTATTCTGTACCAAATGTTCTCTGTATCATTGTTAGTACTCCATACCATTGATTGTTAAAATGTTGCATTTCTTGTTTCTGCACCTCATGTGCTCTGTATCGCTGATTGTTATACCCCCTGAATGTATTCGCTCCCCTTGTTTTCTGTTACTCTCATGTTATCTCTGTTTGTGATTTAAACTGGACACTTGTGAAAATGGGCATTTATGCTCACATGCCTTTCCAGTATAACAAATAAACTGAAACTGAAACTGAACTGAAAACAGTTTCCACAATGCACTATCTACAAATGGCAAAAAAAAATCTTGCTAAAGTAATGAGTGGCTGTCAAAGGGAGATACAGGTACAGGGTGAGAAGCTCATGAAGGTAGCCTAGTTTCCAGTCCACAGAAAGGGCACTACCACTGTGTTGTTCTTTTTTCTTACATCTAGACCCCTCAGAGTCATTATTCATGCTAATCCCTGCTGCTGATGTTTTTGAAGTCCAGTTCTTTTATGGAGTTCATTAACGTGTTCTTACTAACTCAGTGATGCGAAACATTTCACTGGTTATATGACAAGTGCTATGAAACCCGCTTTTGCTCTTGCAACAATCAGGAGCCAGACTGTATTTTTCACATAGAGGTTTTTCTCCCTGGGCTGCAGGCAGGCAGCTATCAGCCATGTCCCTGCTCCCCCTGACTCTCACGAGTCTCCCCCTGCCGCCAGTGAGTCCTCTAGGGATTATCCCCCATGGCAGGGACTGGAAGGGGTGGCCCATCCTCCCTCCAGCACAATGTATCCAGATGTCAGTGGGCAGTTGACACTGCAGGCCAGAGGAGATCAGACATGTCTTCATGAAGCCCACGCCAGCCCCTTTTCTGTCCAATCCCTTGAGCCATAGTGGTACTTAAGCACGTGCATGCAGAGGCACGCATGCACTAAGGAACCACGCCACCCCCCTTCCACTGAGTCATTCGCTTTCTCCACTACCCCCGGGCCTCCACCCATCAGCAATCAAAGACTAAACTGGCCACCCCTCCTGGGGAAAGGAAAGCAGTCCCTGGGATGCTCAATCCTCTCCCCTCCAGCCAATCCCCAGCAACCTGAGCCCATTTCCGAACCTGGGTCACTGGCGTGGCAGCACCTGAGGCATAAGTGCCTTAGCCCTCTCTGCCACTGGACCGACCCTGGAGCCAGGTTTTTAAAAAGAGTGGTCTGTAGACTAAGGGCCTGCAGTCATCACCGTTACTTGTGATCTGGTCATACTCTGTTGCTGTAGTTTAACATGACATCCTCCATTACTGCAAAACAAATTACAGTTCACATCAGGAGGACTCAAATATCACAACATTTCCAAAAATAAGAATTTCTGCACATTCAATTCCTTTATTATGAAAAAACTGTGGTATGAAAACAGGCTCAGAGCTCCTTCGATTTTGTATGGCTCTGGTGTCAGCCAAAAGTAAAAGAGGACAATTATTGGGCATGGGGGAAGGGTGTTTACACAACATGATTTTCACCTGCTGCCTTACCACCTTGGAGTCTAATCCTGGCAGATCTCAGAAGCTTAGCAGGATCAGGCCTGCTCAGTATTCAGATGGGAGACATCCAGTGGACACCAGATGTTAGAAGAAGGGGTGTTGATAGCTCTGCAGGGGGAACACTCTCCCCTTGCTAACAAGTAACCATACTGATGCCCAAGAATGGTATTCGGGGGCCACTGTGCTTTTATGAGGTGTCATCTTTCACATGAAACATTAAACTGGTGCCCTGTTTGCCTGTCCTGGTAGCTGCTGAAGATCCCACAACACTTCTCAAAAAGTCTAACGGGATTACCCTAGTGCCCTGGGCAAATCTCCCCCATTCTGTACTGTGCCGTTTCCAGCAATATCTCACATTTTGGCTACAGTATTCAAAAGGATGGCAAAGTGGCTGGGTTAGCCAGGGCAGCATTTCAATTTCTTTCCTAATTTAAAAAGAAACCAAGACATTGGTAGCAGAGGACGTTCTGACTGTCTTTTATACCTCAGCTTCTATACATTCTGAAACTGCAGCATTTATTGCAACCCCCTGTCCCTTGCGCATATGATTTTTCAGTTTTTCATTGCATACTCAAAACTACCCACATTTTTCATTGCATGCCATGAAATACAATGTGCCTTGTGTCACAAATTCGCTCAACCAGTCAGCCCTCTACTCCCAAAGTGCCAGCCTCTGAGCATATGATTTGTGGACAGTGAACAGAACAAGGTAACCCTCTTGTCTGTTTTGTGGGTTCAAGTCACCGTAGTCTCAAGTTCTGGAGGGATTCAAACTAATAACCTCTTGTTAGTGTACTCAATTATCAGGCTCAGATAATTCTGTCTTCGGGGGGCCAGATATCTTTGCCTACGTGCACTAACCAGGTCTACAAAATGAACCCTTAGAACGCTATGCAAGACCCTCAGAGAACTCTATCCGTTTCCCAGTTTGGTATATCAGTGAGCCCATACACAGTGTTAACTGTAACCTTTAAAAGCTTCACTTAAATAAAAAGAAATGTCAAGGCACTCCAGGCAGATTCCATTTTAAAATATATATCTTTACTTTAAAATAGGAAAAACAGAAAATATTACAGAACAAAATATCCCAACACATACAGCCTTAAAACAAACAGGTTTGAAGTGCAAGCTCCTATAATACAGACATTCAAACTGGTGTAATCTAATATATGCATTACATGCAAAGGGTCAGAGGTTTGATTCCAGACAACAACAGATGTCTTATTTTACTTCTTCATGGAAAGGGTGGTGGATGGCTGGAACAGCCTGCCAGAGGAGGTGGGGGGGCAAAGACTAGGGGGCTTCAAGCATGTGTGGGGCAGGCACAGGTGCATATTAGGTAGAGAGAGATGGGCGAGGAAGTGACACCTATGACCAACTAGGGTGAGTGGTGATGGAATAGGCAGGGACAAGATGCAGACTGGATGGGCCTAAAGGCCCTTTTCTGCTGACAAAATCTGTTTCTATGAGCATCAGAGATGCCGTCATATTCACGTCCAGTCCCACAATTTGCAACTTGTACTGGCCTATTACTCATTGTCTTTTTACAGTACAGTGGACTTATACAAGAGTGTGATATAGCAGAAGTATAATGAGCCCAATATTTGTTCTGTTATTACCTAAAAGGGTTACTTTTGTGCAATAATTATAGAACAAAAAGTATGACATCCTTTTTATGTTAACTCTAACAAACCTGTAATCCTGATATATAAGCAATTCCGCGGGTCACTGTTTTTTGTTGTTGTTTTTTTTTTTTTTGCTGTGAATGAAATCTTTCCCAGCATGCAGCTCACCAAAACACAGCCCACAAAAGTACTTTTTATATTTTAATAGATGTTAAAATCGTAGTTTTAGTAAAATTAGACCTTACAGGACTAAAACATATTAATGGTATTGAACAAAATGTGAGGAAGAATGTCTTCATTCTTCATAGAAAGGGTGGTGCACAAGTGGAACATCCTGCCAGAGGAAGTGGTGGGGGTGGAAACAATCATAGGATTTAAGAATGCATGGGATAGACACAGGGGAATCCTGGAGGTCAGGGGTAAGGGGCAACAGACTTCCAGAAAAATGTAAAGAGAACTTACAAGCTCAAATGGGCAGACTATGTGGGCCATAGGCCCTTATCTGCCGATAGTGTCTATGTATCTATGTAACAATTTGATCTCACTGCTCCACCACCATGCAGCCTTCAAGTCACTTGAAGAAATATCACAATGCTGCGACAGTAGAAGGGATAGGCCTTGGGTGAGTCACTTCAGTTTAGTTTTGGTATTTGTTTTGCCAAGGAAATAAACACTGTTTGCACCTGTGCATTGGTGCTGTTGTGTATATGAGCACTGGAGATGCTGAGTCTGTTCTCGTTGGCTGTTGGATTGAAGTGGAGTGGTAAGTTTGAATTATTTTGTGTTTCCCTGTGCTCCCCACACTCCTGTGCTTTGAGACAGAAACCCCTCACCCTTTGACTGCTTTGTTATTAATAGTGTCACTTTATATTATTTTAAATAATATAAATGAGAACAGTAAATTTCATTATGACTGTGCAGATTTAATTACATTTTTATTTTTGCCCTACCAACATTTTCATTGCATATATAATTTTAAAGGATACAGATATTAAAACTAACATATTATATTTCTGATCAGGTCATAGCTGCTAAACTCCAAGCACTGCATCAGAATTATGAAATGTAATTGTTGCCTAAGAATCGTTTAGTTTGATAGTACTGTTATACATTAGCAGTAACAATTGCTTAATATCTAACATTGTGTTCTTTAATATGATTGTTTGAGTTCTAAATATATCGAAAGTATCAGGTCTTGTTTGAATGCTAAACCAAAAGGTAGCTAATTCAGAAGGAGATTTCTCTGGCTTTTTTGATAAAGTTCTTAAAGTTCTTTCATTTAGAGCAGACAGGTATAGTTCATGATGGCAGTTCTTCCCACTCCTTATATACAGATAGATTAGGGATAGTCAGGCCCAAAAAGATCCTGACCCTTTTTATCAGGATCAGGTTCCAGGCCAAAGTCCTGATAAGTTCTGATTAGTTCTGATTCAAATCAGAACCTTTCCGCAATGAATGTTTATACTGAAAACAATTACTAAATGCCCTAAAAATAAAAAAATATTTTGCGAACTTGAGTGTGTTGGTCTGTGAGTCTAACTCCATTCTACCCATTTTTGTTTTGCTCAGTCTCCCATTTTTCCCTGCTGAAGAGATGTCCCTTGTGGTCCACAGGCTTGGATTTACTGATGGATCAACAGAAGGATGCCATCCCCATCACAAAACATACATTCTCATAGTCCTCTGATCTGCTGACCGTCTCACAGATTAAATGCATTTCCTTCACCCAGTATAATTCAGTATGCAAACTCTAGTCCTTTTATGCAGTAGTGCTGACACCCATCCTGCCCTTATATGTACATCCCTGGCCCCCTTATGCATAAATACCCTTGCCCTACTAAAGAAACATTCCTATCCACATCAGAAGACACCCACTCTGACCCAGTACACACATATCTACCCCCATCTGATGAAATGTCCCCTATCCCAGTATATGCAACCCTGTTCCCTTTCCCAATCTATGCCGACAGCCCCGCCCCCCAGTGCAGTACCTAGGGAAATAAAAGTTTTATACCAGAACCTGTTTAGACTCCTCTTTGTCACTGTCCCTCCCTACTTCAGTGGTTCTTCATAAAATGCATAATAATAGCAAACATATTATAGCAGGACTTAGTTTGTTCATTTAAACAGAGCACAGCAATTTATTTTGAAACTGGTGACCATGAAGGAACATAACAAGGCTAATTTTGCGGTGCCGCCCAGGGGAGGGGGCACAAAGGAGAAACTGCATATACTGGTAAAACACAGTAATCATAACAAAAGGAAAGGTTTAACTGTACATTCTCGTGCAGGTACAGAGTAGACAAAATCATACAATAGGATTTCATTCCTTCATTTCATTTCATTTTTATTGGTTATACTGGAAAGGCATGTGAGCATTGCTGCCCATTTACACAAGCGTCCAGTTACATACAACAATTATGAGACATGACATGGGCTTAAACATTTAACTAACAGCGAGGGTTAATCAAATGGTACATAAATTTAGGATAATGTAGCCTAAAGGGCAAACCATGAACTAGCCTTGGTGAATTAACAAATACAGGTGACAATAAGCATTCAGTGAAGGTTTAACAATAATACAACAGTGGGAAACAAAAACATTTAAATGCAATCTAAAAACTAGCCTAGGTGGATTAACAATACTACAAGTGCTAGAAAGAGAGGGTAAGTGCCTGAGCTGGATAACCAGAGAATGAGGGTAAAAAAGTGAAGAACAGGAGCCAGATTAGGGCTGTGAGCAGGTGCGGGTGAGAAAGAAATGTCTCCTGATATTGTGTTTGAAGGCATTTGTGGAGGGACAGAGTTTTAGTTCCGGGGAAGAGAGAGTTGAAGAGCTTGGGTCCCATAAAAGAGAGTGTTTTCTGGCCTTGAGTGGTCCAGCAGAAAGGAACAGTGAAAGAGAGAGTGGAGGACAGTCTAGTGGTCCTGGTGGTGGTGGCTGTCTGGAAGAGAGAAGGGAGGCAATCAGGGAGCAGTCCACGGGAAAGTTTGAAGAAGAAGGTGGCCATCTTGCAGTTGAGGCGGGCCTCAAGGGAGGACAGACTGGTAAGCTTATAAAGGGCAGACCTCCTAACAATTGGCAATATTTGGTGTTTGTAAGTTTTCATTTGTTGCTTAAAACTCTTCCCTTCCCGACGGGGACAGTAGGTGTGCATCCCCGCGACATCTCTCCCATTTCCAGACCACTTTGTAGTCACTTGCAAAGTCTGACTGCTTTTCTTGGGTGTGGTTGATGCCGACTTGACTCACTCCACAATGGATTTGAATTGCAAACCTACAAAGTATACAGTAGCCTGACTGTGTGTAAAGTGTGCCTGCTGTGGAGTGATACATAGCATGGCACCTTTTTCACAGTTTGATTTTTCGTTCCCTCCCACACAATGGCCACCGTATCAAATATCTGCACAGAACTGAGACTCGATGTCTCTAACTTCCTTGCCTCCCATGGAGGATGGGCTGACTTCGTGCAGGACTCAAGTCAATCCGAAAACCCTATACTGGGGATCTCAACCCAGTACTGTGAGACGAGACAAACTGTCAATAAGCGACATGCCGAAGGGCTGTTGGTTGCAACTCTCTATGCTGCTCTGGAAGCCTCCGAAGCGAGGTTTCGAACCCTTGATCTGCAGATTTTGTCTCTTAAGCAAGAGATTGGTTTGCAGGAAACAGAATGTATTAGACTGCAGCAGAATTTGGAGTCTAACTCCAGACTTTGCGTAATGAAAAGAAATCACTTTTGCATCATTCAGCACAGGCTGGAGAGCAAGAAATCTGTATGCTGAAGCAGAAGTGTGAAAGTTTGAGACAGGATAAGGGACAGGCTTTGAACATGAATGACTTGTTAAGTAGAGCAAATGAACAGTTGAGTGAGGAGATGGGAGAGCTACCGGACGAGATAAACCAGGAACGTAATGACTTAGAAGTGGCTACTAGGGACAAACGCGAATTGAGCGCCGCGTATAGAGTGTTGCAGAAACAAATGCAAGATGAGGTTGATATGGATGTTGCAAATGTGAATAATGCAAAATGTGAATCCAAGATGGTGAAACTGCGCCATCAGTGGGAGGTTCTGGCTGGACATGTTAAGGAGAAGGGAGGCATAGCCCCCGGCTTACATACGTCATCTGAAGGGGAGGTCTCAGATGACAACATTTCTCAGTACAATGCCCAGTCACACCCCTACTATGGCCCAGAAACCCCACCCAGCCATCCACAACATGGCGGGTCCCCACTATGCGCACACCATGTCATACGTCGTCGACATCGTGATGCACATCATGGGAGATGCCAACATGGCGGCCCCCATGATAGGGGGGAGCAGGCCCAAGCCTGGTCCCGACGGCACCACCAATAGCCATTATTAATGTGGAAGACAGGCAAGAGATACAGAGAATGATTGATAATGCGGTGAATAGTGTGCCCATTCCGGAGAGGAATAAGTGAGTTTTAAAAGGCCAAATCAGGCAGCTTATTCATGAAACTAGTACTCAGGAGGGCATAGTCCACTTGGTAGTGGAGGCTGCAGCTCAGGCAGCCCTGGATGGTGCCCAAGGAAACGTACATCCACCTGATCACCCCACTAATCCCCTACAAATGGCCTACTCTGTTCAGCAAATAGCTGACAGCATTGGGTGGATGAGCCTGTCTGACAACCTCAGCTGCCACTTGGAAAAGGTGCATGCCAAATGCGAGATGCTTAGCCTCACTGCAGAATATCAAGTCCAAATACTACGCCAAACTATCGAGCCTGGCTTGTGGGCCAAACTCCACAATGCCATCCGCCAGGACGGTAACGCCACCTTTGATGAGGTTGCAGCTGAACTCATTTCTGCACACCGCCCAGGTGTAGTAGGAGTGATGCTTGCATACCCTGAAAAACAGAAAGCAAAAGAAAGTCCAGCGACCAGAGACTCTGGATGGCCTAGCGAGCAAGAAAACACCTTGCCCAAGAAGCTGCAAATGTGGACCATATCAAATATAAGACCCTGTTCCTTAGGAACATGATCCCTGCAGTGAGAGAAAAAGTACAGCCAGCCACTTATCCCTCCATGGAAAGGTTTGCCGATATTCTTCAGAAAACCGAGAGAGTTTATCAACTCTACATCCATGATCTGGGCTCTGGTTCCAAGAAAGTAGCCACCGTAGAGCCTACTCAAGAGGCCGTGACGCACTACACGGTGGAAGGGTAGGCCCAACACAAACAGCCCCTCCCCGCAGACAACCAACACCCCCAACAGGCACAACAACAACCACAACAGCAACAGCAGCAATGGGGTGGGAACCGGAACTATCACAAAAACAAAAAGCACCATAAGAATAAGGGCAAACAACAACAAAGACCAGGCCCTTCGTATAGGGAAATAGCCGAAGAAAATCAGAAGTTTAGAGAACTCCTGGGGCAAGTGCGCTCTGTAGCGGATGCCATTCCTGTTCAGTCCCTTGCAGCCATACAACCAGGAACCCAGGCCCCAATGGGCCATGGTGATACCAGAAGTACAGGCCCTCAGGCCCAAACAGGCCTGAACCCAGAAGCACCTCCCTACATAGCATCAGTGCAGCATAGTGAAGTGGTTCAGAGGAGCCAGGCCCAACCTCTCCATGCTTCCTCCAGTACAGATTGACAATTACAGGCCCCAGTCTGAATTGTAAACAAGCTGGTCTTGAATACAAATGGATAGCCCTGCACTGAGGCAGAGGTTGGGGGCCACCTACTTACAGTGTTATTGGATACAGGCGCAGCTATGTCTGTATTACATGATGACTACCTGGACACATCTCCTTGGTCCACCAGACGGAGGACCAACATGTCAGGAGTAGATGGTACTAGGTTACCTGCATACCACTCTCTACCTCTACCGGTAGAGTTAGGCCATCTAAAGGCCTCACACACCTTCCAACTGATGGTATTGCATGATCATCCTAGTATCATTGGAATTGACTTCCTTGCACCACATGGCTATGTGGTGGACCTAGCTAATGTGCTATTGATACAGATTCAGGACCAATATCACACTATCTTGATCCCTGACTCACACGTTGTGGCAACAATATCTGCCAACAACAAGGAGTATGATGTCATAGATTTGTTCAAGAATCATGAGCTTTTTTCCAAAGCTCCTACCCATTTTGCAAAGGCATCTGGAAGCATTTGCTATCAACAAGCATGACTGTGGCAGAATGCGCACTGTCATTGAAGTGCTAGGCCCGGCACATGAGAGGCAGAGGCAATACCCTTTTCCATCTGAGGCCTTGCCTTCTCTCAGAGAAACAATAAAATCACTCCTCAGCCAAGGGGTAATCAGAACATGTGTTTCTACTGCCAGCTCCCTAGTGTGGCCCGTGAAAAAACCCACAGGTGCCTGGAAACTTACTATTGACTACAGGAAACTGAACCAGGTCACCCCCAGTTGTGCTCCAACTGTGGCATCTGCACCTGATGTGCTACGACTTTTGACCCCTGACCTGAAATGGTTCAGCACCCTGGATATTTCCAATGGTTTCTGGTTACTGCCATTGGCTCCTAAAAGTCAATATAAGTTCACCTTCACCTTTGAAGGTAGACAGTACACGTGGACCTGCTTACCACAGGGATTCCATAACAGCCCGTCCCTGTTCCATCTGCACATGATGGACATCCTTGAGGGTTTCTCTACTCCCCAGTGCAGTATGTGGACAACCTGCTATTGGTGAGTGCCATGCAGGAACAACACTTGGATCTCCTGGACAAACTATTGACTCTCATCCAGAGAGCAGACCTCAAATGTAACCCAGCAAAAGCACAGCTACATCAGAAAAAGGTACTCTTTCTGGGTCTAAAACTAACTGACCAAGGCCACAGCCCTACCTGGAAAAAGATACAAGGATTGCAAGACTTGCCATTGCCTACAAGCGTGGCAACTCTTAGAAGGTTTCTAGGTATGGTAAACTATTCCAGATATTTCATCTGTGATTTTGCACAGAAGGCTGCTCCTCTGTATGAGCTACTGAAAAAGGACATTCCTTGGACTTGGGGTCCCATACACACCCAGGCTGTGATGTCACTGAAGCAGGCCTTGGCCTCCTCCCCAGCTCTGGTTAACCCCAATCCAGCACTACCATTCCATCTGGAATGTGCCACCTCTGATATTGCCATGTCAGCAGTGCTGGCCCAGAAGGTTCATGGTACTCTGAGACCCATTGCTTATGCATCACAGCTCTTGACCCCGGTAGAACAGAAGTACAGCCTTTGTGAAAGGAACCTTCTGGCCACCTACTGGGCTGTCAAGCACTTTCTGTATATCATTGGGTACTCTCCATTGACTATTAACACCAACAACACCCCAACTACTTTTCTGCTATCAGACAGAGTGAAGGGTGGGTCAGTCTCTAATACCAGGCTGACACACTGGTCACTTCTTCTCCAGGATAGAGACATACAGGTACACCCAACCAAAATTCCATCTATGCTGGCACATGGACTCCTTTTCCAAGGAGAACTCCATGACTGTACACTACAGTCACCTGATCTTCCAGATCCAGGTCCTTTCCTCCCTGCCATGCCACAAATACTTGAGAGCACCTCTTTGTGTCATATTTTTACAGACAGTTCAGCTTTCTACTATCAGGGAGAACAAATTGCAGGGATGGGTATCTTAGTGATTTACCCCAGTGGTAACACTGTTAAAATCTCTAAGCGCTGTAGTGTAGCATCATCACAGTATGCAGAGATGGCAGCGGTGGCCTGTGCCCTCGAGTTCATCCAGCATGGAACCAAGGATACCATTATATTTTCAGACTCTAACTGGGTTTGTTGTTCCCTTACAGAATTTCTTCCTTTCTGGCAGAAGAACTCTTTCCTCTCTTCTGATGGCAGTCCAGTGAAGCACAAAGAACTGGTAATATACATACATTCACTGGCGCAGAGATTTGCACACAGACTCTATGTGCACAAACTCAAAGCTCATTCTCTGAACGACCCCTATCATGCCTTCAGTGACACAGCAGACACCCTTGCCAAGGAAGGGGCCCGAGGGGGGGACACATGGATGATGGATCATCCAGAGGCCAATGCAGCCGTACACATTGCAGCAGTCAGGAAAAAACCTGAACCTTTTTCCCCCTTGGACCTCTCAGCAGTCCAACACATTGATACTGAACTCAAAGAAGTGTTCAGGTTCCTTGACAAGAGCACCGAAGAGAAACTTCCCACACGTAGCCCCTACCGGAGGCATGAAGGTAAGTTACACTTGTCACCAGATGACAAGCTCATCTGGTACCAGCCAAGTTGTGGGTGGTCCCCAGACACCTTAGGTCTGAATTCTTACACCATATGCATGATACACCCACTGGTGGACACCAGGGAGTGGAAAACACCCTCCAGAGGCTCAAGACCACTGCCTGGTGGCCTGGTGTCACCAAAGATGTTAAATAGTACATAAATAACTGCCCTGTTTGTGCACAAAACAACCCCATTCCCACCAAATGAAATGCCAAACTCCTACCACAAAGATACTCTGGCCCTTGGCATGCCATACAGATTGATTTCATTTTTCCCCTGACCAATACCAGCCGAAATAATAAGTATGCTCTTGTGGTAACTGATCTTTTCTCTAAGTGGGTCAAAGCTTTCCCCACTAAGACATGCACTGCTAAAACCACTGCCAAAATCCTGGTTGAACAAATTTTCTCCAGGTGGGGCCTACTTCTCAAGGTAGACTCAGACAAAGGAACCAGTTTTACAGGTGAGTTGATGAGAGAATCCCTTGAACTCCTTGGAGTTCAACAGAAGTTCTACATACCCTACCACCCTCAATCTTCAGGTCAAATAGAGAGAGTCAATGACAGATTAAGCAAATGCTTTCCAAATTTATTGAGGATAATCCCAAAACTTGGGATTTCCTATTGCAGTTACTCCTTATGGCAATTAGGGGCACACCCTCAGCCACCACCCAGTTGACACCCTTCGAGGTGATGACTGGACAACAAATGAGATTACCTGAACACCTCTTGTTTGACCTACACACCCCCACTGCAGACCACGTGTCTGTAGATCAATATGTGGAAAAACTCAGAAAAGACCTCATACACACACACACTTGTATGCTGCCAATTGCAAGGGCAAGGCCCAGCAACAGTCCAAAATACAGTTTGACAAACATGCCCAAGAAGTGGATTGGCAGGTTAGAGATCAGGTAATGGTTCTCCAATTTGTGCATCCCACATACTCCTTCTCCAATAAGTGGGAAGGCCCTTACCCCATTGTCAACAAGATCAGTCCGCCAGTCTACCAAGTTAGACTCCTGCAAAACAATAAACTGACTGACAAATGGTTACATGCAAACCAACTAAAACTGTATAAAGGAGTTTAATTACTTTTCCTCACCCCATTGGGTGGAATGGTACTAAGCTACTAATGTTTGATTTTGCTTTTCAGACTCATTGACAAGATGGCTATCTTGTTCCATTTTCTCCTCAACTCAGGAGTTATCGCCTGCATCCAGGGCATGGTACCGAACCTCCTACCACACCTTGATCATCCAGCATCTGCTCCAGAGGGAGTATCCACCAAAATACCTGATAGTTTGATTACTGTCCAGGAAGGTTCTGACACTTACCTCACTGCCTCAGTTGTTGCTCCTGATAAATCTACCCTACAAATTGAGTGGCAAACCACATCGCCAGGACAAATTCTCCCTGTGGCCAAACTTTCCAAGGGAACTTTCCAGGGTTGGCCCAATGCTAAATTATCCCCAAATGGTTCTCTGTCCTTGCTGCAAACTGCTCTTAGACATTCTGGTTGATACGATATCACTGCTTTAATTGATCCTTTGTATTGTAATTCTTTTTCTAAGGACTCTGCTCAAAAATTTTGTGATGTACACAACATGGCCTCTGCTGCCATGTACCTCTCTGTACTACCACCCACTGATAAACAGCTTTTGGAATGTCCAAAGCATACCCCTGGTCCCTGCAGTGGGCTCACAGCCACTGTTTTGCCTGGTTCACTGATTAACAATTTACAATTTATGCACATACCTGTGTTGTTTAATCTTACTTACTGGAATATGAAAGAATTTGGTATGTGTCACAATACTAACACTTCAGCCTTTTATAGTACGTTATTGCTTGACAGTTTAGCAGCATTTCAGATTCGTACTCAAGACCCTATTGTCGGGGTACACACCACCGAGCATAGAGGCAACTTCAGGAGAAAACCAAATCCTGATGATCAAAGTCATAAACGTAATACACATGAAGTTGACAGTTCTGATGCCACTGGTGCAACAGGCACCGTCACAGGTCTCTTTGGTACAGCTATGTCTATCTGGAATAAAGCAGACATTGCTGCTATCAAATCTCATTCAGCCACATTTCAGACTGGTTTGGTAAATAATATACTAACCCCATTATTGCATGGTGTGGATGGCCTTAGTCAGGAAGAAAGATACACTGTTTACAATATGCACGTCATTACTACGGCAGTTACTGATTCTAAAAACAAGATTAATGCACTCATTGCACAGAACAACAAAGAAGCAGATAAACAATACATTGCTAGAGAAATTCTCTGCTCAGCCTATGGCTCTTAAATAATCACTACCATCAACAATCTCTTCCGTGATTTAGAATCTGGAAGAATCCCTGATATAATACATGACAGACGTATTTCAAAATGCCATTGTCCACGATGTAAAACCTCTGGCTGTATTGCTATGTGTATGCAACAATCTCTAACTATTCCTCTTTCCACAGCTAGGAATTTGGGTTTTGTGACCAGGCACCCTAATACTGGTCCCTATTTTACTTCTAAGAAATGTTCTATCAGAGATACAATGTTTGTTTCTTTTACTGTCTCTTTACCATGCTTTGATCCCACTACAGCCTTGTTCAACAAGCTAGCATTAGTACATTTGGTTGGGCACCTTGATGATGACATCTACAGAGAATGCTTGGACTTACCTCCTCTACTGGTCTTCCATCCTTTCCTGGACGCCTGGGTCGCTCCACGCCTACCAGACAGAGACTAGAAACAGTACTTACTTGTGTCGATGTGAGGTATTTGATGCTATTAAACCTGTATGTGGTTATTCTCCCGACAGTATCAACTGGTCCTTTTCCATGGACAATGATATCAGCACAAACGACACTGCCTTTTCGGACTCAACATTGGCTCCAGATAAACTCTACCAGTCTTATTAAGATGAGGTTCATCGCCTGTCAACACAGATCTCCAAGACAACCTACACCTGCCCAATCCAGCTGCAAAAGTGGAGACTCCCTACGGATAAGATGCAGCACAATTCTGACGGAGAGTACTGCGTGGTAACAAATTATAAGTCATGCACATACGGAAGTGAGACATGTGTTGTTGATTTCCCCAATTTCTGTTTTGTCCCCCACCAGATGTCTGTCATTGGATACACCGTTATTACCCCTGTCCGCCTTATGGATGTGGACATCATTGATGGTAACCCTGATTATCTGCTTACCCTTTCTGAATATCTCCCTTATTTTAATGTACACATAGATCCTCTTTCACTTACATTAAAATCACTTTTAGAAAGAAAAGATACCCACCTCATCCACATCAGCAATAATATGACCCAAGCTAATGAAGCTATCCTTTCATTGATTAATGATGGTGATATGAATGATGCATTAACTAACACTTGGTTAGAGATTACTTTTAAAGGTTTTGTCATTATTCAAGCATTTTTTATATTTTTTCTTGATTATTATGCTATGTTGCCTACAGCGCACACTGCGCCAACACTGTGAGCAGCTGGAGTTCCTTTACAAAGCTCGCATGTTGAGTTTGTAAACGGCCCCTGCTCCCTGACCTTTCCCTAGATTTGCCTGTGTTGCTCTTGGAGGCAACAAGGTGGGGAATGTTACACAAGGTCCCTGCACCCTAATTGGTACCCTCAGAAGGTATACTGTAGACAGCTAGTGCTTAGGCATATGTTATACTAACATATAGGGCTAAGGGCATCTACTGTATGAGTAGATGTCAGGATATGCACACATATTATTGTTATATCCTTTGCTTGCTAATACATATATTGTTCTATGTATTTTCTGTGTATTTCTTACTCATATGATGTGAGGACATCTGTATCCTTGGAATGATTATATATATATAAGTCGGCATTGCCACCTTTTGGTGATTTGTACTACTACACTGAGTTATGTAAGACTCTGTATACTGTACCCTTTTGTTTTACAAACTGACGACTACTACAAAATTGTATAATGTTATCTTGGACCATGGAGCCACCTCTAATTTAGCCAATAGGGCTCATCTCTGTAACTAGAAATGTTTCTATCTTACAGTAACCTTAGTAATTATCATAGGTATATAATGTGAGACACTTGAGTCTTATACCTCGAAGACCCCATGAGACATGAAGAAACCTCGAGGCATAGGGAACACTTAGCATTGGCTCCAGGTTCATATTGGTAAGAACTGCTTAGGGCAACTGTGATTTATCCTTCGGCAGTAATAAACAAGTGTATTACTCTTATGCAACGTGTTTGTGATTCCTTGCATTCCCAATATTGCCAGGAACCTGAGAGTGAGGTTTAGACCTCCTGACACATCCAAGTCAAGAAACGGCATTCATTTTTGTTTCTTTTACAAATGGGAGACATATAACTTAAAGTGACTTTTCAGCTTCCTGCAGACCAATTACTGTTGGCATCACAAAATCACTAATTTGCATAGCATCCCCCAAAACTGAATTTCAGGACATTCTCCTCTTTACTGCTAAAGTAATTTCCTTGACAACAGGCTTTATCCCCTAGTCTTCATCTGTTCCTGCTATTTCTCACCCTGAAATCATAATCCTCTATTTGTGACATCAGAGCAATTCCCTTGGCAACATGCGGTCATGTTATAAGCATACAGCTATGGCTTTGTGACAGGAATGAGCGGTATTGATATTTTTATTCTATTGGCAATGGTGGAGTGATAAGGGTCTTATTTTCTTACACTATGAAAGCATTTCAAAGCTTTTAAATCATTAGTGAATACTACAGTATTATTATTTGTAATTTATCTGAGGGTTCCTCGGTCGATCGGCACCGGACCTGAAAGTGCAAACATGCGCTGTATATCTTTTAATATCTTCTAACAGCAGTACTGTCACATAGGAATCCCCCGCAGCTTAGCTCATCAGTCGCATCATCAAAGGGCTTGCCGCAGAGGACTCTGAAATAGTACTGGCGGGTAGAAGGTTGCAGGAACAACCAGATAAATTACAACTAATAGCTTTGTAAGTTATTTAAAAAAATTACCACCAGTGCAATTTACCAGATCAGGACCTACAGGTCCTGTGTTTTTGCCGGGGGAATGCTGACAGTTCCCCTTTAAAGAGCCCCAATGCCTTAGGGAAAACTTCAAAAACGTGATATTTAAACACAATTCAGCTTATATTTTGTTCTTGCACCATCAATGTGCAATTCATTTTTGCACATAAATGTGCCTGCTTTCTTGGCTGATCTGTTTCAGTTCCACTTATGTACCTGCTCTCCCAGATCCAGTGAGACGTCATTGTTATTTGTTCAAAAGTATTCTGCTGATACAAGGTTGTGGGCCTTTTTATGCTTCGTTCCCATTTACTGGAACTCTTTTCCTCTGTGATTGCGCAATGGCTCCTCTCATTTGCTCTTCAGGAGTGAACTAAAAATATTTACACACATGAAACGCTTGTGTTTGCACATCATTTTCAAATCTATGCTTATTGCAAGGTTTATACATTGCTATTACCTATAACTGCTGTATCACTGAAGCATGTCTGTAATTCTCTTTATAATAACGGGAAGCATTTTTTCCCCATAGGGAAATCCAGTTATAATTCGCCATTCTAACTAGCTAATTATAACGGTGAACACGCACTGGGTTTCCTTTGCTCCACACATGCACCCCTTGCATTCTTCTCTTTCTTGTGCACACACACTTCATCAACACATTCAAACCAACCAGCACGGCAATCAATTTCTATTTATATAATTGCTGTGGTAAAAAATAAATGCTCCACAGCAATTATATAAAACAAGACATGAGACAGTGTGTAAAAACTTGAGTTTTACACACACGCCCAGTGCTGGATCCTTGTATAAACCCCTTGAACTTCACTCTCAGGGTTTATGTAGCATCCAGCAACTTGAGTGTATGTAAAATTCTTGTTATACACACTACCCCATGTTCAGTTCTATGTATTGTACATTTGTGCTGTGCTTGGTATATTTACAATTCTGAAATTTTTGTGTAGCCTAGCTCTGAACTGTCCCTGATTACAAGGAACATCCTTTATTTTAACCCTCAAAATTGCTCTGTCCCTCATGGAAAAGGTGCTGCCTACACAGAGAATGTGCTGTAAATTCAGATTTTAAAGAGGAAGTTTATTATATTCTAAGATGTTAAATCAGAAAATAAATCTTGTGCAGGTAAACACAATGGCTTCCGCTGTGCTCTAAGCTTGTAACTCCATATTTTAGGACTTGTCCCTCATCATGTGGGTCAGTGCCCCTCACTGCCCCTCATTTTGAGTGTCCGTGTCCCTCATTTCAGTGACAAAACATGGAAACATGATGGCAGAAAAAGACCAGTGGTCCATCCAGTCTGACCAAATTCCCTATAATCCCTGGAGATCCCTGGAGCCATCCCTCAAACCTATTGTTCCTGCAAGGTACTAACCCTCCCCATCCACTCCCCATTCTTCTCCATGGTCCTGTCATCCCAGGCAGGTATGTCTCACAGTAAATACTCTCCAGGTTGTGCCTGAAAATAGGCACTACATGTCTTATTCACCTACCTGCTTAAAAAAAACTAAATAAATAAATTATGACTAAGGACATTTTTATGAAAACAGCATGTGTGCCTTATCTACTCTGGCTGCTTGTCTACTTCTGCAGTCACATTTCTGTTATTGACATCACAGTCTGTTGTTGTGGAGATAATTATGACATAAACTGGGGATTATGATGTCAGGTGTAGACAAGCAGCCAGAGCAGAGAAAGTCTCAGGCAGCGTGATCTTGTTTTCGTACAGCTGTCCTCAGTAATGAAGGAAAAAGGGGGAAAGAGTTATGGAAAATATATAAACTATAAACAGAACTGCATCGCAAGCTTATAGTTTTCAAAGTTTTCCCAATATTTCTAGGTTTTTTTTTAACTCACTTTCACCAAGGTGGTCATTTTGCATCACGGATAAGCAAATGAGGGCCAGATATTCAAAACTTTGCCCCGGGGCTAAATTAGCACTGCCCAGTGGGCAAAATTAGCCCGAGCACAAAGCAAGCTATATTGAAAAGGAAATTGCCGGTGCTAATCCTGTTGAATATAGCAGTCTAAGGAAGCCGGGCAAACCAGTCTAGGAGTGCAGGGCAAAAATAGCCCAGGAATAAGACAGCACTGAATATAGCAACAGGGAAGTGCAAACTGCAACTGCAGCTCATTAGACCCTGTAGTAAGAACAGTGTTGCAGTTGGAGAACATTGTGTGTGATTGTACAGAGATGTCTCACAGTTACTGCAAACACACCTGTCAACCTCCTGCCACATAAATCAGGGACAAGGCTTAAAACAAACAAGGACAAAGGTTTAAAATCAGGGACACACCTAGGGTAGGATTCTCAAAGCTCTCAGAAGGCGCAAAACCTTCCCTAAGTCCCCAAAACTCCCTCAGCTATGGAAAAAAAGGGGAGTTTGCTCCAAGTGCTATTCACAAAAACCCCGCAGCTGCGGGACAAACCACTATGGACTGTGGAAAAAAGTGCAGCTGCAGAAGTCCCTCAGGACAAAAAGGTGTGAGATCAGTGGAGCACAGCCCCTGAAAGGCTATTCATAGCCAGGTTTTTCCCGCAGATGAGGAAAGAATGTTACACACAGTGGAAAGAGATGTAACTCTCCCTCAGCACACTGCAGTAGTGCCCCAGCAATTGGAATCAATTAAGGTGGAGGTGTACCACAAGTAATAGCATCTCAGACAGTATAGCAGTGGCTGATGTTACAGCACTGAAAGCACACATTGCCATGATATGGCAACAGGCAACAATCACTACACCTAGTGCAGCCCATGACAGAGCCCCACAAGCAGTAGAGCCTGACCGGCCAGCAGCGAGTGCTACCCCTCCAGGCTACAGGAACTCCCCAGGGAGGGACGACCAGCAGGGACAGTCAGCCACTGGGGTGCCAGGGTTTCATAAGTATCTGCGGTGCTGCTGTGGTCCCAGTTGGGGACTGGTTGCTGGTCTCTGTGTGTGCTGTCAGCCTCATATTATAGCAGCACTGTTACAGTCTGCTGCTTCAGCTAGTGGTTCCTTATTGCTGTGCCTCCGCAGCTGCGGATTCGCAGCACTTGCGCAAGTTCTGCAGCAGCTAAATTGCTGCACCGGTGGCACATTTTATGGAAATCCGCAGCTGCACTGGTTTTCTTTGAGAATACAGCGCAGCTGCGTTTCCGCACTGCAGCAAGCCTTTTTTCCATAGCTGCGGGAATTTCGTCTTTCTTTGACAATCCTGCCCCTTAAATATTGGTGTTATCCACTCAGGAAGCTGGTAGCATAAGAGGTTTAGCGTAAAATGCATTTTCTAAGGAAGAACACATCAGTAACATTAATTGTTGACATTATCGTATGCTTACAACTCCCACTGTTTGGTCACAGAAACACAATGTTTAGGAGGGACAGAGTAAAACTTTGAGGTAAAATCAGGGACGTCCCTGAAAATCAGGGACAGTTGAGAGGTATGACTGCAAACAACAATGTAAGCCACACACTGCAGAACTGTGCTATGCTAAAGTGAGGTTTGCCCGGGGCTAACCTGACTGCACAGTGCTAACACATTAGCCCAGTGTAAACTGGTTAGCCCGGGGCAAACTGGAGCTATATTCAAAGCTCCCATGCAAATAAGCCTATTTAGGTAATCCATGGGCAAACAGGTATATTTGCATCTCATTAGGTGCTGCTTAGCATTCATTACCATGCAGTTTGCCCAGTGCTACTGCATGGCGCACACAGCTCCACCTTTTGGTCGGAATAGAAGTATAGGCTGGACACTACAGGGCAAGGCATGCCCACAGCATCCCCTGTTGGTCAGAATGGAAATACAGGCTGGATGCTGCAGGATATGGGTGCTGGCAGGCACGAGCAGTGCATACACTTCACCCCAGCAGCACTGCAAGCAGTCCAGAACAGTATATAGATATATATCCATCAACATATAGATATATATATATATGTATATATATATATATTAGAGGCAAAAATCCATTTAATGCATTAGTTAGGAGTTGTTCCACAGTGACAAAAGTGAGAAATTCAGTGTTAGGGTTGAAAGCCCCCCTTGGACCCCGCCCACCCCAACAGCATTGGGGTGCTGCGTTGGGGTTGCCCATTCTTTCACCCCATCAGATGTGTGAAGAAGCAGAGGTATAGGAGAATGGGGTGAGAGTTAGGACCGACAACCCCAACGCGCACCCCGATGCCAGTTGGGGGTGTGTGCAGGGGGGGTCTAAGGGGGACTTTCAACCCTAACACCGAATTTCCTCGCTTTTGTCACTGTGGAACAACCCTAACTAATACATTAAACAGAGTTTTTTGCCTCTAATTTCCCTTCTTTTTGAGAATGATAATGAGAAATAGTGAATGTAATGCGGCGGCGGGAGCGCAGGGCCCGCCACATGATGTCTTGTCACATAGTAACACGGTGCCCGAAAACGCAAATGGTAATGTGCATGGTGATGCAAAGCAAAACACTAAGATAAACAGTACTATAGACACAAATGGTTAAAATAATGGAAATGCAACCACAAATGAAAACGCAAAGGGTAACACACGTGGTGCCGTAGACGGGAACAGTAAGTGAAACGGGTACGGAACTGCAAGCAGAAGCAGTAAGAGTAACAGTAATGTAAGCACACAGACTGGTTTTCCCCAAAAGCTGCATAGAGAAAGACAGTAAGTACAAAGAATGTATGCATAATAATGTGTCTCGGAGCAGAAAATGAGGAGTTGGAATACTAAATTGCTTATATTGTAGGAACTGTAAAACGTAAGAAAAAAAATTTAGAAGTCATATGATTTATGACTTTCTTGGCTAGTTTTGTTCTTAGCCTCCTATAGGGGGCTAAGCATTTTTCCAATGAAAAGTCCGTATCTCGCACCGTTTCCGAGATACGGGCCCTGAAAGACGCGGCGAACGCCGTAATGTTATCCTATGGGAAAAAAGAGAAGTTTTGAGTACCATAACTTTGGCTCCCTGTAATATATTTTCACCAAACCACTAAAAGGCACATCTGTGGGATGTTGGCTTTCTTCCCTCCAAATTTCAGCCCAAAAGACCAAACCATTATTTTGCAGCAGGGCGGCAAAGGATTCCTGTAATGCGGCGGACGCCGTAATGTTATCCTATGGGAAAAACCTTCAACTTTGGAGTGCCATAAGTTTGGTGTGAAGTAATCTTTTTTCACCAAAACACTGAAAGGCACATCTGTGGGATGTTGGCTGCGTTCCCTCCAAATTTCAGCCCAAAAGACTGAACCGTTCTTTTGCAGCAGGGTGGCAAAGAGTTGCTGTCATTGTCCCACAGCCTGGAAAAGTACTGTCGAACTTTGCGAAAGCTTTCGCAAATTCATGCGACAGTGTTGCAAATGGAAAGTACTTTGTGAAAAGTACTTTTCCAGAAATGTGAAAACATATTTCTGGGGTGTTTTACCCCAAAATAAAGACATGCCTAGCATCCTCAGGGTCCGACTAGGTGAATACAAAAAGAATTAGGTTGCTAGAAGGTCCCAAATTTAAATGCCAAGCATTTTTCTGATGACCAACTGAGAAACAAAATGGCGGATTTGCAACAGTAAAAGGGCCATTTGCGAAAGTAAAAAATGCATTTGCGACACTGTCTTGTTAACTGTTTTGTTAACTTGACTTATAGTGGGAAATTGTTTTTTGAATAACTTTTGAACCATTTAATATTTTTCACGAAATCTTCAAAAGGCACATCGGGGACCCCGGCCGCACGTTCCCTGAAGACTTTGGGCTGGTCGCGCAAACCGTGTGACCTGCAGGGACGAGCAAAGAATTCCAAAAAAACGTAAATGCGCACGCAGATCACGCTTAATAACTCCGCAGCTGTATATCTGAACAGTATGAAAGTTGGCAGATCCCAAGATGTATGGTTCTTGAACATGCATTCCAAATTTCAGGCAAATCCATTGAATGGTTGCAAAGTTATTAAGATGCAACATTTTAGGTTTAACATGTAAATGGCTCCTCAACCCTAACTATGATAGCACTACCGTGCTACCATAATATGTATATACTGCCTGAGTCCAAACGTGCACTGGAAGACAGCCCCCCCATCCCAATTTCCAACCCCCATAGCAGCGCTACAGACACTGCCAATAAGTCCACAAAACTGACACGATCCAACCCAAGACAGATGGTGCTTCAATCGTTCGCAGCCATGATATAAAGTTCACCATATAGCGTTACATAGCTGCAAACTGCCACAGTGATTAACATAACTGCTAGCCTAAAGGAAACAAGGTTCCCTCCACCCCCCAGCATGATTCCAGACCCCCGTAGCGGCGCTACATAATTAGCATTCCTGGTAGTCTAGTGCCCTCCCCATCGTGATTCCCGATCCCGGTAGCCACTCGAATAAATATATTCCCTGGTAGTCTAGCGGTCCCCCACCCCCCCAGCATGAGTCCTGACCCCAATTCACAGAATGCCCTGGTAGTCTAGTGTCCTCCCACCCGGCAGTGACGGCCCCAGCTCCTCCCAAAAACCACCCACGAATGGAGCCAGTGACCAGCTCAGCCCTCCTCTCACCACCACGGCCAGCCGCCGATCATTACAGTACAGCTCATTCATTCCTCATTCAGCGGCCGGCCGTAGTGGTGAGAGGAGGGCTTAGCCGGTCGCCGGCTCTGTTCATGGGTGGTTTTTGGGAGGAGCGGGGCCGTCACTGCTGGTGTGGGGAACTAGAACTATCAGGGCATTCCATAATTGGGGTCGGGACTCATGCTGGGGATGGGGGACCACTTCAGACTACCAGGAATATAGTTATTTGAGCTGCCACCGGATCGGAATTGCGATAAGGGGCACTAGACTACCAGGGATACCATTGCTGTAGCGCTGCTACAGGGGTCGGAAATGCTTGGGGGGCTCTAGACTACCAGGGATACTATATATGTAGCACTGCTATGGGGTTCAGGAATCATGCTGGGGGGGGCCACTAGACTACCAGGGAATATATTTATTTGAGCGGCTACCGGGATCGGGAATCATGCTGGGGGGTTGGGGATCACTGGACTACCAGGGATACTGTTGCTGTAGCACTGCTACAGGGGTCGGGAATCACAATGGGGGGTCACCGCCATATTACTGCCAGCTTTCTGTTGGTGGTATTTAGCGCTGCACTACAGGTCGCACTAATGCCTGTAGTGCAGCTCTGTATGTTTGAATATGCCATGCTGCCGGCATTCCCAGGTGCTCCTCTGACCCCACCCCTACATATTATTATCTTTTAGCGTCGGCGCTACCACACAGCACCGGCACTAATAGGGATTTTGAATATTGCAGCCTGGTGCAAATCCAGCGCTATTCCAGCACTATGGATTTGCACCAGGCGCAGAGTTTTGAATATCTGGCCCTGAATGTTCAGACTTCTAACAGCACTATTGGAACAGTTATCAAAGCACCCAGCATCCAATTGTTCTTAGTCTCAAGGGACTGGAGCAAAACTATTATGCTAAATGTTTTGCACCAATTATTTGCCTGAGACCGCCCAAGCTATGTTTGGGGGGGGGAGGTTGTTCATCTTTTGTACCAGTGGACATTAATGTGTGCTGGTATGCGGAAACATATGGGACCAGAGTGCTAAAAGCATGCAGCACCATTTTCAAAAGGCAAGGGAACTTCTATAGGGCTGGTCACAATTTAGCAATGCCCTCTGCCTGTAAAGCCTTCCCAGGCAGGCTGTCGGAAGTATCACTGAGGTGTGCTAGCTCCTTCAGAGCCAGCAGGGGATGGGATTGGAAATGGACCAGAATGTTGGAATGCATGTTTTTAACAGTATAGGGCTAGGAAGGTGTGAGTGGGGCATTACATTACCAAGGACTGTATCTGGCTGGGGTTAGGAAGCGGTGTCACCTACACAACCAGGGAATATATCTGGCTGGGATGAGAGAGGGGATCACCACACCACCAAGGACTATATTTGGTTGGGTTAAACTGGCAACTAGTATAAACTCCAGCTGGTAAAAAAATTCTCCATAACATACCCTGGGGCATTATCAGGGCTGCCGTTATAAACCTTCAGAAAGAAGTTATGGAAAAAAGTTTTCTTTTACAGTTTATTTTCTGGGTATAAATGTTAGACATAAAACAGTTTAAAGGTCATCTCACTGGTCTATCTCCCTATACCAGTGAAGTGACACATGCACAAAAGCTGGGAGTTCTGAAGAGTTTTAAACACTGTTTGGATTTAGAATTGAGAAAAAAGTTGCTAATGCCTTCATACTCCATCACATTGATTATGGCTGTTTGATACATGATTTCATGAACAAAACTGCTTTGGCTAAACTGGATATGGCATACTACAAAGCAACAAGATTCTGCACAACACCTCTGTACATTTGTATGTATCTCCATTGTCATAAACTCATCCCTGGAAGTCCAGTGCCCCCCCCCCCGATCTCCATAGAACATATGCCCATTACCCTGATAGTCCAGTGGTACCCCACACCTGTCTTGATCCTCATTGGTTCATTGCATAACCCCAGTGAGAGCAGAAACTATGAGCCTGATTATATTTGGGTTACCATCATTGACTGTGTGTTTCTTGCTTACATTTGAAAGACTGCAACAGTGGAACTTTAAATGGACACTGCAAATTACTGCACAAGGAACTTGAATTGCTTCATATTCAATACTGCTTTTAGTTTATTTTAAATTTTGGTGTGAATGGTTTGGATAGGTATGAGGGAGAATGAGTGGGAGAAGTAGGTTAGTTCCTGTTATTGTTTAGTGTACTGATATTTGTTTAGTGTACGGACACAGGGCTGTAGTTATTAGGGTCTAGGCTGAATGCTGTCTGGTGATTGAGAATTTCTATAGGAAGGAAATTGTGGTGTGTTGCGGTTTCAGTATTTAGTTATTTTGCAGGTTTGAGTTGCTTCTGGGATGTATCTTGTGCAGCAGATTCCTAGGCTGAGCTGCTCCCCATCCCGTCTTTATGGTCTACACCCCTCTGACCCCTCGACCCCCTGCCGGCTGCTGTGTATTGGCGTTGCAGGGAAGTGGGGATCATGAGGAGGCATGAGGGTCATAGGTTGAGTTCGGGGAGAGCTGACAGGGAGGGTGTAATCAGGGCAGTGAGGACAAGGGGGCAAAACATAATTAAGAAAACAGCACACACACCAAGTCAAAAAGAATAATAAATGTATTTTAATGGTGCAGCACAGGAATGTGAACAAACAGCCCCTACGTGTCGCCACCAAACATGTCTTCCTCAGAGGATGCCCCCCCCCCGTGGAAGTCACATGATTGTTCAACCCCAAGGAACATCACACACCGATTTGCCATGTTCAGGGGCTTCTGACACTCATTTGTCATTTTTCAGCTTTATACCCTTTGCGTTTCAACCCTTGTAGATACAATAACACAGCGTTTTGCAACTAATTTCTCTACATTCAGAAAATCACAAATAACAGCTCTGACACCTGTAGTTCTCACCTTTCTTACACCCATGATGAACACTGCACAGTGACACTCACTGCATCAGACCTGTAGCTGACTTCATGACTGGCACTACCGGTCCCTTACAAAGCAGCAATGTAGCAGTTCTCACTGTGCCAGACCTGTAGCTGGCTGCTGCATAATCACATACATTGTACCAGACCTTTAGGGACTACCCCTCTACCCTTTATCACCGTTGTCACCCTCTACCTCTATTTAAGTAAAAAGTACCCTGCCTCGCCTTTTATAAAAGAGGTCCAGTACTGGACAAGTGGCACAACCCTCCCACTACATTGGCTGTCCACCTACCAATAGATCCCCCATTTGGGCTCCTGACACTGATTGCCCTAACCCAGTGTCAATCAATCACTAAAAAAATTAAAATTAACAGTAAACCCCAACCACTAGCAGTCATGCCACCCTCCTCCCCCCATGCAAGTAAACAACATGTTTTAAAAATAAAATTCTGCATTAGACTACTGACACAACCCTTTCTCCAACTCAATCAGTCACTACCAATTAAAGAGTAAAAACTGTGTGAAAACAAACGTCCCAAAATGCAGTAATCACACTTTCATCAGAACATGGGGTTGTTTTTGACATTTTTTCCTTTAGCTCATAACTTAACCATTTTTAGCAATATAGGGCCAAATTCTCTGAATGCCCAAGTTGCCACCCCTTCGCCCCATACCACATAAGTGTACTTTGTGAATCTGACAAATAATGTGTTTTGGGGGTCAACCCCCAACATTTTGGGATCCAGAGATCCTAGCGCTGACTACACGCATGCCGAATTTCAAATTACGCCATCCAGTGATGGCTACATTATTCAGGTGCAAGAAGAAACATTTTTACATAGAAGTGCCTACTCGGCCCTAATAATAGGGTGCCACCGCACCCCTATTTTATGTAGAGCTGGTATCAGTTTTGCTCTCTGAATGACAATCCTACTTTCACTTTTTTTTTCCATAGAGTTGTTTGGTCCCCATCGCCTTCTCCCACCAGCTGGCAATGGGGACACATAGGTATTTTACCATTTTTTTCTCCCTAACCCCCCCGAGGCCCCAGCACACAGCTGTGTGAGCATGTGGAAGTATGCTATGCACCCTGTGGTGCCAGCTCAGCCCCTTCCTCCTCCCATAACTGTTTTTGCCACCCCTTCTCCACCTACACTACCCACTGGACCTCCACCCAGTGGAAGCGTAACTATGGGGGTGTGCCAACCCACCCTCACCACCCTCGGGAGAGGAGAGGAGAGCTGCCCATTGGCATGCTTGATCCTGCTCCACCCTTCCCCCCATGCAGGCACACCAATGACCCAAGGTCATTCCCAAACCCAGGTCACCAGCGTAGCATGAGGTGTGGCGTCCAGCACCTCAACGCCACCAGGTTGGCTCTACTTTCACTTTTCAGTTTCAGTTTATCTTGTCACAAAACTTTCCAGCATGTCTTGTTTCTTTTCATTGGCTTTTCTAAACGTAGCTAAGACTGACTCTAATGAACTGTCAACACAAAGGATCACTATCTGTATCACAAGAGGATGGGGATGCACTTAGGGTTGCCACCTGTCCTGATTTTTGCAGGACAGTCCTGATTTGAGCAGCTGTGTCCTGCAAAAATAATATGAAACATACTACATATCCTGGCATTGTTGTAGAAAAAATATTGGCTAACTTTCCTCTAAATGTTGCAGAAAACTATAATACCTTAGCCAAAATACCTTAAAATGATAAGAAACAATACAAACAACTAAAAAAAATGACAGCACTTTGGGCTTGATTTGAAAAAGAGATGCAGATGTCACAAGTCCCTGGTGCGCTGAACATATGATGCAGGGGGCTTGCAGCATTCCTTTGACACTGATCACAATTCTGAGTCAGGTGCACCAAATGTTTCCCCCGGTCTAACTTTGCACCATTTGGAGACCCTTTTTATAGGGCTTGCACCAAATAGTTGGCACAAGCTGCCATAAATTGTACAAAGTGTCGCAGCTGCACCCAATGCACTAAAATCGGGAGCAGTTGCATCAAAGGAGTTTGGGTGCAGCCACACCAAACATTGGGGTTGATGCAGGGCGTGATGCAAGTCCTGCGTCAACCTTTGAAAATAGGGTGCTTAGTCTTAATTCTGATTATTTAGAGTATTATTGATTGCGGGAGCATTCCCAACCAATCGGAGAGCTCCTTTCCCCTGCGCGTGAAACACTCTTATTCTGTGAAGAGCACCTTGTGCGCAAATGCCCTGGAAATGGGCATGTTCTGGGAACAGTTTTTTTAATATATTATTGAACGCTCTCAATCAATAATATATGTATACATCCCCGTCGCCACTCATTGCTGCATTAGACAGGTTTCACTTGCCCTTCAGCTTGAGCCAGATCAGCTCAGCTTCACTTCACTGTTCTTGCTCCAGTTGAAGGTGCATGAAACCACTCTTATACTTATACAGCAATGAGTGGCTCCGGGGGAACGTAATAACATATAAAAAAATCTGCTACATTAGTCGCGGTTACATATTGTCCTTCAAAATCCCAAGTTTCAGTAAGAAATATCCCACTCTGGGTATCTTAAAATTTGTAACCATAGGTGCACTAGACCTGATAAAGTGTCACCAGCCTCTCTATGAAGCATTGAGATCAAACATTGTGGCAAGAGAAACAGTAAACAAGCACTTAAGAGGTATTGTTAATCAATTGTTGGTTGCATAACAATAAAATGCAAAAATAATTAATTTATGCTACTATAAAAGACAACAAAGATAATGTTAGCAAAAGAATTTTACAAAAAAAAAAAAGAAAAATAGCACCCTATTCTCAAAAAACTATATGCATCAAAGTGGCAAAAGTTTCATATTTTGGCACATAAAACGGCAAGAAAAAAATCTAGAAACTTCATTGGCTGAGAGATGTCACCTGACTGTGCATTAAATTCTTAGCACTGCACAGTCAGATGCCAGATCTCATTATCAACTCAAGAAGCCTCATTAACTACAAAACAGGGGACTATTTCATCGATGTTTTGCTATTTAAAATGTATCTAAACTATTATGTTAAAAAAGTACTAAAAATGTGTTTTTACATATAATACAAAACTGTAGCAAGCCATTTTATAAGCGCAGTGAGTCACAACAGGGTGCGCATTAATGGATTTGAATGAACTTCCCGAGGCATAAGAACACTTAGCCTTCAGCCTTGTGCCTCACTCACTTGGGGTGTTCTACTATCCCAGCCCTGGCCGTACTGCCAGAAACAAACTAGAAAAAAAAGATGTGTTTCTGGTGGTCAAACAGGATGACAGAAGGGTGATACTGGCACCAGGGAAGGTGTGCAGGCCCTTTGCCACATGCTGTGTGCACCACGGTCTGGTAGTAAGGCATACAGTAGGTTACCACTGGTAGTGGATGGTATGAAGCCACAGAGGGTTATGCTATTGGTTAATGGTCCCCAATAGGGAGGCAATATAGCCTAGAGGGTTAGAACACCAAGCTGTGAACCTGGAGTCCCAACAGACCTGGGTTTGATTCCCACAACCACCACTTGCATGCTGCATGACTCTGAACAAGTCACTTAATCTCCCTGTGCTCATGGGATGCTTCTGGAAACAAGCTTCAGCTCAGTGTGCCTTTCCTGGCCACAAAATAAATATTTGGGTCAGATTTTATATCTCGGAAGTGTCAGCACATGGAATAGGCCTATATATGTCAAGAAATGTGGTAAACATCTGGAGTGACAAAATATGCATTGCACCATTTCAGTAGGTTTATGGGTACCCATGCTTGCCTGCTACAGACATGGAGTACTTACTTGATTATGGATATGCCTAGACAATAACATGAAGCATTTACTGGCACTTAGATGCCAAATAGGACAGTTTCCACTAAGGCACTTAACTTTTAATGTAGCCATTTTGATAAAACTTGCTACTGCTGCTCATGTTTTTACCACCTGGGACCCTCTTGAAATTCAAGTATTAACCTAAATGAAGCTATTCTGGTATGGAAGTTACTGAATAAATAATATCTGCTGATAATGTCTTTTAGAAATACACGAATCCATGTGACTTACTGTACATATGAGTATCTGAAACTGAGAGGGGACCATAATGCCCATTCATTAATAACCACTCTGTCTCCATGACAACATCACAATTTGTTTCAACACCCCGAGCATTTTTGCCACCGAAACTTCAGCCAGTAAATTATTCCATACATTTAATATTCTCTGTGTTAGAAAGGCTTCCTGAAATGCAACAGCTCCCATGTATGCCCTCAAGTCCTGCTCTCTGCACGATGCTTAAAATAGTAATTAGGGCTGACCTTGCATATACCCCTAAGGATTTTTAAAAAGTTCAGTGATAATGTCCTTGCTGTCCCTTTCTCAAGCTGCAGAGTACAATTATTGTTTGAATATTTGTCTGTGGAATTAATCTGAGTTTGCAGATTAAGTTTGCTTATGACATTGCTATCAGTTGCAGAGATGATAGTGATCCACGGCTTGTGCCATCACAGCCATCATTGTTGCAAAAGATGATGTCATAGCAATTAGATCTTTATGAATTGAGCTGGTGAATAAGCCACAGAAGCAGGTGAATGTTACGCAACAAAGATTTTGTTTTCCTGCACATGTCCACAGCACAAAAGATTTAGGGAGAGGACTACAGAAAATATAAGAAACATACACTGCATTGGGTCTAAAAATACTATGCTCAATTCTCAGTCTTAAGGGACTGGCAGTAAATCATAGCAAAAATTATTTACCACCTGTCTCTTGCTTGTGACTCCCCCCATGGGCTGTGCTCAAAGAGGGTCATGGAGTCCTTCCATGCATGTGCATGTCAAAGTGCCCTTCTGCACGAAAGCTGAGGAGTTGACATGTAAGTAGCCATTCATGATGTCAGCTACCTCAACCACAAGCACTGTGCAATTTTGCAACACTCCCTAAATACCACTAGCTTTGCAGGATATATGCAGAGCTGGACTGGTGTGCCAGTTATGCACTTACTTTGGGGGACAGAGTTTGACAAAGGACCAGATCAGCGAGGGTTGTTTACGGGTGGTGAGGACCTGGGGAGGGGGCAGCCACTAAACCACCAGGGAAAGAAAGGACTAATTGGATGTATCAGGGAGAACTTCATAGAATGACACAATGAAGTTTGGTGGAGGGCAAGAAGCAGCCTAAATATATGGCTGGGGGGTGGGGGGGGACATCGTTTTCATATGTACCACCCCATACATTTATTTGAGTGGTGCTGCACCATTGCATACATATGTACAAGTTATGGAATTGTGCACACTTATCATTTTATTTTATTTATATTTTGTTTACCAGGTAAGCAATATGAGCCAAGGCCCCTTTTCAAATGCGAGCCGGGACCATACAAAATGGTCAAGTTGTTAAAGACAGTACAATATATACATACAAGTATAATGATATAACATAACAAAAACCATTACAGTTCAATGAGTCTATATAGCGCTGTCTCAACAATACTTTAAAAGTATCATGACTAACAGTTTGTTGCAATACAGTTGGTATCTTATTCCAATATGTGGAGGCATAATTGGAAAAAGCATGCATACCCAACTTTAATATGACCTTTGGAACAACTAGTCTTAAGGAAGCATTAGAATGTAATTCCATCAGAGGTTTTAATATCCAACAAAGAAAATAAAGGGGAAGAGACTTATGGTGTGCAAACCATGTTTGTGCACAGTGTCAGCTGGAGAACTTCATTTGTATAGTTGGATTTACCTTGTGGCACAAATTTATTCATCCTAGAATAGCAATTTCATGGCTCACCGCAATGCCCTGTTTTGTGGCTCCTAGAACTTCAGTTGAAAATTGGATCTTTCCATGGTTTTTCATGGTTTTTCTTCAACTCTGGGCTGCCATTAGCTTTAAAACTGATTGCTAAAAGATCACTAGTGTAAACAAAAGGAATCTCCTCTCCTGCAAGCTATTGTACATCATTTATTCAATGTACATATGATATTTAATGGGACCAGAACTGGCCAAGCTTCTGTGGTTGTTCTATTTCACAGATCTGTTTTTGCTCCTATTTTTGAAGAGTTGCAGCCTGAAAGTCAAAATATTGCCCACAGTGTGAGCAGTGATGCAGCTTTGCATGACTCCACTGTGCAACTGGCAAACAAACAGCATTTGAGGAACAAACACGCTGTTCTGTCACTGGTTGGTGGATCAGACACAGAGAATAGTTGTCAATGGATTTCTGTCTGATGAGGGATGGGTGACAAGTGGGGTGCCACAGGGCTCGGTTTTGGGCCCTGTGTTGTCCACGATGTTTATCTCAGATCTAGGCAACAATTTAAAGAATAAAATAACTAAATATGCTGACGACACCAAGTTGGGTGGCCCATGTGAAACAACTTTGGAATCCCTGACTATTCAGCAAGATCTAGACAGAATTATCCAGTGGGGACTGCTCTCCTAGTCCTGGGGTGGGCTAGGGACATTCACCGCGCTGTAGTGACCTCTGGGGATGCCAAGAGGTACTACCAGCATCGGTGTAAGTATGGGAGAGTGCGGCAGACATCGTCACATTGTGTCTGGACATCACTGCATGTCCGCGCTCCAATGGGGAACTAAAAATCAGAGAAAAATGGGCTGGGCATGACCATGCAGCCTGATGGCCGTGCTCTGCACTGCCCAGAGGGCTTGTGAGAAGTCCCATCGGGGAGGGTTCTGGGGCTATCCTGGCTGGGAGAGGCATAAGGGGGGCCCTCCAGCAGGATGGCAAGATGGCTATCCCAGATCTTCCTGGGTGCGGTTCGAGCCACCCAGCTCTCCGGGCAGGCAGAGCCGGCAGCTGGATGCCCCACACCAGACACGCTGCAGCAAGGTGACAAATACAGTGGTGATAAAAAAAGAATTACCCAATGGGCATATAGGTGGGGGATGTCATTCAACATAAATAAATGCTGTGTCCTGCATATGGGCAAAAAAGAACAAACAAAATAAATACTTTCTATGCAATACAGTACTTAATGGCTCTGGCACTGAGAGAGATTTGGGTGTTTTAATTGACACTAATATGGACTTTGGTCCACAATGTACCAACGCCATTAGCAAGGCCAACTGTGTATCATACGCTATTAGAAGAAATATTAGGTGTAGACAGTCCAGGGTAATGATGCCACTGTACAGGTCGTATATGATACTGCATCTTGACTATTGTAGCCAGTTATGGAATCCTTATAAGAAAAAAGACATACAAAGAATAGAAAAAGTACAACACAGTTACACTAAAATAATAAGTGAGACAAAGATAGAACCATATCAAGAAAGAATTAAACAATTGGGACTATACACCCTTGAATTGCGTAGGACAAGGGGTGATCTACTTTTATTCTATGAAATCATTAAATCTAACATTTTAACTAAGGAGATGAAAATAGAGTTCAAAGACAACAAGTCCATTACTAGAGGACATCCCTTGCAGGTAAAAAACATTAGATTTAGAAGCCTAAAAAGAAAGCATTTCTTCTCTGACAGGATGGTCAATTTATGGAATAATCTATCAGATGAAGTGATATAAAGTAAAAATAAAACAATTTTTAAATCCAGACTTGATACTTACATACGAAAAGGGGGTAAACTGGAATACTACTACAGTGTATAGGAGCTACCATGGGCCTCGGCCTTCTTTGCTCCTCTTTTCATTAGTGACATTAGTGTGTAAGCTTCTAGGACATAGAACATAAAAACATAGAATTTGTCAGCAGAAAAGGATCGCTTGGCACACCCAGTCCACCCTGATGGTCGCTGCCTAGTCGTCTCCTCAGACCCTAACTGGGCTCTGGCGACCCTCCCTTCTCCCTGCCTGTTTATTAATATTCCCCAATGTCTGTCACACACATGCTTGAACCCCCCTACTGTTTTCACTTCCAGCACTTCTGCTGGCAGTCTATTCCAGGCATCTACCACTTTTTCAGTGAAGTACTTCCTCACATCCCTCTTAAACTTACCCGCTCCATCTTCACATTTATTTTGATGCATGCAGGTGTTGCAAAGTTGTCCTGTGTTGTACAAAATGTGCAACTCACATGTCACATACAATACACATTCAAAACATTGGCGACGTGATTGTCAGCCCATCAGCACAGCGGTATGGCTACCACTCGTGACGCCAGTGAACCAGGTTCAGGAATTAGCCTGGATTATCAGGGGCTGGCCAGGGGAGAAGGCTCAAGCATACCAAAGGGTGCTTTCCTTCTCCAGGGACAGGAGGAGTGTAGCCCCTGCAGCAGTGCCAGCTGGCTGAACACAGGTGAAGCTGCAGGTAGGCATGCTGTAAGGGGAGGAGATGCTGGCTGATGCCATGTGGCAGTATGTTCTGACGTGCAGCTTGCACATGGCATTGCATAGCCAGCATCTTCAGGATTAGAATATAGTGAAAATTGCATCGGGGGGTTGAAGATGATAGGTTTAGTTATATCCAGGCCCCACCCTGCCACCACCCACCACCTGATGAATAACTGTTGTTGGGGGTACATTCCCCACCCTGACCCTGTCTGGGGGTTAAACCAAGGCTCTGGGGAGGTCCAGTGGCATCCAAAGCCAGGAAGTAGGGGCCAAGGGGTACCTTGGGAATCTAGAAGTAGTTGGTCGCCTGGGACAGATGGAGGGGACAAAAATTACTGGTAAAAAACAAACACTGGTGATTGAGTTGGTAAACACTCTCAAAGTGTTATTAAGATTCTTGCACATTCACAAGAGTTCCAATTCTATCATTCAATTTTTCTGGTCTTTCAGTAAATTCAGTGGGTTTTCCTGTTTTGCGCATTGGTGATGCATTCTGTACCGGTAGTTTATGTAAGTAATAAGCCATGACAGAGTGTGCATTATAGGATTTTAATGCCACCCCCCAAGGGTATAGGTAAGCATTAATCACCGACAGAGGAGGGCTCTACCAGTGGATTAATGCCCACTGCGGGGGCGTTGTTGCACGAGGGCGAAGCCCGAGGGTTTCAATTCCCAGCGGGCATTAATCACCGGTAGAGCCCAACGCTGGAGGTGATTAATGCCCTTGTAACACGGAGAAGGTCAAGGGCTCCCTACCTCTCTCTTCGTATGTGTGTCCTGCATTCCTGTGGCACAGTCTCGCTGCTCGCTCGCTCCATCCCCCGTTTCTCTCGCTAACCCCCAGCCAGCACAGCGCCACTTATGACCCAGTGGCTGTCGTGGCCACTGCAGGAGCAACACGGCATTATGAGGCGATAATGCGTGTTGGGCTCCATCAGCAGCGCAACAGCAACACGGCGTATGAGAAATAATGCCATGTTGGAGCTCGTGAGCCACTTCCAAACAGCAACACGACGATACCATCTCACAATGCCGTGTTGCCCTGCACGTGACGCCTCCCTACCATCATTGCAGAGGTGCTTCTGGCACGGCTATCCATAAATGCCGTTATAATAAGGAATAAGGCTGAAAGCCAAGTGTCCTTATGCCCCCGGGAAGTGCATTAAAATCCTATGATGCACACCCTGGAGGATTTGTTACACATATAAAATGGCTCCACATAGTTTATTGGGGAAGGAAAATGAGATCTGGCACCTGAACGTGCATTTATAGAGAGTTAATGCATAGTCAGATGACGTCAGTTAACCAATGACATTTCTAGATTTATTCTTGCCGGTTTATAAGTTCCCTTAAACTACAGTTTTCTACAGTAGAACACACATCTGTAAACACCCGCCCCCCATAGAAACACAGAAACATAGAAGTTGACAGCAGATAAGGACCGCAAGGCCAATCCAGTCTGTCCATTTTTTTTCTACCATATGAATGTGCCATAGGCCTTTCCTCTGTCAATGGCCTATCTATTCATACTTATCTGTATTGCTCCCTTATGCCTATCCCATGCCTATTTGAAGCCCTGCATTGTATTCATATCCACCACTTCCTGAGGTAGGCCGTTTCATGCATCCACCACCCTTTCTGTGAAAAGAACTTCCTCACATTACCCTTTAATCGGCCTCCCTCTAATCTCATGCTGTGTCCTCTTTTCCTGCTATTTTCCTTATATTAAAACATGTTAGACTCTTTCACCTTGTTAATGCCCTTAAGGTGTTTGAATGTTTCAATCATATCACCTCTCTCCCTCCTTTGCTCTAGGGTATACATACTGAGCTCCATTAATCTGTCCTCATATGTTTTCTGATGCAGTCCCTGCACCATTTTGGTTGCCCTTCTCTGGACTGCCTCAATTTGGTTAATGTCCTAGTGAAGGTGTGGCCTCTAGTACTGCATGCAGTACTCCACATGGGGCCTAACCAGTGTCTTGTAAAGAAGGATTATTACCTCCCTCTTCCGACTTGTGATACCCCTACTAATACACCCCCAACATCCCTCTAGCCTTACCTACTGCTTTAGAAGACTGCTTGAATGATTTCAGGTCATCGGTGATGATGAAACCCAAGTCTCTTTCTTCCCTTGTGACTGCCAGCAACTCCCCTCCCAGCCTATAGGTGGCTTCAGGGTTTCTCTTCCCTATGTGCATGATCTCGCACTTCTTTGTGTTAAACCCCAGTTGCCACTCTTCCAAAGGTTATGTTACTAATATATTTTATTTACCGGTTTGCCTCTTGAGCAGAAACCTGTCCATTTGTTTTAAATTCTTTGGTAACCAGGTAAGGCCCACCGAGCATGCAAGTAGAGGTTATGGGAATCAAACCCAGGTCTGCTGGATATACCAAGTTTACACACAGCTTGTCACTCTAACCTCTAGGCTATACTGCTAGACACCCCCAACCCCCATTCTACTTGGCATGCTGACTTTTTTCTTATTCTTTGGTAACCGGGTAAGGACCACTAGGCACAAGGCCTGTTTTCAGTGGCAATCCGAGAGCACTGGGGAGGTTTAGTGACTTGCTCAGGGTCACACAGTGTGCAAGTAGAGGTTGTGGGAATTAATCTCAGGTCCTTTGGATGTACCACACTCATTCACAGCTTGTTATGCTAACCTCTGGGCTATACTGCCAGCCCCAGACTGAGCTGTACCCTTGATGGAGGTGGGCATGGTCCAGGGAGCACCCACGTGTAACAGCAGTTTGACAGCTCACTGGGCACCCTTTGCAAACAATCACTGTTAATCAGTTCACCTTTCTCCTTTCTCCAGGAGCTGCTGGAACAGGGACACCTTTAGTTATTTACCTTTAGTTATTAAATAACCATTCTGACACAGGGACTTCCAGTCATCTGACTGTCCTTCACAGAGGCGGATGGTGCTTAGGCACACTATTATTTCATACAGGTCACAGAGACCCAATTCATTTCAACTTCTATACAATTAATTACACCACTAACATAACTCCATTTGCCACCTGGATTCCCCCCTTGCAGCCACAGTGTGACCCATGATGCCATCTTGGACTTTGCCTGTCCATGTGTCCATCTTTAACCCCTGGTATGCCTCTCCCACCTTTGCTACTTTTGGCCTGGGAATCTTGGTTCCCCAATGTACACCTTTGAACCATTGAAACATAACTTTCCCTTTGTTGGAAATGAACAGGTATATCGACAGGGTGTCCAAATGTTCAGGCTTAATTTATTCTCTTGGCCTGTGCCCATTGGATCAGCATCCCTGTGTGTGCCCTGGCACCCAGGAACTCCCAATGCCCCAAAACACATGACAGGGCCCATATTAGCCAGAGCTCTGCTTGCAGGGATAACCCAGAGTAAAGGCCACAAGTGCCCACCTTAACTTCTTGGGAAACCTCCCCACATTCTCAGAAAACAGCCTCCAGCCTTAACCCAGCGTGGTTCTGCTTCTGTTCCATCTTCCAATTCCTTTGACAGCTGCTGTGCAATCAGCAAGATCAACTCCCTTTGTCCCCAAACACCAATCCATGTACCAGGGAATCCTCTTCAGGTGTGTAGGCAATCCGCTGACACTCCTTAAGGGGGTACCCTTATGATTCTGTTTCATCCCTCTAACTATTCCATTACAAGGGCTACCTAGTTCAACTCCCATCCTCTGCTCCTGGGTAGAGGAAAGGTTTGACTGCCCTAGGTCCATCCTGGCCTGTGCCAGGCCTGCAGATGTACTGTGGACTTCTGCACCAAGCAAGGTGTCTGGATCTTGTGCCACGCCCAGGAAGGAGGGAGGGAGGCAAGGAACTCTCATACTGAGGTGGGAGCCCCCAATGAGACTGTCCCCTTGGAGGGCAACGCACAGGAAACTCATCCCTCTCCCAGGCACTACAAGTAACAACCCTATCCCCTAGTGTAGGGTTGGAATTGTTACAGATGCACTATGGTGACAGTGTAGGAACAGAACAAGGATACAAACTATGCCAAGCAGCACTAAAATGCTCTTTCTCAGCAGTACAGTGGAACCCTTTTGTAACAGACACCCTTATAGCAGACACCCGCTTATAATGGACAGATCCACCTTGCCAAAAGCCAGAAGCTATATCTGTAATGTTAAAAATCCCATTCCTACCACACTCTGCAACCTCTGTATAGTGGACACTGTGAGCGCTTCTGTACCTCTGTAACATGCTGCAGACTGCCTGCTAATTGTCACCTAATTATTCAGCTGGCTTGTCTGGCACTATAAAGACATCACTCACCTCACCTCACCTGATGCCTAATACCTGACACCAAACTCCAAGGGATTACTCTTGATCCCCCCGATCCCCCAATCAGTACAAGTTCTATACAGTAGACTCTTACCAATCACTTTTACAGCTCAACCCCCAATCCCCCAATAAGCACAGACACTTTACAGCAAAATATTTTTAAATCTTATTTACTGCTCAGTTCCCAATCAGCTGTAAGTAGCAGTTCTCCAGACCCTTGATTGGCAGAGGAGGGGGCATGTTCGATTTTAACTCCTGTGTGTGAGATGTGGTAGAGGAGATTCATATTGAAAGAGTTTAGGATATAGCGGACACCCCTTATAACAGACAGAACCTGCTTGCACAAAAGTGTCCATTATAAGAGAGTTCCACTGCAATATGCTGGCAGTATGTACAGCAGATACACCCACTGAGTTTACTAAAAGGCAAAAAAGACTGGAATGATAACAGAATCGTTGGCACTAGGTCACACCTGTAAACACAATAAGAGCACACATACAGCCTAGACTGGCTATAAGCTGGCTAAGTCCAGCCCTCCCTCCCCTCCAACCACTCCTCCCAAGTACAAGAACAACAAAACTGGCATACACACAGCATATTGCAGCAAAATAAATTTATTTCACATATACCAATGGGCACTAACAGCCTATCCCCAATGTTTCGAGGTCCGGTGCCTCTTCATCCGAACAGTGTGGTTCATGTCAGTTCCAGACTTGGTACTAGATGTTATCCTACTAATCTCTGGTCAAGCAGCCCTCATCAACAAGGCAGTCAAAAAGTCACATTCACCACCACTAATCAGTGTGCATTGGTGTATATAAGCTGGGGATGGAAGAGATGATTTCACTTTGTATTCACATACTGTTGTTTGTTTGCTGAATCCCTTGCTAACTCTTACAAGACAAAATGTATAAAGACAGAAACATTTCTCAGCTACAGAGAAGTATGCAAATGTTTTCATGAACAAGAACAGCCACAGTAATCCATTTGTTCTGACTGCGAAACTGTTACAGTTTATGAAACCAACTCCAGCACTATTATTACTTGTAAAATATTCATGGATTAATTATTACAATTAGTGTTTGAAATTTGCATCAAACAGAGCACCTAATGGCCTTGTGAGATACAATACATGTATCTCATTTACACTGGGGTCCCTTGGCACAGCAAGGTACAATAAGTGTAGTCTATAGTGCAGTACAAATGGCACACAAGGGGGTGCTCTGAAAGAATAAGCAAGTGCAAATTGCTTACAAAGTACAATTAGTACATGGCAGCAATGGAGACAATACGACTCAGTAAAATGTTACTTTATTAAACAGTATAGATTTAAGAACAAAACACAAGAAAAACAGTTACCAGGTAGTCACTTCCAATGCAATGTCTATGACCTACAACATAATCAGACAAGCATTTGTCAATGCTGAATGTTTGCTTGCTGGTATTAGCATTGGAAATGCAGGAGTTAGACAGATGCAGAGAAGGAATGGCAGTGAAGTACTGAACTTCACGCCAACCCCATCTCCACCCTACAGAGATGGACAGGCATTGGGATATGCATTTGGGTTGTTGCCCATAACATTCATGCCATTTCACCTCACCCTATCCTGCAGGCACAGACAAGAGTTGAGCTGTGCCTTGAGGTGTTCGGCTTTACAGTCACCCCACTCCATAAGGACATACGCTGAAATGGGTGCAATATAGGAGAATGAGGTGAACTCTGGGGACAGAGTCCAAGGCTCACCTTGATGCCTGTCACTGGCTGCAGGGTGGAGGGTGGGGGTGGAATGGCATGAGCATTACAGTTGGCAATCCAAAGGCACACCCCTGATGCCTGTCAGTCTGTACAGGGTGGGACGTTATGGTTAGAATCCTTAATGCCCTGGGCGTTTGTTGGTATCTGCACTACAAATTTTCAACATGGCCTTGTTGTAACCCCACTTCATGAAAGCATTTGGGACCTCTTCTCATGAACAGTGGCACTATGATTTTGTGAATGTGTCCCAAACTTTGAGTTCCCACAGTGACTGTGCCATTGTGTGCCAGATGTACGAAAACACAGATGGGGCAGGATGTGAAGAATGACAGCTGCACCATTCATAGGGAAGTGTGAAGACATAGCAACGTTGAAAATCTGTAGTGAAAATATTAAAAATGCTTGAACTTCCAAGCGTACGTAGAAACTGCACAACGCATGCGCATAACATAGTCATTTAGTGGAATTATTTCACCAAATGTTCAACATAGGCATGTTGTGATCTCTGCTCATGAACACTGTCAGTATGATTTTCTTAATCCGTCCTGAACATTGATTTCCTACAGCAACCGTGCTATTCTGTGCCAGATGTGTAAACGCATATTTCGGGCAGGATGTGAAAAATGACAGCTGTACTGTTCATAAGGAGGTCTGAAAAATGCCAATGTTGAAAATCTGGAGTGAAAATACTACAAATTTGCAAAGTTACAAGGGTGCATGGAAACTGCACAATGCATGCTTGTAACACAGTTATTTTATGGATGTTTGTCAGCAAATGTTCAACACAGGCATTTTAGGACCTCTGCTCATGAACAGAGTCACTGTGATTTTACATACGAACATACGAATCTGCCAGCAGCAGACCAATCGATCTAAGTCTGCCCGAGTGTGCAGCTAGCACACTAGATTGCAGCTGCCCCAGCCTCCTCCCCCTCAGTTCCTCCCCTGCTTGTCCCAGCCCCTGCACCCTAACTCTTCCTCTTACTTCATCCCAGTCCTTCTTAAAGCTATTGACTGTCCTACATGTTACCACCCCCTCTGGCAGCACATTCCAACTAGACACCACCCTCTCAGTGAAGTAGTGCCTCCTCATTTCCCTCTTGAAATGTCCCCCTTCCAACCTTAGTCCATGTCACTTCATCTCTTTTCCACTCCTCAGTTTAAACACCCCACATGGAGGTAGGAAGAAGTAGGCTGCTGGTTAACTAGGATCTGCAGTTTATCCATTAGGTAGGGAAATGGGCAGACTGGGTGGGCCAAGCGGTCCTTATCTGCCGTCAAATTCTATGTTTCTATGTAACACCCCCTCAGAGCTAGGTTTATTTACCCCCTCAGGCATTTAAACGATTCAATCATATCCTCCCATCCCTCCTCTCCTCCAGTGTGTACATGTTCAACTCCTTCAGCCTAACTTCATATGCCTTTCCTTCCATCCCCATTAACATTTTTGTTGCCCTCCTTTGCACCGCCTCCAGTAACTTTATCTCTCTCCTCAGGTACGGCCTCCAGTATTGCAGACAGTACTCTAGGTGCGGTCTGACCAATGATCTGTAGAGCGGTAGGATCACATCCCTGTGTCTGGATGAGAACCCCCTTGCAATGCACCCCAGCATCCTGTTTGCCTTCACTGCTGCTCTCTGGCACTGGGCCGAGTTGTTCATGCTCCCAGTTACCAACACCCCTAGATCCTTCTCCTCCTCTGTGATCCCCAACCTCACCCCCCCCCAACAAATAGTCCCTCTTCTGGTTCTTAGCCCCGAAGTGCATCACCTTACACTTCTTTGAATTGAATCCTAGCTGCCAGTCCACTGACCATGTCTCTAGTTTGGTAAGGTCCCCCTGCAGTTTTTCCTATCCATCCTCTTCATCCACCACCGCCCCCAATTTGGTATCATCTGCGAACAGACTAACCCTGCTCACCACTCCATGTGCTATATTGGAGATAAACAGCCCAAATAGCACCTGGCCCAGCCCTGACCCCTGCGGCACCCCGCTTGTCACTGTACTGGATGCCAAGAACTCCCCCCCAACCACCACCCTCTGCAACCTCTCCTGTAATCAGTTCTCTATCCATTTAGTCAGCTTTTTTCCCACTCCCACTGCCATCAGCTTCTCCCCAGTCTCCCATGAGACACTGTATCAAAGGCCCTACTGAAGTCCAAGTACAGGACATGTACCGCATGGCCCCTGTCCAACTCCCTTGTCACCCAGACATAATACTCTATTAGGTTGGTTTGCAAGACCTCCCTGAGATGAACCCTTGTTGCTGCCTATCTTGGAGGCCATTACTCTCTAGGAATGCCACCAGCCCCTCATTCAGTATCGCTTCCATAAGCTTTCCCACTATGGACGTAAGACTGACCAGCCAACAATTTCCTGGTTCCTCCCTAGACCCACTCTTTTGTATGGGCACTACATGGGCCACCCTCCTGTCCTGGGGCACACACCCCATTTCCAGGGAAGTGATGAACAGATCTGCCAGCGGCTCAGCCAACAGCTCCACCATCTCCCTCAGCACCCTGGGGTGGATGCCATCGGGACCTGGTGCCTTGTCTACCCTTACTGCACTCAGCCTCTCTAGTACCCTACTCCCTGGGATCACTTTGTCCATCACCTCCTCCCCTCCTTTCCCCACCCCCCAGCCCATGCTGGTAGTGGACCATCCCTCTTCTTAGTGAAAATGGAGCAGAAGTACTCATTTAGAATTTCCACTTGCTTCTTCCCTTTTCCACCCAATCCCCTCCCTGCTTTATCCTCACAATATGTTCCTTGCATTTCCTCTTTTTCCCGACATACCTAAAAAGTCTTTTTCCCCCTCTCCCTTTATGCCTTGTGCTAACCTTAATTCCCTGCAGGCCTTAGCTTTTTTCACCCTCCTGGCTACCTTCCTTGACCAACTCCCGTAATCCTCCTTATCCTCTCCCTTCCTTGTTCTTCTGTACTGCCGATATGCAACACTCTTGCCCTCAGCCCTTGCAGCAGTTCCTTGTTCAGCCGGCATGGTTTCTTGGCTCTGCTCTTCTTACTCCTGGCACTGGTGCAGGCTACTGTGGCCTCTGTTAGCCCAGTCTTTATGACTTCCCATCTTTGTTCTGCATCCATCCCTGGCCTTATATCCTGGAGTCTCCCTTGCAGTATTGCTCCCATCATCCCAAAGTCCATCCTACTAAAGTCTACCACCTTAGTGCCCCTGCCTCCTGTCTCCCTGACCAGCGCAAGAACGAGCCATACTGTTTGGTGGTCGCTACCCTCTAGTGGGTCCTCCACCCTTACCTCCTTCACTGCCTTCCCATTTGCCAGTACTAGGTCCAGAGTGCTACCAAGCCTTGTAGGCCCAATTACCAATTGTGTCAGATGGCTGTCCTGGAATACATCAAGGAGCACCTGCTCCCTAGTACTGCTAGTGGCCGGGGTGCTCCACTTAACCCCTGGTAGGTTAAAATCCACCACTATCACCACACTCACCCTTCTACACACCCTCCTTATCTGCTCTGTGAACTCCCCATCCAGTTCCTTGGATTGGGCTGGTGGTCTGCACACCACTCCCAGCCTCAGCTTTCTGCCCTTGGAGTCCAGGAGCTGCACCCAATGCACCTCTGTTCTCTCCTCTTCTCTTCTCCTTCATCCCTTATGCATTTGATCCCTTCCCTCACATAGAGTGCACCCCCCCTTCCAACCCCCTGTCCCTCCTGTATATCCTGTATCCCGGGACTGCCAATTTGCAATCATGTTACTCTGTGGCCCAAGTCTCTGTCACTGCAGCAATGTCCACCTTCCCCTCTGAAAGGAGTGCATGAAGCTCTGCAATTTTGTTCCCCAGGCTTCTTGTGTTGAGAGAGACCACAATTCACTCATGCCCCTCTTTCTCCTCACTCTTCTCCTTGACCTGTGTCCCTCCTTCAGGTAGTCCGCACCCTTTCTCCTCCTTATTCTTACCAGGTGGTGGTGCCTTCTGTATTGCACTCAGACCACGCTGCCCGCCCCCTCCCGGGGTTACTACACCTCCACCTTTACCTATATCTAGGGGGGTGAGCTCATTAGGCTCCCCTGTCTGGACCTTTCTACTAACCTCAGTCTTTTGGCCACCAACCCCACTAGTTTAAATCCATCTTAGTAGAGATATGCCCCTCTAATCCCACCTTTAATACTCACATCCCCTCCCTGTTCAAGTGTAGCCTATCCGCCGTGTACAAGTCACTATTCCCCCAGACTCTACCGCAGTTAGTCACTAACCCATAATTTTTAGTGTGGCACCAATCCCTCAGCCACTCGTTGAACTTCTCGATCCTCCCCTTCCTCCCCCTGCTTGCACATGGTACCGGAAGTACCTCCGAGAATGCCACCGACTCCCACCCCCTCACATTGCTTGCCCAACTCCTGGAAACTCCCCCTCACTACTTCCACAGTCTCCCCCGCTAAGTCGTTTCTACCAACATGCAACACTAAATGAGATTTCTTCCTCCCCCTCACTGCACACCTGAGTAGTGCCTGCCCTGCCCCTCCTGCAGTCAACCCGAGGATAGCTTAAACCCAAATACGGCTGTGCCTTTCCCGCCTTCCACCCCATCTCACCCCTTTCAGTACAGAATCCCCCAGGATGACCCTTTCAGTACAGAATCCCTCAGGATGAGTACCCCCCGTCCCTTCCCCCTTTCCCTTCTTGTGCCCCTTCCACCACCCCAGTATTCTTTCTTTTCTGCCACTTACCCCCACCAGCTGCACCCTCTGTGACTTCTGTATCTGCACTCCCTACTTCCACCTCACCCCTTTTGTCTGCCTTATTCCCCCCATCCTCCTTGAACCCCTTCCCAGCCTGACTACTTCCTACTGGGCTTCACATGTCAACCTCCTCTCCTCCCCTGCTGATTTCCAACCCCTCTCCTAACCCCGTTGTTGTCAGTTTAGAGGCCCCATTCCCTTCAACCCCGATAGTGATGCCCCTTCCTTCCCGTAGCCTTCTGTCCTCCAGTCACCCCCTCCTTCCTTCCTTACTAGCCCTCCTTCTACCCTTTCATCCTCGTTATCTCTTCCCCTACCTGTTGCCATCCCTCTCGTGCCCTTGTCCCCCCAGTATGTTCTGCTCCCCCTCTCTCTCTCTCCCATAGCAGAGGCTCAAATCTATTCCTAGTCGATACCCCTGCTACATCTCTTCCCTATCGGTTCCCCCTCCTACTTGTTCCCTCCATGCCCCCTGGTCCCTCCTACCCGCAGCCATCTGCTCTCTCCCCTGGTACTCCTCGTGGTCTCTTCTGCCCTCATCAGTAGGCCTCCCCCTCACCTCGGGCCCCCCCTCCCTTCTCCTCTCTTTTCTGCTAGCGCCTCTGATACTGGGTTCGGTTTCAGTCCCTTGTTGTTCTTCCCCCATCCTCCCTTGCCATCCCCTATTCCCCCCCAGCCAGGATGCCTACCATACTCATCTACCCTGCCACTTAGGCTCCTCCATAGCCTCCACAGTTCCTCCCTCAAACTAGCCAGTTGTACACAGACCATATGCCCCCCAATCCTCCAAGCCCAGTCCAGGACCATGGTGGACCCACACCCTGTACACCCCCCACCCTTCCAAAGTGCCCACCATATTGACATGCAGCACCTGCCCCATTTTGGCCCCCATCTTATATTGTGTAGCCTACTACAACTGTTAGGCCCCTATTTACTCAAATTCCTGTTCCCCCCACACTAGTCCCCCTACTGCCCCCTTGCCGACCAGGTTAATTCAGTCTCAAATATCATCCGTTAGATACTGTATTACTGAAGCAATACTACAGCCTCCTTGTCCGTTTTTCATCCCTCAGCTACCATACTTTTTGTTCTCAGCCCTCATATAGTTTCACTTAGCCCAGTTAGAAATCCTATTGCACTCCAGGTATTACTCAGCTCACTTAGAGAAATAAACAGAACAACTAAATCTGTATTATTACAGCAATCCTAAAAGTATCCAGTCATTGCTTTGTCTCCACCCCAGAGACCCTGCTATAATATAGGACCACACAGGACCCTGGGAGGTAGGGTGGGCAACTGTAAAGTCCCGACAGAGCTCCGTTGAGCTTGCTCACTCCCCCTCTCTGACTCGGTCATTCTGTTTCTCCCGGTGCTGCAGGCTGCCCTTTTGTACTGGGCTCCTGCCTGCATTGGTGCATTTTTCTGCCCACAAAGAAATCCACAGCAGTCCCGACAGAGCTCCATTGAGCTCGCTCACTCCCCTCTCTCACTCGCTCATTCTGTTTCTCCCAGCGCTGCAGGATGTCCTTTTGTACTGGGCTCCTGCCTGCATTGGCACCTTTTTCTACCCACAAAGAATTCTGCAGCAGTTCTGACAGAGCTCTGTTGAGCTCGCTGACTCCCCCTCTCTCACTCCCTCATTCTTAGTCTGTCCCAAACACTGATTTCCTACAGCGACTGCGCTATTCTGTCCTGGAACTGCGAAACCACATTTAAGCCAGGATGTGAAAAATGGCAGCTGTACTGTTCATAAGGAGGTGTGGAAAAATGCCAGTGTTGAAAATCTGGAGTGAAAATATTACGAATTTGCGAAGTTACAAGGGTGCGTGGAAACTGCGCAATGCACGCTTGTAACATAGTCATTTTATGGACTTTCATCACCAAATTTTCAACATAGGCATTTTAGGACCTCTGCTCATGAACAGTATCACTGTCATTTTCTTAATCTGTCCTGAACACTGATTTCCCACAGCGACCGCGCTATTCTGTGCCGGAAGTGCGAAAACACATTTTGGCGAGGATGTGTAAAATGACAGCTGTACTTTTCATAAAGAGGTGTGGGAAAATGCCAATGTTGAAAATATTACAAATTTGTGAAGTTACAAGCGTGCATGGAAATTGTGCAATGCATGCTCGTAAAACAGCAATTTTTTGGATTTTTTTCACCAAATTTGCAACATAGGCTTTTTTTGAGAGCCCACCTCATGAACAGTGGCACTGTTGTTTCGTTAATCAGTCCCAAAAGGTGATTCCATGCAGTGACTGAAAAATCATCTTTCGGGACTGAATAACACCATGACAGTGGCTGAATTCATGAGGAGGGGTCCCAATAACCCCATGTTGAAAATTTGGTGCCTAAATTCCCCAAAATGCCTGAGATATGCACCAAAGTTTAAAAAAACCCTATTACTGCCATTATACAACTTACCGGCATTTCTTCAGTTCATGGTCAGCTTTGAAGAGTGCAGACATGTTCCCAGTCCACCGAAGATCATCGCACCAGGCTCCGGAGTTAAGTATGGGGTGAAGGGGTGTGTGGGGAGGTAAAGTATGCAGAGGGTGGGCGCGGAGTGGGGGAGGGGCACCAGAACACTTCAAGGGACCGTTTTCTTGTTTTTCATGTAAAAAAAAAAAAACAGATGGACAACGTGGGTCAGTTTTCTTTTTTTGCAGGTGTGTTTGGTACACTGGGGTGGGCTCCTAGTGTACCACCTGCATTTGTGGTGAGAGGGACCAAAGCCAATGGGGGTTGAGCCCCCCGTCTGCAAAGAAAGACTTTTGGGGGGGCACATGATGCCGAGGGGGATTGGGCACCCCCCTTGGCACACAACAGAAATTCAGGGGCGGGGACATTATGCCGATGAGGAGTGGGCTCCCTGTCAGCAAATGAAGTGGGTCGGGGGCACTGGGCACCCCTGTCAGCTCTGAGGTGGCCGCATAGAGCTGCCATATTCCTGGTAATGTTACACTAGGCAAGGCACCACCCTGCAATGATGGGTTGCTCCCTCATTGCAGCAGAATTGCTGATGCTGCAATAACGAGGCAGCCCCTCATTGCAGCGGCCAAATCATTTCATGTTGGTGGCACTTCTGCTGAACCAGTGTCATCTGGACACTGGGCCTGCATTGGGTGCACACCGCCAAGCCCACAAATGCAGTGCTGGCATTGGCCGCCACACTGCTGCACCTCCACAACCTGCTTCTCTCCTAAGCTGCCACATAATTTTTCTTGCACATGTGTGCAAGCAAACATAAAAAGGAACGAGGGCAACAAACCTGTCCTTTGTGAGTTCTTTCACAACATGGCAATGTGGCTTCATGTAGGGAGGACTCTTGCATAATCTTTTATACACAATAACTGATTATGATGTTTTATAAGTACTGGTTAGCTGTGATATCAGCCTAACACTAGTACATCTCCATCATACACTCTTATAATGTGTTACATATATTAACTCACCCCAGAAATAACACTGGACATGGAACTCAGGTCCCCCCTCCTCTTACAAAATTGTTTTAAGAGTTTCTGTACCCCAGTCATTGGGGAGGCAGTATAGTGTAGTGGTTAAGAGCACTAAGCTGCAAAGCTGGAGAACTGGGTTTGAAGCCCACAGCCCCCACTTGCATACTGTGTGACCATGAGCAAGTCAATTAACTTCCTTGTGCTCCCATGATGCACCTGGAAACAACATTCAGCTTAGTGTGCATTTCCTGGCCAAAAACTGCAAAATAAATCTTTTTTTATATGAATGCAATAGAAGAGGTCCATTACCTAGAGATCATAGTAGTTCCCTACCACAGAGATGTACAAAGTTGAAGAACTTCACACCGAAGTTAATGCAATTCACAAAGTGTGGAATTTTGCCCGAGAACATCGGAATTTGCCCACAAATGAAAGAATTTGCCTGCAAATTGCAGAATTCACCCACAAAGTGCAGAATTTGTGAGGAAATTTTGTACTTTGTGGTGAAAACTTCATGATTTGTGGCGTAGCCAAAGCTGCGGAGGGCAATGGAGACTTCATAAAACTCCGTAAATGTGAATTTCGGCCACTTTGCAGCAACATCACCAGCAAAGCAAAACTTCTCTGCATCCCTACCTCAAAATCAAGAGGTGAACATTTATACAAAACCTCCTTGTACCATGCTGCCCACTAAGTCAGGGAATGACAGTCAGTTTCCTCAATCACCTTCTACTAGCACCACAAGAAAAACAGCACAGACCACACAGATTTTAACTAATGTAAAAACTCTTTTAAATTGCTCTGTTTCATCTTCAAAACATGAAGTTACCAATTCACAAATTGTTTTATTTTCTCCCCAGTCTGTTGCATAAGTAATTTCTAGCCAGGCAATGATTTTCACACAGTCCCCAACTCTGTCTCTGTCACAGCTCTCGCAGTGCCTGTGTACAGCAGTGTGTTACCACGGAAACCAGGCAGCTCCACAGAGCACTAAAACCCAACCTGCTTTATTTGTCTCAGGACTATCTCAGCAGATTCTTTTCTAAGACTTTTTCAGCAGTTTAATTCTAAAGTTGAACACATTCTGACTTGTCAATGTTCCATTTTAGTGTAAAAGTTAAATTTTGAACTTGGATAGTCAGTAATTTTGTTAGTCCAATAAAAGGTATCACTTGCAATACTGTTGCTGTTTTTTTCCCTTCTACATTGTGGAATGGACTAACAAGGCTATTACACTTCTTTGTCATACTTAGTAATAAATTCTGTTTCTATAATACAATGCGTGCGTCCCATCACGAAACGGTACTTAATAGGACCCAGGAAAACACAAAATGAGGTAACAGTGTAACAATCATTTTTAATTTTTGGAGTTTTTTTTGTACACACCCTCTGTGTGACACAATTACAAATCACTTGACCCTCGGTTTCATGGGTTATGTGGTTGCACACACCACGGGGGTGTAAATAAATAACTTGTTACACACTGTAACCCATACTGTACATTATTCCCTATATTTAGCTATCATTTATTATGAGTTCCAGACTTGTAAAGCATGCTCTTCATTACCAAGCTGTGTTCATGCAGAAAGATTTTGTTGTGGTGTCCATGCTGCCACACTGAGAACTAACTCAGTAGCTCTATGATTGGGATACCATCACTGGCCTTCATTGCCACACATAATGCATCATTAGACACATAACATTTATTCTGGGGGTGGGCAAAGGCATTGATTTTCAGCAAGTTTCAGCAAGCTACATACACTAGCCAAGTGACCCCAAGAAGCGTTCTTTGGATCTCACTTTTATACAGTTTCACCTAACAACACAAACAGAACGTGGACAGAAGCTGATCTCATCTTCCACTATGAACGTGAGTGTTACAGGGAGAACCTGACATTTCAGACCTGTCTTGGCTATATGCCTGATCCCCTAGCCTTGTCTTGTACTGATTTTAATTCAGATGCAGTTTAAATCTTATCCTAAAAAATTGCTGGACACAATATGTCAGAATTAAGCCATTATTTGAATCTAGAACAAATAGTTTTTAGCACAAAAGCAAATGGGATGAGAGTTGCTTGAGTTCCAGCCCTCCCCATAACCATTGCAATCATGTTAAATGTACTACTTACCCCTAGACGTCTGCTCCTGATCTTCACATAACCTTGTTTCACTATGTCATTAAAATTTGAAGCCATCATCTTCAGCAGTTCCACACCTCGGTTACCAGGCAAGGGGAGCAGGTGACAGAGATGCTGTCGCACTTCTCTTCTGTTATTCACCAGTCCCCATCAGCTTGGCCCAGAGACAAGCTGCATTGTTTAATCCACCTGGGAGAGAAGGGAAGGAAGAAATGGAGAGGGAAAGGGACTGAGGCAAAGAAAGAATCCGACTGGAACGGCATCAGCTGACAGAAGGAGCTGACTGCATGGTGGAATGTACCACTGTGCCAAGGCTCTGAAGGGACAGGGCTGCACAGACACTGAGCTCAGCTTGGCTTCTAGCTTTTACTCATCTTTCTTGGGATTTGATCCTTCTAAGCTGCTCAGGTACTGATAAGATGCATCTAGTAGTGTACCTAGGATGGGTGCAGTGCACTACAGACCACACTTGAGCTGCATAACATTTCCAAACTGAGAAAGATAACAGAGGATGTAGTGTGTGTGCATGAGTCGGAGCTGAAGGCAAACTGATCTCCATGCTGCAGCTGTAATGCAGTGCTCTCCTGCGATGTACTGTAAGGGTATAGATATCTGAAACCCCAGTGGAGTAGATACAGTAGTATTGCTGCTCACATGAGAAAATGAAGTATTCAAGTTTAAAATGCATTACACGCCAGTAAGACCTGATATCAAAACATAAATGTGTAGCACCCACTGGTCTTTAAAATGTGGAACAAATGGCTATAATGTGTAACAGCACAGAGGTCAGGAATATTTTAACAAAGTTTTCTTAATGTTTTAGTAGTTTGTGCATCCAGAAATATAGCAGCTCTACTGAACAATGGTTGATGGTACATCAGTATGTCTTAGTGTTTATAAAACTGCTGATTTTTATATACACTGCATTCCAAAGCACTTTACAAGCAATTAAAGACTGATAGTGAACTGACTGTAAATGTATAGTGGCAATTATTTTGTACATCAACATCCACATACAGCCTTGGATAATTGCATGAACTGGTTTTATGGCATGGGGACTGTTGTTCAGGACATGGGTGAAAACACCTGCTCTTGTGAAAAATACCTTGCGTTCTTTTACTTCCACCTGGACACTGACCAGGGCAACACCAGAGATGAACAGAAGGGACCATGGTTTTAATGTCTCTTCCAAATGACAGCACACCCCTAAAGTGCATCATCCCCCAGTACTGCATTCAAGTGCCAGCATTGCTTGTATGAGCCCAGTCCTGATGTGGGATCAGAACCCATGACCTTCTGGGCCAGAGGGGATGTACTACCATCTGAGACACACTGGCAGGTTAGATAGAAAAGGTGCTGCAGTGTATTTGAGGCAAACAAAGGGCATGTTGCACCATACAGTTAAAGTAAACCACAGAAGCTGGGAATGCAAACAGATTTCTCCACTACTGATGTACTCAGTCCAAAGATCAAGACAAACAGCAGCAACAACGAGCACCATCTACTAACTTGTCTAGCTATACATTTTATTTCGTGCAAGCATAGGTGCAAAATACATAACATAACTCACATTTAGTCAAAGGAGGCACAGGAAACACCAAAAAGAACACCCAAAGAGCCCTTGAAAAAGCGTTATGAGCAAAAACTGTTGGGGTTATTGATGTTCTTTCTGATGTCTCCTGTGCCTGCTTTGACTAAATGTGAGCTGTTTTATGTATTTTGCACTGATGCTTGCATGACATGAAATGTTTATCAAGACAAGTTAATGGATGGTGCTAGTTTTTGCTGCTATTAAACCACAAAAGTTGCCAATCTGTAGCACCAGTCCCCTTTTGTGACTGCTTTTGCTATTAGAATAGATATGAAAGTCCTATAACTGTGGGGCTTTGGTGTAACATCTGAAAGTGTAAAAAGCTTGAGTTTACAGGGTGCAGTCATTCATAAAATCCCAAACTCAGCAAATTGTCCCAAGTTTTGCAACTTGTGGGGGTGGATGTGATGCTTCAGCACCTCAAATGCTGCTCATTTTGTGACCTTGGAGTCCTGGGGCCTGATTCTTAGCTGCTATTGGGTTTAGCACAAAAGCGGATGCTTTATGCACTATTGTGCTGCAGCCAGGCAGTGCCCAGTCACACACAAAGGTAGAAGCATACCCCAGGGCAACAAACTCCTCCATAAGACAAAAGTGCCTTGAAACTGCATGTCCAGATGTTAGTGGGTGCCAGAGGAGATGTTAGTAAGTGCACCTGTCACCTGGTTGCAGAATAACTTCATACCAGGCATGTGGTACATTGCCATGCTGTGATTTAGGCACATCATCAGGTACACTGGCATCACACTCAGAAATGTCTCCCTTTACGCATCCACGTTTAATAGGTTTTGGTGAACCAGTGATCCCCATGGTCTACTGGGCAGTCACCCTAGTGATTCAGTGGACTTTCACCCAGCTGTGGTTCCCCTTGCCCTAACCCTAGCATCCACATGTACCTTTATTTTGTTATTTATTTTTTATTTAAAATTTGTTAATTGTGTAAGACCAAAGGGCAAAACTGCCCATTTTCAAAGGTGACCCAGAACCTAATGGTCAAGTGTTCCATAACATATCCCAACTGGAGGTCAGGGGTAAGGGACAACAGACTTCTTGGAAAACATAAACTGAACTTACAAGCTCAAATGGGCAGACTGGGTGGGCCATAGGCCCTTATCTGCCGACACTGTCTATGTATCTATGTATGTATGTATGTAACTACCATACAGCCCTTCACCATTGCCACCTGCTGCTAACAAATGGTTAACAGGTGGAGGCATAGGTGTCAGGGCCCCGAAGACAATTGGCATGGCTTTCTCAGCTGCCTGAAGTACCTTTTGTGGTCACTCGAGAAACTTGGATCTCCACGGAGCATGGCACAATTGTGCTTGCAATCTCAGCACTAGTGCGAAGTGATTGTATTAACCACTTAATGCAAGTCCTGGCAACTGAGAATGGGCCCCCCCCAGCCCAATATGTGAAACTCAGAACTTGTAGCAATCATTTCTGCTGCTGCTATGGCACTCTTGACCAACTGAGACTGAAATTCAGCTGCATGGTTTCAAAAGTGTTACAATGTAGCCAGTAAGGCTGCATGAATCTTTATATTTACAGACAGAATGGAATTCTGCAGAATTTTGGGCAATTCCACCTAATTCCATTGGTAGCAGAATTCCAAAATTTTGAAAGTGAAAAGTTTTTTGCAAATTAGTAATCCACAGTTCACCAAAAATGTGGATTCCTTTTCTGCAATCTGGGGAACTTTCCAGAATTCCAGAAAATTTAAAAAGGAATTCTGATGAGCCTTTAGGAAGTAGAATTGCCATTCAGCATGAATTATGTTGGTGGAATTATGCATTCTGCACAGCTCTTCTAGCCAGACATAATGGAATGTGCGAGACCCCACAGACAGTGGAATAGGGTGTGCCTTGGAGATAGTGTGCTTGGACAATGGAAGGACCTGCTCACTCCACTGCTTGAGTGCTGCCTTCAGGTTCAGGAGAGGTTTTAGAGTGTGTGTGTGTTTGTGTGTGTGCGCGCGCTTTGGAGAGATGCACAAAAACAAAGCAACTTACGCACTACTCTTCCTGCAGACTGCCTCATCAGTGTGTTTCTGAGTGTACGTTATGCCTGCCACTTTGGGGATCTATCTTGGTACTCAACTGAGACACTGTCTGCACTATAAGTTTATTGGGTCAGTTGGAGATCCTCTTGTCGCTACAAGAGTGTCACCTTGTGCGTTCTTAGGATGTGAGAACTGAGAACCAAAGGTGAGCAGTTCTGGCATCCTAAGAACACAAGAGGTGACACTTTTGTAGCCATAAGACTGCCTCCAACTGACCCAATAAATATGTTATAGACCTACGGTGCCTTTTTCTTGTTTGTCGGGTTGCAGATTTCTTTTATTTAAGAATGCACCTTAGTTCATTGTTTTCAGAAAGCTGTCATGAGCAAGGCATTTGTGACACATAATGGAAGGTTCAGTGAATATATGCGCTGCTCTGTTGAAGTTGAGATGACAAGAAGGTGCAGATGGATGCACCTGGCATTACTGAAACAGTAAAACAAACTAATACACATCATTTTTTGGAAGGCTGTTTTAAACTGAGTGCGAGGGGGGGGGTATTGGACAGCTTGTGTGTTTGTGAATACTCATTTTTATTAGGCAGTTTTTTCTGGGTTTGTGCCATTTACAACCTCCTTCCCATTCTGAAACTGTGAGCACTCACACTGACTGAATCGGGAGAGTGGTTTCACTCCTGTTGCTTAAGCAACATGGTGGTGTCCTTTGAATGGACATTTTCTGTGCAAATGTTTTCAGTACAAGTGAAAGCTGTCAAGAAGGACATGTGCGAAGTACTCTTATGAAAGAAAGAGTGCTTCACACAATCCTTAATCCTGCGTCCAGTGATCTATACAACACTGAAGAGCCCCAACAGGACAAAAACACATTTGTAGTTTGTCATTGTCAGCTTACACTGGATCAGATGTAGTACACCCCTGATAAAGCAATGTCTGGTTGTGCGAAGGCTCACCAGTCTGTCTTGCACAATGATTTGCATACCCATAATGCCTTGCTTTGGGTTGCGGTTTTATGGTATGTATGTGGTTTAGAGAGCTGGTAGAAAACCTATCTGGAAATTTTGTCTCACCTAGCATCCTTGTACAGATCATATGGATTACTTCTCCTGGAAACTGACTCTTCTTTCTGCTCACTCCGAGTGTATTGAATGCCTGGCCCATCTGGTTCAGAGCAGTATCGGGATTGTGGGTGAGATATCAACTCTTCTCTGAAGGTTAGGCGCAGTGGTAGACTATGCAACTTCAGGGAGGTAACAACTAGGTTAAGACTGAAAGGATGGTGCTTAATTCTCCCCCACATTCATTTGTCTTTGTGTTGGATCCTGGGGAGCAAAAGAGCTTCAAACACCACAGGGGCAACACTGAAAAATATAAACACATAGAATATGGTTTATACTTCTTATGCTTTCACTTGGGTTTCACCTGCTCTGGCTGCTTGTCTACAGACTACAAGTGACATCATAATCATCTGTAAGTAACATCACAACTAGTTGCCATAGAAATGTTGATACTGTGGGAAGCAAAGGGTTATAATGTCATCTGTAGACAAGCTGCCAGAGCAGATGAGTACCAAGCAGCAGAGAATCCTGGTTTAGTGCAAATCTCCTTAGTAATAAAGATCAGGGGGATGCTTAATGCAGGATTAGTGTTGTGCAGAATTTTCAATGGAATGAAATTCTGATGAATTTTGGAAAATTTCACCTTGTTCTGCAGAATTCTGTCAGTAGTAGAATTCTGAAATTTTAAAAGCAGAATGCTTTTTGTGGATTTGTAATCTGCGGTGTACATAAACTGTAAATGGTATTTCCATAATTCACAGAAAATTATTTTGCTGTTTATGTGATCTGCATAAACATATTCCACAGATTATACAGAAATGCTTTTCAGAATTCTGCAGAATTCAATAAGAAATTCCAAAAAGCATTTCAGAAGCAGAATTGCCACACTGTATGGAAACTACCAGTGGAATACTGCATTCTGCCCTGCTCTATACAGGATATATCTGAACTACGAGTTGAAATTTGTTTCAAAATTATCCTATTTCAATGGTCTCACAGTGGTGTTAAAGCCTCTTGTTAGGCCTGCTGTTTGAGTTGGAGCTACAGAAATGGACATGTGGACCAAGTAGCCTTGTCAGACTAGGAGTTGGAGGACCAGGGACATACAGTAAAGTAAACCAGATAAAAAGATAAGTAAAAAAAAAATAAGCATCACAACTTAAGGAAAGAATGGACAGTCATGACTTTGTGCAGCCAGTTTTGTCTGTCACTTGCAGTTGAAAATCGAGTCCCCAGGGTTCCCCTTCCTGAATGTGACTCAAATAAAAATTAAATGCTAGAAACTTAGTAATCTGCAAAAAACAAGACAAGAAACAGATGGTTTATGAGATCCAGTGGAATTTGCAACATTTTGCACAGCAATGACCTCAAATTCTTAAGGATGTTGTTATGAAGGAGGTGACAAGGGCAGTAAGGGGAGCCAAGGCATCTATGGAACTTAGGCTGGCACAAGGCATTAAGAAGGGGGAAAAGGACTTCTTTAGGTACATCGGGGAGAAAAGGAGCTGTAAGGACCACATAGTAAGGATTAGAAAGGAGGGGGGGTTGGGTGAAAGCAGGGTGCGATAAGCAGAAGCACTAAATGAGTACTTCTGCTCAGTATTTACTAAAGAGAAGAGAGGGGTGACACCGGGGGGATAGCAGAAACAGGGGTGGGGGTGACAGATGGGGAAATCATGGAGGGAAGAGTTCGGGAGGGTTTGAAGGCACTGAGGGTGGATAAGGTGCCAGGCCCAGATGGCATCCACCCCAGGGTACTGAAGGAGCTGGCAGAGGTCCTTGCAGGACCTTTGGCAGACCTATTTAATGACTCACTACATTCAGGGTGTGTACCTCAGGACTGAAGGATGGCTCATGTGGTGCCCCTCCACAAAAGTGTCCCCAAGGATGAACCGGGAAACTACAGACCAGTGAGCCTCACATCCATCGTGGGTAAGCTAATGGAGACTATCCTGAAGGAAAGGCTGGTGGCCCTCCTAGAGGCCAAAGGACTACAGGACAGCAGACAGCATGGCTTCATACAAGGCAGATCCTGCCAAACCAAGCTGGTGGAGTTCTATGACTGGGTAACTAGGCAACTGGACAGAGGCCATGCAGAGGATGTCCTGTATCTGGACTTCAGTAAGGCATTCGACATTTTGACTGCACTTTGAAATCTTAGCAGATACCAACGTTAACATACTGATGCAGTCAACATAATCAGTAGCTGGAACTGAAGAACATACTGCGGCTCACATCGCAGTCCGGAAATTCTACCGATCTGCGTGGGTATTTGCTTCATACCTGGCGCTGGAGGTCTCCGATGCACTGTTCACTCGCTGCGGTGTGCGACCGCATCCAGATTTGCATGGAGCCCCCCGGTGACTTCCCCTTGACTCTCGCTCAGTCCTCCGACGTCGGCGTCTTGATGGCTGCTGCTGCTGTCTCTTCCCTCTGTCGCTGCTCCGCTCGCCCCTCCTTCTCCCTCTGTGCTCGTGGCTCCTGCCCCCGCAAACTACTCCTCGTCCCACTGCTGCATCGGAATGCCTCCTGTGCCTGAGACCCATACGCGACTTGCCTGCATGCTGTATGTGTCTCGCACTGTGCTATCTCTCCATTCGGTGCCCCCTGGTTCTTGTCCCCCCTTCCCGTTTCCGTTGGCGGGTAGCTGGTCTCCCTGATGGTCTGCCACTTTTGCGCCTCTGACACTCGCTGCCCACCTGTGCCCAGTGCTGCTAGGCTAGGGGTCTGGCTCACTTCAGTACCATTTTGAGAACAACATATATCGTGGGTTAACACCCGCTCCAACTTGGGCCCCGTGATGCCGTTTCACCAATCGCCGGTGCCCATTCCAGCACTCTGATTATTGCCATGTAACAAATTTAATTAAAACCAAGATTAAGAATAGATGTAATATACTGAGTTGTGATAAACAGTTCATGAAGAATTAGGCTTGTGTTCCCTTTAAAAAGGAGACAGTATCTGCAAAACTTTAATTGGCACAAAAGAACAAGACAATGGTACAAAATGCTTACTTCCTGGAGATTTTCATAAACAATGCCATCTACAGCATTATATTACCCATTCAGACAGCTGTGGCAAAAAGGCATAATTCTTGTGCCAAACCTCGGGAAACAAAATTAAACCTTTTACTTTTGTAGGCGTATCATGTTTCTTTAAAACTATGTTCATATCACTTCTGAAATTGTGTACAGTACCTATCTCTGTACGTATCACACTGGGAGCACATGCAATATGAAGCATCATTTGACTGTCTGTATAGATAAAATGTCATATAACTTTAAACTTACGTAGTGTAACATAATTGATGCTACAATTCATATATTCACCCTGGGACCCTCCTGCAAATCAAGTACTGTGCCAAATGAGGATATACATAGATACATAGATACATAGATACATAGACAGTGTTGGCAGATAAGGGCCTATGGCCCACCCAGTCTGCCCATTTGAGCTTGTAAGTTCAGTTTGTTTTCCTAGAAGTCTGTTGTACCTTAACCCTGACCCCCAGAATTCCTTTATGTCTATCCCATGCATTCTTAAATCCCGTGATTGTTTCAGCCCCCACCACTTCCTCTGGCAGGGTGTTCCCTTGTCCACCACCCGTTCTGTGAAGAAATTCTTTCTCATGTTTCCTCCGAATCGTCCTCCCTCCAACTTCATCCCATGCCCTCTAGTCCTGGAACATCTTTTTCGCTTAAAATAGTGTTTTCCTGCACCTGTTCCTCCTGTAAGATACTTGTATGTCTCTATCATATCCCTCTCCCTCCTCTCCTCCAGGAGTACATGTTCAGTTCCTTCAACCTGTCTTCATAAGACTTGTGATGCAATCCATGCACCATCTTTGTTGCCCTCCTCTGAACCTTCTCTACCCTGTCTATGTCCTTACGTAGGTATGGTCTCCAGAACTGTACACTGTACTCCAGGTGGGGCCTCACTAGTGTCTTGTATAGCGGAATTATGACCTCCCTTTTCCTGCTGGTAATGCCCCTGCCTATACATCCCAGCATCCTATTTGCTTTACCTGCTGCCTTGTCACACTGTTTCCCTACCTTGAGGCCATCAGAGATGATAACCCCAAGATCCCTTTCCTGCTTGGTGCATGCTATATCCTCACCCCTCAACTGATATATTGTGCCACGGTTTTTTGTGCCCCATATGCATTATCTTGCGCTTCTTTGCATTGAATTTCAACTGCCAAACCCCCTGACCATTCTTCAAGTTTCTGCAGGTCGCTTCTCATTCTGTCTACACCCTCTGGTGTGTCTACTCTGTTACAGAGCTTTGTGTCATCAGCAAACAGTGAGATTCTGCCTTCTAGGTCCTGCGGCATGTCACTGATGAAGATGTTGAATAGGACCGGTCCCAGCACTGATCCCTGTGGTACCCCACTGGTCACTCTTCCCTCTGTGGAGTGACAGCCATTTACCACCACCCTCTGTGTCCTGCCACCCAGCCAGTTACCTACCCACCACACTACTGTCCTGCCCACACCCATATTCCCCAGTTTGTATAATAGTCTTCTATGTGGCACAGTGTCAAATATCTTAAATATCTTAAGTGTCAAAGATATCTTAGTTTAGACACAATACCTGAGTGAATAAATAATTAAATAACTAAAAATAACAATAAAAGTTGATTTGCTTCCTCTCTAGCCCAAGAAAAGATTAGCTTTTATCTTCAATTCCAATTTTTTTTTAAAAAATTAAAAACCAAAAACTTTATTATTACAAATTAAACCAATTATTTGACTTGCACAGGCAGTTGACATTAGCAAAGCAAAATAATGACTGCATGCTGTGTAAACTTTCATGCAAGCAAATCATATTTTGCAGCAGCCAGAATGCCCTAAGGGCTTCAATTCTGAAATCTAATTATGCAGCAACATGTATAAATGTGTGAATTTTGGACAAGGATTTTGGCTCCAACTCATTATTCTTCCTTTTTAGTTTTTTGAAAATACCTTGTTTCTCCAGCATGTCTTGCCGCTGTTCCATACATCAATGCTACTGTCCCAGTAGGTTACACACTAACCTCAGGAGCTGAACAACAGGGTGTTTTCCCCAGTTCTTAGCCCTCTCTTCACCCGTCAGTGAAATTGGTCCATGCAACATACCCCCAAGAAATGCGAAGTATATTTTCTTTGAAGGTCAGGCAAGGAGTTTCTATGCAAGCATCATTTTCATAAACTTTCCCCATTTTATACTTGCAAAGCCTGGGGTGGCAAAGGTTTGTGGCTTATTGCCCTGTGGCTTAGACCAGGCAAGGCAAGGCAAGTTTTATTTTTCAGGCACCCAATCCCAGTGGCTCTGGCGCTGTACAACAACAACAAATCTACCATAAAAATTACATAAAAGCATGAATGTTTTGCAGTCTACAAATTATCACTTTCAAGTGTTAGAATCACTAAAACCAGAAAGGGTAAGGGGGGGAGAGAGGAAAAATCCTATACAACTCAGTCTGGAGAATCAGAAAAAGCTTGACTAAATAGGTAGGTCTTGAGGTGGGTCTCAAAGACCTCCACTGAAGGGGCCTCCCATATAGCTGGAGGAAGCAAATTCCACAGGACAGGGCTGGCAACACTAAATCCCCTGTCATCAGCCATTTTCAGCCTTGTCCTGGGAATCACTAGGAGGCCCCTCATGGAGGAATGGAGGGATTGGGTTGATGAAGCAGGCAACAGGAGGTCAGACAGATAACAAGGGCCCATGCCACGTAGGGTCTTGAAGGTGAGTAACCCCACCTTAAAAAGGATCCTCCACTTGACCGGCAGCCAGCACAGTTCACGCAGCACCAGAGTAATGTGGCAGAATTTAGACTGACCCACTAACAGCCTGGCCACTGCATTCTGCACTAACTGCAGCCAGTGGAGACATCCCCCAGAGACCCTAAGGTAGAGCACAGTACAGTAGCCCAGCCTGGGCGATTCAAGGCCATGTACCAAGATGGGGAGGTCCAGGGGTGGAACCATGGGCCTAATCCTGGCAATATTCCTAAAATGATAAAAGCTGGTCCAGACAGTGGCCATTACCCGAGCCACAAGTGTCAAACCACTGTTGAGGATTATGCCTAGGCTATGCATCCTTGAGGAGGCCTTCAGTGGCACAGATCCCAGAAACAAACCAGTTTCCGCACCAGAGGCCATCCTATTCCACCCTCTGTTTGACTCCACCACCACCAGTACCTCCAACTTATTGGGGTTCAGTTGCAACCAGCTGGAAGCCATCCAGTCATTGATCTTGGCAAGACAGTTGTTAAGTACTTCCACCACATTGGATGTTCCCGGTGCAAAGGAAAAATACAGCTGGGTATCATCGGCATAGCAATGAAAATCTAGACTGTATTTCCTAATGATCCCACCCAAGGGCAGCATATACACGGTAAACAGCACTGGGGACAAGACTGAACCCTGAAGTACTCCACAAGACAGGAGACTAGGGGAGGAGGAGAAATTCCCCATCACTACCTGTTGCCTCCTGTTCAAGAGATAGGATTCAAACCAGCAGATGACAGCGCCAGTGAGCCCACAAAATTCTCTCAGGTGGTTGAGCAACAGACAATGGTCTACCATGTCGAATGCTGAAGAGAGATCAAGGAGAATGAGAATTGTCCCCTTCCCTCGATCTCTAGCCCTGAGGAGGTCATTATGCACTCTAACAAGAGCAGTTTCAGTATTATGCCTCGTACAAAATTCAGACTGGAAAGGCTCATAAAGATCAAAGGTCAAGAGGTACTCTTCCAGCTCAAGTGCTACCACCTTCTCGACAATCTTCCCTAAAAATGGGAGATTGGAGATGGGACGGTAGTTCGACTTGATGTCAGGGTCTAAAGATGTTTTTTACAGGAGGGGATGCACCAATGCCTTCTTCAAGGCATCAGGGAAAATCCCCTCAGATAAAAAACACCGGACAATCAGGGTGAACACCGGGCCAATGATATCAACACATTCCATTAAGAAATGCATCGGTACCGGGTCCAGTTCACAATAGGTGAGCTTCAGCTTGGATGCAACCTCAATGACCTCTGACACCTCCACAGGCTTAAACTCCCCCCCCCAACTAAGCAGAGTGCTCTCCAGATGACCAAGGTGACCACTGTTGGCCTCCATAAGGCCCACCGGCAGAATCCCCTGCTGGATGGTGGACACCCTGTTCAAGAAGAATCGAACAAACTCATCACATAAAGTGCTGGAAAAAGTCTGCTTCGGCTGCAGCCAGGCTGGATTTAGGAGCTTGTCTGCAGTCCGAAATTCCTCCTGGCAGCAATCTCCCTTGACAGGAACTCTGCCTTCTTCTGGGTGATTGGCCCCCTTGTACTCATGATAGTGAGTGCGCAGGGCCAGTTTATCCATCTTCAGGCTGGACCTTTGCCAGCAGCACTCCAACCTCCAACCCAAAATCGTCATTGCCTTGAGCTCCCCATCAAACCAGGGAGACCTCAAGTGAGAGAATTTGGGTCGTACATGGATTGGTGTGAGAGAGAGTCAAGCACCACAGTCAGCACCCTATTATAGGTGGCGACTGCTTCACTCAAACCCTCTACATATGCACTGCCCACACAGATAGATCTGCCATCACCAGCAAGCCCTCCAGGGTCAAACCCCTCAAAGGGCAATAGCTAACAATCTCTGCAGGGGGAGGGTTCTCGGGGGGGGGGCGAGCAAAAATTCCACTGTGCAATGACTGGACCAGATGACTGATCAGTCTTGAGGTTAGTAACCTCAAGCCCCAGAGAGAAAACCAAGTCCAACATGTGACCACCCTGGTGTGTCACAGAGGAAACTTTCTGTGACAGGCTTAGAGTAGACATAGTCTGAAGTAGGTTGGAACCCAGCCTGGATGACTCGTCATCAGCCCAGATGTTGAAATCTTCCCAAACTAGACAATGGGGGGATGCCAACGTCTCACCTACAACAAAATTGACCACTTCCTGTAGGAATTCTCCCGCCGCCCCAGGGAGGCAGTAGATCAGGAGAATCCTACAGCCTGTGCCCGTACCACCACATACAGCCATACACTCAAATGAACTCAGTCTTCCCACTGGGTGCACACAGAAGTAAGCTCAGATCTAAAACAGATGGCCACTCCCCCACCCCTGCATTCCACTCTGAGACAGTGTATCACCGAATACCCGGGGGGGGGGTACGGCGGCTGCTAGAACCAGGCCATCATCATCCCTCAGCCAGGTCTCAGTGAAGCAAGCCAGGTCAACCAAGGAAATCAAGTCCGAGATAACAGCGGTCTTGTTCCTGATCGAGCTGGCATTGCACAACACTGCCCTCAGGGGATTGGTGGACAGTGTAGCCTTCTTAGTCACTTACCTGGCTACCTATTCTCAAAAGACTTTTGCGACAGGCACAGGATGGTAGCAACTTTTGACAATAGTGTCTCAACATGGGGCTTTTGGTGGGCAGAACATGCTCAAAGTATGATGCTACACATGCAAACCTACCTCACATGTTCTGGATCTGCCCTAAACTTAGTTTGGGGATTTAGTTCTACACATATGTTCTGCAGTTTTTAAAATGACTCTTCCCCCCACTTCCAGCCTTGTTCATACTGGGCATCTTCCCAGATGATCTAATTTTAAACCAGAATCAAAAGCTCTGGATTGTGACAGCTTCACTTGGTGCCAAAAGAATGATCATGTCTAGCGGGAAAACAGGACATATCCCCACCTTGGAAGATGATTTTAAATATATGGGAGTAACAGCTAATAATGACAGGATTAGTTACATGATACTGACTAAAGCAGAAATATTTAGCAAGATATTGGGTCCCTTTCTGCAAGTGCTGAATAAATAATCAATTAGCTCAACAGTATGTTATTCAATGCAAATCTGAGAGGTCTATTATATGGTTCTTTTTTAACTATGTATGTATATTAGCTAACCAAAATAACATTCATTGTCTCCTCAGAGGTGTTTTAATTTTCTTCTAGGCAAAATTTATTGATACATCCCTGTTTTGGCGGTTTGCTTTCTCTTCTTTGCATTGCACATTTTACAGACTTTGAAGTAGTACTATCTTCATTTGTCAATTCCTTTTTATTGTTTATTTAAGCAACAATGCACAACATGGTGTGGGTTGTGCTGGGATAACCTCACGCTTGGGTGGTTGGGCACAAGGCCGCAGGCCGAGTGCATCAATGTGCCAGAAGTGAGTTTATCCAGCACAACCCACACCCTGAGTGCTATTGCTATTATACAATGGCTCGTTGTTATACAAAATAAAAACAATAAAAATTAAAAAACTGTTTTTAGTAGATTTTTAGTGTGGCAGTATATCTCAGTTTCTTAAGTGTATGGCAAGCAACTCATCATCCAAATCATCATCCAAGGCATCCAAAGCAATACAGTGAGGTTGTGCTGGGATAACCTCACTGTGCCAGGGACACACTGACCAATCAGAGACCAAGACATTTTCTTGCCATTGTATAATAGAAAACAGTGTTACACTGTATGATGCTTTATCTGTGGTTTCTTAAGCTGGGTGGTATTGTGACTTTGAATGAAGATAAATAATGTTTCTACCTAAAAAAATACAATAGTGTCTCAAGTTCAAATGGGAGACATACTAACTTCTGATAATTGAGGTTACAAATCTGTACATGACACAAAAAGTTAAATCAATGAAATAATGCCACACAAGGCTTATGTGAATGGTGACAAGTAAGTTTATGCTGTTTTCAAAGAAACTGTGTGACTAATCTCTGCATGAGCATATTGTGTAAAACAGCAAAGACAACATACTGAGAAATATTAACCTACTGCAAATCGTGATACAGCTGCACAACAGGAGACTGCACAATAATGTGCTGCATGTCTTTTAGAAATTGGGTTGATTGAACCCACTGCATGCCTTTCTATAGTATTTAGAATGTTCCAAGAATGAATCTTATATCTCTAGCTTAAACACTAACAAGAACATGAAGTGTTCCAAACCAAGAAATTGTATAAGCTCTACAAGCCACCATTTCCCAGGATACATGCTAATGCTTTTTCTGCACATAACAAACAATTCCTGGTGGCTGATTTATTTTCCTGAAGATCTATGAATACATCTTCAGTGGCACAGCCCCAAAATTCCCTCTCAAAATAATGTTATCCTTCATGGTGCAGTGTTCTTTATATGGCAAGAGTATATAGCTTACACTTCTGCAAAGGGTAAACACTAATTAAAGACACTCGTCACTCCTTTTCATGCATGTAAGCATTTTGTATGAGGTTTTTACACATCTAGCTGACACGTGTTAGCATGTTGCAGTATGAAAACTGACCACTGTATTGAGTTACCCTGTTCTGGAATGAGACCAAGGGTCTCAACATTAGCACTTTGTAAAAGGTACTCCTTGTAAATGAGTTTGATAGATAGATAGATAGATAGATAGATAGATAGATAGATAGATACTAATGGTGATAGCTACGGACAGATGAACAGACAAACACCGTAGTTAGATTAGATAGATAGATAGATAGGGAGATGGACAGACAGACAGATAGATAGATACTAATGGTGATAGCTACAGACAGATGAACAGACAGACAGACACCGTAGTTAGATCTGATAGATAGATAGATAGATAGATAGATAGATAGATAGATAGATAGATAGTAGATAGATAGATAGATAGATAGATAGATAGATAGACAGATAAATTGATAGATAGATAGATGATAGATAGATAGATAGATAGATAGATAGATAGATAGATAGATAGAGACAGACAGGCAGATAGATAGATACTAATGGTGATAGCTACAGACAGATGAACAGACAGACACTGTAGTTAGATCTGATAGATAGATAGATAGATAGATAGACAGACAGACAGACAGATACTAATGGTGATAGCTACAGACAGATGAACAGACAGACACCGTAGTTAGATCAGATAGATAGATAGATAGATAGATAGATAGATAGACAGACAGACAGACAGATAGAAAGACAGACAGACAGACAGACAGGTGGATAGATAGATAGATAGATAGATAGATAGATAGATAGATAGATAGATACTAATGGTGATAGCTACAGACAGATGAACATACAGACACCGTAGTTAGATCAGATAGATAGATAGATAGATAGATAGATAGATAGATAGATAGATAGATAGATAGATAGAAAGACAGACAGACAGACAGACAGACAGACAGACAGATAGATAGATAGATAGATAGATAGATAGATAGATACTAATGGTGATAGCTACAGACAGATGAACAGACATACAGACAATGTAGTTATATCTGATAGACAGATAGATAGACAGACAAACAGACAGATAGATACTAATGGTGATAGCTACAGACAGATGAACAGACAGACACCGTAGTTAGATTAGATAGATAGATAGACAGCAAGACAGACAGACAGATAGATATAAACAGATAGCTAGATATAGATAGATAGACAGACAGCTATATAGTTATTGACAGAGAGAGATGATAGATGGGTATTGAAAAGGACAGAGAAAAGGATCTTCTTATACCTGCTTCTCTCAAAAAAATTTAGAACAATTTTAGTTGAGCCCCACCCTTACCTAGAAATTGCTGTGCCCTGTTTACAAATGACTTGTTTTGCATAAGAAGGCAGTTATTGTATCAGTGGTATGCATTTCTTTATAGAGAGTAAGTTGAATCGATGAGAACAATTGGTAAGAGCTGTCCACTTTGTAATTCACAAATCACATACCAATAGCATGTTCACACTGTGAAATTCAGAAATACTTGGACGTCAACTGCAAATACTTGCAACTTTCACCTAATGCCGATATGGAAGCATTGTATAAAGAGTATATTTAACAGAGACAAATAATTCTTGATTGGGTTATGTACAGAGTATTTATACATAAAGTATTATTAGCTTAAGGTGTACATTAATGTTATTTCCAGCATCGCATAGCTTGGTTTGCTTTATTGAATTACAATAAATTCTTGGCATTAAAGCTTGATATAATTTCCTTGCATATTTGTTGAAATTGCTGACTGTACTAGAAGCAAAGAGAAAACTCTGGAATGAGAGGTGATATAACAAATGTAGTTAATGTGTGAACAACATAAGAACTGTATAGAAACAGACTGACCCAGAGACGTTGTGGTGAACACATTACTCAAAACACAGGGAGCTGGATTCAGATATCAAACCTCGGATCTCAAATGGGCTGACATGAAACTTAGCATGGTTTTCCAGGATGTGTTATACCTCTGGAAGAGGGCTAGGGGGATCTGTAGCAAGAGTGCTGCACCCTTTTGGAACAAGAGTTGGGCAACAATATCAGCAGAGCCCTCCCCATCCCATATGGGCATTAGTGTGCAACAGCTTATTGCATTGGCTGGTGTCAGGTACAATTGCTTTATATCATACCATCCTTTTAAGTTGGTCCCAGGAAGGGCCACCATGGAGGAGGGTAGCTGCAGAGTAGCACAAATGATGCAGCAGGACTGCATCAGGAACTAATTGCAGGGATGGAAAGTGAGGAACAGCATCAAAAAGAGAACATTTAAATATAACTTCTCTGAAATGTGAGCAGGATAGAACAAATATGCACGGAAGAATTTTCTGAAGCAATTTTCTTACAGAGCAGCAGACACGTTTACACACTCCAAGCAGGGAACTCATACCACGTAGTTGTCTGCCCTAGGAGCTATTTTTACCACAAACTGAATGTTTTGGTCCACTGGATAAAAAATATTTTAACTTGTAAAGCCAGGCTTGTAACGTCCTGATACAAGCCTAACTGTCCCTGAGCACTGTAGTCCATCCCTAAAAATAACCAAATGATGATGTGAAGTAGGGAACAGGCTGCAGGTGCTCTATGGAACTAGTAATGGAATTGGTGGAAGGGGATTGCCTAAATATACTGAAGTTATCTTTTCAGGCATGTACACATGTATGGGGCTACTATATAATATAATATTAGGGACGGGACTGCAGTGCTTGGCAGCTGCTCAGTTCATAACAGGAAGTTATGGGCTGGGCTTCATGAGTTAAAATACTTTTATTGTATGAACCAAGAAATTTACTTTATGGCAAAAACAGGTCCAAGGGTAAGCAACTTCATGGTATGAGTTGCCTGCCTGGAGCATATCAGCAGCTCTGTAACCAACCAATACAAATAAACGTTGTCATTTGTTAAATAACACACAAAAAACACCATTTTAATTAGCAAAAACCCTTCTTTTAAAAACAAAATACAGCAAGTTTTTGCATTTCCTAAGTCAACTGTGTCATTTTTGACTTTTTAAACAGTATATCCATTAATTTTTGAAACTATAGATTAGGGTTATAGGGTAACTGTAACACTTAGTCCACCTTAGCTCAGATTAGGCTCATTATCACTACAAAATTAATATTTACTATATTCCCATTTACTGTTTTTTTTTTGTTATTACTTTTTCTCCTCTTGGAGTCCTCAGCCGATGCCATCTGATGTCCCTTTCCCGCGCCAACCCCGGGTATGAGACTTCCTCCCCTTCAGCCTCCACGACTTACCCCTCATGGCAGGAGGTGGGGAGACCCTCAACCCACCAGACTGGATCCAGTTCCAGGGAGGCGTCTTCCTGGGTGAGACATTAGAGGGGGACAATCATCATCCTGCAGCCAAGGACTCCTGTTCTTCCATTTTCAGCCTTATGGGGTTGTAGCGTGCAATGACACTAATGAAGAGAGTGCATGTGCTCCCGTGCATGCTCCTCCCGGTGTCTGCTGCATTTCCTGCCCACCACATCAGCATCGGTGATCTGCCTCCCAGCCTCTGCTAGGGGGCAAACACATGACAACTGCTGAAGACCCCCCCCGAAGAAGGAGAGCAGTCCTTTGGACACTTGATCCTTCTCCGCCCCTGCCAACCCCCGGTGGCCTGTGCCCATTCCCGAACATGGGTCGCCGGCATGGCGCAAGGTGTGTCACCCAGCACCTCAACCCTCATTGCCACCAGGCTGGCCCCCCCATTCACTGTTTTGAAAACAGCACAGTACTCTATATTTAGTGACATCACTGTCGCTATGGTAGTTAGTGCCCCAGGCAATGCCGGGAGAACTACAGCCCTGGGGCTTCCTCAGTTCTCAGGTTTTTTTTACCAGTTACAGAAATGCAGGCTGGAACTAAAGCATTTCTTATACTGTATGCCAAATAATATATTTAATGCTGGTGAGGTACCACCCAGCCCTTCTTCTACCTAATAGAATTGTTGCTCTTTGGACAAACATTATTTTAATGTAGATTCTTAGAGTGGCCTTCCCCCATAACAGGGCTTCTTCCAAGCTCCACTGACCTACCAAAGCATAAATAAGTAAATAATAAGCCATGACAGGATGCACATTGTAGGATATTTGTGCATGCCCCAGGGGTGTAGTAAGGCATGAGGCCGAAGGCTGAGTGTCCTTATACTGCAGGGAAGTGCATTTGAATTCTATGATGCACACTGTGGTGGGGCTTATTACACTTATACAATTGCTCTAAGTAGGTTTATTTGGGGAATAAAATGAGATTCCGTACCTGACTGTGCATTTATAGAGACCGAATGCATGGCCAGGTGACCTCTCTTGGCCAATGAAATGTCTATATTTTTTCCTGCTATTTTGTGAAACAAATAAATTATTTTCCTTCTGCCATTTCGCTAGTACTTTTTTCTTGCCATATATTCTTCCATTTGCTTGACAGTAATGCTGATCGTATGGGTTGTCTAGAAGTGGAGAGAGTTCATTTGAGCTACTTCTCACCAGTGGTAACTACTGTGGCAATACATTAGATATACCATATTAGATATAAAGCATAAGGCACTTAACATCAAGTGGTCTTACCCTAGGGGATCATAATGAATAAGGCAAAGCCTATGACTTTATGTCCCTAGGGTTAAATTAATGAAGGTAACCCAATCCCTGGAGTTCCTTAATGGTATTACTAAACCAAGTGGGCCAGGGATCTGCATAAAAAACTGAAAATGCTGCCTGTACACAGAAAATGCAACTTGTACATGGGAACTTAGTCCCTGAGCCATGCTAGGCCCATTGACAATCTGGCCCCTGATTGGGTTGGTTCTCTTGATTCTCAGGTCTATGCCCTAATCAGTAGATTACACTGCTTCCTTGAAACAGTTATGTAATAATGTGTGTTATGTATGTACTATTTAAATTGCTGTGGTCCTTAATTCTATTATTACTTTACCTATATGCAGTTGTCTTTTTACTGTTAAAGGTTGCCTCACAGGTATATCTTTTTAACCTCCTGGGTCATACCTGAAAATAGGCATATACATGTCTAGTGTGCTTACCTGGTCAATAAAAGCTAAATAAATAAATAAAATTTCCATCATACCTCATCTCTTTTAATATTATCTCTTTAGGATTGTCCCACCCCTTCTCTAATCATGTGATAGGTACTTGTACTTGTTAGGGCACAGACATGAGAATCAAGAGACCCAGGTTCCAACCCAGCCAGAGGAACAATTGTCAAAGGGCCTTGTTGGGCCCAGGGACTAAGTTCCCAAGCGCAAGTCAGTCTAAATTAAGAAACATAGAAATACTTTCATATTTTAAACATGGTATATGTCTTTCTATGTCAGAACAATGTAATTGCTATTGTCATTAGACTTATTATGAGGTTTACTGGTTGAAGAAATATTGGTACATGCATCTGAAAAAGCGTGAGATGTACGAAACTGCAGACTGTAAGGGAGAAGTCTGTATTCTGTCACCAATGTGTATTTTCTATCATTCTACTGAATAAATGAACTTCATATGAGGTGGCCTATTTAGAATGTGTCAGGAGGTGGTTTTGGAATGCAGTGCCACCGCTACATTCTGAAACTCTGTCACCACCACATTCCAAAACTCTACGTTATTACCACATTCCAAAATTGTGTGTCACTGCCACATTCTGAACCTGTGCGTCACCACCACATTCTGAAGTGTGTTTCACTGCCACATTCCAAAGCTGTGCATCATGCTACATTCCAAAATTGTGTGTCACGGCCACATTCCAAAACTGTGTATCACTAACACATACTGAAATTGTGCGCCACCACCACATTCCAAAATTGTGCATCACCACCAAATTCCATAATTGTGCACCACTGCCACATTCCAAAATTGTACACCACTGCAACATTCTGAAATTGTGCACCACTGCCATATTCTAAAATTGTGCGTCACTGCCACATTCAGAAATTGAGCATCACTGCCACATTCTGAAATTGTGCATCCCTGCTACTGTCTGAGATTGTATCATTACTGCATTCCACAATTGCAGCCTGTTGGCATTTGAAATCTCATCTCTGCATTATTCTAAAAATTATACACAATTTTGTCATTCTAAAGTCACGTTTATCACTGCATTTCAACACCCCATCACAATCTTAAATACTGTACCTTGCATCTGCACATTATGGAAATGTATGCTGTGACCCACTAGTGTCAGTTTTCCTTTTTCAGATAGTTACTGCAACTTTATATAACGTGGGAGAAAGAAGTCCTATACTGTAGCTGGACTAGGCTGTGAGTTCTGGTTGTGACATCATCAGTAGCGCTTCATTGAAACTGGCTTTTTTGAACAGGCAGTGAATTTAGGGTTACAAAATTATGTGTAACTTTTTAACAAAGTAATTTAGAGATCTCATTTTTGGCACAATGCTAATTGGGGATATGCGGATCCAAATGCTGAAATTAGAGATGCCAGAAATTTTGGCTGGACTCCTTTTTTAAGGAGCGTCAAGAGATTTCCTTCCATCTTTCCAAACAATATGAGGCCCTCTGTAGATCTAGCAGAAACAGGAAGCAAAACACTCACTCCATGATGATAGTGCAGCTATCAGAAAAGAGAAGTCATGGGAAAACAGAATAGAACAGCAGCACACAATCTGAGCACAGAAGACAGGGGTTGTTCATTACATCTTAAAGCTGCTTTATTCAAAGGTGCTGGTGCAAAATGTAAGAACGTGGCAGTTACAAATTCTGACGCTTTGCCTCAACAACATCAAGGCTTTGTCAGGGAGCCCCACTCATATAATCTGCAGTACTCTCAGTTTTTGCACCAGCACCTTTGAATAAAGCAGCTTTAAAGAGCCACTGACATGTCTTGGTAGAGATATGCCAGTAGTACCCTACCCTACCTACAGTACCTCCCGGGACAGAGGATACCACAAACAGAGGTACTGTAATGCATTATTTTATAGTACAGATGTGGCGGAGTGCAATGCATGCCCCCTGCCACAGCCTCAGGTCCCCTTTCTGATCCAGTCCTGAGGAAGATGTCAGGTTGGGATGGGGACCTGGCGAAATTCCATTTCGCTGGTCGAATGTGCGATGGAATTGGCATTTCGCTGGTGAAAGTGGCATTTCACCAGTCAAATTGCTGCAAAATGCCAATTTCACAGCACTTTTGCTGGCAAAATGGAATTTTGCCAGGTTCCCATCCTGCCCTGACGTCATCCTCAGGATTGGATCGGGAAGGGGAACCGAGGCTGCGGCAGGGAGCATGCATTGCGCTCTGCCACATCTGTACTGTAAAATGCTGCCTTATAGTACCTCTGTTTGCAGTACTTTCTGTACCGTGAGGTACTGTAGGTAGGGTAGGGCACTACTGGCACATCTTTTTAGACGTGTCAGTTGCTCTTTAAGCTGTAATGAATGCCTCCTGTCTTCTGTGCTCAGCTTGTGCACCACTGTTCTTTTTTCCCTCATCTGTAGATCTACCCTCCACACACTGCCAATTGCCGGCTTGCTTTAGGGAATCTGACTTTACTGGGACCCAAACTCTAGTGGTAAAAGATACATTGCAGCAGAAGCTTACACCATATCCTGCCGTCATGTTTCAGTATCTTCCCCACCTATACCTTCATAGAACCAGCACAAACTGGAGATTTGACAATACATACCCATAACTGCACACACAACATACAACAGTGGGTTTCACGCTGGACACTAATAAAACTCATTGCACCTCCTCCAGCCTGAGACTTCCTTAACTGGTCTCATCCTCTTACTGTAACTTGTTTGCATGTAACAAGGACCACCTTGAAAACAGGGTATTGCTGCCCTAATGGTTTATTACCAACCTCTCCTGACTAAAAATAAAAACTTCTATCACTTCAGTGACCTGATTAGGGCCATATTATCAGTCTAAGGCTCAAACTGTGCTTTACCCTTTAAAAAGAAGAACCATTACCTAGGCCATCTCCTTAGGAAAGGTAATCTTTACCAACTATTTCCATTATGAAAGCCTCAAACAACACAGATAGAGTAACTAAACTAAGCTGGGATAGCTTGGTATTACACAGTCTAACTGTGCTGCACCGTTTAAACTGGAAAGACCAAGCCTCCTTAGACACTGCACCACAGTTTAACATGAATTAATAAAGAGATTGCAGTTATGCAGGTTAACAATGTTCCATTTTGCAGACTGAGATCACGTGGCAGCAGAAGCAGTGGCACAGAGTACTGTAAGACAGAGCCAACATGCTCCTTCCTAACCCTCAGGCTCTTAATGTTATTAGACTAGCCACAGGTTTGGGGTAGATATGACAGGATACTCAGTCACAGAGCCCCACTGGGCAGTGTCCTCAAATCAATACTGTGTCTTGTCTCTATTAATAATGGGGTGAAGATGTCATAAGCCAGTATGTAGTGCATTTCATTATAGTTCTGTGCCTTCAATGACAAGCAACAGTGGATGTAATATGGGCCTTGCATAAACTCCTTCATTTTGTGCTGTATCATTCTTTGCAGCTCAATAGTCTTCACAATCAGTCATGCTTATAATTCTACATACAGCATGTTCATTCACCATTTGCCAAGTGTACTATGAAAATGTTAAATGTTCACATCAGTATCTGTAAGTTTACTTTGTCCTAAATGTTGTATTTATTTATTCTGTATGTTACTGTTGTTAATTGTTTTGTGTCAGGAGTAACTGAAAAAGTGCTGTGCAGTGTTCACTTTCTGGTTAAAAATAAAAAAAATGAAAAAATGAAAATGAAATTGAGACATGGACCATGATCAGAAGTACTGCATAATCCTTATTATAAAATGGGTTGGGAAAATCCATGCAGTGATTGGTGGAGTCTCATCACATGATCATGCATTATTCCAGCAAAACAGCACAGATCAGAAATGCTTAACTCAAGTTTCTGAAGCTTATTACACAGTTCTTAAATTAAAAATCAGGGAAGTTATTTTATAATCATTGCAAGGCACTCAATAGCAAACAGCTGTGGGATAATGGCACCTCTCAGTGTGTAAGGCATTCGGCATTGCCTAATGCCCTACTTCTGAAGGTGTGCTGTTATCCTACAATAACCTACACCCTGTCATGCTTTATAGCTTAATTAACATAATAAATCCCTGTCTCATCTAAGTTTGATTCTACATGAAGTATAGCCACCCGTAATGCTGTGTGAAAATAAAATTTCATCAGCTGAATTACACGAAAGTCAGAATTTCATTTGCACAAAATTTGGGAATGCACTTTGGCAGCTTTCACAGATATTCTTCAGAGACTCATTGAACCGTGAAATGTATGAATGAATTGTGGATTATTATTTCAAAAAGAAAGTCTGCAGTACTGATCACTGAACTGTGGGATGATTACATGTATTGTGGATTGATGTATTAAAACGATTGAATGAAATTTCTTAGAACTGTGGGGGGAAACACTGATAGCATGTGGAAATGGAGGCAGACCCTAAATGATGATTGGCATGAGTCATCCTGTATACAGCCTGCTGTTAATGCAAAAACCACCAACTGTTGCTGCTTCCAAAGGAACAGAATGAACACCAGGGAGTATCATCTTTAGTTTATGCACTCACATCTGCAAGAATGAAAAAAACATGAGATCTAGCCAGTGTAAAAAAGTGATGCCTTTGACATAGCATCAGAAAGGGTTACAAAACACGGAACATGTTTTTGGGGGTATCCCATTGTTAGGGCACTGTAATGTGGGTGCTGCAACAAGGGCATGAGTAACAGGGGCAATCTGGATTTTAGATAATCCCGCACTCACACCTTGTTGGGTGTCCCCGTTATTTCTCTTCCCTTCACAGCATGCCCGCCATTATATTTATTGTTGGGGGGTTCAGGAGGCAAAGCCCCCTGCAAAACCTTACTCTTTCGCGAGACAGTCATTTGGCACTGTAGCTTTTGGGTGCCTGAATGTAAGCCATGCAAATGCCAGATGACATATTCTTTGCACCTGAAGTTAGCTCCCCCACATTGACCACACACCGTCATGAGTGAACCATTTTGGGGAGCTCTGGCACTTTTGGCTGTGCTGCACTTTTAAAGAAACAGAAGTAAAGGTGTGCTTTTTTCATATCAGCCAGATATCAGGTGCTTTTTATGCACGTGGTTGTGAATGGTGAGTTTTGTTGTTTGAGGCCGCAAGTACCAGGTTTTGCTGTGTGCAGTTGCGAGTCCCAGGTTTTGTTGTTGTTTCCAGCTGTTCACTACCTATCCATGGCATTGTAAACTACCAGCTATGGCACAACCTTTTGTTGCTTTCCTCTGTTCTTCTGCTGTATTTTCATACTTAGACATTCTATTTTGGTCATGTTAGCTTAGACTAGTTTTTGCACAGATCTACAACATCTCGTATATTATGCCAGCTAAATGACTATTTGATTTCATGTGTGAGCTTGGTACTGCATGTTTTTTTACATTGTTACTTTCATATGCAGCTATGTACCCTTTGTCCCCCCCCCCCCGGTTGCACCTGAATTCATGCCTTGGCTCAATATGCCTTTCCTGGTTACCAAATTTCAAATAAATAAAAAATTGCTTTTGTCTGCTGCAGTTTTGTATCACTCTCAGAACTGTTTTTTGAGCAACAGGGCACCAGACTGCTCTGTTGCCATTTTCTGTATGGTCCATAATTTGGTGCAGTGGCACTGGACAACATTGCCTCAGTCCCCATTCATTGCTGCTTGTGACTCTTGACCCACAGAGTGGGACTGCTCTTACCTCTCTCAGGGGTTCCCAATTAACCCCATTATAGGGTGTGTTTTATTGCACTAGAAGGCTGGCCTCATTACTGTAAGCTTCTGCTGGAATTCCCACTGGTGTGATGAAATGGCTTCTGGAGCCAGAGAAGAAGAGCCAAGAGTCCGAAAGCGCACAAACTGTAGTGAGGCCATGAAGGCCTAAAGCATTGGTCATTTTGCCGGTTGTGCTACAAGCAAAATACAGAGAGGATTAGACAGGAAGCAATGCAGGTAGATGTGCATAGCCTGTCCCAGTCATAGTGGGGGAAGGGGTCTGTTTGGTGATTCTGGAAACAGTGGAACATCAGAAGGAAACTGCAATTACTCCTGAGGCAATTCCTGTCGTACTCACAATTGCTATGCTATTAAAGCCTTTGACAAACTGAGGCTCCTCTCCATTCCCAGGTAAAAATGTGGCCAAAGCCTACCAAATTCCAAATCAACTCAGCCAGGGACAGAGACTGTGAGGCCCAGATGGCAATTCTACCTGAATTCTCATGATTCTGGATGCATCCCAATCCCTATGGTGGGAGACACCTTTGGATCAGGAAGAATCCAATCAGTACTCCCTCCTTCCTTCCACTTTCTTAGAGAAGGAGGAGGGCATTAGGGACCACTGCTTCTGGCTAGGAGAGGCACCCAGCTTAGGTGTATCACCTCTGTGCTGGAGTGTCAACAGCCAGATTCCACTGAAGATGAAAAGGGAAGCATTTTCCTTCAGACAGCAATAAAGGCAAGGCTTTCATTGTGGATCCTACCCTAGTTAAGAATATTAGGCTCAAGTAGGACTCTACGAGGAAGCTCTCCCTGGGATCCTTATGAAACTATACATTTGATAAGGATACCCTTGGGGCATTTTGTCATGGTCCTCTTCACTTCATTGCTTAAAATATGCTGAGCCTAGTCAGCTGCATAACTGATCATTGTTACTGAAGAGTGGTGTATGCTCACTATGGATCACTCTCACAGTAGAGTCTGCATGGCTGGGCTGGAGGTATAGGTTAAAGAGGTCCACTCTATACATCCTTACTGCCAACCAGCTGTACAAATCATATCCATAGTCAATAACAGAATAGCAGTCTTGGATATTTTTAACTACATACTGGGGAACAATCATATGTATGCGCACATTCTGCTTTAGAACCCATAGTCATAGGGCTGGATATTCAAAAGGGTTGCACATGGTGCAACAGGAGTGCAACTGGGATGCACCATGCGCAGCCCACCAATGTGCCCGGCATGATATTTAGAGGGGTAAGTTGTGATGAGCAACCCCCGATGTGCCAGAGCGCATCAGTAATGTATGCGGCGCAGGTGCGGGGGCATGCCCATGCATATGCGGCACATGCCGTTATTCAGCCCGGGATGTGCGGCACATATTCTGACACAACTCCACCTTGCACCGCTCAGGGGGGCACAAAGATGTCCCGGGGAAGACCAGGAACAAGTCCTGGCCACCCATAGGCAAGCTGCTGTATTGCAGGGCGCAACACAGCAGCCGCCAGCCATGAGTGGCCACCCGCCTACCCAGAACACTGTCTACAAGCCCCCATCCCTGGGAGCATTGTGTCCCCCTGCCCCGTTGCCCGATCGCAGGCAACAGTTGACATGATATCCCTAGTGGTCCAGTGGATCCCCCCCCCGGCCGATCATGGGCATATGAATTAAAAGGTCCCTGGTGGACCAGTGGAAGCCCCTTGCCCGATCATGGGCATATGTATTAAAAGGTCTCTGGTGGACCAACAGAAGCCCACCCCCTTCGCCTGATCATGGGCATATGAATTGAAAAGGTCCCTGGTGGACCAGTGGAGTCTCCCCCTTCGCTCAATCGCAGGCATACATACATTGACAGTCCCTGGTGGTCCAGTGGAAACCCCCCCCCATTGCCCGATCGTGAGCAGATATAGCATAAGATAATCTCTCCAAAAGGTAGCACCCTTCCAAAGAAATAGACGGAAATGCAGTCAGCATTTAACAACTGTTGTTGAATTTACTTTCATCACTTGTGGGAGCCCCTAGCGCCTCGGCAAAGTGCCTTTAACAACAGTTGTTAAGTGCTGACTGCATTTCCATCTATTTCTTTGGAAGGAAGCTACCTTTTAGAGAGACTTTATGAGTTGTAGGTTATTTACCTTGGTAGAGAACCCCTCTGTGAGTGAGAGCACAGTAATTTTGCTATCTGGAAATTTATAGTACAAGACACCCTGGTGATCCAGTGGTACCCCCCCTCCCCACCCACCTACTGAGGTTCCCTGCCACCCAGCACCCCCCTCATCATCGGCAGGCAGCAGCACCTGCCCGCATGCACCCTGCATTCATTCACATATCAGGCCTGTGTAGTACAGTATGTTCTGCATGCCCATTGGTCCGCGGTGAAACCAATGAGCATCAGACTGTACTATAGCTTTCATTCGGTGGGCAACCAGGTGGCATGCAGGCAGGGTGCTTCCACCCGCCAATGACGGGGGATGCTGGGTGGTAGGGAACTTCAGTGGGTGGGTGGGGAGGGGGTTTCTGATGGGATCACCAGGAGTGTCAATGTACATATGCCCGCTGACAGCGAAGGGGGGGCCCCACTGGTCCACCAGGGACCTCTTTAATACATATGCCTGTGATCAGAGGGGGGGAATCCACAGGTCCACCAGGGACCTTTCTACTACAGATGCCTGTGATCGGGTGACGGGGGGGTTCCGCTGGACCCCCAGGGCATCTGCATTTATGTCTGCCTGTGATTGGGCAATGGAGGGCATGCCCCTGGACCATCAGGGATGATATATTTCTTATGCCAATGATCAAGTGAATGGGAATGAGACTGCCATGGGTCTGCAGGGTATCAGTCCCTGATGGCTGCAGCCTGGCAGGGTGCCAGGTGCAAGTCATCGAGGATCAGTGCACTGCATGCAAATGGGGCCATAATGACATGCAAATGGCCCCAGTTGTGCCTTGCATGCATAGTGGCCTCATTTGCATGTCCAGTGCTAAATATCGTGGTTGATGCGCCCAGTGCAACTGCACTTGACCTGGCACATCCTCCTGTTCCCTTTTGCCACTTGCACTGGTGCAGTGCCACTGTGCCATGCACAGTGCATGCACCCTCAGTGCCATATTCAACGGTGCTGAGCCATGGCGCAGCACCGTTGAATATTGCCTGGTCCCTGCCCTAGTGCAACCCAGTTGCATTGTGCCCAGGCTTATGCCCCTGCCCAGTGCAGTCTGAATATCCAGGCCTTAGTGTCCAGCTTCTTTCCACTGCATTCCTACAACAGTTGGGGAAAAATGTGCATCATAAGCTGAGCCAGACTTTTACAATATGCTACAAGCAAGCAGGCAAAATAGAACAGTAGTGAGGGGGTAGTAAAAGTTAAAAAAAATATTTAGAACAACAGGTATTTTCAAAATTCCAACAACTGGGACTAGATCAAACCAGGTAGTAAGGAGCTGATATGTGCAAGGTGTTGCTTAAAATTAAAGATTATTTTTAATTGGTCTTGATTTTACTGATGGACGAGTATGTAACAGAAGATTATTATTTATTTTCTCATCTTTTTCAATCTGATGTAATCAGCATGATGCAATGTGTTTCTGTTTCATTGGATTCCAAGCAGCAGTGCATTGAAAAAATGTTTTCCAAAAAATGCTAGTTGCAGTTAAAATTAATAAAAACATTAGCATGCAGCTGTGTACCATGAGTTTGTTTATTGTGTTAATTCTAACCCTTGCCAGGTCTGCAATGCTAGTTCTAAGACAAATGTGGCATCCATCTTTTATTTCTTGAGAAAAAAACAAAACGTTATAAAATGCTTATTTTTGGTGCAACTAGAATATTTTACTTTCAAATAAAATTGAGAGAGGCCTGTGATCTTTTATTGTGAACAAATGTAGAGTCAAATGTTTTGTCCAATTTCTTTGCACTGCTGTGTTAATATTGAAAAAAATAGTGAATAAAAAGTTACAAAAATAATACAAATACAAAGTAAAAAAAACAATATTTCTGATAGAAGAAATCTGGTTAACTAATTATTCCGATTGCAATGCAAATGGTTTTTAGTTGTTTGCTTTACCAGCTTACAAATGCAAGCAAATCTGGCAGAGCCCTAGGGATCTTAATATCTTCATTTCAACCAAACATAATTTCTGTAGGGGAAATTGTTGATTCCATTGGCTGAATATATATTGCCATCAAACTCCAATTTCACAATAACATGAATGTCTATACAAATGATAATTATGATAAAGTGGTATGCAGATAGACAGACTCATGCTAGAGTGTTCTGGTTACTAGCTGATAAATAAACAAGTGATTTTAAATACCATGTACCAGCAAATTTTTCTTCATCTACCTGGGTCCAACACTCTATTTCAAAGTTCTGATACATTAATGTGACCCAGTGTTGGAAAAGTGTGTTTTTCCCGAGAGTATTTTCTTCTGTTTCTCCATCTCTTCTGTCAAATTCTATTTCTTAGACAAGATAAAGTGTCACATTATCTTTTATTACAACCAAATGTAAAACTCTAGGAACTGATGGTATCTCAAGAGAAGTGCTATGTTTAAATCTAAACTTCTGTATTCTAATGCTTACAAAATTAATAACGTTATAGAAAATGGCGATATGCCAATTTCCTGGAAAGTTAATGTGGGCTTTCCATTACATAAAAAAGGTCCAAGATCTCATCCTGCAAATTGCTGTCTGGTCATATTCTGCTGATATCTCTTATATTTAAACCATTGTATTTTGTCACATGGCATTCTGAAGGAAGAGCAGGCTGCGTTCAGAGCTAAATATAGTATAACTAATCTGATAAGTGTTTTTTTCTTTGATACCTACTGGATAAATATATTTGTATTAAAAAAGGAAAACTAAACTCTGCCTTCATAAAGTTCAAATCAGCTTTAGACAGGTAAAATAGGGTAGTTCTATGGAACAAACTTAGCCTAATGGGTATGGAACCCTATCTTCTTCATTTAAAATATATTATAAAGGCACACAGGTAACTGTTAGAGTGGGGCCCTATGGTGAGCTATCTGAACCAATTTTATCCACCCAAAGAGTAAGGCAAGGGTGCATCTTGGTACCAACTTTTCTATTTATTTTTGAATGATCTTTTGTTATATTTTACTGATGTAAATCTACATACTCCTGAAGTTCTTTCTAATAGTATTCCTCTGCTGTTTTATATAGATGACATAATTCTGCATTCTTTGCCTCCCCCAATTCGTCCAAGGCCCCCATCTTATCCACAGGGAAACCTAAACTCCTTGGCATGAATGTTATTTCAATCCCTAAAGAGGACAGCACCATGCAGAGACCCTCAGACTTGGCCTATGCCAGCAGCACACAAGCCTGTCTATACCTCCAGAAGCACCTTCAGCAAGAGTCCACAATCCCTAGTGCTAGTGCATCCCACAAACAAAAAAAGGTCATCCAATTAATGGATGTCTTCAGTTTGTTCCACTCTCATCATCACCACTCACTGCAAGAAGATGCTAAAGCACTCAAAATGCCACACATGCCACTGTGCAGCCTATGGCTATGCATCAATCCACAGAATACTGATCCTTAGGCAAGCAGTGCCCCTTTTCTCACTGCCCTCACCACCTCTGCTGCCCTGTTGAATAAAGAATTTTACACTGCTATGAAGCGTGGGTTGATGTAGTCAATGACAGACTCCCCTTCTGGGTAAGACAAGTGACTGAGCATCTTGAATTCACCAGGCGCTTTCTTGGGAATCAGCCCAATTGGGGATACCTGAATGGTGATGGTGGTGCTCAAAAATGGTCACTAATTCTCCCCATTCTAATCTCCTTCCCAAAGCTGTCCCTGATCAGTTGCTGTTGCGCTGTGGCAGATTTTATGTTTTTGGCTTTGTAACGCTGTTGAGGGCCCTTGTATGGAACCCAAAACCCCAATGTGAACCCATCCACCAGGAATCAAGCAGCCTTCTCATCAAGATAGCAGGACAGCCATAGCCTAAGTCTGTCCACCTTATTGGGGTCAAGAGGCTGGCTGTTCCACTTCTGAAATGACCGTAAGCTCCCACCACCAGGTTTGCACTGGAAGAAGGGGAAGCCGGATGCAGGCCATGAATTTATGCTTAAACCTGCACCACTCCATCTTGTACACTCCCTGATTATAGCTGTAACAGCACAGCAACCCCATCCCTCCATGGGCTGATATCTCTGGTGCTCCCTTTCTTGAGGGCTGTGCCCTCCTGACCAGGAGGCCATGATCCATGTGCTGAACACCCCCCGTGTTCTATTGCCACTCAGCACTGTCATATCCAAAAAAAAACAATGGCATGCTGGGTTGGCCTGTTTCTGCTGATAAAACTCGTTATCATATTCTAACCATCCATAACCAGGCTTATTGGCATACATTGCCATGACCCTGCAGTGGTAGTTTCACAACCTATGGGCTTCTCTGGTGCTGCCTGCTGGATGGTCCCTGCAAAAACAGTAAATGCCACTTCCCAGTTCTCCCATATGCAGCATACCTGAGCATGTCTCCAAGGTTCAATGCCATCCTCTTTTTCCTGCTTGTCTTTCTCCTCCTCTGGGTCCATGAGTTGATTCAAGAGGGAGAACATGTCAACATATTCTCCCCACAAACTCAGCAGCAACACCTTCTCAGTGAGGTGGGATCCAGTATGTTCACCCAGACTAATAAAGCCTGCCTCAGAAGTGGTGGGTGCCAGTGCAGGCCCCAGAGTAAGAGCCAACAGAGGAAGCGCTGTCACTGCCACCGCAGGAGGAGGGACTCCCCACTGGAGCTGTCCACATGCTACTGGTGATCTGCCACTGATTTAGGTAGTTCCCTTAACCACCAGATGTGGTCAACCCCCCCCAACCAACATGCTAGTCTCCAAGTATGCCAGGAGCAGGTTGAGCCTCTGCTCCAATGCTAAAGGGTGCGGCTGCTCCCCTGGCACCTCCAGCTCCCCTTATCAAGTGCCTGGCAATGATCCTTGTTACACTGGGGTAGCCGTTGGAGTCACCGCCTGTGAAGGTGTCCCTGTCAGTGGTATTCCATCTGGTCTGCCCTGTTCCACCAGAATCTCTGGCCTCTGCATGTCAACTGAGGGGGGTCTACAACTACATCCAGGGCCCTTCCTGGACCAGGCTGTATCAATGGTGTGGGCACCACTCCAGTCAGCTCCTATCTCTCTGACTGCTGGGCCCAAAATGCTGGACCACACTTGGAAGGAGTCCCTCCCCCTGGCATGCCTGGGCTTCTTTGGTGTTGGCTCCCCTCAAGGGTCACCACCATCAAAGGTACTCTCGAACAATTCCCTTATCTGCTCTGGACTTCAATCCCCAAAACTGGGCCTACTTGTCTCCATATGGACTAGGGCTGCCGGAGCTCTCCCAGTCTTCCCCTTCTGGATTGCCTTCCTCACCACTGGCTTCCTCGTAGCTACCTCTGATAGCTATGGTATCTGTGCCCTCATCTGGCCTTGCTCACCACTGGTCCTGTTGCTGACATAGGCTCCGCACTTGGAGCTGGTTCCGCTACAGGGCTTGGCTGGGTCTGAAGCTCAGATGGCCCTTCACCTGCTGGGTTCCAGAACTCCCCCTCGAGATCGGAAAACAGGCTTCCCACCAGGACTTGCCCCTTTCCTGAACCAATACCTGTAGCTGCTTCTCAAACTCCACCAACCCCTGCTTCTGCGGTGCCTTTCCTTTGCTTGATATTCTTATGTGCTCTTGGGCTGAAAAATATAAAGTACACAACCTGGCCCTGCCTGTATTAATTATGTGCTGTCCTAGTCCATTCTGTGCATACCATAAGCATTATTAAAGTAATTTTGTCCCCTTCCCATCCCCTGCTCAACAGCCATATCCTCCTTGAGATGCCCTCATCCCCTCTTCAGTTTTTTTGTGTGTGTTTTATAAGAAAACTGGCCTGGGCTCATGGGGAGGGCCTTGTTGTGGCAGCCCGGCTTCTTACTAACACTCCCTCTTCTCCTGAGTTCCCTTCAATCACCCTTCAGGGCACGCCTTTTAATCAGTAGTACCCAGCTACTTCCATATCTCCCTCTGTTTCCTATATTTACTATTATTTCCTTGTTTTTTTAAAATAATTAAATACCCTCCCAGGCTAAATGCCCATGAATTGCCTTGTTTGCAGCCTCAGATAGCCACTCTGTGCCCCAAGTACCCCTCCCATTATGCTCTCCTCTTCCCTCCCCATTTTGCATCACACCAGGTGGTCCTTGCCAAATGTGTGTGAAACAGTTATGATCCTTTTTGATGCCTGTAACTGTTAATATAATGAATTTAGAGACATTATATGCAAAGAAGTAATGATGGCTGGTAATGCAGCATCATACCAAAACATACCTCTCTCTACACAGCACTACTGAGATCAAAATAGCTGCCATTCCCGTTATGCACGTGCACCCATTATGCGCATGTTCTAACATGACAAGGTGCGACAGTGCTGCTGGTGCAATTCCCACCAACAATGATCACCCCCCCCCCGATGGCCCTCAAAACACTGACTCTGACCTCAACCCCATCACCTGCCTCAAGTTCACCATAGATGAGAGCTTTGATGCCTGTCACTGCTAAATATAATGTAGTCTGTTATATTTGTCCTATTTCTATATGGACAGATGCATCTCTGTCCTTTGTGGGGATCAAACCCAGAACTATGAGTCCAAAAGACAGGAGGTATAACGCCCAAAGCAATTACTAGTGATGAATGTCCTTTGACATTTATTTATTTAAATACACTTTAAATAAAGTGATTTATTGATTGACATTTAACTGCCTAAAATCAGTCTTAAGTTGGTCGTATTGTCTAAATTCACAATCTGATATAATGGAGGAGAGGGTGGGACTGCCAACCACCACCTTGGTACTCCAGCAGCTGGTGTATGGCCATCCGTGCATGTGTAATTCAGCTGCTCACATGAGACAGCTGCCCCTAATTCCTGCCCCTACCAACAGCCCTCTCTGGGACCCTGGAAATCTACTGGACCTCCCCTCGCTTGTATCTCTTGACTCCAGACTTGCAGACTCCCCCCAACGGGAGGCAAACAGGTCTGCCAAGCCACTGCCTCATTGCTCTGGCAATCAAAACCTGTCTACTGTTGCAGTATCAACCATGTAACCTCCTAAGCTTAACAAATGACTGCTGTAACTGCCAAAAAAGGGGGAAGCGGGTCCGCCATGCTGCTGCCTCATTGCCAAGGCAACCAAAAGCTGTCCGTCCGTGCATGCGCAAACTCAGTAGAGGTGGCATTCATGCTGCTGCTGCTGCTCTCTTCCCTGCTGCAATGCCATGTTGGGGGCCCTGACACTTTTGACTCTTGCTGCTCCCTCAGCATATTAACCTTGGCCTTTCTTAACTCTGAGTTCTTCCCCGGCAGTCCTCGCTACCAAGATCCCATGCCTCTGGAAGCAGCCCGACTGGTAACCTTGCAGCTCCCTTGCCACCTTGCTATCCCACCAAGTGTCTCCTGTCCCATGTCACCTTTACCGCTCCTCATGGTGCCAGCATATGATCTGGTATGCATCCACAGACAATATGCCTCCCAGAGTCGCAACAACAATTTGCATTCTTGCGATGTCCTCTTTCTTTATTGTACATATACTTATTGTTATTCTTTTTTTTACCTTGTCACCAGTATTTTCCACCTGGATTCTCCTATGACATTGCCTGCCAAGCCTATGAAATAAGAAATGCTCTCACCCTGATCCTGCTGCTGCCACCACAATCTATCCCAGTTACAACCAGTGGGAGGAATCAAAGTTGGTTGAAGGAGCTAAGAGGCTGGGCACCCATGTGTTGGTCCATAGGTAGCCTCCTAGCTCCTCCTTCCAGCCAACTCTCCCCACCCATTGGATGCCACCTTCTGTATTCCAGTCCCCTTATTCACCTGCTCCCTATCCTCCTCTCCCTGGCCATCTTCTGCCAGCTGTTGGGGGAAGGGCCTTCAGACAAAGGCATGCAGGCTTCAAGCTGCGGGGGGATCTTTCATCTGCTGTCTCTTATCTCCCACTCTCCCCGCTGTCCTTCTGAGACTAAGTGCACATGGGTACTTAGCCTCAGAAGGACAGCAGGAACAGCTAGACCAGCAAAATAGCTGATTGGAGCTTTCAAAAGCTTTAAGTCACATTGCAGACAAGTGAATCTCCCACAGCTGTAGTCTGGGTTTGACAACAGCCACATAGGATTCTGGGAAGCCACTGGAGCAGTTACAAGATGCAAAGGCTGGGGCACAGGACAGCAGCATTAATCAGATATGAGTGCCTCTTAGACTACAGTTCTGAGTAAAAAACTTTATTCAACAAACAAATTGTTTATCAGGCCATCTCCAGACTTTAGTGCGGGGCCTTGAGTCATGACTTCAAGAAAGAATAATTCATATACCTTGCTTTTATTGTTCATGAACTTGCATCTGTTTTTGTCAGTCACTGTATTTGTTATTGCTGTTTCATGCACTGCTCCATCCGCTCCCACAGTCACCCCTGAAAACAAACTCTGTCTCAGTGTGCCTATCCCAATTATCAAATTCTAACTAAATAAATAAAAGGACTTTCTTTTGTGCCATCTTATAGACTGCCTGAATTTAATACCTTAGTAGATAATCATTGATTTGCTAGAAATGTAAATTTGAAGATATATTTTGCTGAGAAAGCCCAAAATAGTAAGTTTGATACTGGACAGGCAGGTAAGGTTTTATGGAAGAATCTGTGAACAAACTAGAGAATACACCTTATAGCAATGTGCAGTTTAAACCTCACTCTACATTCTGTCCCCCCCTTCACCCTAATGTAAATGCATTTCTCGAGTGTTGTACTGCAGACTTGGAGGAACTATATAGGGAACAAAGAGCCTTTGAGTATTGTAATTTAACAGTGTTAGAGAGACAAACTCTTAACACATTATCACAGGATGAATCTGTTGTAATTAAATCAGCTGATAAAGGGGGATCAGTGGTGGTTCAAGACCGAGATAAATATGTCACTGAAATCTATAGACAACTGTCTGATGGGAAATTTTATGCAAAATTAAACTATGACCCAACAAAAGAGATTCAGAACATAGTTGAAGCTTTCCTTTTAGAAGGATTTGAAAATGGGATAATTGACACTAATGAATTATGTTACCAACCAGTTGCCACTCCAAAAAAAGCGGCAATATACACTTTACCAAAGGTACATAAAGACCCCCTTTTTCCTCCTGGTAGACCTATTATATCAGAAATTGGATGGATCACTGAACCTTTATCTATATATGTGGACAGTTACATATGCCCTTTGGTCTTGAAGCTTCAAAGTCATATTAGGGACACTGGACACTTGCTCATTTTTATAAATGAGATGCAGGTTCAGGAGGAGTGGTTTTTGGTTACCATGGATGTGGATCATCATATACATATTCCACATGATGGGGGTATTATGGCCATAGAACATTTTTTGATAACAGAAACAGATTTACCTCAAAATAAGATACAATGTTTGTTGGGTTTGACTGAATTGGTACTTAAAAATAACATCTTCATATTCAACGGAAGCAACTATGTGCAACTAAGTGGTACAACAATGGGGGCCACTTTGGCACCCAGTTTAGCGAATCTCTACATGAGCCAATGGGAGAACATGTTTATTTTTGATGCAGAGAGAAACCCATTTTATGACAGGATAGAATTCTACAAAAGATTTATTGATGATTTATTGCTGGTATGGAAGGGAAAAAAGGAATAACTTTCAGATGTTGTTGTATTTCTAGAAAATACTAATGCTAACTTGAAATTCAAGGTGAATATACAAGTTCAGTGTATTGATTTTTTAAAAATCACAATTAAAAAACAGAGAGATGGATACCTGTTAACAGATATTTGTAGAAAACTCTCTGATTGTAATAGTTTGTTACTGGCATCAAGCTGTCATCCACCACATATAATCCGTAATCTCCCTAAGGGGCAATACATCAGAGTTAGATGAAATTGTGGTAATGAAAACTTGTATGAAGAAAGAGCAAAATAACTCACTTATAGACTGAAGGAAAGAGGGTATGGCACACAAAATATTATATTGGCTGAACAAGAAACTGCTAAACTAGATAGACAGAGACACCCTACTGCATCCAAAACACACAAGAAAAAAGTAATGTGAAGGGCTGACATTTGTTACTTCCTATGGGGTTGGCACTAGGGGAATAATTGAAATTGTCAAGAAAAACCTCTCCATATTTAGGGGAACCACACAATTACAGGAGATATTACAGAAACCACTTAGAATTTCATATAGAAGAGGATGTAACATCAGAGATTCTGTGATGAGGAGTTATCAATCTAAACCACAAAGTAGATCTAGACAAGCATGGGGGAATAAACCTTGTGGGGGATGTAAGACATGCAGACTAATGGTTATGGGTACAGAATTTAAGAACCCCAAAAATGTTAAAAACATCAAGATTACTGGAAATATTCACTGCGGTACAGAAAATGTAATAGACCTCATCACATGTACATGTGGATGTTTTTATGTGGGGAGAACAAAGAGGAAACTCAGGCAACATTTGAATGAACTATACTTGCAATAAAGGAAAACAATCCCAAGTATGCCATGGCTGTGCATATTAATGCACAACCCAGTAAGGGAGAACATAGTATCACAGCCACAGGCACTGAATCTGTGAAAATTGATGCACATGGTGGGGATATAGAAAATCCGTTAAATCGGAAAGAACCAAAATGGATTTATGTACTGGGGGCTTTGAATAAACCTGGTCTAAATGATAAGTATGAGGTAAAACCATTTCTAAAAGGAAGAAAATAATCTTTGAAAGCCAATAAAGCATAATGATATGATGTATGAATTCTCTCTTTGCTTATATAACATAATGTTGACCCCTTTCTTCCTCCCAACACCTTTTCCCTTTCATATCATTTTTTTGTTTTAGTTTTTCATCAGTCCCCCCCTCATAAACTTTCTTTCTTATGTTTGCAAATACAAACTGGCTTCTTTGTACATAAATTGTTAGCCTACTAATGGTTACTTATGCTTATTTTTATCTCTATTTTTTGCAGAATGATCTTACTAAACCCGAAATATAAGGCCTTATATGTGAACTAGGAAGATGTGCTACATAAATGAATCACTATGAACTTAAGTTTAAAAGTTGTTTTGTATGCTAACACTAGTCATTTTGCCACTTTAAATTACCTGCCTGTGATTACCAATTATGTGTGATGATGTAAACACTTGTGTGATTGGTGCACCAGCTTTGATGAAATGGTATTTAGCAGGCATGTTGTGTGCACTTTATTATTCTCTGATGAAGCCATAACAGCGAAACATAAGATCTGCAGCTGCTGTACTTATACTCGGCACGGGATGGGTGAATACAAAGATGTTCTGACAAAGACCTTAAGAATATTCTACTGGCTTATGGTCCTTATTGTTAGGGTGAGTGCAACGTTTTTTCACAAGTAAATAAATAACAGTTCAAGAAAGAATAGTTCTTGAAGTAAAGGAGTCTCAGAGTAAACTGATTCCTGTCACACTGTCAACTGTTCCATGTTAACTGTGATTGGTGAACCAATCCTTGAAAAGTAGTTAGGGGGCACAGTATTTCTGGAGCATACTGCAATGACCACAACTGAATACAGTACTCCAAGCATCATGGCATTGTACACTAGTAGCACTGTAGTAATAGGTTTTATTTCTTTGTGGCACCCTTCTCCTGTGGCTCAGGGTGTCAGTAGAAGCAGCAAAAATGAAACAATTATAAACTGCATAAAATATACTCAATATAATAAACTAAATAATCTATTGATAAATAAATATCTGACATAAACTAAACGACAGTACTGGAGGAAGCTTAAACTGGGGAACCCCGACTCCCCTTAGGCCTGGGCAAAAAGATATGTCTTAAGACCCCTTTTAAAAGCCTCCACTGAGGGGGCCTTCCTCAGGTCCCTTGGAAGAGAGTTCCATGGGAGCGGGCCCACCACTTAGGAGGCCCAGTCCCCCCAGGTTTTAAACCAGGCCTTGGGGATGACAAGGAGGCCCTCCACCACGAAGCAGAGTTGGCGTGAGGATGTGTAAGGATGCAGGAGAGCAGGCAGGTAACCTGGGTCCAGCCTGTGTAGGGCCTTATAAGTTAGTAATCCAACATTAAAGGAGATACGCCACTTATTAGGAGAAGGCTCATGTCCCTTGTCTTGCTCCAGTCCCCACCTACACATCTAAACATTGTGTTTGCTCTCACCCTCAGCAGCACATTGCCTGCCAGGCTTCAGCTTACACTTTTTTTTTCCTTTTTATTCTGTTTCTGCTCCACCTGGTAGGCCCCATCTGCTGAGCGCCTGAGCCCCGTCGCCCCAACGTCCACTGGGACTTACCATCAGCTATCTTCCCCCTGGGCATGCCCTCCCAAGCAGGGTCAGTGGAATTCCTAACCCCCACCGTAGTCTGGATCCAGTTCCAGCTAGCATGCCTGGCTGGTCATATGCCGGGTCTGTCGGCGATTGGTGCCATCCTGTCACTGACTTTTTTCCTCCCTGACTAACCCCTGGGAGGTACGGTGTACAAAGACATCATGATGCACATCATGTGCTCCCACACGATGTGCATGGATGTCTGCAACACCCCTCCCAGGTATGTTGGCCCAGGCTGCCATTCCCCCAGCTTCCACTAGGGGCCAGGTAAGCACCAGGCTCTGACTCCACAAAAGCAGTCCTACAGATGTTAGGTTCCACCCCCCCCCCGGCTGACCCTCCAGCTTTCCAAGTTCGCTTCTGAACCCAGGTCGGCGGCTTTGCATGAGGTAGCATTACTGCTGTGCCGGCAGGCCAGCCTATTCATCTTACCATTCTTGAAAGGCACTGAATGAGTTAACATACTGTAGTTTAAAGCAGCAGTGCAATGAAACTGGGCAAAAAGATTGACTCTACCTTTTTTCCTACTATAATAACTTCCAGGCATCTTCCAGTTTTCTCTGGTGGTAACATTTTCTAGTTCCTCTAAAATTTGAGAATTTTGTAAATGTTTTAATTGACTTCTTTCTCAAGAAAAAAAGATGGCTGCCACATTTGGCTTAGAAAAAGCATCATAGACCTGACAAGTGTTAGGATCAAGAAAATAATAAAAAAAACTTATAGTGAACTACATAGGCGGTGCCTGGAAAAGTTGATTTGACAGGTATGCTAATATTTTAATTAATTGCAGCTGAAATAAGCTTTTTGGAAACACGTTTTCATTGCACTGCTGCTTTAAAAATGAGATCCTACTGAGCACAGTACAACATACAATATAAAAGCAGGAAGACAATTGTACCCATAGAAAGACAGCCATACCCATTATACCACTGTTACCTTCATCTCTGCAATTTCAGCTAGGTGGTCATGTTATCCTTCTGAAAGCTAAAAACTGTGACATTGTTGTCTAGAATGTTTGAAAAATTTTCAGCCCTTTAAATTTACCCTGCTTATTTTTGGAATATACAACCACAAACAGAACAAAAATAAAAGCCCCCCAAATCATCTTTCTGTTTGTTTGAAAAAGTTGACATGTTGGACAATTTGCCATACTAGTTTACTGAACCCACTCACAGTTTTCTGAAGACGATTCAGGGAACTGCTATAATGAGACTCCCTCGCTCTGTAGTAAAGTGAACCAGCAGAAGAATGTCTGCCGCATCACTGATTACCAACGGACAGACTGTCAGCTGAAATATTCAGCTCTGCGTGACCTGCTTATTTGTTTCAGCGCATTTTTCCAATTGTGAGCAGCTGTGTTAAGCTATTAGTCTTAGTAATAAACTCAAGATTGGTTAGAATAATGGAAATTATATACCTATGCCCTGAAAACTCACACTCTAGTTGGCAAAACATTGGTTTGTATTCCATGATAATCCTGGCTGCGAAGCCTCAACTTGACTAAGTAATAACACATAAACCTTTTTGATGAAATATTTTGGCTTTGCCGCATTGTGCTTCAGTTAATGAGTTACACTAGAATGTGGACTGCATGTCCTGGGGGGGGGAGAGTGTATGACTGAGTAATAAGGTATGACCAGGGGTTATCTTAACGTTCTAGTTAATCATCATCTTGGGTGTGATGTGGCACAAGGCACAGCCAAGTGCTACATGCTCCCAGGGGCAGGGTAACTGGACCATTAACATAACCCCCTGGGAGTACCTTATTACTACAGTATTATTGTAAGGGTACTTGTACAGCAAAAGTGCAGAGGAATTAGCATTTTGCTACAATTGTACTGGCGAAATGCCAATTCTGTGGCACTTTCACTGGTGAAATGGAATTTCGCCAGGTCCCCATCCCAACCTGATGTCATCCTTAGGACTGGATCGGGAAGGAGACCTAAGGCTGCGGTGGGGGCACGCATTGCACTCTACTGCATCTGTATGGTAAAGTGCTGCCTTACAGTACCTCCAATTGTGGTACTCTCTGTACCGGGAGGTACTGTAGGCAGGGTAGGGCACTACTGGCACATCTCTATGAGACATGTCAGTTGCTCTTTAAGGCCTTGTTGGTCAAGGATTTGAAAATATTAAAGGTGACTAATTTTGCCGGCTGCCTTCCTTGCTGTACTGCCCGCCGATCACCAGGCTGAAGCTTCACCCTTGAAATGGGTGACTCTGCTGCTGTAAGCAGTCAGATGGGCCCCTTTTGTCCGCCAGCTGCCTTCCTCACTGTACTGCACACCAATCACCAGACTGAAGGTATGCTGCTGAAACTTAACTGATCAGATCCATCGGCTCTGCCTGCTGATGGGCTGCTGCAGTTCTTTAATTCTTTGCTACTGCTGTCCCTTCTGGACTTTAAGCTAATGTTACATACTGACTGTGGTACTGGTTAAGTCTCTCCAAATTGTTCTGTGAATCCTAATTTAAACATGAACCTAAGACTATTTACAGCAATTTTGCACTCCACGGATAGTTTGAAGTATAAGTTATTTTAGGCAGCAGGTTTGTAGATTTTAAAGTATTGCAGTTCTCTTTGTTTTAAGGTCCAGTGGTATTCTACCCTGGATCAGAAACTAAGTTTAAAGTGATGCAGTTTTTCTGTTTAGATCAGATTCCATTTGGGTCACAGTTGTAAGCTTTGCCCTGCAAATAATCCAATTTCTCTTTCACTTTCTCTTCTTCTGTCTCCCTGCTGCTTGAAATTTTGTGCCCATCATCCCATCCCCTACCTCCCCTTCCATCCCCCACCTCCAACCTTTATTAAATACCCCCCCAGCACTGCCTCTAGGCAATCTTCATCCTCCCCTCTCACTAGTATTGCAACTCCACTTAAAGATACAGAGTGCAGCTATTAGGCCTAACACTTGCCTGTCCACTCTTTAAAGACATCTTCTTATTTTTCGCCATCTGCTTGTCTATCATCTTCGTTTAGAGCCTGCTCTGCTGTCTACTTTACAGTTCCATATCTGAGCTTCCTCTCTTGCTACCCTCAACAGAGCCCCAAGAATCTTCAAGTTGCCTTGGTACCCCCTGCCCTAGCTAAAACGCCCTATTTTAACCTACGTTTGATATCTTAAACTAGATCCACTGCCCCTGATCGGGCTCCCAGCAAGTGGCCGCAGCTAATCCTGCTGGCCCCCACTCCTCCATCCTCCGGATGACCAGGACACCTTCAAAGCCAATTAAGAGTCCCCCACTGCGCGGCTCTGATAGGCCGCCACCTGCTGCCACCCTCCTCTAATTGGACCACTGCTCTCCGCTCAGCCACTTATTGGGACTGCCTTTTCTCTGTTGGATTTTCAGTCTTTGGGCTTCAGTGCCCACTGCTTTGCATTGACTTTTGCCAAAAATTTGCACTCGTCCCCACACCTCCACCTCCTACCTTTATTGAATAGGCTTTGGCTCCACCCACTCAACCTTGGTATCCACCCTGCTTGAACCTCATAGGGCTCACTTACTTGGGACCCCCCCCCGCTGCCCCCTCTCCCTCTCCTTGCTTCACCTCCAAGGGCTGGCTCTTTCCCTACTGACACTATTGGTCATTCTCTACACATTCTGTAAGCACTAGGGCTCTGCCCCTTCTGCCTCTTCATCTCATTCTCTTTTGCTCCCTGCTACCGCTATTTTTCCTGCCTGGAGCTAGATACCCCTCTCTTCCTCTAGGCTACTGAATTGACCTTATCTACACCCACTCTGGTACCCTTCCAGCTGAGCTTGTCTATACTCCCCCATTCTCCTTGGGGATGGCTGACAACACCCAAAGAACCATGATAGGGTAGTGTATGTTCACCTCTTCCCACTCTCAACACTGGCTCACTGGTGGTACACCTTCAGGAGTGATGATTGGCTTGCCTAACCTGGCAAGCCTTTTAGATGTACTAGGACCAGGATTCTTAAACTAACTATCACCGTTCTATCAAAGATATTACTTCTGTTACTGTTATGCTTGGGTAACATTGAGCTAAATCCTGGTCCTATCGCTACCATTACATCCCCTTTGGATGCTGCTTGTCTTAAAGGCATGAGTTTCTTGCATATTAATGTCTGCAGCCTCCTATAAAAGTTCCCCATGATTCAGGCATGGGTCAGCCATACTCAGCCGGATGTTCTGGTAATCTCTGAATATTGGCTTAGGCCAGCCTTTCAGGACAGGGAGATTAGTATTGCTTCCTACCAGTTATTCAGAAAGGACAGGCCTACTAGGGGAGGTGGTGTGGCGGTGTACATTAAGGAAAGGTTTACAACGCCCTGCCTGGATTCTAATTCTGACAAAAATGAATTTGAGTGTTTGACCCTGAAGATGGATTTATCTACTTCCCTTGCCCTCAGAGTGATTGGTTGCTATAGACCCCCAACTGCTGGTACACTCCTTCTTACACATCTTGGCTCTATTATGGAGAAAGAGAACCTTGAAACTATCATCCTAGGGGACCTTAATTTTGACTGGTTATCAAAGACTGCTTCACTCTTAAACACTTTCTGTGATTCCCGTGGGTTGGTGCAACTAATTCATGAACCCACACGTCCAAACAAAAAGAACATGAGCAACAGCACACTGCTGGATGTTATTTTAGTCGATAAGCCTCATCTCTTCTTACATGCTGGAACCTTCTTTGCTGATGTCAGTGAACATTGCTTCATTGCTGCGGACAGATCACTGCATCATACAGGACCTACAGCTAAATTTCTTACAAAAAGGTCCCGTCGTAACTTAAATGTGGCTGCCTATGTCTGTGAGTTGGAACACTCGCCACATTGGCAAGACTTCTACTTAGCTAACATGGTTAACGCGGCATATTATATTTCCCATGATATAATTGTTGGGGCCCTAAATATGTATGCCCCTACAGTAAAAATTTGTGTGAAAAACAAAACATGTCATTGGTTCTCTGCTGAACTGAAAGCTGCATTGCTCGGTAGGTATAAGTTGTGGAAAAAAGCTCGTCAGACTAAGCTTGACTCAGACTGGTGTCAATTGAGAAGAGCACACAATCCATGTACGAAAATGGTCAGGGATATTAAGGCAGCATTTTATGTTACCGAATTGGATTCTGCAGCAAAGAGCTCCTCCGAATTCTGGAGGACAATCAAGGACATGTCCAGATATACGCCTGGTAATTCCTTGCCACCTAAGATTACAACTGGGAGTACTACTATCAATGATAAGGGAATCTTAGATGCATTTAACAATCATTTTGCCACAGCTGGTCTAGCTTTCAACATTTTCCCTGCATCCCTGGTCCGCTCTCAATTAAGTATCCCATGCTCAGACTCTCCTGCCCCGGTACCTTGCCTCTTATTCCACACAGTCTCTCTGAAAGAGGTTGAAGACCTCATGCTCCAATTGGATATTAAGAAAAGTGCTGGTGCTGATTCTTTGAATCCTTATTTCCTTACAATCGCCTATCATATCCTAGCTGTTCCTATCACCCACTTATTTAACTTATCATTGTCCCAAGGGCTTATTCCCCAGATCTGAAAAATTGCTTATGTCATCCTCTTGTTTAAATCAGGTGTTCCCTGCGAATTTAACAATTATAGACCAATTTCCCTCTTCCCAACTTTGTCAAAACTTCTGGAAAAGATTGTCAGCAACCAACTAGGGGACTACCTCGAATCCAATAACCTACTAAACCCTGTGCAATCTGGCTTTAGAACTAAACACAGCCCTATTTCAGCCTTGCCAAAGCAACAAATGATTGGTACCGAGAACTGGGCAGCAGAAACTTTGTCTGTGCTGTATTTCTAGACCTTAGTAAGGCTTTTGATACAGTGGATCATAGCCTCCTTCTCTCTTCTCTGAAGAGTATAGGCCTGGACTCAGTTTCTTTGCATTGGTTAACTGAGTACCTTGTAGCATAGCGTCAACAAATTAAGGCTGAGGGTAAGCTATCCCCACTCAAACCTCTACTGAGGGGAGTACCGTAAGGATCCATGCTTGGTCCCTTACTATTCACTATGTTAATAACATTGATAAGAGTATGAACAAAGCCAACATACACCTGTTTGCTGATGACACGGTTGTATATATGTCGTCCGACACCTGAAGCCACTTGTGCTGACTGCCAGAAGGAATTTAACCAGCTCCAGAACCAGCTCCTCCATGAAAAACTTCTTCTAAATGCTAAAAAAACAAAAGCAATGTTGTTCTCGCTCTATAGCCGTGTGATGAATCCAGCCAGCTCTGGAGTACTACCTCAGATTACCACAATTCTTGGAGAGAAATTGGAGTTTGTCTCAAAATTTAAATACCTAGGTGTGTGGTTAGACTATAACCTATCATCCAATGAGCACATTGAGGACCTTTTAAAGAAGTTGAGGGAGAGGCTGGGGCTATTCTTTAGAATTAACCAGTTTCTTACTAGAGATGCAAAAGTGCGATTGTCCAAACTACTTTTCTTTTACTGATCAATTATGCAGATTTCCTTTATAGTCAGTGTCCCAAAGCCTCATTTGCAAAGTTAGATATGCTTTGCCACAGGGCCATCTGGTTTATTACTGGTCTCCCCATCTCTACCCATCATTGTTCCTTGTACAAAGCCATAGGGTGGTCCTCTCATGTTTAGGCATAATAGAAACGTAGTCCTTTGGACTTACAGAGTATTCTTGAAGTGGCTTCCGCAATATATAATAGACTGTCTCCCACTAACTGAGCCAGGCACGTATGCCCTAAGAAGCACATCTTACATCACATTATGTATCACCAAGGCTTCTTCTTGCTATGGCAGAGTGGCCATTAGTTTCCTGTTGCCAACATTGTGGAACAAAGTACAAAAATGATTGAAATTAAGCTGCCTCCACAGTATGAATGCCTTTAAATCTCTATATGCTCGGTATGTGTGAGAGCCATGCAACTACTACCCCAGCCCCTAATTTTTGTCCAAAGCATTAGGCTGCTGCCCTCTGAGCCTAGTTGAATTTATGATTGCTTGTAACCTTTGATGACCTTAACTCTGTGAGCGTCTTATGCCTTAAATGTTTTTCCCCTCTAGAAATCCCTATAGGGTTATTATCTCTTCATGGCTTTGCAGCTGCTACACTTTACTCACCCTGCTGTCTTTTACATATTGCTTAATCTGTGGCTCTTATTCCCCTAACCTGTACCATTTAACTTCCCTATTTCATCTTCATCTTCTCTTTTCACTATATTCCACTATTACTATCTCTTTCCTTTGTTCCTTAACTCTCTTCCCTGCTGTAGACTAGCCTTTCAGGGGCTACCTGCCCTTCAGGTGGGAGAAATGCAGATACCAGATGGTTGTCACTTCCAGAGCCGCCACCTGAAACACCTAGACCGAACTCCTTACCAGCGAGGTGCGGCAATGCTGATACCCAATCGGAATGCAAGCACTTTTCTGCTAGGGCATCTGATTGGCTCCTGCAGTCTGCTCCTGTGTCTCCCTCAATACTAAGTTAAAGTCTGATTTTCTGTCTAAAACTTGCAAAAAAAAGAGCTGTACTTACTTGTTGCCTAACAGTTATGACCTCAATTTTCTCCTTTTTAGATTGTCAAGAGTTGGGACTCTGTTTGATTACACTCCTTTCTGAATTTCTGTGGTTGGGCCAGTCTTTAGGCATCAAGGAATTCCCAGTTCTGTTGTCCTGCTGTTTTGCTCCTCCCACTGGTTCAGATGTTCCATTGTTCGTGGCCCAGTACTTAATACCGACCCCTTCCTCCATCCCCTGCCAAGGATATGCTCTTCACAGGCTCCCTGCCCATAGGCTTGGGAAACCCAGCCACCGGGTAGTCGGCACTGCCTCTATCGCCACCTGAGAACCTAAGCTCAGACTCTCCATTAGCAAAGCATGGCATTAGCAGCCATCCAATCGGAACATGAGCACTCTTCAGCATTGGCTTCCGATTAGTTCCTGCAGTCTGCAACTGTGTTCATTCTAAACCAAGCATAAATATGATTTCCATGCCAAAATTTGCCAAAAAAGAGCTGTAATTACTTTTCTCCTTGACTGTTAAGACCCTTATCCTTCTGTTTAGAGTGTTACATTTAGGCATGCTGTGTGATTACACTACTTTTTAAATTCTGTACTTGCGTCAGCTCCCTACACAAACAGCCAATCTCTTCTCCCTACTGAAGTTCCTACTAAGCCTCATCTTATGTCCTCCTTAAATATTACAGAAGCACTCTGAACTGATATGACTGATGTAACATTGAGTACTTACTTGCATTAATTGTTTTTTACTTGTGTTATGTGGCTCTATTGTAAATATATATGTATGCATTGCATCACTTGACCCGGAGCTAACCAGGTCCATCTTGTAAATGAGCTTGCTCAATGATGTTCACCTGGATAAATAAAGATTTTGATTGATTGATTTGTGAGCTTAATGTCAGTGAAGGGAGGAAGGCTGTTTACAGAAATCTGCCCCTGTATCAGAAACAACTGCAGGAGTCAGATGAGAAATGAATAACACATGAAGAGAATGTGAAGACAAACCTCAACAGTAATGAATGGAGCAAAACCTGGACGTTGTGAAGTAAGAGGCATCATAAAATAAATCAGAATCACTGGTTTTGCACTACTTTTTAATCTATTTGACACAGTTTCAGTTTCTTTTTGCAGCTGTTCTCAGTGACAGCTCTGAGTTCTCAGACTGAACCTGTTAATAAAGGATATTCATTTTTATAAATCAATTGTCCAGTGATCAGGCTCTACAAGTATATTAATAAAGAACTTAACATAGAACTGTCTGAATGCTGAATGTGGCACAAGGCAATGCTGACAGCCAATCAAACTGCAGCATTTTTGGGAACCGTATAATACTATGTGGCGGAGGCAGCCCACTGAGGCTGCCAGTGGAGGAATGCATCATGCCTCTATGTCAGTGCCTGCTTTGTTGGGGTCAGCAAGTAGCTGTGAACATCATGTATGACCACTTAACATCCTGCCCTTGTCCTGTGATGGTCTGGAATAATGGAGAAGTCCTGCACAAAGAGAAGTAGCAATGATCTTAGTGGAGGAAAATGTAAAGGGTAGTTATGGTGACTTTGCCACTTGTGATGTCATAAGGTCAAACTGCATTAGGGAAAAATATCAGCAATATTTTCAATAAGGCAGTGGCATGTCTGATTTATGCCATACCTTTTATTCTACATTGGCAAGAAAAAAAAAAAAACTGTGTCCTGATTGACTAGTGCCCACCTTCAACAGTGATGTTAGCCCAGCACATCCGCACTGTGAAGGACAGCATTAACTCATTCATCAAGCATTCAGTGATTGATTTTGTCTGTCCAGCTATATCAGCTGTTTTATATGTTTTAAGATTCAAACTGTTTGATGTATTTTTAAATTTTGTAAGGTGCCTTGGTTTTTGAAAGGCACCATAGAAATAAAATTTATTATTATTATTATTCACAGTACCTACATTGCCACTATGGACCAAGAGCGAGAATGTTGGACCAGGAGTGAGACTATCATGTGATGAAAGTCCTGCTCTCTCAGAAGTGGAGATAAATTGTGTATTTCAAATCATACCATGGTGTATTCAACTTATACCTTTTTTTGTGTAGATTTAACTTTCTCTTTGAATTCAGCAGCTGGCTTTACTATAGCACAGAACTATTGTGATATCATCCAAATTGCTATAGCTGATCTCTTATTGGGTTTTAGTTTGAGGATTATGACATATCTAACCTCTAGATAAATGTTTATGTGCAGGTTATATGGTATGATAAATGTATACACAGTATATAAGTGAAACCTTACAAATAAATGATTTTTGGAGTCACGTGATACCCTTGAGGGAGTGAGCAACACGCTGAAGCAGCTCTGTGACTTTAAACACTAAATTCCAATATTTCCACCATAAAACATCGCTTATAACACACTGCACAGGAAGATCTTACCTAGAGAAGTTAAATTGCCAACTGCTATGGAATCATCAAAAGAAATGATTCGTAGTGGCACCGATGAAGATAGCAAAAAGGATGTTGGGGGCCTGGAGGTGAAAAGGCCTTGGAGAAGTTCCTCACTGACTAAGAAGCTGGATCCACCCGCAGCATACCAATTACAAGAAGATATCTCTATGATAAAATCCACACTGTTTTCGCTCATCTCTGACTTCAGAGAGTGGAAAGATTCTCTATCTGGGCTGATAATCAGGGTTTCCGATGCTGAAACCAGCATCTCCTCCATAGAGGACAGAATGAAGAAAACTGAAAAAGATAATGTATTCTTAAAGAAAACGGTGAAAAAAATGGAAGATAAGATCGACGACCTTGAAGGTAGATCCAGAAGAAACAATCTTGTGCTGTTGGGACTACCCGAAGGCGAGGAAGGGACGAACATGGTCAGCTTTATGCAGAAATTGTGTACTCGAATAGCAGGCCTGTCACCTAATGGCCTGACATATGTGATAGAAAGGGCCCACAGATCCATCAGACCAAAGCCTCCTATGGATCAAGACCCATGTCTGATTATTTTCAAGGTTTTAAATTATCTAGACAGAGACCATATTTTGAGAGTGGACAGAAGTGCTGAAAAGATTATATGGGAAGGCAAACACTTGAGACTAGTGCCAGACCTCACATATAAGGTTCGTCAAGAACGAGCGACTTATAGAGCCAACCAATCTAAGCTGTGGGCAGCGAAAATCAAACACAGAATGTTTTTTCCTGCAAGGTTGGAGGTCTCCCTGTCGAATGGCAATCAAAGGTCTGAATCTGCCTCTCAAGCTTTGAATGATCTTAAACTGAAGCTCCCAGAACTTTTTGGGAAAGAGGGGTGAAGAGTACTCGGGGAAGTGAATGATGTTTCGATTTGGCTCAGGCAGAGAGCTTCTAAATTGGGGTTAATTGTGTTTTTGATGTTTAATTCGGTGATCCGATCATGTTTCGGAAGATATCAGGTGGAAGACTACATCTGGCCGGGTTGAAGTTAAAAACATTGTGACTTTATAATACATGGATTAAGTCTTGAACTTGGAGTTTTACTCTGCAGAGAGTTAGAGTCCTCTGTGCGATCAGAATTATGAGAAGGGACAGAGCACCATCTAGCATCGCATCTTCATTTATTAAGGCATTAGGCTGCAGACAAAAGCATTGTCAAGCTGAACTTTGTTTTCGTTGACATAGTGAATTACATTGCTCTTTTTATTGTTCTTTTTTGGCGCTGTATATGCTCAACTGAGTTCAAGACTTTGTCATTTACTTTTCTGAATTTTAGGGAAAGTTTATTTGCCTGCATATTAATGTTTACAGTGTCTTTCTGGAAGTAGACCTAAGAGAAAAGTCCTATTTGTGTTATACGTAGAGGTTCCAATTTAGCAAATTAATAACTATTATACTTAAACAAAGAGTCTCAATTGTTGACAATAGCTACAGTCAGAAGAGTACCTGAATACCTAGTTTACTGTTTTGAATTAGCCTAAGTAATTAGAAGAAGTCTGTCCTTAAATAGTCTTCCAAGGGAGTTATAATTGGATACCTTAATACATGAAATGGTGGAAACCAATGCTATACTTTCTATTATAACAGAGATAGTTTGCTTGACATCACGATGCTGCACCACGGGGGTATTGCGGCCAAGATGTGTAGGAGTAGGCTTATGGCCTGGCGAGAGGGGGGGTTTGGGTTGGGAGAAAGGGGAAGGCAAGCACATTATTAATCTAGATAGGGGGGGAGGGAGAGGTGTGGGAGTTTTTTTCTAATTAATGGGACACAATATGGATGAGCTTGGAGAGATAGGACACTAGAATGGGGAACTAAATTTGCAGAAACATCATGGGGGTTGGAATATAATATCTTGGAATATTGAAGGGGGCAAGGACAACTCAAAAAAATATACTATTTTAAAACATCTTAATAGATACCAACCACATATAGTTATGCTGCAAGAGACCCATATTACTTCCAACCAGTTGTTGAATCTACGGAAACTTTGGGTGGACCAGGTATTTGGTACAGGCTTAAGTCATAGAAGAGGAGGGGTAGCCATTCCTATTAGGAAGTCTGTACCATTCCAAGAAACAAAATCATGGCGTGACTCAGAAGGGCGATATATTTTGGTGCAAGGGAGGCTGGCAGGGGTACAGATTTTACTAGGTTCAGTTTATGGGCCGAATGTAGATTCTCCCTCATTTTTCCTGCCCCTAGCCGCCATTATTGCCTCTGCCCCTAACATTCCATGTTTGTTGAGGGGAGATTGGAATGTGGTATTTTCAAATGAGTTAGATAGTTTCTATAGCAAGCGAGCCACAATATCACCTGCTCAGAAAGCATTGAGGGAATTGTTGCAGGATTCCGGTCTAACCGCTCCATGGAGAGCACATAATCCCTACAGGATTGATTATACTTACTATTCACCCCCTCACAGGGTGTATTCTCATATCGACTATTTTCTCCTTAGTACAGTGGCTCTACAGTGGGTCGAGGAAATAGGCATACATCCCAGAGTCTTGTCGGATCATTCTCCAATCTGGCTCAAATTGAGATTTCAGAACTATCAAAAGATTTCAATAACATGGTCCCTTAATAACCAACTATTAGCAGAGGAGGAAGTGGTAAACCACATGAGATCATTTATTGTTGACTCATGGGAAAGCAATCAGGATATGGTGGAGGTGAGACACATCCTGTGGGGAGCGATGAAATCTGTGGGGAGGGGGGAATTGATTAGATTAGCTGCTGTAAGAAAACACAAGCAGTCTCAGCAGGTGAAGGAGTGGCTTTCTAGGATGAGATTTCTAGAAACTCAAATCATACAATGGACGAAACTATGTGGGAAGAACTTCATTCTCTCAGAGCTAAGTATGCAGCCCATGAATTAAATTTGACATTGAAATCAGCTGCTAAATGGAAGGCAACCTACATAGGGCAAGGTAAAATATCAGGGAAGCTACTTGCCCAAAGAATTAAAAAACAAACAGAGGCCAATTAGGTATCAGGTTTATACGATAATACCACAAGGAAATTAATTTCAGATCCGAAGGGTATAGCAAACGAATTTAGAACATTTTACACAGCACTATATACAACCCCAAGTCCAGATCCCAAGTACGGGGAGCGTCTGGAGTCCTTTCTTTCAGATGTGTATCTCCCTAAACTGACAATAACACAAGAATTAGAGCTAAAAGGAGAGATCACTACACAGGAAATTAGAGAGGCTATAGACAGATTGCCTCAAGGCAAAGCACCTGGGCCTGATGGTTTTTCCCCATTATTTTATAAATCTTTCAAGGAGGAGATTATACCTTATTTGAAAACCCTGTTTAATTATATGTACTACTCTCCCATTAAGGAGTTGCCATTATTAGAGGCCAAAATAGTGGTAATTCCCAAACCAGGAAAAGATGCAACCAGGCCAGAAAGCTACAGACCAATATCGCTATTAAATGTAGACATAAAATTATTGGCCAGTATATTAGCACACCGCCTTAAGAAGGTTTGGACTAATCTTATAGGACAAGAGTAAGTAGGATTTATATCTGGAAGGCACTCCAGTGACCATTTTTGGAAGATTTGTCATTTGCTTTCTATGTCGGGAGACACCAACAACGACAAGATCCTGGTGTCCCTCGACACGGAAAAAGCATTTGACAGGGTCTGCTGGGATTATATATTCGATATTCTGTTAAAATATAGAATACCAGTAGAATTTATTCGATGGATTAAAATTCTATATACGTCCCCTTCAGTTTGAATTTCTTGTAATTGGGTCATTTCCAGTAATTTTAATTTAACAAGAGGTACTAGACAGGGATGCCCCTTATCCCTTATGTTGTTTAATTTATATATTGAACCCTTGGCTAGGAAAATTAATGGGGTGAAAGAAATAAAGGGTTTAAGTATAGGGAAAGAAAATGATAAAATGTCAATGTTTGCAGATGACATTCTTCTGCACCTTTCTTGCTGGCAAGTCTCTCTCAAAGGGGTACTGAAAATAATTGAGAATTTCAGCGTCCTGTCAGGCTATAAATTGAACCTGAGTAAAACAATGGTTCTCTCTTTGAATTCGGCTTGCACTAGGAGAGAGATAGAAGAGTTGGGCCTGAAATGGACACCAAAATCTATTACATTTTTAGGCATTGCCATAACCTCGGATATTAATACATTGAAAGCATTAAATATAGACCCAATCATTACACAGATGCAACAAGATTTAAAATGTTGGCAAAGCCTTCCTCTATCCTTATGGGGCAGAGCCAACTTTCTCAAGATGGTGATTTTTCCTAGATTAATGTACTCTCTCTCTATGCTTAATATACCCCTCCCTAGAACATGGTTTAGAAAGGTTGAAGCCATTTGGTCTGCTTTTCTGTGGAAAGACAAAAAGCTTAGATGAGCAATGTCTAAACTGACAGGGGTGAAGGGAAAAGGGGGTCTGAGCATACCGCACTTGTTTCTCTATTATTTAGCCTTTCAGGCAGGCAAATATCTCCAGTGGCTCACTCCACAAGAATGGGAAGAGTCCTATTTAGATTGGCTTAAGGCAGAAAGGATTAAGGTCCAGGAGTATCTTATGTCAACTAATGTTTTACTTTATATTCCAGACAAAAAAACTACCTAAATCCTGGCATGACACTCCTATAGCATGGTCTGTGTGTGCTCACAATCAACTATGCTCATTATTTAAAATGGATAATAAAAGAGATTTGGGACAACCTCTGTATAATAACCCGAATTTACTAATAGGAAACAAGCCTATTTCTCCCTCCTTCTGGAACGACTTAAGAAGAATATATATATCAGATATGATATTGAACAACACAACAAATTCCCCCCAAAAGATTCAGCAGACTATTGGTCTAAAGTGTATGCCTACTTTTAAATACCTGCAAATTAAAAGATGTATCCAGGTTGGTCTGGGATCTCCGCCTTGGTCTTCTCAGACCGGGGAATTTCTAGGATCGTTATCTCAATTCATCACTCAATCCAAAACTAGTTTGCATATATATAAATTTTTATTAGATAAATTGTGGTTGAACACTCCCTCAACAGCTTTTTATTGGAAACATGTAGCGGATATCTCATATAAATCAGATGTGTGGGAACAAATCTGGAGGAATAATTATAGATTCCTAAAACAAGACAGGCTGCGACTTCTAAGATTTAACACACTCCACAATGTTTATTTCATGCCAACAAAACTTAAATTCATGGGAAAAAACAAAGTGGAGTCTGTCAAAGATGTCATCAAGACCTTGGTGCTTTAAAGCATATGATATGGTCTTGCCAGGTAATTCAAAAGTTTTGGCAACAAGTAAGCAAATTTTCTGACCCTTTGTTTCAAGGATCATGCAATTTTAATATAGAAACATGCTTATTGGGTAATCTTTTAGCCATACTGTCTCTAACACATAAGTACTACTTTTCTCTCATCTCTACAGTAACACTACTCCTTATTATGAGACACTGGCTTAAAGACATAGCACCACCTTTTAGAGAATAGCTTCAAGAGCTTTACACAGCCTTTTATGCAGAAAGGCTGATAGCTTCACAATTTCATATTGCATCCAAATTTAACAAAAGATGGGAGCAATTTACTATATTTATGGCTAGAAGATTCAAAAATCCTGTTGGTCCTTAGTACTCCAACTCTCTGGAAAAGAAAGAACAGTTGAAAGTAGACAGTCGGTACTTCCTAATACGTAGTGTCCTGATGTGAATCTAGATATTTCTGTAGATGTGTCCTAATGTAAAATGTAAGTAATTGGGTCAGATATGGGAGGGGGAGGATGTTAGAATGTGACTTACTATTTAGACGCGGTGTAAGATAATGGGGGGAGAATGCATTAGGAACAGTGGGCGGGAATGGGGATGGGGGATGGGGATAGGGGGTTGGGGGAAATCTTAACATAGAATGTCAGATGCTAAATGTGGATGTTTTATGTGCTGTAATGTTGGATTTTAATGAAAAATCTTAATAAAGCATATTATGATAAAAAAAAGTGATTTTAGCCACTGAAGCATTCTAAACAAGGGTAAATTATTTATCCTAACTTTGGCCATTTATACTCTTAGACTGGTCACAAAGGAAGCCTAAACCAATGGGAAAGCAGCTTGAATAATACCCAATGACATTACACTCACCTCTGCTGCACTCAAAACAGAGAAGTGAAATCAAACAGAAACAGTTAATCCTAAAAAACTACCTTATAATGCATTGTATAATCAGACACTTAATGGCTTAACTCAGAATAAACCATTTATTGTCATTCATCGGGGAAGGGGAGCACAGAATTTACAAAACTCACTCATGACACTGCCACTTGTGAGTTATTGTCCTGACCCCCACCCACCCACCCACTCTCATACATAACGATAAATGCCATATTCTGGGTCATAGGCCATTGTGCATCCCATATTTATACAATGGCAGTGACACATACCAAGGTTATTCTTGTTGTCAGGACCTTACATTGAGACTAGATGATCTTCTCGTGCCAGATGTTTAACAAAGCAAATATTCTCACTGTAAAAACAGAGAAACATAGACTGTGCTGGCAGAACAAGGCAGTATAGTGCAGTGGGTTAAGGCTCTGAGCTGCAAACCTGGAGACCCGGGTTTGAATCCTACAGCAGCCAAGGTGCCTACTGTATAATCCTGAGCAAGTCACTTAACTTCCTTGTGCTCCCAGGTCGCATCTGGAGACAAGCTTTGGCTTAGTGTGCTACTCCTGGTTAAACAATATTCCCTTTCCATCTAAGATTTGATCTCACAAGCATGTTTCCAAATCTTTTGCTTATCTTCAAAAAAGCATTATATTTCAAATGTGATTTCTGTACTTCAGAATAGTTAAAGAACATCCTCCTGGTCTGCCAAGAACTGGAAACAACGGGTGCTATATACAGTATATGTATCAAGCCCAAAGCATAAGAGACTCTCATATGGAAAAGGACCAGAAATGCTTAAACAAGTCTGCAGAGATTTAAAACATTATTAACTTCTTTTAATAAATCCATGACACATTTTCACTTTAGTCACTGCATGATTTTTACAAGTGACTGAAGATAAATTTGATTTTGTAATAAGCATGAACAAGTACCAATATTAATGTCTAACTCCAAATCAAAGCTGACTCACCCGCACTTTGATTTATTGGAAGCACATCACAGAGTAAAAGCCCCACAACCACATTTTTATTCAACATTTTCAAGCTGAGACATAGACAGCAGCTGTGAATATGGATGATGTACAGCCGAACGGGTTCTCTCTGAAAGCTAAATTTACCATTGTGCCATAAAATGGCTCTATTAGGACAAGCTGTCACAGAATGATTAATATTTCTAACCGGACATCGTTCCTTCTAGTCTTTATGCCACAAAAGGCCATTAATCTGCAATCTGCCCTGTTAGCGCACATGTGACTGTTCCTTCCTTTCTTTGTCCAGAGAGACAAAGGCATTATACTGTAGGAAACATATTCTGGATTTTGATTAAGACTTAGCTTGATGAAAATCAGCTGGCATAAATCTCAGGTTAAGATTCTAATTGTGTCAAACAAGAAAGGTGACTAATTTTCATACCTTCTGAAGCAGAAACAGAAGCTAAGGGGAGAAAAAGATTTGAAAAGCATGCAGTCTACCCTGAAAACCAATAGAAACACAGAATTTGACAGCAGATAAGGACTGCCTGTCCCACCTAGTCTGCCTGTTTTTTCCTGCCTGTAGTATCACTGCAGATCCTATTTCCTCTCCGGCGTATTCACCTATCCCCTTCCCTTTCCCTAAAGTTTCCTTATGCCTATTCCATGCATTCTTGAACCCCACCACTGTTTTTGGCCCCACCACCTCTGCTGGAAGACTGTTCCAGGAATCTACCACTCTTTCTGTTAAGAAGTACTTCCCCACATCTCTACTGAATCTACCCCCCTCCAGCTTCTTACTGTGCCTCCTTCTACTTGAGCACCTTTTTTTCTGAAAAACACTTCCCTCCTGTATCTTATTTACCCCATGAGATATTTAAAGATCTCTATAATACCCCCCTCTCCTTCCTCTCTTCCAGTGTGTACATATTGTGGTCTTTTAGACTCTCTTCATGGGGCTTTTGATGCAGACCTAACACCATTTTAGTTGCCTCCTCTGAACCATCTCCATTCTGTCTGTGTCCTTCCAGAGATGTGGGCCCTGATTCTCAAAAGTTCCAATATCTAGGTATGTGGCAGACTCCAGGTGCACCAGGGACCCTGTGCCTGATTCTAAAAAAACCTTGGTCCAAGTGCCAAAGTTCCCAGATTTGCCATGCATCAACCAGTGCAGCAAACCATTGGCGCACATGCAGGAATTACCACAGGGATCCAGGCCCCACCGACCTGTACATTTCTAGTGGGACCAAGATGGTTGGGGGGGATGCTCACCAGGAGGGGGGCAGGGGGCATACTGGACAGGGAGTGGCAGAGGAAGAGTTGTGGGGAAAACTCTGACTGACAAAAAGTGAATTAGCACCCAGTGAGGTGTGCCTACAACGTAATACCTCTTATAAATGTCACTATGTCCATGTACTTTACTCCAATGTACAATGCCTATTACCCATTCAGAACTGACATTTGCAGCTATAATGTAATACAATAAAGGTAAGATACATAGAAACATAGAAGTTGATGGCAGATAAGGACTGCAAGGCCCATCCAGTCTGTCCATTTCTTTTTATACCTTTTGAATGTGCCATCGGCCTTTGCTCTGTCAATGGCCTATCTATTCATACTCATCTGTATTGCTCCCTTATGTCTACCTCATGCCTGTTTGAAGCCCTGCACTGTATTCATATCCACCACTTCCTGAGGTAGACCGTTCTATGCATCCATCACCCTTTCTGTGAAAAAGAACTTCCTCACATTACCCCTTAATCGGCCTCCCTCTAATCTCATGCTGTGTCCTCTTGTCCAGCTATTTTTCTTATATTGAAACATGTTAAACTCTTTCACCTTGTTAATGCCCTTAAGGTGTTTGAATGTTTCAATCATATCACCTCTCTCCCTCCTTTGGTCTAGGGTATACATGTTGAGCTCTATTAATCAGTTCTCATATATTTTCTGATGCAGTCCCTGCACCATTTTGGTTGCCCTTCTCTGGACTGCTTCAATTTGGTTAATGTCCTTGTGAAGGTGCGGCCTCCAGTACTGCACACAGTACTCCAAATGTGGCCTAACCAGTGTCTTGTAAAGAGGGATTATTACCTCCCTCTTCTGACTTGTGATACCCCTACTAATACACCCCAACATCGCCCTAGCCTTACCTACTGCTTTAGTGGTCTGCTTGGATGATTTCAGGTCATCGGTGATGATGATGCACAAGTCTCTCTCTTCCCTTGTGACTGCCAATAACTCCCCTCCCAGCCTATAGGTGGCTTCAGGGTTTCTCTTCCCTATGTGCATGATCTTGCGCTTCTTAGCATAAAACCCCAGTTGCCACCTTTCAACCATTTTGCTGGTTTATCCAGATCTCTTCTCATTCGGCCCACCTCATCTGGATCATCTACTCTGTTGCAGATCTTGGTGTCATCTGCAAACAGACAAACCTTACCCTCCAGTCCATCTGCAATGTTACTGATGAAGATATTGAAGAGGACTGGCCCCAGGACTGATCCCTGAGTTTCCCCACTTGTGACTTGCATCTCTTCTGTCTGTATACTGTTTACCACCACTCTCTGTTTTCTGCCCACCAACCAGTTTGCCCCCAGTTGACCAACTTCTGACCCACTCCAAGCCTACCAAGCTTATTAATCAATCCTCTATGTGGAACAGTATTGAAAGCTTTGTTGAAGTCAAAGTAGGAGACATCAACTGCTCCCCACTGGTCCACCACTCTGGTTACCCAGTCAAAGAAATCGATGAGATTAGTTTGACAGGACCTTCCTGTTGTAAACCCATGCTGTCTTTGATCTTGTGCTCCTATGGATTCCAAGTGTTGTACTATCCTTTCCTTAAGGAGTGCCTCCATAATCTTGCCCACTATTGAGGTAAGACTGACTGGTCTGTAGTTCCCTGCCTCCTCCCTGCTGCCTCTCTTGTGGAGCGGGATTACATGAGCCCTTCTCCAGTCTTCTGGGACCACTCCTGTGCCCAGAGACTCACTAAACAGTTCTGATAATGGCTGTGCTAGTTCCACCCTTAGCTTCTTTAGTACCCTGGGATGTATGCCATCAGATTCCATTGCCTTGACCACCCTGAGCCTATTGAGCTCTTGTAGGACCCTTTCTTTTGTGAAGGGACTAGTGCACACCTCCCTCTCCCCTGTGTCCATGGTGCTGAGCTGTGGGCCCTGCCCTACCTTCTTTTCAGTAAATACTGAGCAGAAGTATCTATTTAGGACAGATGCTTTTACATGGTCCTCCTCCTCCTCACATGCCCCCTTATCCCCTTTGATCTTAGCAATACCCCCTCTGGACTTTCTCTTTTCACTAATGTATCTCTAGGAAGTCTTGTCATTTTGTTTTGCTGTTTGTGCTAGTGTTTCCTTGGTTTTGGGCCTTTGCCTGCCTTACTGCCTTCCCTGCTTCCCTTAGGGAAGTTTGGTATGCCTCCCTATCTTCATCCCACTGCGTTCCCTTATATTTCCTGAAGGCCAGCCTTTTGGCGCTGACCTTTTCTACGACTGTTTTTGAGAACCAAAGTGGTTTCCTTCTTCTTTTGCACTTCCTTTTCTCTCTAACACAATGGGATGTTGCTTCAAGTATTGCATCCTTAATGCTTGCCCACTTTGCCTGTACCCGTTCACCTGTAAAGTGATAACTAAGCACAGTGCAGCAGCATATGGCACCATAACACATCAGACTGTACAGTAATATGGTCCGCTGTATGACAGTGCCACATGTTGCCACATTGAGCTTAGTTCTCACCTTTCTCACCTTTATTGTGTTACATTAGGGCTGCAGATGTCAGTTCTGGATGGGTAGTAGGCACTGTACATTAGAGTAATGTATGTGGACATAGTGGCATTTACAACAGTTACTACGCTGTAGATGCACCCACTTGGGTGCCATTTCATTTTTCATCAGTTACTGCTTTCCCCCACACCTCTTCCTCTGCCACTACCTCCCCCCATCCAATATGCCCCTGGCAGCCCCATTGCCACCCTGTTACAGTGATGCAAGCCATTTAGACCACCTCCTGGCTGGTCTAAGTGGTGCCTTGTCCTGCCACTTCAGCTGGGCTTTTAAAATCCAGAAAAAGGAGGTGTGGCTGCCCCACCCTGGCGCATGCCCCTTGCAACCTGGTGCAGACCAATGTAGGTCACAAAAGTGGTGCAGAGCCCCTTTGGAGCAGCAGCTTCCCATTCTGGTGCAAACCACATTTCAGAATAGGGAATGCTGCCACTTGCGTCATTCTCATTTGACACAGGCACCTTGCGTTACTCTTAGGGCTTTAAGAATCAGGCCTGTGGTCTCCAGAACTGGACACAGTACTCTAGGTGAGGTCTTACTGTTGAGCTATATAAAGGCAAAACCACCTCCCTCTTTCTGCAGGTGATACCCCTCCCTGTGCACCCCAGTATCCCACTAGCCCTCCCAACTGCATTGTTGAACTGCCTGGTCACCCTTAGGTCATCTAATATGATCACCCCCCAGGTCTCTTTCCTACTTGCTGGTTGTCAGTACCACTCCTCCCATTTTGTACTCTGCCCTGGATTTCTGTGCCCCAAATGCGCTACTTTGTACTTTTTTTATGTTGAAATCCAGCTGCCATACCCATGACCACTCCTCAAGTTTTCTCAGGTCTAAATTTATGCAATTTATTTTTTGAGGACTGCCCTACCAAAATCTATTCTGAGATGGCTGTTATTACCACTTCTCCCATAGTTTTCCTGTAAATCCCCACCCTTTTGTGGTTCATAACACTCTTGAAGCCATCTCAGCCAGTCGTGAACGCAGCAGTGGATTTTGTGTCAACCAAATAGCTGAGTAGACTATTCAGCTTCCAATTATCCGTCACTTGCTCTGTGTAAAAGTGCTTCACATAACATCCTCACTGACCTTACATCAGCATGAAATTGTGGCCACTAGTAGCTGAACTGTTGCTCAACTTGAACAGCTCTGCTCAGTACACCTTGATATACCCCTAAAATATATAGTATATGAATGTCAAAAATCTATATGTGGGCATTGCACTACACAATGTATACAAGCACACATATTACAAAACAAACTAGATTTGTAGAAATATTCCTTTACACAAGTACTCATGTGCTTACTATTTTTAATCATAATACTGTTTCAGTTAAAAGTATGTTAACATATTACAACCATTTTCTCTGTATTTAAAAGACAGAAGTGCTACTCATAGGGTGCTGACAGTTGAGAAGCATACAAATGGTTCACATGAAAGAACTGAACAATGTGGTTCTTCTGCTCAGTTTGTGTGGATCTGAACATTTCTGTAACTTTAAACAATTCACATGCATGCAACTGCGAGGACCTAGTGCATAAGTAGTCAGATACAGTGCAAGCATACTAGTATGGGAATTCATGTGCAGGTACTTTAGTTTTGAATCAATAAATAGGAGCCAGCCCGGTGGCATGAGAGCTGATGCATCTGTGCCTTACTTCCTGCCACACCGCGACTCATGTTCGAGGTGTGAGCGGGTACCAGGGGTCGGTCAGGGAGAGAGAGAGGACTGAGCATCTGGAGGACTGATCTCCTCTCCTGGAGGGTAGGACAGGTTCAGGACACCAAAGAGGAGGGAAAGTGCTATGGGACTTTTGTAGTGTGCATGCATGCATGCTGATGTGTGCACCCCAGCAATGGGGAGGGAGGGAGAAAATGGCAGAAAAATTACCAGCTGCTCGATTACAAATTGCTCCCCCAATGCAAGCTCTGCACCTGGTGGCCGGGCACATTCGCAACCCAGTGGCAAGAGGGCACAGGTGAAGTTAAGAGCTGGGGTGATGCAGCTGGGGGTGGTCGGTTAGAAGGGGGGCACTGAGAGAAGAAGGAGATAAAATGTAAATTAAAAAAAGAATCAATAGACAGGGATCTGGACACCTGGCATCATTCAGATCATTTTTATACAATCTGTTTGCAATAACCCACCTTGAGCCCTGCGAGGGGACTATTCCCAGGACTTGTACCATATTTTTTTGCCACACTGGTTAAAATATATTGGTCACACAGTGTCCGTTTCAATGTAACTGTGGGGTAGGTGATCATTAATTACATGTAACAGGGATTACACCCTAGTTACATATTTGTTGCATGTAACTGGATTGTTATTGCAATGCAGTTACAGTGTAGTTACATTGTAACTACAGTGTAGTTAAGGAAACTTAAAGCGTTACTACTATTATTACAAAGATTGGAATAATAAAACAACACTATATAGAGATGCAGAGAGGTTCCAGACAGATGGAGGTTGTGTGTGGGGGGGGCATAGAAAAGCAAGTGTCTAGCAGTCACACGTGCTTTGTAGACAGTCAAACATGGCTCTTTTGAAGGATCATAATTTTTTGGCTTTTACTGTATCAGGTAGCTAATTCATATTTGCTGATGGGTAGCCCACACCCAACTTGTCAAATAACGTGACACATGTTAATAGATGTAGGTTGAAAGTAGCATTTGATGATATTTATGACCTGCATGCTACTCGTGATGCATTAATTTAAATTTTGCTAGTTGGAGACCAGACACGTACCTCTTCTTGGCTTACACTTTGCAGAGCTTTTGTGAACAAACTCAATGGCTTTTTGAAATTACAGCACCCTGAATTCTAACCCCAAGCTCCAATCATACCAATGGGGCCTTTAGCATATCCCCAGCTCCAATGTACAGAAAGACCCTGTGTGTAGTAGCAGGGTCATGCTGACAACAGAAGGTAATAGCATTTGATGAATAACACATAGAAGTCAATGCAGTTCCCAGTATTGATCCACCATGCTTCGGAAACAATGTTGCCCTTAGCCACTGACCCATAAAACTAAAGTGTAAAGCACTTTGTGTTGTAACTTCTTTTGAGCTAGTCGCATTCAGTATTTCAAACCAAAGTGACATATAAGGGTGATGACCAACTAATATCATTTCAAACCGTTCAATATTTTGCAAGACTCGCCGTCTCCTGGAGCATTTACTCTTTCATTGTTGGATGCAGTCAAACTATTGTAAGACCTCTAGCAAAGCTTAAAGAACATTTGATCCTTCCCAGTTGTAAATGGAAGTACTGTAATTTGGTCAAATGGGCAGATGTTCGAAACAAAACATACTACAGCAAAATTAACCCACCACATTAAGTTTTCCATGTTGGAGACAGTTACGTGTAGCATCACTCATTTCTCATGTATATTATGACATCTCCATGAGACCAGTCTGGATTTTAACCGCTGGCAGTATAGCCTAGAGGTTAAAGGAACAAGGTGTGAATGAGCTTGATACATCCAGCAGACCAGACCTGAGTTTGATTCTCACAACCTCCACTTGCAGACTGTGTGACTCTGAGCAAGTCACTTTACCGCCCAGTGCTCCCAGGTCACCCCTGAAAACAGGCACTTGTGCCTAGTGGGCCTTACTCGGTTACCAAAGACTAAAATAAAAAAATAAATAAAATAAAAAAAAATTAAAGAACCAGTTATCTTATAATAATGCTACCAGATTTAAAATGAAATCACAGCGGTTTGAGTCACATGTATGCTTCTACGTACAGCAGTTAATATTTAGAGTATTTCTCTTTGAAAATGTTAATAAAGTTGGATTTATTAAAATATTTTCAAATCATGGCTTTTTATCCATTTTTCAAGCCTACATGGGACTATTTTTGATGGTTAAGGCTCCACTGAAGACGCACAGTTTTCCATACTTAGAAGACATGTAGAAAGTAATTTTGAACTAGTTTGTTTTAAACAAAGAAGAATACTAATCAGAATTATATTAGTCACTGTTCTCGCATTAGAAAATGTCTGCTGGTTTCCTATTGTGCATTCTTATTGTGCTCAGGCTGTTAAACCATTTACTGCAGTCCCTATCAGACAGCAATGCCCTCCTTCTTGAGAATTCCTGCCTGAATATTTTTGTCTGTCAAGTAAAGTTATTATACTATCAAACACATCTCTAGTTCTTCAAGTACAATTACAATAATTTTACCCACAACTCACAATATTACAACTTGCATTGTCTGAACTGATCTAGTACCACTCATTTAGATGGAAATCATGGGGAGGACAATACTTAGGGGACTCAGGAACATTTGTGCATACAGCCACAAAAAGAATAAAAACACTGCACAAAAACACAAATATCTGCTCATTTTGAGCACAGCTGTCATATTCAGATTACTAGGTACATTAGGCTATATGCACATAGCCGAAAAGAACTTATGTGAATCATTAATTATTAAATGTTTAAAGGAAATAATAACATAGTTTTATGTTTTTAAAGGCCTCTTATTTTCCTTTTAGAGTCCATCCAATATTCTTATATGTGTTGATCTTATTTGTTAAATTAATAATCAATTTATTTTTCACCTTTGTAACTACAGTACCTTAACTTTTATTGTGCTCGGTAGCAACTGCTCTCTCTCTTTCATAGTGCCTGAACATTCTGTAACAGCAGTTACAACATTCCAGGCCATTCAGATGACTAGCATAGAATGGTGTAACATGATGTCATGGAACGTCTTGGAAATATGAAAACAAACAGCTGAAGTGCATGAGAATTCACTATACTGAGGCACAGTTATTACTGCACAAGTTATATTTTACACATTGCACTAAAATAGCAGAAACTGCACCAGTTTAATTTAGAGCTAAATGTTTAGTATCTAATTAATGACTACTGAAAATGCTTAAATGCTTAATTTCAGCCAAGTACTGCCATTATTATTTTTGTGCAGTTGTCACAGTACATGCCACATTAATAGCAAAAAGTATTTTATAGTGAAAATAAGCATTTCTACAGTAGCACATGAATGATGTCACAGCATGAGATGTCCTGAGGGGGGACCAAAACACGAGCAGAAATCCCCCACAGCCATGCTGCATGATAGCTTTGCTGCCCCCACAGATCCCACACTCGCCAAACTGAGTCCTCCCTGAATGACCAGATAATTGTTCCCAAGGGACCTAGCTGTAGCTTGAGGGTTCCACCATGGAGTGGGGCATGCCACAGGGTCAACATGGAGAATGTTAAGTCCTGGGAAAAAGCACGGTGATGGGGTTGGGGTGCAGCAGAAGACTAGAGAGAAAGAGAGAGAGAGAGACGAGGGCCAGATGAGTGCAGTAGCTCAAGCAGAATGAAAAAAATACATATTACATTTTTAAGACATCCATCATGAAGATATCCAAACTCATTCTGTGAACAATAATAACTGATAAATATCATCATGCAGACAGTTATATTTTATGAAGAAAATATTAATATTGCAAATGGCATTATATATCATGATGTCATGAGGTACTGAAAAATCTGTATTTAAAGTGTGATTTTGTTTTGAAAGATCACTCATGTTTTATTTATTTGTTTGTTTAGTTATTGGAAAATTCAGACAATAACTTTGAGCACAAGTGCTCTTTAAAAAGGTTCCACATCAGATTACATTATTATGTTCAAGACAAGGACCAAACAAACAATCAAGGCAAATTTCAAAGGAAATGTTTGTCAAGCGGTCAATAAACATACATATTATCGAAAATATTTAGTAATAATTGAAACTGACAGAAATAGCACAGGATAGCTGCTAACCCAATGCTCCTACCTTGACTTATCCTCTCTTCTCTCCCTTTGCCAGTCTGGCTTTCAAAAGGTCAATTCCACTATTTCATCCCTGCTCCATGCCACTGATTATATTCTGAAGGGGCTGGATGAGGGACTGGTCACCACTGCCATTTTGATTGACTTAGCTAAGGCCTTTAATACGGTGGCTCACTCCACTGTCCTGGGGAAGCTGAGTGCGGTGGAACTGTCTGACCCTATGTTAGAGAGGTTTTGCTCCTAACTCACTGGTCTAAATCCACTGGTCCAGGTTGGTGGTGCCTTATCCCTACCCCCTTCTCATCAGCTGTGGCATGTCCCAAGGCTCCATTTTGGATCCCATCCTCTTCTGGTCCTCTTCTCACTGTTCCTCAATGATCTCCCCACTGTTTGGGACTCAACTAACATTCACGTGTACACTGATAACACAGTCATCTCTGCGTCTGGAGCTTCAGTTTCTGAGCTGGAAATGTTACTACTAGTATGGCTTCAATTGGGTTCAGCGCTCATTCCACTCAACCTACTGGTATCCTGTGAAGATGGTGATCACAAAAATGGTGAGGCTGAAAAGGGTGAAGGAAGACAGCACAGTCACATAGGGTGAGTGGCAAAACACAATGATCACCAAAACGGTGACCTACAGCTCCCCCCCCAGAGTTGGTTATATTTAGTAAGGGGGTGTGGGGGTGAAGCCCCCCACAAAATAGAGTGCAGTGGGCAAAGCCCCTGCAGAAAGTCACTGTTGCACTGTTGTCACCATTTTGGCCACCGCTGTGCTGTGCCACTCACCCTATGTGGCAGTGCTGTTTTCCCTTCACCCTTTTTGGCCTCATCGTTTTATGATCACCCTTATCACATGGAACCAAACTACCTCACCCAGAACCCCAAAAAGACAGTTCCATGTTTTGTGGCTCCAGGCAATACCTCTCCACACTCAATAACCCCTCTGTCTTTCAAATCCTGGATGGCATTCCACTTGAAAAGGTCATCCGCATTAAGTACCTTGGTGTGTGATTGGATAGAAACCTAGATTTCTCCACCCACATCGATGCCATACTAACATACTAAAATGCCAGCAGAATAGGCCTAACAGTCTTTCGCATCTGCTCGTTTGGTCAGCCCCCACCCTGGGAGCTGACCTTGCTGCCCCCCTCGCCTTCTCTGGCTTCTCCCTTCCCAGTTCTGGATATTCTCGCTCCATTGGATTTTGCTTCCAGAACCCTTCCCCTGTACCTGTCCCACCCCCTCTTGAAACCCTCCACCGTCTCTGCCTCCACCAGCCCCCTAGGCAGCGCATTCCATGGCTCCACCACCCTCTCAGTGAAGTAGCACCTCCTCCTTTCTCCCCTGAATCTTCCCCTCTCCAGCTTCCACCCATGCCCTCTAGTGGCCCCCTCCTCCTTCCTTCGAAGCACCCTGACTGTTCCTCCCCTATTTACCCCTTTCATGTATCTGAAGACCTCTATCATGTCCCCTGGTCCTTCTCTTTTCCAATGTGTACATATTTAGCTCTTTGAGCCTCTCCTCATAGGTCCTGTCCCCCAAGCCCCAAATCATTTTGGTTGCCCTCTTCTGGACCCTCTCCAGGAGTTTAATGTCCCTCTTTAAGTGTGGCCTCCAAAACTGCACGCAGTACTCGAGGTGCGGTCTCACCAAGCAGTTATACAGAGGGAGTATCACTTCCCTCCTTCTGGAGGTGATCCCCCTAGCGATGCATCCCAGCATCCTGTTGGCCTTGGCTGCTGCCCTTCTACAAGTCTCTGAGTTGTTCATCTTGACATCCACCACCACCCCCAGATCCCTCTCAGCCAACAACTCTGTGAAAAGCTCAGCACCTTGTACAGGAACCACTCCTACCTTCCTCTCCTGGTCTATCATGAATCCTCCTTAGGATGAGCCTACTGACATTTGATTATGCAGATGTGGTAGATGTGGTATACGGTACTGCCCCCTAAGTCCACCGTAGCCAAGCTAGATCCCCTCTTTCACTACTTCTGTCACTTAGCTACTGAATCCCCCCTACACACTGATCACTGCAGCCTCTACCAGAACTCGCTACCCCATCTCTTCCTTCTTGGTACCTCTCTCACTAACCCAACTTCCTTTCAAAATATTGACTTTTTTCACTCCCTTCCTACCTTACGGACCTACTCTCACCCTATATCCCCCGCCCATTCACTCTGCTCCTTGAACTCACATGCCTATTGCTTGTTGCAACACATCTGCTGTCCAATCTGTCTTTTCTTTGAGATTTCCCCCTTCCTCTGGAAACTCCTTCCTCCTGAAGTCCACCAATTTTCTTCCTGTTGATTTATTTATTTAGTTTTTGTTGACCAGGAAAGAAGAGCTAGGCAATTCTGCCTATTTTCAACCTTGTCCAAGGAGTGGGGATAGGAAGGATACAGATAAAACCAATTGAAAATGAACCAGATTAAACAATTGTTGGTATTTTTAAGGAATGGAGGAAATTTGACTAGGACACTGAGGAAATTCACCTACTCTTTTTGAGAAGTGCCATAGGTCCTTTAACGCCCACCTAAGCAACAACCAGAACAGGCAAACGGGACCTCGGTTCAATGTTTCATCTGAAAGAAGATGCATCAGGAGTGTAGTTCCCCCTCATGCTGCACTACAGTATCAGCTTTGTTTTTTATGCCATGTTCCTGGTGAAGGGCTAGAACACATGACTTTCCAATCTTCTGTCTTTAATAAACAGCTCTTCAGAGTTCACAACACCCCAGTCTTTTCCTGCCTCTAGCCTCCATTGGCCAACTTGCTGCCAGTGTTTAGCATTCTCTCCCATCCCTTAGCTGTCTAGGTAGTAGATTTCCTCAAGATTAACTGCATTAAACCTTACGCTCTCAGGGGTGCCTACTCCCTGACCTCATCACACCTGCATTTTTCTTTTGTTATTGCCACCTTGTGCAATGTGGCTTTGCCATTGGGGATTACTGTCTGTATCGTGTTACACTTTCTCTTCCACTATGTACCCCTCTTCTCCCCAAATTGCACCTGGAAAGGAGCTTTTGCTCAGTGTTCCTCTCCCAGTTGTCAACATCTACATACATACATATACATACATACATACATAAATAAATAAATAAATAAATAAATAAATAAATGCAGGCCGCATTGTCTTGCTTTTGGAGACCAGTTGTTTCTTTGCCCATATGGTACTGTTTCAAAGACTTCTAAACCCAACTAAGCTGATTTTCATTGTGCAGAATATTTGTGGCCAGAAATAAAACCTACTGAGGCTTCTTGAAGAAATCGGAGAAAATGTAATTTTAAAGAAAGCTTGAAGGTGTGTCATAATTTCTGGATCTGGAGGTTGGTGGTGGCATTAAAGGTCATGCTTTTTGTTTTGCTATAGGCATTCTAACACTTTAAATCTCTATTGTGAGCTAGGCAATACTTCAACTCTACTAAACCATATGTTGTCTGGACTGAAAAGGCTATTAAACTAGTTGAATGCCAGCTGGTGTTCTGTCTCAGAGTTATTTTGTCAAGCCATCACCTTGATGATTTGTAAAAATAAAATTATACAATATATGTTTATATGATTAGTGTTGTAGTGTTCTCAAAATTATTGAAGTTCTCAATTGCAAAGGCTCCGTATAGTACGGTACAGAGATCACAGCAAGATGGTAAAATGTTGCAATTAACAATTTGCCTGAGGCATCATTTGAACTACTTGGAGGCATATAAAAGTGCAGGAAAGACTATGGCAGCCTGATGGGAACAAATGATGCTGTTAATTCAAAGACTGTACTTAAAGCATGAAACCAACTGGGGATGTTACCCTGGTAACACACACTGAGAAATAAAATGTCAGTATATAACATACTATATATGTTAATCAGTTCAGGGATCACTAGATAAATAGAAAAATTCTGAATTCTAAAAATACATCAAGTTGTTTTGTGGAAATAGAAGAGAGGAGGGAGGGGGAGACGGAGGGAAGGAAGGAGGGAGAGAGAGAGAGATAGATAGATTAAAGCACTGTGGTCTAATAGTTAGATCATTAGTTCTCAGACTTTGTCACAGTGAGCTTCCCCAAGCCATGGAAAAGATCCTGGAGCCCACCCCACCCCACCCCGTAAATATGGAAATAATCTTTGGCCTCCACATAGGAAAAAAACTACTTTTCACAGTATACCAGGAATACTGCCCTGTCCTACCTACAGTACCTCCCGGTACAGAGAGTACCACAAATGGAGGTACTGTAAGGCAGTATTTTACTGCAAAGATGCAGCAGACTGCAATTTGTGCCCCCGATGCAGCATCGGGTCCCCTTCCTGATCCAAACCTGAGGATGACATCAGGTTGGGATGGGGACCTAGCAGAATGCTATTTCGCTGGTGAAAGAGCCTCAAAATTAGCATTTCACCAGTGAAAGTGGCATTTCGCACAGCTTGCACCTAGATAAGGCTGGCCCTGAAGCAACTTCTCACAGAGCTGCATTAGCATATGAGAACATGATGCATAATCACCCTTTAAATGCCCCAGTATGCCTGCCTACTTAAATAGTCTTAGAAGAAACAAGCTGCAAAAAGGTGTGAAATATCACAATTATCTTCAGTGAGCTTTGCAAACTGTCTGAGTTATAATACAGATTTTTTTTCCCTTTAAACTTTCCTCAGTTTATGAGTTTCCAGAGAGATTTTGCAGGGTATTTGTTCTTTCAGCATAAAGATACATGGTATAAATGGGTGATCTGACATCATGTTCTCATATGCTAATGCAGCTCTCAAGGACAATGCGATTTCAACAACCATGAAATGGAGACTCCCAGGGCAGTCACAGGGCCTAGTAAGAACTGTAAAAACAGACTAAAACATTTACATATATCCTTAACAGCTACATGAAAAGAGTTGTCTAGTGACATGGAAACAAATAACATGAGGGTGGAGTTTTTCTTTAAGTATGGCCATTAAGACCATAAGCAGTAAATCAAACTAATCTTTTCCATTCTGAATTTTAAGTATGGTCTTTTACTGCTGTGATAGGAAACAGTGTCTTTTTCTTTATTAATCTCCTGGGTCACTTTTTTGTTTGTTCTATAATCTGATATGCTTTATCCCCACTTTTGTTAAATTAATTATTTAATTTAGTCTCCACTGCACTGCATCTATGGGACACCACTTTCAACAATATTTGCAGGTATGCAGCGAAAGCACCATGCTTGAAGCATCACTGCCAACTATATCATGACCTTGGCTGGCGTTCCCCTTTCTCTAGCAGGCAATACTACCTCTACAATCTCTCGGACACCATCATTAGAACATCCAAACCTGCTGCCCTCTCTGAACTACTCAGACCCGGCTATTCCTCACGGGACCTTAGATCTGCAGATAAGTCCTTATTAACTATCCCCTGCCGCACAAAAGGGCATGGGTTCCTTCAGTTGTGCTGCTCCTCACCTTTGGAACTTGCTGCCTCAGGAACTAAGGAATGCTCCTTCTCATGCAACATTTAAGTGCAAGCTCAGAACTTTCCTCACTGCTATGGACAAATGTGTTTGCTTTGATCCTACCTGATCCCCCTGCTCCTAAACTGCTCTTCCCCCTTTTATTATATGCACTTGTGCTTTAACTCATGGTTGTTTTTACTGTGTTTTTGTTCTATAAATGCTGCTCAAATCTGTTGTTCGTTTGCCAAATGTATGGTTTTGCTTTTACTGCCTGCCACTTGGTTACCCTCAACCCTGTTCTTTTTCCCTCAGCCATTCCACCCATCACCTTCCTTCACTCACCTACTCTTGCTCCCTCCTTTCTCCCCTTGACCATATCTTCTGTATCCTCTCTTCCCCCTCCACCTCTGCCTCTCCCATCCTTCTTCTGCAGCTCATCTCACCTTTTACGGCCCCCTATCCCTCTCCCGTCTGTCTCTCATTTCCACTGTCCCGCTAAGCGTTGTTACCTATTACCACTATTGCCCGTAAACTTGCTGCCTCTCTCCTCCTCTCACCGACCTCTTCTTCCCTGCCATGCCGTCTCTCGGTTCCACCGTCCCGGTTGAGCGTTGTTACCTATTACCGCTATTGCCGTAACTTACCGCCTCTCTCCTCCTCTCACCGACCTCTTCTCCCCTGCCCTGCCGTCTATCGGTTCCACCACCCCGGCCGCACGTTGCAACCTCTTACCGCTGTTGCCGTCATTTGCCGCAACCCCCTTGCACCCTTCCTCCGATTGCCGTCTTTTGGCTCCACCGACCCGGCCGCAGGTTGGAACCATGTACCGCTGTTGCATTGTTGGCCATCTACCGTTTTACCCTCCTTTCCTTCTACCCTCTCCTGGCCAGCCCTCCTCTCCTTCTATCTCTCTCTTCCTTTACCCCCTCTCTCTCCCTCGTCTCTCTACCTTTCCCACCCTTTTCTGTCCTTTCCCTACCCCGTCTCTCCACTCGACCCTGGTTTCTGAAGTCCCTGCCACTTCTGGTAACCCTCTCCAGCCTGGTGCTCTTGTTGCCACTCCCTCCCTACTGCCCCTCTCCTTCCTAGCTGCTCACCCGCCCCCTCCTGTCCTTCTCTCACCTGTCTTACCTTTACACCTGTCCTCTCCCCTTTCTCCAGGTCCTAATCTACTGTCTTCATGTATTTCAAACCCATGGCACTTTATTTAAGCACACCATGTAATAATGTCCTTTGCAATGTATCCTGCCTTGTACATCTTCATATGTCATACTATTGTATCCTGCCATGTGTATCTTCCTGTATTTTTCTTATGTATCCTGTTATTTTGCTTATGTATCACTATGTTTTGTAATTGTACCTCCCGGGGTCGTGCCTGAAAATAGTCACTTGTTGGCTAGTGCACTTACCCGGTCAACAAAAACTAAATAAAATAAAAAAAATAAATTTTATTGCCTTTGTCACTACATGGATTCCCTCTCACCCGAGTCCTCAGCAGCTACTGCCCCTTATTTTAAATGCTATCTGGACATTCCATGATATTAGTTACACCATTATCCCTTGCCTCCTTTATCGATAAAACCCTGTGCACAGGCAACCCTCCTTACCTTATTTTTATTTATTTATTTATTGAAATCTTGGATGACACCTGCAAGCAGATGCTCGTTCAGAGGTTCCATGTCAGATACATTAACACAAGAAGACACAATATAGTTACAGTAAATTATACATACAGGCCCAGGTATTCAGAAGGGTTGCACATGGCACAACACAGTTGCACCATGCGCAATGCACTGATGTGCCCGGTACGATATTCAAATGGGGATTGAGCCTGGCACAAATCCCTATGCACCGGAGTACATCAGTAATGTATGTGGTGCAGGTAGGGGGTGCGTGCCCATGCATACTCAGCACATCCTGATATTCAGCCCGGGATGTGCTGAGCCCATGCATGTGCAACCCCTACTTGCACTGCACACAGGTAAGCCAAAATAAAATGGTGCAACAGCTGGCCACCCACAGGTGAGCTGCCATATTGCAGGGCACAACACGGCAGCTGCCACCTCTGGGTGGCCACCCGCACTCCGGCTGCACCTTCTGGTGGCACCCCACATGCCCAGTCGTGGGCATATGTTGAATATCAAAAATGTCCCATATCCCTGGTGGTCCAGTGGACTACTTGCAGCCCAATCACAGGCATAAGCTGAATTTTAAAACATCCTATATCCCTGGTGGTCCAGTGGATCGCTTGCAGCCTGATCATGGGTGTCAGTAAATAAAAATGCAACACCAAACCAACCCTGGTGGTCTAGCAATACCCCCTCACACCACCCATTGGGCCCCACCACCGCTCCCCCTGGTCAGCGGCATGGCGGCTCCCACCTGCTTGCTGCCCTGCCGCCCACCAACTGACACCATATGGTAGGCTGTATGCCCAATTGGCTCACCTGTGGACCACTGGGCGTACAGCCCTACTGTCACGTGTCAGTCGGCAGGCAGTAGGGTGGCAAGAGGGTGGGAGCTGCCGCCCGCAACTGACTGGGGAGGGACAGTGGGGCTCAGTGGGCGGTGGGGAGGGAGTACCATCAGACCACCAGGTTGGTTTGGTGTTGCATTTTTTACTGGCGCCTCATATCGGCTGGCGAGCGTCCACTGGACCACTAGGGATATAGGATGGATTTAATATTCAACATATGCCTGTGATCGGGCTGCAAACAGTCCACTGGACCACCAGGGATATAGCACGGATTTAATTTTCAACATATGCCTGTGATCGGGCTGCAAGCGGTCCACTGGACCACCAGGGATATAGGACAGATTTAATTTTCAACACATGCCCATGATCGGGCAGTGGGGCACTTTTCTGTGATGTGCAGGGGACATCGGTCCCCGACAGCTGCAGCCTGGCAGGGCGCCAAGTGTAAGTCACCAGGGATTGGCGCACCTGCATGCAAATGGAGCCATAATGACATGCAAATGGCCCCATTTGCACCTTACATGCATTATGGCCCCATTTGCATGTGCACTTTTGAATATCGTGGTTGGTGCACCTAACGCAACGGAACTTGCGCTAGCGTATCCCCCTGCTCCACTCTGGCCACTGCGCCATGTGCACTGCGGGTGGCCAGGGTGCGATATTCAATGCTGCTGTGCTATGGTGCAGCTCTGTTGAATATCACCCTGTCAACGCCCCTGTGCAGCCCAGTTGCGTTGTGCCCAGGCTTGCACCACAGCCTGGCGCAGTCTGAATATCTGGGCCACAGAGTACAAAAACAAAATTCAACATTACGTGGATTGCAATGACAAACAGTTACACAAATTGTGCTAAGGCATAGTACATGGTATGCCAGTGTCCTGCGGAAGACAGAGAGGCAGAGAGAGGCAGTGGGGTTGCTACCTTGCTAGGCAGATTTCTCTCATCAATCTCCCCACTTCTCAGTCAGCCTCTAACAACAACATTGCTGTCCCGCTATTTCTCATCAATATGGGTCAATGCTACTTTTGTTACCAAGCTGCCTCTGTATGGAACTCAGTACCCCTCCTATCAAGAAAACCGCTGACTCTCCCTGCCTTCATGAAGCTGCTGAAATCCCATTACTCCTCATCTGTTGCATGCCAGTACTTTCACTCAACTCCTTCCACTCATCCACCCCAACTACTCCTATTTGCTTTCCCCTCCATTGCACTGTTCATTCCTCTTTTCCTGACCTTGTTGCTCACTCCCCCCCCATTAGGTAGCTAGTTCTTGCACCACTCTGTCCATATTTATATAACCTTACTGTAAGCTACTGTACACAATCCCTACTGCAAACTACTGTTCACCTTTGTAAATGAAATGCAATATAAACAAATACTGAAAATATTGTTATATCTGAGGTATTATGTACCACTGCGCTTGCCTGTACTATTGCACCTGGTTCATGCCTGTAAAAGGCATTTGTGCCAGTGTACTTACCCAGTCACCAAATTTAAAAAGCAACTGACACATCTCTGTAGAGACATGCCAGTAGTGCCCTACCCTGCCTACAGTACCTCCCGGTACAGAGAGTACTGCAAACAGAGGTATTGCAAGGCAGTATTTTACAGTAAAGATGTGGTGGAGTGCAATGCATGCCCCCTGCCACAGCTTCAGGTCTCTTTCCCAATCCAATCCTGAGGATGACATCAGGTCAGGATGGGGACCTGGAGAAATTCTATTTTGCCAGCAAAAGTGCAGCGGAATTGCCATTTTGCCAGAGAAATTGCTGTGAAATGCCAATTTCACAGTACTTTTGCTGGTGAAATAGAATTTCACCAGGTCCCTATCCCAACCTGACATTATCCTCAGGATTGGATCAGGAAGTGGGACCTGAGGCTATGGCATGGGGCACGCATTGTGCTCTGCCACATCTTTACTGAAAAATACTGCCTTACAGTACCTCTGTTTGCGGTACTCTCTGTACTGGGAGGGACTGTAGGCAGGGTAGAGCACTACAGGCACATCTTTTTAGATGTATCAGTTGGTCTTGAAATAAATCAATTAATTAAATAAATAAATTACAGGTCATTCAGATGAATAGCATGGAATGGTGTGTCTGAAATTGTGGAATATGTTAGAAATATGAACAGAAACAGCAGTAGCTGCTGAGGTAAAGGGAAAACAATACAGAATTGAGGGTACCACAAATATATAGATAATTAATCAAAAATGGGTTAAGGGGCATGGCTAGCAGCCAAGCTATGAGCAGCACTTCAGCACAGCTCCACACCTTTATGCTACTATTTTGTTATTTTATGCAGTAAAAACAGTAACAAACTACCTAAAACTACTTAATTGAGTTACAGCTACAGCTACGGACTTTGGACATACTAAAAGTATTGCCCTCTACATAATGGGTCGCATGAAAATGACTTCTGGAGGAGATGGGGCCAAACAAAAAGAAACATGGCTAGGCCCGACAAAGAGAAGGAAGCTGCTGAATCTACCTCAACTCAGCCCTCGAATGTAGTGTTACACATCAGGGGTGTCACATCAGGATAAGGATAAAAAGGCCAGTAAGGTGGATGGGACGGATGATGCTATCTCCACCGAAAGGGTATGGCTAGCCCTCAAGGCCCTAAAGAAAGATAAATCTCCTGGGCTGGATGGCATTCATCCGAGAGTACTATGGGAATTAGTGGACATACTGGCTGCACCCCCTGGAGGAGCTCTTCAACAGGTCGCTTGAGACAGGTGGGGTATCTAGGGATTGGCGAGAGGCACATGTAGTGCCAATCCATAAAGGGGGGTCGAGGGAAGTACCAGGTAACTATAGACCCATCAGTTTGACCTCGGTGGTGGGAAAATTAATGGAGAGTATACTAAAGGAACGATTGGGTGTGTACTTGGAGGAGGTGGGAGGTCTGGATAGTCGGCAACATGGGCTTGTGCCAGGTAGATCATGTCAAACCAATCTTGTGGAGTTCTACGAATGAGTAACATCAGAACTGGACAGGGGAAAGCCTGTGAATGTATTATTCTTGGACTTCAGCTAGGCATTTGACTCTATCCCCCACAATGGTCTGATGGAGAAACTGATGGGGTTGGGAGTAGACCCTTTGATGGTCAGATGGATTGAAAACTGGCTAGCTGGATGCACCCAGAGAGTAGTGGTCGGTGGGGAGCTCTCGAACCCTAGAGAGGTCGGTAGTGGGAACCACAGGCTCGGTCCGTGTCCGATCCTGTTTAATGCATACATATCAGACATCAGGGAGGTATAGGATGAAATGAGTCTCTTTGCTGATGACTCCAAGATGGGAGCAGTAGTTGAGGGGAAGAGGGAGGTTGGCACTGAGGGGATCTGGACACCCTGGAAGCTGGGCTCACTGCGTGAAAATTAAATTTCAATATCACCAAGTGCAAGGCGTTACATCTTGGGCGGGGAAACCCTAAACACAGGTACACCCTGGGAGGGGAGGCACTGGAGGCCTCAACAGGGGAAAAAGACCTAGGGGTCATGGTGGATGCATGTATGAATAACTCTGAGCAATGTAGGAGAGCGGCTAGCAAGGCAAACGGGATGTTGGGATGCATCATAAGGGGGATCACCTCTAGGAGCAGGGAAGTGATTCTGCCGCTGTACAATGGACTGGTTAGACCACACCTTGAGTACTGTGTACAGTACTGGAGACCACACTTGAAGAGGGACATAAAGCTCCTGGAGAGGGTACAGAGGAGGGCAACTAAGATGATACGAGAACTAGGGGGTTTGACGGATGAGGACAGACTTGAGGAGCTCTGCCTGTTTTCATTGGAGGAGAGGAGAGAGGGGGGGACATGATTGAGGTCTTCAAGTACCTCAAGGTAATAAACAGGGTAAACATGGAGGGGATCTTTAGACTAAAGCAGGAAGGTATCACCAGAGGGCATGGTTTGAAGTTGGAAGGTGGAAGGGTGAGGGGAAGAGTAGGAGGTTTTTCACTGAGAGGGTGGTGGACCCTTGGAATGCACTGCCTGGCAAGCTGGTTCAGAGATCCACAGTGGAGGGCTTCAAGAGCGGGTGGGACAGACACAGAAAGCAGATGTATCAGATGATGGCCTGGCCCAGGGTGGTGGGAATGGATGATAGGGCTTTCTGGAACACAAGGGAGGGGGAAGGCCTCGGCACCCAACTAGGGATCTGAGGTTCGAGCAGACTCGATAGACTGTAAGGCCTAATCTGCTGGCAATTAGTATATTAAAGCCATACAAACAATAGACAAGAAAATGGATGATTCTACATCACGGTTAACAATGGTGGAAACAAAGACGACTGTGGTGGAAGATGTAGCACAGAGTGCCAGCAAAGCAGTGGAGAAAGCTTCAGTTGCCACATCGGGCCTGGCGAAGAAAAATCTTCTACTACACCAATGCCTAGAGAACTTAGAGAATGGGTGTGGGCATCCCACATTCAGATTATAGGTCTACTGGAGAAGAAGGAAGAAGAAGACCTAGAAAGTTTTTGGGAGCAGTGGCTTCCTGAGCAGATGCAACTTGAGCTACTGATCTCAATCCAGTGGGCGTAACGAGTCAATGTGAGTGGGGCCCGTTTGCATGTGGAATCAGCCCATCCTCCGATACATACAGTAGTGGCTGTTTTGGGCTCAATGAAAGAATGGGGCAGTGTTTTGCAAGTGGTGATGACACAGGGCCCTATTCAATGGTAACGGGCTCCCATCCACATTTTCCTAGACCTCAGCTATGCTACCCGGCAATGGCATAAAACATTGCCAGGATTTGGTCAAAGCTCCGCTAACTCGGGGTACAACATGTTTTGTTAATGCCTGCAAGCATGAAGGTGGTTTATGGCAACAAAACTTTCCACTTCTTAGACCCCATTGATGTGGGGAAATTTCTGGCAAAGACTGAGCTGGACTGTGCAGCACAAGGCCCGGAGTCAGACTCTGAAGTGGTGGAAGACAGCTGAAGAATGGTCGACTGAAACCAGTAAGTCACCGCACGGCTATGGTGCTTAAAAGAAGTCTGGAACTGACAAATCTTTAATTACTGAGACTCCTCTAAGCTGTACATTATACATAAAAGACTGTGTATTTAGATCTTTTAATTTTAACTTATGTAGTTAAATGTGTACTGTTTTGTGTATTTTCTAAGTGTTACAAGGCCTAAGCAAAGGGAGTTTAATTTTAATGTTGGTTATGACGTAGCTTATTTTTACACCTAGTTGTTACGTTAATTGTCTAAGTTCAACTTAATAGAGGTTACTCCTCCTTTTATCAAGTTCAATGCCCTAGAGGTGTTTAAATGTTTAAAAGCTTAGTCTTTTGGCTAATACAGTGGTAAAGGGTGATTTGAGTATTTGTTCTTGAATGATACAACTTTCAGAAAGTTTATTGAAAGATATTAGTCTTACTGCATTATAGCAATCAATATGGGTGATGGGGAGCTGGGGGAAAGTGTTCTGCTGTTTTTTAAATATATTGATTTTCCCTAAATCTGATTTTTGGGGATGTTTTCACCTATTATAGGGGTGACTTATCTGACTAGCTGATATGTTTATTAAAGAATTTCCTCACTCATGGCAGCAAAGGCCATGAATATTCTGTTTAGATAATGGAAATGTTATATGGGTAATTCCTCCCCATGATGTGTCAAGTTAGGAGTGACAATAATATTGTAAGATCATCTGTTGTTTTATCATTATAATACACTGCCCTGTGTTAGATGCTTGTATCTATTGTATTATAAAATCAGTAAATATACATTTTTAAAAAAATGGGTTAAAGAATATCAGAATACATGACTGACGTGGAAAGGAAAAGAGAAGGGTGTTTGACAAAAGTTTGAGCAATGAGCTGTGAACAAGCTTGGTACATCTTGCAGACCTGGTTTTTATTAACACATCCTCCACTTGCATACCATGTGACCCTGATCAAGTCACTTAACCGCTCTGTGCTGCTGGTTCACCACTGAGATTGGGCCTTGTGCATAGTGGGCCTTACCTGGGTACCAAATAATAAAATAAATAAACAAACAAAAAATAACAGTATAGAAATGATTTCCTGTCACTTTTAATGTCTTCTCTGACTTTACAAATGGTTTTGGTGAATGAGCGATATACTCATCAGTCATAAAAAAGGGGTGGAGCCAGGGGTGAAGTTTGCGATGTGGTTTAGTATCCGGTTACCACCTCATCCAAAGGTGGCAACCTTAAAATTGGCAGTTTGTGCCAAGTATCTGGTGCAAGCTCTATAAAAAAGTCCCCCAGGATTGCTGCAAGCTAGACCACAAAAAGTTGATCTAACTTGCAGCAATTGGTGCACAAGATAGAAAATCCCAATCGCCAGAAAGGAGAATGCCACAAGCCTGATGCACTATATCTTCAGTGCACCTGGGACTTGTGGCATTCTCACCTGTTTGAAAATCGGACCCAGATAGTGGCCATATTCTTTAAGTATGTGTGGCTTCTAACCTGTGTAAAAATCTATACCAAAGACTACATGCTCTCACTTCTGGGAATGGGGAGTTTCCATTTTGCATGCCATGAGAAGCTTTCCTGGGAGTCCAGTGGGTCTGCACAGTAACACACATATTAACAGCCTCCAGGTGATTCCCCACACCAGCCCAGTCTTCTTGCATATTAGGAATGACATCCACATCCTTACACATCTCTTGCGGGCTTCTCATGACTCGGTCACTGCTCTGCAACACCCCCCCTCTCTCCCCACCCTTCCCACACACTACCTACCTACCATTAAAGGTTCTATCTGATAATGGCGATCACCGTTAGGGTGAATGTACATTGACAAAAATCTATTTTGCCAATGTACACTCACAGCGCAAACTGAAAGGGCGCAGAAAAGATAGTTTTTTGTTTTTGCAGGGGTCTGCGCCACCCGCACCCTCCCTGGGGGGGGCCTTGCCCCTGCCCTCCCCCCACTAAAGGATTCTCAACTCTGGGGGGTGCATGTCGGGGGGGGACAAAAAAATATTTTCATGGACTGGTGCAAAAATCCTGACGGCCCCAACACCGAACCCGGCACCCTCCCTACCCTAGCCTGCCATGAACCCACCATGCCACACAGCCAGCTAGACAACCCACCATCATGCTATACCTCACACACCCTCCCTCCCCTTCTGCCCATCACATAATAATAATAATAACATTTGTTTATAAGGCACCTTATCAATAACTAAGGCACCTTACAATTTAAAACAAAGCAAACTTCAGTAACATCAGCATTAAAATAACAGTACACCAAAAAGAAAAAGAAAAATCAGTTACCGAAAGCCTGGTGCCACGAGTACTTTTTCTAGATTGTTTATGGTGTGCTCACTCCCCTCCATGCACATATACATATAGCGACACCTGTATTCGCTCCCCCATCCAGTAGACCTGTGAACAGGCACCACTACTGAGTCACCCTTTTTGTAAGTGCTCAATAGCAGACACCCTTATCACGGGATACCCCATTAACAGTTCTATAGACAGGTAGTGTCCCTAGTCTGTGTGACTGGGTTTGCAAAGGTTAACATGCTTTGTGCCCCACAATGGGCAACCTTGCCCCCCTCAGACTCTTTAGCTCCAGCCTACTCTTGGTTTTGCTGGGTGTAAATCTTTACTATGAAATGGGTAGAAAGAATGTTAATTTATTTATTTATTTATTTATTTATTTATTTGAATATTCAGAAACAACCTTTGAGATGCTCTTTTACAAAGGTTCCACGTCATGAACACAGAACAAACAATACAGACATGAATTTCTAATACAATAAGTTAAATTAAAAGCATGTAGTTTTACAGTTAAACAGAGTCATTACTGTGGGAATGCAGGCTCAACATGTAGAAAATTCTAATACCAACATGAAGAAACTACTGCAAGGAGTTCAAATTGCAGCCCCCGGAGAGCCTTATCAGATTGTAGTGTAGAGATAGAGGAGTGGACAACGCTTTGGTAAAGAGGGTAATGGGTAAAAGAAGGGGTGGAGTAAAGAAGTGCTTTAGTACAGGGGGGGGGTGTGATAGAACAGTGTACAGGGGTAGGAGAATTGGACAGGGGCAGAGACAGAACTGGGAGAGGGTAGTGAGAGTTGAAGAAGTAATGGTGTTTTCAGCACTGGTGGGACAGCTGAAAAAAAGGAGACGGGGGTTGGGGGAGTGGTCTAGGAGTACAGATCATGGGGATGTCCAGTGACCAGTGGGTGAGGTGCACTAGGAGGAAGTACCAGGATCAGCTGGCTCCTGGTTGGCCAAGAGGTACATTCAGCTGGGTCATTATATCAGCACAACAGCCCAGCTGAAAGTAGTTCAACAAAAATATGTTTAAAAAAACACCTCCTCTTTAGTAAAAAGGACCCATTTCATAATCGCAATAAGGCACTGAAGGGGGTGCATTATGGTGGGCTTACTTCCCTTCTTGGGTGGTGGAAGCACTCAGCTTCACCACATGCTTCAACCCACCCCAGGCAGGTCATTATCCCACCATAACACCCCCCCCTCATGCCTTATTACTTAATTATAAAATGGGCCAAGAAATGTGAGCCCCATGATTGTAGACAAATGTTCTCACCCTTGTAGTCTGCAGTAACACAAACCAAATTTAGGGAGGCAGTGTGGTCTAATGGTTAGAGCACAAGCATGGGAATTGGGGGAATCAGGTTCAAATCGCACTGAAGCCACTTACTGTTTGTATGACATTAAGCAAGTTACTTAATCTTCCTGCACCTCAGCTTTCCCAGCTGTATGACTATAAAAATCCCAAACCCCACCGTAAATGAGATGTTACATTTTAGTTGGATAGTTGTCACTATCAGGGGTACATAGGAGTGCTGTAAGTGTTGTGGTAGCCCTACAGATTCCAGCGTGCATTGCTCTGCAAGTACTTGAAAACAGATATGGCTAAACATAGTCTGGTGGACTAAAAATAGCTATGCAAGGCTGAGGTCCCACTGGAGTTCAAGCCCATGCTTTGGCTGTGTGATTTTTTAAATTCCATAAACAGTTGCTTAATTATTTTAGGATTCTACATACTGCACTGGAGGATGACCGTATTTATGAAAGCACAATTATATTTATAATCAGGGATTACAAGTTCATAATATGCAAAGTCTATTAAGTGGCTTATAGCTATATAGCCTTCTGTCTTTCATATTTACAATGCACAATTTTGCAAAATATCCAAACAGTCACTGACTCTTGCTGAGATAGAAGTGATTTATCAGTAAGAAAGCTGTAGTTCTAGACTGCTGTTACTTGCTCTGAAAGCAAAATTCTCCTCTGTCAAAAACTGCAGCATGCCTTTTTTTTTTGTTTGGTATTCTTTGCTGAATGGAAACTGTATGTTTGTCCCTTACAGATCACAGCAGAGCTTTATTCAGGAATTGAAGTCATGATGCACTGCATGTGACATCACAGACTGTTGCCGTGGAAATTACTGTAATGCCACAAACAGGGCATTATGACTTCAGAATTATGACTACTACCCAAGTGATTCCCTTAAACCTCAAACTAAGTAAATCATTCTTCCAGCCCCTTTGGAGGAACCCAAACAGTGTTATAAATGGTAATCTCTTTGCAAATGAAAACTGGGACTGCAAAGGTGTACATTATGTAAAATAATATATAAAAGGAATGACTTTAAAGATTTCTTAAATGTACAAGAACAATTCAACATGACAAATGGAAGCACATACTTGTATAATGTATTAAAAGCAAGGGTATCTAAATTATGATAGTAACAAGGGATTTCTTACAGACCAACTGACGCATCTCAGTAGAGATGTGCCAGTAGTGCCCTACCCTGCCTACAGTACCTCCCTGTACAGACAGTACCACAAACGGAGGTACTGTAGGGCAGTATTTTACAGTAAAGATATGGCAAAGCACAATGTGCACCCCTGCTGCAGCCTCAGGTCCCCTTCCTGATCCAATCCTGAGGATGACATCAGGTCAGGATAGGGACCTGGAAAAATTCAATTTCACTGGCAAAAGTGCTGCTTAATTGGCATTTCACAGCAATTTCACCAGTGAAATGCCACTTTTGCCAATGAAATGCCAATTCTGCAGCACTTTCACCAGCAAAATGGAATTTCACCTGGTCCCCATACTGACCCGACATCATCCTCAGGATTGGATCGGGAAGGGGAACTGAGGTTGCGTCAGGGGCACATATTGTGCTCTGTCACATCTGTACAGTAAAATATTGCCTTACAGTACCTCTGTTTGCAGTACTCTCTGTACCAGGAGGTACTGTAGGCAGGGTAGGGCACTACTGGCACGTCTCTACCGAGATGTGTCAGTTGCTCTTTAAAGCAGATGTGACTTCTGCCTTGCTGACGTCTATATACAGACTAAAACCTAGTGTTTCCTGGATATTTATTTATTTATTTAAAAGTTGGTAACCGGGAGAGGCACACTGAGCTGAGCCTCGTTTCCAGGTGTGACCCCGGGGGGGGGGGAATTGAAGGTACAGTTAAATCAAAATACATGACGATAAGCAGTATACAGTGAGACAGACAAAAATAGAATACATGAGATTACAAGGCTAAAAAATGAGTTTCAAGACAGCACGTGTATGAGGAAGATATAAGTAACAAGGTGCAGGTAGACATACAGTGAAATGGCAGTGCTGAGGAACAAGATACAAAGATATCCCTGGTGGAGGCAAGTGCAAAGTATGGGTTTACAGTTACCTAAGCAGTAGTCTTAAAGAAGCAGGTTACCACCTAATGTGAGGCTCAAAAAGTACAGTGCAGGATGAGCAGTAGCTACAGGCTGTAAGGGCTCATAGAGGCACCAGGAGTCAGGGAGGGCAGTGTTTATGGACAGAGTGCTGGAGGTCATGGGAATCCAACAATGGGTTAGACAGACTGTGGGCATGAGCAGGGTGGAAGCAGAAAGTGCAATAGGGTCCTTTTGAAGAGGTTTAGTGATGGAAGCAAATGGAGTGAGGAGGGTAGGGAGTTCCACAAATTAGGGCAGTGGAAGGAGAAAGTTGTTTTTCTTGAGTTGGAGTGAGGTCAAGGAAGGGTGAAGGAGTGAGGGTCCTGCATGTGGAGGCGATAGGAAGTGAGAGGGGCAGGGGATAGGAGGGATGCTGTGTAGGGAGTGAGTGTGCCGAACCAGTACTTGGCAGAGATGATAGAGGTATGATGGTTTCAGTGTGAGGATAGAGAGGAGAGTGATAGGGAAGAATAGAAAGTGCAGTGGTGAGTTCTGGTAGGGGCGTTTAAGGTGAAGTGACAAAATATACAACGTGTCGTTGAACGTAATGCATACTGGGCATTCTGAGATAAGTGACAAATGGTCCAAACTGTTAGGGTTAAACACTGAATCCTGGAACCGAAAGAGTATCTTTTCAAAGATTCACACAACATTTGCATCCATGAATCATAAGACAATTTAGTTTAAACTATTAAATAATCTTTACTATACCCCAGTGCACTTGTACAACATGGGTAAAGACTGGGATAGATACTACAAATGCAGAAATAAGCAAGCAGATATATTACATATGTTTTGGAAGTGCAAATATATAATGAACATATGGGAAAGAATCCCAGACTTTTTCTCACCTCTCCCCATAATAGCTAATAACCTCACAATAGAAACTCGTGCTCTAGGTCATTTTTCCAGTAATGTAAATGCAAATGTTTGCAAGTCAAATTCTACTAGAATAATTTCAATGGTAACTAAAAATGTTATATTAAAGTAGTGGATCAATGAGGTTGCTCTCCCATTTCCAGAATGGAATCAAGCACTTACAGAAACTTTCAGAATAGAGACTGTCTCCCACCACTTTAATTAAGCCTTCATCCTTGTGCCTTACTACACCTCTCGGGCATGCACTAAAATCTTCTAATGCACACTTTGTCATGGTTTATTACTTACGTAGTAGATGAATTTCTTGGTAAGGTGTCAACAAAGGAATGTACTGTCACCCAATCATGTGAAAATGGGTGGGGCTTTTATAGCTTGGATCTAAGTAAACACCACATATGTGGATTGAGTTTACATGTGGATGGATAGATAGATAGATAGATAGATAGATAGATAGATAGATAGATAGATAGATCGATCAACAGGCAGACAGACAGACAGACATAAAGTATGAGTAATATGGCTCAGTCTGGATTATATAGCCTAGAGCTTAGAGTGTGAATGAGCTTAGTACATTCAGCAGACCTGGGCTTGATTCCCACTTCCTCCACTTGCATACTTTGTGACTCTAAACAAGTCACTTAACCACCCCAGTGCTTCTGGATCACCCCTGAAAATAGGCATTTGTGCCTAGTGGGCCTTACCTAGTTATCAAAGAATTAAAAAAAAATCTAGAAAGAGATCGACAACCTCTAACCCAAAAAAGTAAAGAAAAAAAAAGAATGCTGGGATGTACTGTATAGGAAGGGGGATCAGTAGCTGGATGAGAGAGTTGATACTGCCACTGTACAGGTCCCTGGCTCATCCTCACCTGGAAAACTCCATGCAGTTCTGGGGCCCCGCACATGAAGAAAGAAAGAACAAGGTTGGGGCAGTGTAGAGGAGAGTGAACAAAATTATCCAGGGTCAGCAGGAAGAGACTCACATGGCGAATTTGAAAGATCTCAACATGTACACACTGGAGGAGAGCAGAGTGAGAGGGGAAATTATAGAGCTATACAAAAATATGCCCATGGGATAACTAAAGTAGATAGCAAAGAGTGGTTCACACTGAATGGGAACCCAAGTACCGGGGGACACTCAATGAAGCCAAGCAGACGTCATTCTGTTCTGTGTCACTGTAGTCTCCAGCTCAACTGATGCCACTGGGTTCTAAAACTACTACATAATAAAGAAATTAATATTGGATGGGAAAAGGGCTGCATTAATATGGGGCCCTAAATAAGGGAAAAAATAGGACAGTTTCAAAACAAACACACAAAATAATACACTGGGGGGATAAAACAGACTTCACACATACCCAGATTTACAGTTATATTAAAAAAATGTAAACCGCATTGAATATGTTCACTTTAAAGAATTGTTTGTTACTCCAGTAAAAGGAATTGACAACTTTTCTGTTGTTTTTCTTTGCATCTTTGACTGGATGCACATGGCTAACACATTTCTTTATTCATGTTGGAATAACAAATAGATTCAACTGTAAATGCACCCAATTAAAAAGTAAATATTTGTGTTCTAGCTAAAAAGTACAACATTAAATCTTCGTTTCCATCTCCCCAGTTTTTGATTTGATTCTTATACCAATAACACGTTTTGGCTCACCTGCAGTTATTCCAAGTACACTCGCTTGATCCTTGATAATGCTATCTACAGTTCTATAGCTATTGAGAATGTCTTCCTTCCATTATTATTGGGTTATGCAAAGCTGAACATTTGACCTCAATCCTAAAATCATTTCTCTTAACTGAATCAGCTCAGACTTAGGATCTGTTTATTTTTATCTTTCTTTCAAAGAATACCTTTCTTTGTAAACTTTGAGGTGTTCATTAAGGTGAATGAGAGTTTAACTGGACAATGGAACACTTTGAGTGTGATCTTTAACAGCCAATGGATCAAAATGCAGTTTGGTAGTAGCAGCAGTTTGAAAATTCAATAAAGCATACATTTTAAAATATTATGGACATGGATGAGGAAGAAAAGAAAGATATAGATTTTTTATTTAGTACAGTGCAAAACAATTTGATATAGAGGGAGGTGTAGCAGCTACTTGGTCATGTTGCATTGTAATATTTTATTATATACAGTGGAGAACAGATTTTAAATTATTTGTACAGGGTGGTCAGGAGGCTGGTCTGGAATAGGTGGCTGTTAATTTAGATTTTTACTTCCATGAGAGTAGAGGGAGGGGGTATAGTGGTGTAGGGATATGAATTATGTGTTTAGGTCTTTGATGCCAGCACTAGTTGCAGTTGTGTTGTTACTGAAAATGTCCATACGCCTGTTCACTAATCAGATTAGTGGATTTTTCTTATTCATTACATAATTCTCCAAAATGCACATGGCACAGTGCCTACAAAATATATAGGTGTAAACAATCCAGTATAACTGATTTTGTAGAAGACTGCCACATGGGCTACAAAAACCTAAACATAATTCAGCATAGATGCTCTTTTTACCATGGTTAGAAAATAAAGAGAATGTCTCAGTGCTAGAATGGTTGAATAACCCATGGCATTAATACAGAGTTTTACTTTAGGTATAATAATAATACATCATGATCATAGTTCATAAGTGGATGTAAATAGTTGATTTACATGGGGATTACCTGTTTCTATTATGGTATGTCTACATGTATATAACTACAGTGTTTTTAGATTTTTCAAAAGCATTTGACATGGTATCCCATACTATATTAATTCAACATCCTACAGATATACAACTTCATCCTAACACTATTACTTTAATAGTGTCATGGCTTGATGAAAGAAAACAGAGAGTAGGGATTAGAGGAAATCTATCTTATTGGGGACATGTTACAAGCAGAGTCCCACAAAGGTCAGTCTTGGGATCCACCTTGTTTAATATACATGTATTAACAATGCAGACTGATAGCAGTTCATGGATGTGTAAATACGCAGATGACTGCAAATTCAGCAGTATAGTTAACGATAACCAGGCTAGACAAAAATTTCAAGATAACATAACTAAATTAGAGAAATGGGCAAAACTAAATGGAATGACTTTTATTGAGAAAAAAATATAAAGTCATGCACCTTGGGCATAACAATCTTAAACATCAATACAACCTTAATAATACAGTTTTAGAAGTAACATATGGTGAAAGGGATCTGGGAATAACAATATCGGATAACCTAACTTTTGATTTACATATTAAAAAAACAGTACAAAAGCATCATAAAATCTTGGGATGCATATTAAGAAATATAAAAAGTAGAGACCCAAGGGTGATCATTTCACTATACTCCAGCCAAGTTAGACCCATCTGGATTATTGCTCCCCTATATGTGCCCCTCAATCTATTGGGGGAAAGCGTCTGATTAAGAAGGTACAGAGAAAAGCAACGAAAAGAGTAAAAGGAATGCAACATCTGGAATACAGTGAAAGAATGAGCAGACTTGGTCTATACTCACTAGACTATAGAAGAATTTGGGGAGACCTGTGCTTAACCTTTAGAGCTTTTCAAGAACCAGCAACACTAGATAAGATTGGCCTACTCAGAGTAAATAATGTTAGAAATACAAGATCACATACTTATAAGTTGAAAGGGGAAACTAACAGGACAAGTAAAAGATGTAACTAGTACATGCAGAGAGTTGTAAACATGTGAAATTCATTACCAGCCAATGTAGTCTCTAGTGAGACCATTCACATCTTTAAAACTAGATTAAATCATCATATGGCTCTGTGAAACAAATGCTCCACCAATGACGGTGGCGAGTTTGACCAAGGGTTAACAAACATAAACAAAACTCGGAAGAACCTATGAACCATGAACATAGAAAATAGAATTGCTCACATTGTAAAGAAATTCAAAATAAGTGCATTGCAAATTCAATTTCATCTATACTTTCCAGTTACAGTTTTTCGGTCCCTCGATTGGCAGCGTCCTCTCAACCCCATCCCAACTGATCCGGTAGGCTTACTGGTTATCCTCTAAGTGTGGCTTGCCACACAGGGTTGTGCAGGGTCTGTGGGAGATGCCAAGCAGCTGATACTTTCTCCTTCTTCTCTGGACTTCCTGGTATATCCTATTGGTTCCCCTCTCTCTAAGGGAGGAGAGCAGTCCTTAGGATCCTCAATCCTCCCTCACCTGACTGACCCCTGAGTGACTGTGGTTCATTCCTGAACCTGGAAGCCAGTGTGGCAGGTAGTAAGGTGACCAGCGCCTCAGCCCATCATGTCACTGAGTTGGCTATAAATGCAATTTCAATAAATATTTTATGTAAGAAAAAAAGAGTGCTCTGCCACATTATAGCAAATGGTTACAGCATTCTAAAGTTTCAAGTTTCACTGAATGCTTCATGTTCCCCATAAATGAAACAGTTAGATTTAGTTAAGTTTTTATTTCACAAAGAATCCTTTAGGCAGTTTGCCGATTGTCAAAGAGTTTGGTCAGGGACAACACTAATGCATAGAGATAATGTTCCACAGCATAGTCATAAATACAGACAGAGAGATTCATAATAACACAGCTCATAAACAGTATCAACTCGGCACTTATTGTTGTCCACTCTTTCTACCTATTCTGCTCAACACTGCTGTAATACTGTTTGTAACACCTGCCTTACAACTGTATGTTAATGTTGATCATGTAACCTGAATGTTTAATGTCTCATTCCTATTGTACCCCTTCCCCCCAGGTCACACCGGGAGATGAGTGACTTGTCGCTCAGTGTGTCTTCCTGGTGAAACATTTCAGTAAAATAAAATAAAACATAAACTACACTGGTATTGTTATAACAGGATACAGACAATTTACAAATGGTGCAGTATACATCAGGTACTTTGTCAGGTTATAAGTCAGTTCATCTGTAGCATTTACAAATTCCAGAAGCAGTTCCTTTTAGCTATTCAAAATAACACTGTTGTTTATGATTCAGCAACTAGGTTCTTTAACTTAATCATATTACTGTAACCCCAAATTAAATATGGTATACTAACTGGGTGCTGGTTTTTCCATAGGAAAACCCAGTTATAATTTGCCATTACAACCCAGCTGGTTATAAAGACAAACATGTGCTGGGTTTCCCTGACTGTAGGGATGTGCACAATGTTCAGTCTCGTGCTATGAACTCCACATTTGAAATTGATACACTTTCATTCTACTGTCGGATGAAGCATGACTCTACTGTCAGATGAAGCATGCCTCCAGCCCAAATTGCCACAAAGGACACTAAATGCATTTTTCTTCAGTTTTCACCTGATTCCGGGTAGCAAAAAAAACAACCAAAAAAACCCCACTGAAAACAAAAGTGCTCTTTGTAGCTCTACTACCTCAACCATGCCTACTGCTGGGGCCCCATTATATTAATTACAAAAATAATAATAATTAAAGCAAAATACATAAAAATGCACAGAAAGAGCAAACAAAAATCATTTATTTATTTAGTTTTTGTTTACCGGGTAGGTGCACTAGTCAGAAAGACTGTTTTCAGGCACGATCCGGGAGAGTACAGAGACAAACTTCAAAGAACATCATGATACATTGTGCAAGGTACAGAAACATTATGATGCATAGTACAAGTTACATGGCAGCAATGTGTCAAAGAATTGAGGTAGTTAGATCAAAATAATATTTAAGTTAACATAAGACAAAATACATCAGGTCAGAATAGGAAATTGAGGTAGTAAGACCAAAGTACAGCATTAATGTTTACACAAGACAATACAATAAGGTCGGATTATGAGACCAGGAAACTGTGCAAGTAAATAAGGGAATAAGGTGCTGTGAGAGTGATAGCCACCAAGCAGAGATAGATAAAGGGAGGAGCTAGGGAGAAAGGTGGAGAACGATGATAGGATAACCTGGAAGGGAGAGAAGAAAGTGAAGGAATGAAATGAAAGAAATGAGGAAGTGAAAGTAGAAAGGAAGAGTTTCACTGACTGGGGTGGGCCCTAGGCTCCTAGAGGATGACAGGCAGAGGGTAGGATTAGAGAGTAAGGGCTAGGGTGGTTTGAAGCAGGAGCATATGTAGGAGGAGAGGAGATAATGTCGAAGTTCTTTCTTGAAGGAGTTGTGGGATACAGATTGGCGTAAGGTTATAGGAAGTGAGTTCCAGTAGTAGGGTGCATGACAGGCAAAGGCACGACCACCTTTATTTGTGCGATGTCTTGGGATGAGGACAGGGACATTTACTGCAAAGTGCAATGCATAGTTGGTTTTCTGGTAGAAAAGGAGACAGGCCAATGAATTTGTGATACGGGATCTGATAATGTTATTAGTAATGGACCCAAGCGCATAGGACCTGAGTTCAAGTGGTGGAAGCCATCCTAGATCCGAGTAGAGGAGACAATGATGTTTGAGCCAGGGGGAGCTGGATGCAAAGTGACAGATGTTATTGTAGGTGATGTACCACTTATGAAGACTCGAATTGCTGGCGGAGGCATAAGTAGCAACCCCGTAAGTAAGAGAGAGAACTAATATCCCATGGGCTATAGTGAGTCTGGCTGAAGGAGTGAGCGCATAGCTTGTTCGGTAGGCGATCCCAAGTTTAGAGTTAACCTGCTTACAGATAGTATGAATGTGGAGGTTGAAACTCAGGGATGGGTCAAGAGTGACCCTAAGATACTTGAATGAATTAACCACTCCAACAGATGTGCCATCAAAGGAGGAGACATTAAAGTGTGCTTCGGAGTGTTTGAGCTTGAGACTGGAGCCAAATAACATAGCTTGGGTATTTGCTATGTTTAAGACTGGTTTATAATTTACAAGCCACTGTTGTAAAAGTTGATAATCACTGGAGAGTTTTGTGTTAATATCCGCAATGTTATCTGAACTGCAGTACAGAACAATGTCATCCGCATATAGTAGGGAGGAGGTACTGAGGAGATTTGTGGTAATACTATTAATGAAAATAATGAAAAGTAGAGGACCTAAAATAGACCCTTGAGGTACACCAATGTTGATGGTAGCCTTGTCAGAGAGGGTGGAGTTGAATTTCACGTATTGAGACCTATCAGACAGATAGCTATCAAACCAGTTTACAACATTTAGCGCGAAGCCTAGAGAATTTAGAGTAGCAACAAGGATGGAGTGGTCAACAAGGTCAAATGCCTTGGTCATATCAATAAAAATGGCCCCAGTGAGCCTGCCAGAGTCCATAGCCACTAAGGTGTCAGATGTGAGTTTGAGTAGGGCAGTGGTGGTGCTATGACCCTTGCGGAAACCACGTTGGACGTCAGTTAAGAGGTTGTGTTTCAGTAGGAAGTTGGTGGTCTGGGTAGCAACTATTTTTTCAAGAAAACAGATAGGATGGCAATAGGACAGTAATTCAATGGGTCAAATGGGTTGCCTTTTTTGAAAATGGGGGGTAATTCTGGCCATCTTCCAAATTTCTGGGACAGTACTTCGATACAGAGAGAGGGTAAAGATTTTAGCAAGGGGAGCAGCTATGTGGGGAGCAGCCAATTTTAGGAACTTAGGTTCCAGGTTATCGGACCCAACAGCTGTATGCTCCAAGATGTTTCTTAAGTGACCGAGAGCCACACTAGTTGGGACGGACTTGAAATGGAAAGTAGGCTTGGAGGAGTTAACAGGTGAGATGGGGTTAGACAAAGTAGAGAAAATGGAAGTATATTGGGTGAGGTCAACAAATTACCTGTTAAAGAAGTTTGCAATAGTGAGGGGATTGTTGCAATGGGTGCCATTTAGAGTCATGTCATTTGGAGTGGATGACTGGTTCGATCCCAGGAAGGACTTAATATGGCACCAGAATTTTTGGGGGACCCCCTGGGAGTCTATTAGAAGGTTATTGCAGTATGAACTTTTTGCTCGTTTGATTTCTTTCCTACAAGTATTTCTTAATGCTCTGTATGTATTAAAGTCTGCAAGAAGACCTGATTTCTTGTAGAGAAGCCAGATTTTGTCCCTCTGTCTTAATTTAGATAATAGGTCAGATTTTAGCCGGCGAGTCTGACCATTTTTAACCCGCCTTGTGACAAGTTGACGGTGGATTTCTTGCAGTTCTAAGAATTTTGTCAGGAAGATATTTAGGGCTGTCTGGACAGCTGATGAGCTGTAGAAAGGGGACTAGTCAATGGAAGCTGTGTCGAACAAGAAGGCCTGTGAGTCAAAGTTCACAAAATTGCAGAAAGTAATGAAGCGGGGCTTCATAGGTTCAGGCCTAGCTTTGCCCCAAACACAGAAGGTGGGGGAGTGGTCTGTGATGGCGTCAGATAGAATTTCTACATCTACAATATTCTCAGGGCAGTTTGTCATGATCCAGTGCAGCAAGGTGCTAGTATTGGAATGAGGAGCAGTTCTGGTGGGCAAGGGGATAAGTTGGTGTAGGTTAAAACTCTGTAGTCTAGTTAGGGCTGTCATGTGTATGTTACCCAACCAGTTTAAATTGATATCACCTAGCATAAGGACTTCAGTGTTTCCAGAATGAATGGCAGTTTGGTCAAGAAGCTCATCCAGTCCTTTTAGGCCATGGGTAGGGGGGGATTGTAAGCACAGATAATATGCAATTTCTTTGTGCCAAGGGTGAGGAGGGCATGAAGTGCCTCACAATGGTTCATAGGGGCCGAGCTGATTTTATAGAGCTGGAGATATGACTTATAATAGATGGCTGTACCCCCGCCTTTTAGGGGCTGATCTATCATTCCTCAGCAGATTATAGGCTGGTAGAACGCACTGTGAGTTAGGGGTGGATGGCTTCAGCCATGTTTCAGTAAGACACAGTATATCTGTTTTATAAAGCACGGTCCAAGATTCAAGTTCCACAAAATTCTGCTCAAGGCTCCTGATATTATGTTGTGTTATAAGTAGGCCTGTAGCATTTGAGATAGGAGCAGCTGATGAGGTTAGGGGTCCAGGGTTTGGCTGTATATCCCCAGAGAGTAGAATGGCCAGTATGAGGAGGTACCATAGCTTATGATGCAGGAAAAGTGAAAGGGTACAGATTTGCAGGTACCTGGAATTGAGGGCAAGGGCAACCAGATGAATCCAAGCCTTGCTTAGAAGTAATGGTGTGGGATCATAGCATACTGCGGGTGTTAACAGTAGATTTGAGAAAGTGAAGTCATGGAGTTGATAGTGTGGGAGAGCGGTTTCAGCAAGGGGGACCACAAAAATAGATAGGTGTAACAGAAATGGAGTAGATATGAGTAGCATTAGCAGCACCTGTTTATTCATTTTCAGCCCTGACATTAGGAGAGGGATTCAGTAGAAAAAGGAGGAGAAATATACAGCAACTGGTCTGTTTTACTAAGGGGCAAGTTAAAATGATGAGGAGTTAGGGTGACTGAGAAGGTGAAAGCGAGAAAAATTAGGGCAGGTCTAGAGAAGAGGAATAGACCAGATAGACAGGTAAGGAGGGTTTGGCCAGCACAGATGGGATTAACAAGGGGTCAGCAAGGGCAGCAGTATAAAACAATTTAGTTGCAACAGGGCAGGGCAACAGGGCAGTGGACTGGAGGCTACAGTATATAGGGACAGAGGTGGGCTAGGGACAGAGAGAGAAAAGGGAGAGAGAGACTTCTAATAAGTACCAGGGTTACTAAACAGAAGTTGGAGGAGGGGGCCAGGATAAAGCGTGGTGACAGAACAGTGCCGAGCGGCTTTAATGAAGCAAATAGATTTCACGTGGCAGTAGGGAGGGGCAGAGAAGAACTGTGAGAGCAAGTAGGATTGGAGTAAGCCGTAGGAGGTGGGGACAGATAGAGTATTTAATAGGAGGCCTGGGTGGGGGTGGGGGAGTGGGGGGAAAAATATCACTGCAAGTGTTCAGACCCTGAGCCTGGCAATCTAAATTAGAAGCAGGGAGAAGCGGTTTGGAGGGACGGTTTGCAGGCATGCCAATCAGGAGCCTGAGGATGGCAGCTTATCCAATCCGGAGTTAGGAGTCAAAAAGGAGCACCAATAGAAAAGCCGCCATAAGCGGGCCAACTCTGGGAGAAAACAGCTGCTGTACCTTCAGAAGGAGTCTGGGGAGTGGGACCAGGAGGGTGGCAGGGAGCCAGCAGAATTCTCGGCAATGGCGGCGGCCAGAGAAATGGCCAGAGGTGCCGCTGTAACCACGAGTACCGCTCAGTGCTGCACTGGGACCGTCTAGAAGGAAGACAGGAAAAATTTTCTCTTTACAAGTACTGACAGTATCCTGTGCATAGCAGCACCATAGATTTTCTATACAAAAGACCAGCTCCTCAGGATGAAAAAACAGTACACAACAGTTATATAAAACAAGTCATGGAGTGGTGTGTAAAACTCAAATTTTATGCATGCCCCCAGTGTGGGATGCTTTTATAAACCCATCCAGCTTCTCTCTCAAGGTCAGTCTTATGGACCGAATCAAGCTCCACTCCTGCCTTCTAGGGAAGAAGTCCCTTCTAGGTCTTGCACCCCCTCCCTACAAGCCTTATTCCATCCGGTCCTGGCTGAGCATTCCATGAGAAATGTTACAAGACATGCCCTCCTTTGCAGTAAGGGCCCCTACCTGGCTAAAGGAGACCCCCCCAGGCCACTACTAGCCTTACTCACCTTGGCTAGTTCAAATCTGAAATTCAGAAGTCCATCTCCCCTCTAGTACAATGTTGCTTTAAAGAACACCCCAGCCATTTCTAGCCCTCCATTTCTAGCCCTGACATAATTAGTGGTGGGTGAAGTGGGCTCAATCCACTCCGCGAAGCGGTCGCGGAAACAAGAAGGTTCATGGAGTACTCCAACAGCCGAAGAGTACTTCACGCTTGTAATGAGGAACGCTGGTCCATTGGAAACAATGACTTTGCATTACTCCGCCTCCCCAGACCACTACTCCACTTGACTTGTATGGAAGTGCATTATGGCAATCACTCTCCTCACTCGCCTGTTTTTGTGCTCCGGCTAATTTTGCAGTGATTCATGGGATTTCAGGTCACATGGGCTCTATATTGATCTGCACAGCCTCAGTTTGGGGTAGTATGAGTAGGAAGGAGTAGGAGACAGTGTGCTCTGATAGCTGTCTGTGATAGAAATCCTGTAAAAGCTGTTTAAAAAGCATTTTTGCATTTTTTTGGGGGGGCTCCAACTTTAGTTCATCGATTGTAGAAAACCCTCCTGTGCTCATATCATCGAGTGTTTTTGTTTTGGTGTGGATTTTGAATATTAATTTACAACATTGAGTGTGTGTGGTGAAAGACAGTGAAAGTGTGCTTTGGGGGAAGGGTGTAGCTGTGGTGTAGCTAGATTTAAGTTGGAGAAATAGTGATTTCTTTGTTTTTTGGTTATATTTTTGTTATATAACTGACTGTTGTACACACAGTAATATTGTCAGTAATAGTTGACATTTTCTTGCTGTTTGTTGTGTGGATGTGGTGCAGCAGTTCATAAGTTCAAGCTGTTTACATTACAAATTTACAATACATAACATGGCATAGTACTGAACTTTTGCATTTGCTACGCATTCCTCGTTCAGCATTGTACACAAACTGTTCTGTGTGTGAGTGTGTGTGCAGTGTTGCATGCATCAAATAATACACCTTTTATTGTGCCACAGACTAGTGTAATTGCAGGCGCAGCAGTGTGAAACTGCTATCCACTGCAGCTACCTGATTTTGTACTGTGATCGTGGTATCTGTTCTTAGTTTTGCTGCTTGTAGTGCCATAAAAATCTGCACTGTCTGCATTCAGTGCTTCCCCCACCCCCCACATTCAAAAGGTATTTTTCACCAGATTGGATTGTTTTTGTGACCTCATCAGCACCACTGGATACTGAAGTTGTTTTAATTGCATGACAGTCTCAGAGTAGTCTCTTATCTGTTGCTGAAGCCACAGTTGTTTATTTGGCTTCACATCCAGTATCCCTTCAATCAGAGAGTGAACGTATCAAAATCTGAATTTGGTTTTAATATTGTGGTTGATCCCCCAAAATGCCTGCAAAGAGACGTGCAAGCAAAGCTGTTTCTCACCATGGCAATGTTGGCAGTAAGATGGTCTATGGGCATGGTAGTAGTACGCAGACGCAGAAGTGCATTGCTGATGTGAGGAAAGGTATGTCTCCTGCAATGTTTTTTTACAGCCCAATCAGTAGCTTCACTCATAGTTGGAGGAGATGATGTTTTCCCAGCCAGTGGTGTTAGTGTTACTGGTGTTTGTGGTGGTGGAGGTAGTATTAGTATTGTTGCTCCAAGTTCTAATTCCGACCAGTGTACCGTATCCAAAAATATTGAGTGTGAAGCAGTGCAAGTGAGTGGCAGCATAGATGATGTGATACTTTCCAGTAACTGAACCTGAGGATTCTGATAATCATGTCAAGGATAGCATACAATGTGATATTCCGTCCACCGTGGCTCTTAACATCATGCATTTTCCATGCAGTGATTCACAGTGTGGTGAAAAAATATCAGGTGATGGTGGTGTAGATGCTGATGATGAATGTGATGATGATGCTGCTGCTGTTGTTGCAACATGCAGTCCACATGCTAGTGTCTAAGCAGAAGATGTGGATGTGTGTGACGTTGATGAATATGATGATGATGATGCAATTGACCCAGTTGGGAACCAGAGAAAAAGAAATTCAAAGTGGCTGTGTCTGAGTCTGTTTGCAGGAATCCCCCTCCCTGTAAAAACTTGTGATCTACCAGTTTTAGTTGATGATGATGACCAAGTAATCAATATGATAGGTAGTCGTGGTGGTCAGTTGCAGTCCAGGTGTGTAGTGCCTGAAACATTAAGTGCCCCCCCACTTCAGTGCTTAAAATAACGGACTTAAATAAGCCATATCATGGACATGTTAAAAGCAGAGCATCACAATCCCTTGTTTGGGATTTTTTTTGTTCAAGATGCAAATGATGAGTCAGTTGCAATCTGCCAGGTTTGCCATGTGCGTGTGAGTCAAGGTAAAAAGGGGAGCCATCTTGGGACAGGAGGGCAGCATACGCATCTTAAGAATAGGCACTTGGCACTGTGGACCCAGCACAAGCTGGCAGTTAATACCACAGTGAGGCATTCACCCTTGTCACCGGCAACCATAGCCAGCATGTTATCCCCTTCCATGACTGTTAAGTCCAGTAGGAAATTAAACATGTGCAGCAGTGAGGTAATAAGAGCAGAGGATTACTACAGGCATGATGAGGTGGAGGACCATAATGACTTTGAAATGTTGTCCAGTGCTGGTGAGAGTAGCAGTTTTTGTGGTGGTGGTGAATGCAGTTTGTCTAGTGCAAGTGGTACAGCAACCCCGGTTGGTAAATCTGGCAAAATAACAGCATTTGTGGGTTTGTCATCATCACCTGTGCAATTGTCTTCATCAAATGTCCACACTGCACCCCCTGCCAATGCCATTCATCACAGAGCACAACCATTTGTGATCAACACACCCCATGTAAAACGTTTAAGTCAGCCCACATTACAGAGTGTTTTTGAGCATAAGCTGAAGTAACCCCAAATCATACAGTGTCACGTGAACTTAATGCTGCTGTAGCGGAAATGCTGGCAATTGATCTTTTGCCCTTCTCCTTTGAGGAGAATTCTGGGTTCCAGCAGTTTGCTGCATGTGCCTGTCCAAAATGGAAAGTCCCATCCAGGACATACTTTTGCACCTGTGCTGTCCCCGAGTTGTTCCGCACTGTGTCCCACTCAGTAAGACATGCCCTTCAACTTTCCTCCTCTCCATTCATCTATTTAAGTATGGATATGTGAACAAGTGGTAAAACAGCGGGGAGTTCATATTTGTGTATAACTGCACACTGGGCACAGGTGCCAGGGGTTGTTTGTGACGTTGGTAGTGTGAATAATCAGTGCAGTAAGGTGGACTGTCACGGTAGCAATCTTCCAGGAATTCGACAGCATGCAACAATTGCTATGCGAAATGTGACCTGTTCACACACTGGTGAAAACATGTTGGACGTGGTACTGACTGAAATTGACAAATGGCTAAACCCTCTGTCCATGACAGCTGGGTTCATAGCAAGTAACAATGGGTCAGTGTGGTGAAATGCATCACGAATCGTGTTTTTTTTTCATGTTCCATGCATGGCCCACTGTTCAAATCTTGTGGTTCAGGAGTTTCTGCAGCACCCTGATATAAAGGAAATGCTGACCATTGCACAACATATCTGTTCTCACTTTTCAAGATCTGGACCGTGACCAACTGCGGCAGTTGCAGATACAAAAAGCCTGCCTCAGCACCGCTTGAAGCTGGAAGTTGTCACCCAATGGAACTCCACTTTATACATGGCAGAGAGGTTGTATGAACAATACAAAGCCATCTCAGAATATCTTGTTATGCACACTAGCTGTGACAGTTCCGGGGCCTCCATGTCTATGACGACTGAACAGTGGCACCTCATGGACTCTGTAATAACAATTTTGTGGCCTTTTGAACATGCCACACAGGCAGTGAGTGGTGAGTCTGCCTCCATTAGCCAATCAATTCCACTGCTGCGGGTGCTGAGGCAGACATTGGTGAATGTACAGCATAGCCTTGATGTTGCCAGAGATGGTGGTAGCAGTATGTTGCTGCAACACATGCTGACAGTATTCGACCAGAATCATCACGTTGTGAGCATTCAGCGTAGTGATAACTTTGCCATAGCAACAATGCTGGACCCACGATACAAACGTGGAATTGCATCAGTACTGGAGGGAGGGCCTGAACAGGTAAAAAAATATCAGTGGTCAACTGGTGCGCTTGGTTCATGGGGCACAGAAGTCACATGCCAAGGTCAGCAAACCTCAGCAGCATAATCCAGCTGAAGGTGTACCTGGAGGACCATCAAGCATATCTGCAAGGGGAGAAGGGGACAGCAGCTCAAGGTGGTCTGTCATCCAAAGTGGCTGGCGTCAACCCACTTTGGGAGGCTTTGTCCCAAGTGGGTATTTGTGAAATAAATGATTCGGGAGACCAGGATGATGCATCAACAACTGGACTTAGTATGGCACAGACAATGGTTGAGTCATGTTTGTCTGAAAACAGGCATCTGACAATAACTGAAGATCCTCTTTTGTACTGGAGTGGAAAGGTCAGTGAATGGCCAGAGCTGACTGCAGTGGCACTGAAGTACCTCACATGCCCACCCTCCAGCGTAAGTGTTGAGAGGGCATTCAGCTCAGCAGGTGCAATAATCAGGTATCATCAGACAAACCTGTCTCCTGCAAATGTTAGTTTGCTAACATTCATTAAAATGAATGAGAGGCACATACCAGCATAAACTGCAACCTCGGTATTCGTACCCCAGTCTAGTCATGGTGGTCTTGCTGATGTGGAAATGGAGCATCCTGGTGGCACTGGCAGTGGCTGCCTGAAATGGCCCACCACTGACGTAGATGATGACACAATAGAGAAAGAATTTCCCAGTGGTCAGACTTCAGACATCGATGACTGTGAGGGCAGCTTTCTTTATGAGGATGATGATGTGGTTAATATTGGCAGGTTTTAACTGAAGTTTTTAAAAGGCGGTCTGTCTGCCCCCCGGACTACCACCACCACCAAGACTCAAGTTAGCCACTGCCACCACTGAGCCTGAGTCTGTCCACCCTCTGGACCACCACCACCGGGACTGATGTTAGGCACTGCCACCACTGAGCCTGAGTCTGTCCGCCCCCTGGACCACCACCACTGGGACTGATGTTAGCCACTGCCACCACTGAACCTGAGTCTGTCTGCCCCCTGGACCACCACCACCACCAAGACTCAAGTTAGCCACTGCCACCACTGAGCCTGAGTCTGTCCACCCTCTGGACCACCACCACCAGGACTGATGTTAGCCACTGCCACCACTGAGCCTGAGTCTGTCTGCCCCCTGGACCACCACCACCAGGACTGATGTTAGCCACTGCTACCACTGAGCCTGAGTATGTCCAACCCTTGGACCACCACCACCAGGACTGATGTTAGCCACTGCCACCACTGAGCCTGAGTCAGTCCGCCCCCTGGACCACCACCACCGGGACTGATGTCAGCCACTGCTACCACTGAGCCTGAGTCTGTCCACCCCTTGGACCACCACCACCAGGACTGATGTTAGCCACTGCCACCACTGAGCCTGAGTCTGTCTGCCCCCTGGACCACCACCACCAGGACTGATGTTAGCCACTGCCACTACTGAGCCTGAGTCTGTCCACCCTCTGCACCACCACCACCACTGGGACTAATGTTAGCCACTGCCACCACTGAGCCTGAGTCTGTCTGCCCCCTGGACCACCACCACCGGGACTGATGTTAGCCACTGCCACCACTGAGCCTGAGTCTGTCCGGACCTCCACATCCATCAGCCACAGACACAAAGCTTCTTAATATTTAAACCATAAAGTGAGTATGTGTATTCAGTTATGTTTGTTATGCTGCTTCACTTCCTTTAGTTGTATGCTTTGTTTACTGTAGCTTTTCAGAGTTGCAATGGTAAAACACATACGGTACACTTATTTTGTTTCTTTTACAGGGTAACAATAAAAGGCTCCATTGCTAAAACACGTTGGGAATGGTACTGTAGCTGTACCGTACAGAGAGGAAGCGAATAAGTGATATAATAGCCATGTGAAATCCATTCTGGTAAGTATGAAGATTTCATTTCATCCTTTTCATTGTTTTGGAAAGACTGCAGCAAATATTGCACACAGGTTGTGTTAGTTGACAAGATGTGGGTTTGAAATGTATCTTGACTTTAGATTGAGATTTGAGAACCAGGGAGGGACAAATAACAATTAAGTTGTAAGAGGTCATTCATTTCATTTTTAGGAAACTTCCAGATGCTTTGTTGTTCTGTCAAAGTGGCCTTATCCAAAAAAAATTCTTCAACATCAGGCACCCCCCCCTGCCCTGAGCTTGGGCACACATGCAACATGCAGAAGTCATTTCATTAGATGACCATGACCATCACTAACAACCGGACTCCAGAAGGATGCTGATGAAATCTGTGAAGAAGTAACAAAATAAGAAACCATTACAGACAATCCAGCAAATATGATTCCCCACCCCAAAAAAAATACTTACCTTCATGTGCTTGAGGTTATCCGTTTCCAATTTCAGCGCAAAAATTCTCATTGAGCACTGGAATGTGTCCACCAACAGTTTCTGTGTACCTGTGATGCAGAACAATACCATGAGTACATGTCCATGATCCATGTCAACCCCTCCTCACCTACAAAATACACAACCATATATCTTATATATATATATCTACTCACCAAGGCTACTATTAGTGTACAGCCAAAGGCGTCCTTCAATCAGTTGAGATGATCACATTGCATTTGCTCGAATCGTCTCGTAGAACACATTGGACCAGCAACACAATGCTCACAGTCATCATTTTATACTGGGGTATGTGCTGAAACACTCTCATTTCACTGTGTTACCACTTGTCAATTTTCTGCACACAAGGAGGATGCATTTTGGGCCTGCAGAAAAAAACTGGGACTCTGTGCCACTTTTGTGCGCATTACTGAGTGCGCCATTAATTCTGGGGGACTTTGCATGTCCTGAAACGCTCCCATTTCACTGTGTTACCACTTGTCAATTTTCTGCACACAAGGAGGATGCATTTTGGGCCTACAGAAAAAATCTGGGACTCTGTGCCACCGCTGCATGCATGACTGAGTGCGCCATTAATTCTGGGGGACTTTGTATGTGCTGAAACAGTCCCATTTTACTGTGATAGCACTTGTCAATTTTCTGCACACAAGCAGGATGCATTTTGGGCCTGCATAAAAATCTGGACTCTCTGCCACTTTTGTGTGTTCTGTGATTGTTGCTGTGAGCTCATGATGTCATACTGACATTTTTACAATTAAAGCAGCATTGCAAGAATGTCCTGACAGTTTTGAACTGTACTTTTTTATGCTACTTTACATTACCACAGCCACCACTAGTTACCTCCAAGTCGTGACTTGAATGATATGCTTCTTTTCACAATTTATGTCTGCTTTACTTACTTGACTACTTTTTTTCATGTATGAAAAAAAATGAGCACGCCTTCCAATATTGTTCAGACCAGGTTTGTATTTATTTGCAGCTGCTTTTCAATAACTATTGTTCCGTGGTGTCATAAAACACTGCCTGCTGCATAACTGTTAATTAACAACAGAGTGATATATAACAACTAATTGATGTGATGGAGAAAAGCAGACGAAAACAATGACAAAGACCTAGTCAGCACCAATTTAAAAGGAATGCTCCTTTCATTATTTCATACATGAAAAAAGGTAGTACAGCAGACTCAACTACTGCAAATTCTCGTATCATTCCAGTCAGTCAGGATGTAAGTAAAGGAAGTTGTAACATAGCATTAAAAAATATAGGTCAGAGTTATCAACAGATTGTTGCGCTGCTGCTTTACAGAGATTCACCACATTACATAGTTATGGTGATGACATAAACTAATACGTGGGGAATTACTCCACTGGAATATTTCTTGCTCCACCGAAGTGCAATATATTTCTGTGAAAACGCCCATAATTTCATTACAGTGTGTCATGTGATGGAGGAATTATCGATCAGAAAAGCCACCCACATTCTGCCCCCCTTTCTCAGCAACGTTAGGATGTGATGTCAGGGGGAGCACAGGTGCATGCTCCACTATAGTGAATGTCCAGCAGCTATCCCAGTGTTTCCTTATGTTATAAGGTTGACTTTGTGGTGAAATGTGGGAATGTTTCCACTAACAAGGCTCTTCTTACTGGAAATGTGCCACATGTTTCACCACAAACTGATCATTATAACATAAAGAAACATTCAGAAACCTGCAAGACAATCAGATATTCACCGTAAGGAGCATGCACGTGCACTCTCCCTGCCATCACGTCCTAACGTTGCTGAGAAGGGAGGCAGAATATGGGCAGATTTTCAGAATGGGAATTCCTCCATCACATGACACACTATAATGAAATTACCGGCGGTTTTCACAAAAATGTATTGCACTATGTGGTGCAAGAAAGATTCCCCTGGAAGGGAAAATGCATATGATTAAACAACTGCAAAGAAAAAACACACAAAAACAGTACAACACACTAGTGGGGTGGGGTTGGGGCAGAAAACAATCTCCTAATTTACTGTGGCCATGGGATGCCATGGTGGTCCACCAGCAGGTGCAGCATTAAAACTATTTGCTGCTGCTGTTCTTTTATTCTGCTCACCTCCTGCTGCAAAGCACCAAACTGCTCATTATTTTCTTCAAGAGCTGCCCACACCAGGGCAATGTCAGCCTCTGTTGCAGGGACTGTGGCGGGGTCCACTGCAGCAGGGAATCCAGGTAGTGGGGGTGATGGCGGACAGAGTGGTGCTGGTGTCTGTGGTGGCAGTGGTGGAGCAGCTGCTGTACTAGACCTCCCCCTGCTGCGATGGTGACAAGGCACAACTCCCACCCCAGCAGCACCCGCAGCCTCTGCCACGGAAGGGCCAGCAGGTGGACACCTGGCCCCTTCCGTGGCAGCCTGCCACTCTACCCTGTGGTGGTTCAGCATGTGGGTGCACTGTTCACCGGTTCCCAAATGTGTCCCACGAGGGCCACGGCACACCAGCATACCACACACATGGCACACCACCACTGTGCTGTCTCCCCCCACAGAGTTAAAAAACTTCCACACTGGGGAGCTGTGGGGGGGGAGGACCAGACACAGTCCTCGCACAAGTCCCACCACCACCTACATTTTCCAGGGCCACCTCCTGTGGCTGTGGAGGTGGTGCTGCTGAAGCCCCTACAGCTGCTGCTACCAGTGGTGGTGGTGGTAGTGGCAGAGAAGGTGGATGTACAGCAGCCACTGGTGGCACTGGTGCTGCTGCTGCTGCTGTTCCTGTTGCTTCAATGGGGGATGCAACACCCAGGAGTAGGGAGCGGGCCAGCATGACATGACCGCCCCACCCCCCCACTGATCCACACTCCCCTCCGACCACACCCACGGGCCAGCGACTCACCTTCTCCTGGGTCCATCCTGACACACACAAGTCCCCAGACCGACACATACACACAGACACACACACACACACTCTCACTCACTGACACACACAGTCAGTCACACACATAAAACAAAACAAAACTTATACAAAGAAATTCACTAACAAAAAAACCCCACAAATACAATACAAAAACTAAATAAAGATATAGCTTTTAAAATAGCTGTTGGTTTTCTTCTGAAATACAAGTGGCAAGGCAATCAAGCACTGTAACTCCTAGTATCCTCTCACAATGCTTTCTCCCTCTACAAATGCTTCTCCAACTCACTTCCTTCCTGCCTGGCTAAAGCATGTGACTTACAGTACTGTAAGCCATGTGATGAGTGGGGGGCTGCCTATTCTCTTCTCACTTCGTCTTACTTTGCGTTAAGGCATAATGGCAATGCAAAGTGGTAATAATGATAACGCAAAGTGAGCACTTTGCAGTGCCCACTTTGCGTTGTGCTCCGTTAACATGAAGTGGCCATTTCATATCCACTTCGCCAGCGGATTAAAAATTTGCTGCATCTCTAAACATAATATGGCTTGGCTGCAGTGACCCATGGCTCCTAGGAATCTCCCACTAATCCCCACCTACCCACCCCTTGGTCTCCCATTCCCCCCAACCCCTCATGCACTTAGCCCTCTTGACCCTCCATACCCCCCACCTCCACACCCGCTTAGCCCCCTGACCCTTAAGCAATCATCCACCATTGTGCTCTCCCCCTCACCCAATTAGCTTGTAGCCTGCTGTCCCTTAATGGCTGTACTTGTCGGTGGTCACATTACTTGTTCCCTCCGGGAGCCTATCTAAGCTCTATAGCTGCATTCTGGGAATTCTCATACTTTGAACATAGCTGAAATCTGCACTTTATTCACTTAATCGGTTATGGGACTATTTTCCTCTGTATTATGTAATTAAGTGATGGCTTTTGCAATGTATTCTGTCTCTCCATATCCTTCTATTTGTAATGCTGTTCAGCTTTTTTAATGATGTGTAACTGACAATGCCTTCTAGCTGCTTCTGTTTTTCTCCGCTGTCCTTGTACTTGATGTTCCCCCACCCCTTGTTCGATGAGGATCCTTTGTAAATGAGCTTTTAGCTCAAAGGCTGTAATTCTGATTTTATAATAAATAAAATAAACAAAAAATTTAGCATCCCACACCTCAGGTGTGTATATAATTCTCATTATACACACCACCCATTGTATTGTTCTAAATATAATACATTATGGTCACCTTCATTATTTTCTTCACATCCTCAAAAAAGATGGTACTGGCCTGCCACAGCTGACTCTAGGCCACGTATGGTAGCTATCTAAAAAGTACATCTACCACAAATGATTTAGAGTTAATGGGGTGGGCCAGCACATTCTTTTTACAGGAAAAAAAATTAAAGTAAATCTAAAGCATTTAAACTTAGTTATTTGCAGCTTAGAATAGCCTGTTTCAATAAGGAAGCCTAGTCGATGGTTCCTTAGTGAATCATAAACAGCAGTGTTGGTTTTTTTTACAGCTACCACAAACTGCTATACGTATATATATATATATATATATATATATATATATATATATATATATATATATATATAGTATATGTAGTATATGTAGTGCTTGTTAGGTATTAATGTGTTACTAAGGTGTTAATAACACATTAATACACTATACATACCTGCTTGATATCATAATATACTAACTGGCTACTATCACATATGGTTAAATATATTATGTTTTTTTTCTATGGGGACGATAGATAGATAGATAGTATTTATACTGATCCTACAGTATACGTACAGTCTTCTTACAAATAGTGATGTAATTGCCATGTAGTGTACTGTATGTGTATAGCTCACTATTTCACTGAATGCTGAACATGCAGCTGAAACTTGATATTCAGTCTTTACCAATACCAGTGTAATTTCATAAATAACTCTGTTTTTTTCTAATTAGCAGTTCAAATGACAATTTGTGGCAATCTTTCCATTAAACTACAACACTTTGTACTGTCCATTAACACATATAAACATAGAAACATAGAATCTGATGGCAGATAAGGACCACTTGGCCCACCTAGTCTTCCCATTTCCCTACCTAATGGATAAACTGCAGATCCTAGTTAACCAACAGCCTACTCCCTCCTACCCCCCCTAGAATTTCCCTATGTCTGTCCCATGCATTCTTGAATTCTCCCACTGTTTTTGACTCCATGACCTCCTCAGGAAGCCCGTTCCATGTATCTACAACCCTCTCTGTGAAGAAATACTTCCTCACATTACCTCTGAGCCGTCCCCCCTCTATCTTCAAATTGTGTCCCATTGTTCTTGCACATCTTTTTTTCTGAAAGATGCTACCCTCTTGGACGTTGTTGATTCCCTTGAGGTATTTGAAAGTTTCTATCATGTCCCCCCTCTCCCTCCTTTCCTTGAGGCTATACATCTTAAGCTCCTTTAGTCTTTCTTCATATGTATTCTGGTGCAGACCCTGCACCATTTTGGTTGCCCTGCTCTGGACAGCCTCCACCCTGTCTATGTCTTTGCGGAGGTGGGGTCTCCAGAACTGTACACAGTACTCCAGATGTGGTCTTACCTACTGTCTACAGAGGGACAACAACTTCCTGTTTTCTACTGGTGATGCCTCTCCCTATGCATCTCAGTATCCCCCCAGCCCTCCTTACTGCCTCCTCACATTGCTTGCCTACCTTTAGGTCATCTGACATGACTACCCCCAGACCCCTTGTTTCTCAGTATATAAATGAGGTGTTAGTTCCCAAGAAGTGAAGAGCTGTTTTTGATAGTGACTGCTAGAGAAGTGATACACAATCAGGATATCATTTTGAATGAAGGCAGTCCAAGGAAGTCTCAGCACTCCCCAGCCAGTATGCAGTTACTGAATTAGCATGCAATATTTCCATCCAAAAAGATGACCCAAAGCAGTTTAAAGTTTCCAAACCATAGTTATTTATTTTCAAAAGAACATATAGCTACATTAGCAACACCACCCCAGCGCTTCAACCAAAGGTCTTCCTGAGAACTGCTTTGGATCATCTTTTTGGATGCAAATCTTGCATGTTGAACAAGTAACTGCACACTGGCTGGTGAGTGCTGAAACTGTTTTGGACTGCCTTGTTTCGTTTGGGGCTAACAACCCCCTCTTAGCACCAGGATCTACTACCGCAGTGCACACCAGATCTTTTGGATTCACATCATTTTGAATGAGCTGGTCACTCAATTATTTTTCCAGGTAAATAATTAGTTACATAAATAAATATATCCTGAGTGCATAGAAGGCACATAATTAAAATCTGGTAGTCCCTAGCTGAATCTGGAGGTCCCTATCTGACTATTCTAGCTAAAAAAAAACTGTTCTAATGCTAGCAGTTCTCTTTATCAGTGTCATCTGCTAGCCAGGTTATTGATCTGATTGGTAAACATCCAAGGTGATGTCCTTGATTGGAATGTCACCATTTGGATTTTTCAGCAATATGCATTGTATTTTTCAAGGTTTTTTTTGTTTGTTTTTGGTTTTCTGTGTGTGAATTTAACACTTGTGAAAGGTGCTGGAGTGACAGCACTGGAACCTGAGGGCCTTCATTTATCCACATAACAGGTACAGTACTGGCAATCACAATGCAAGCTTTCCCACACTGCCCCACTGATGTGCCTCAACCCCTCCCAAGGAGAGATCACCACATAGAAACATAAAAGTTGATGGCAGATAAGGACTGCAAGGCCCATCCAGTCTGCCCATTTCTTTTTCTACCTTATGAATGTGCCATCGGCCTTTGCTCTGTCAATGGCCTATCTATTCATACTCATCTGCATTGTTCCCTTATGCCTATCCCATGCCTGTTTGAAGCCCTGCACTGTATTCATATCCCCCACTTCCTGAGGTAGGCCGTTCCATGCATCCACCACCATTTCTGTGAAAAATAACTTCCTCACATTACCACTTAATCGGCCTCCCTCTAATCTCATGCTGTGTCCTCTTGTCCTGCTATTTTTCTTATATTGAAACATGTTAGACTCTTTCACCTTGTTAATGCCCTTAAGATGTTTGAATGTTTCGATCACATCACCTCTCCTCTCCTTTGCTCTAGGGTATACATATTGAGCTCTGTTAATCTGTCCTCGTATGTTTTCTGATGCAGTCCCTGTACCATTTTGGTTGCCCTTCTGTGGACTGCCTCGATTTGGTTAATGTCCTTGTGAAGGTGTGGCCTCCAGTACTGCATGCAGTGCTCCAGATGGGGCCTAACCAGTGTCTTGTAAAGAAGGATTATTAACTCCCTCTTCCGACTTGTTATACCCCTACTAATACACCCTAACATCCCCCTAGCCTTACCTACTGCTTTAGTGGTCTGCTTGGATGATTTCAGGTCATCAGTGATGATGATGATGCCCAAGTCTCTTTCTTCCCTTGTGACTTCCAGCAACTCCCCTCCCAGCCTATAGGTGGCTTGAGGGTTTCTCTTCCCTATGTGCATGATCTTGCATTTCTTTGCATTAAAACCCAGTTGTCACTCTTCCTACCAGGTAGGTGAGAGGACAGTTTAGACTCCAGGTCCATTCAGTCCTTGGCCTCTCAGGTGAGACTGACAACAGATGTTCCAATTAATGCCAGTTGTGTTGGTGGTTTTGTGATGTGAACCACTGAGAATTGGGCTGAGACCACCACAACTCATTTCACATGGGCCACTTGAACAGCCCTCAGATATTAATGGCTTTTGACCACTACCGACCTGTGCTAGATTTAAACCCATGACCTAGAGGTGAAAGTGTCCTTAACCTGCTACCAATCCACTGAGCTGTCCGTTTCTAATGTCCATTGTATTAATTAGATTTCCAGTTAGCCGACAACAAACTGTTACTTGTTGTGCATCTGCCTTTTGGTGCCACTAATTACAATTTGATGAGTTGATTCTTTTGACATATGCATAAAGTAACAATATTTAGGATACTGTTATATATGTTCATAGCTATGCATTATTAATACTCACTAAATACCTTCAATAAATTAAGATTAAAACCAGATTTTCAACTTGTGCATTTTTTAATGATTCTTATTCAGTTTTAAGAGAAATTGTTTGTCTATTGTTAAAATGTCTTTAAGCTGTTGTACAATACATTTACTTACCCAGGATTTCCAGAGGAACTGTGTCCATTATGTAGCCAAAAACGATGTACTAGAACAATGCATTTTATTTTGATGACAGTCTTCATTTTAAATGAACTCGCAATGCAGTTATGTGTTGTGGCAGAAACACTGAGTCAGAGTATTTTGAATGCAAAAATCACCCATTATATTAAAGTTCTTCTAAGCTCTGATGATGCTACCAGAGACTCAAAATGTTAGAATTAATGGTGGCATGAAATAGAAATATAACTGATGGTAGCCATTTTGCTGACGTCTTGTGTTTTACTCTAATAGTTCAAAAGCATAATTCATCAAAGGCCTGTTACAGCACTTGTTGATGTGTTTTTTATTCATGCAAAATTCCTTGATATACATACAGTACACAATATCCTTGATAACTTATCTCAAATTGACATGAAGCTGTTGCACATTTCTGATAATATATTGGATACCGTATTCTGATAATAGCTCGATTAGGGTCTACGGTGATACTGTAGGTGTTGAAAAATAAGCAGACTAGGGGGGCCAAGCAGTTATTATCAGCTGTCAAATTCTATATTTCTATGTTGTCCCTAATGTATTCTTTTCTAAACCATCACATTCTCTTTTCCATTTACTTCACCCTGAATTTCTATTGACTAATAATAATAACAATAATAAATAAAAGCATGCTGCAATAATGAATTGTTAACATTTGGAGAAGGCATTAGACTGAGCAGGCATTTGCTTCTTTGCCTCCAGTACAGATAAATAAACGGATTTTCATCTATTTAGATTTATGTATATTCATTTTTAAAACTTGTGCATTACACTCAATATTAAACATTTAGTTATCCATGGCTCCAGAAGATACATTTACCAACAGTTTATATCAGGATGAGGCAAGTTGTTTACTGAAGCAATCTACGTTGATTTGACCAAAGCGTTTGACCTGGTTGATCAGCAGTTCCTCCTCTGTTAACTGAGGGGTGGGATTTGACCACCATACAAAATCATGCTTGCAAATTACTTTGAGACGCATACACAGAAGGTTATTCTTGAACCCTCTCTGACTTTTTCCCCATAAGGTACAGTATACTTCAGGGTTGCGTCATAGAAACATAGATTTTTGTTAGCAGAAAATTTCTTTTAGGCTCATCCAGTCTATCACTTGACCCTGCCAATTCTGTCACCACTGACCCTAGTTGGTCAGATGACACTCTCTAACCCCATTCCTCTACCTAATATGCCCCTGTGCCTATCTCATGCATGCTTGAAGCTCTCTACAGCCTTTGCCCCAGCTGCCTCCTCTGGCAGACTGTTTAAGTCATCCACCTCCTCCTGATGATGCACAATTAGTGCAAAACTGGTAGAGGTTGTGTCCTTGTACTGCAGGGTGGCTGCGTTATCTTATGATGCTATGTGAATAAAATCTGTTTCACTTGTTACTTGCAGTGCCTGGTTTTGCTTTTCTCTACTGTTTTTTACCAGTGGCACACGTGAGTGGAGCTGAGGTTTTTTCGTCTACTCAAGTCATCCACTACCTTTTCCGTGAAGAAGTGTTTCTGTGGATCTCTTCTAAACTGACCCCTTTTAGCTTCATTGCATGCCCTCTTGTTCTAGTGCCTTCCTTTCCCCAAAACAGACCCTCCACTTGCACCTTGTTCACCCCTGTGAGGTACCCTTAGGTTTCAGTCATTTCCCCTCTCGTTCTTCTCTCTTCCAGGGAGTACGTATTGAGTTCCTACAGCCTTTCCTCATATAGCATCTCATGCAATCTCATCGCCATTTTGGTTGCCCTCCTCTGTACCACCTCCACCCTTTCAATGTCCTTGTGGAGTTGCGGCCTGCAGAACTGGACACAGTACTCCAGGTGGTGCCGACCAGTGAGATATACAATAGCAGCATCACCTCCATCCTCCAGCAAGAAATCTATCTCCCAATGCACCCCAGCATCCTGCTAGCCTTTCCCCTCTGCTTTGTTGCACTGCCCAGCTACCTTGAGGTCCTCATATATGATGACCCCTAGGTCTCTCTTTTGCTTAATGACTGTAAGCTGCACTCCCCAAATCTCATACATAACCCCTGTGGTCTGCAGCCTAATTGCATAAGCTTGCACCTTTTGGTACTTAAACCCAGCTGCTACCCCCTAAACCTTTCCTGTAGTTTCTTCAGATCCCTTTGCATTCTCTCCACCCCTTTCTGAATGTCAACCCTGTTGCAGATTTTTGTATCATCCATAAAGAGACATACCTTAACCTCAAGCTCTCCACAATGTCACTTATGAAGACATTGAAGGGGACTGGTCCCAGCACCAAACCCTGTGGCACCCCACTAGTCACTCTCCTCTTTGTCTGATTGGCTACTGTTTACCACCACCTTTTGCATCCTATCCCTTAACCAGTTTGATACCCAGCTTGTCACCTTCTCCCTCATCCCCAAGCTGCTTAGTTTCTTTTTTTTTCTTTGCTATTTGCTATGCTTTATTAAATGTTATGCAACATATATACTAAAAACAGAAAAAAGGGAAAAATTAACAAAAAAGCATGATACAATAAAAAGTAACAACAATAAACCAACAGTAGAGTGCAAGAAAAATACAATTTGAATATAAATGTAAAAGGAAAAAAAAGTAATTCCCACCCTCCTGGCAACATTAAATAAATATTTTAGCCCTGGTGTCTAGTGGCCCCCCCCCCGGCCAATCCCAGTCAAAATGAAGAATCCCCCTCTCCAAGACCTTCCAGCAATACCCTAGTCCCCTCCCAAATGTATAAAAATAAAAAAATCCTAATTTCCTGGTGTCTAGTGGACCCCCACCCCGTCAGAAAGTGCCTCCCACCTCTCCGCCCATGACCCTAGCAGGCCACCGGCACGCCCTCCTCACCTCCCGGCTGGCAGCCTGACTGAGTTTTCAGTGAATGAGTGTGTGCTTGTACAAGCACGCACTCATTCATTGAAAACTCAGTCGGGCTGCCGGCCATGGAGGTGAGTGGAGGGCTGTGCTGGTGGCCCACTTGGGGTCGTGGGTAGGGGGGGAGAGAGTGGTGGGAGGCACTTCCTGACAGGGTGGGGGTCCACTAGACACCAGGGAAATTAGGGAATTTTTGTTTATTTTTATATATCTGGGGACCCGGGTTGGGGATAATGCTGAGAGTCTGGGCAGGGGTGGAGGGATTCTTTATTTTTTACCAGCGATCAGCCAGGGGGGTGAGGTGGGACCACTGGACACCAGGCATAAAAACATTTATTTAATGCTGGCCAGGAGGGGGGGTGCTCTTTTATTTTTAAATACCCCCCGCTCAGCCATCCGAATACCGAATAACGAATATTCGGCCGAATATTTGAAAAAAGGTATTTGCACAGCCCTACTAGCTAGGTGATCCCCCCAAGAGGCATAACGAACCCTTACCTCACCCAGAGTCATATGCTGTCAATCTGTTTTCATGGTTGCCCCTATTTAGAAAGGGAAGGGATTGTATTTTGATTCTGTGGAGCTGTGTGGCACTGATCCCTTCCACTTCCTGGTACCTCTTCAGACTGTGATCTGCCCTGATCCACCCCCGTGCTAGCATGTTTTGTGATGTCACTATATAGAGAGCATGGGGGCACATTCCATAGATATGAATGGGGCCATTTTTGAAAGTTAATTTTTTGTAGTTTAGATGGCCATTCAGAACAAATCATGGCCACCGCTTAACTAACTAGGTCCTTGTTAGTTAAGCGATGGCCCTGATTTGTACTGAATCGCCATCTAAACTATGAAAAATTAACTTTCAAAAATGGCCCCATTCATGTCTATGGAGCGTGCCCCCATGCTCTCCATGTAGTGGCTTCACAAAACTTGCTAGTGCTGGGGCAGATCGCAGTCTGCAGAGGTACCAGAAGTGGAAGAGACTGGTGCAGCTCAACTTTACGGAGCCAAAATACGATCCCTTCCTTTCCTAAATGGGGGCAACTATGAAAACAAATATTGGCAGCATATGTCTCTGGGTCAGGTAAAGGATCGTTATGTCTCTTGGGGGGACTTCTGAATAAGAGCAAGTTAGCTGCTCTTTAATGTCAACACTGGTTACAAGCCAAAGTCCTGCTGTTGGTCTTGAATCTATGACCTTTTGACCCTGAAACAAGAGTACTATAATTGAGGCTGACGGTCCAAGGTATAAATGTCTTCCGATAGGTCTCCTAGGTGTCCAAACCACTCTGAGTTCTCTAATAACTTCCAAAATCAAACATGGACAACACATGATTTTGTAGAGCCACAAACAGGGAATGAGTCATATTCTCCTAAAGTCATACTGTATCTTGCAACCTCCTATCTTAAATCTCTGCTCAAGCCAATGATGGATTTCTAACATATCATTCAGGAGGGTGACAGATAGATACAACCTATTGTCTCAGCCCCATCCCATTCTGTCAGTGGTTACATCCAATTATTCTGTTCTCCTCCACAACAGCAACAATTTCCCTCTTTTCTTATTATTTCTTCTTTCCCTCTTACATCCTCCCAGCCATTAGGCCCTACCAGTCTGGCTCACCGGCTCATTAAACAGCCCCCAAACCCCATCATCTCCTAGGGCACACTTTCCTGCCTGCAGCTAACCCAAGAAATGTAAACTTTTCAATATTTTTTTAAACCTTCACTTACTACCAATTGTATAATCGCAATAATTCACACCAAGGTGTGGGTTATGCTGGGATTTACCCACTTCTTTTGAGGTTTATTTATTATTTTTATTTTTAATGTTTTGGCCCAGAACCCCTTACCCAGGAACTCAGACCCCACTCCATGCCATCCCCACCATTTCCAGGCTAACCCTCCTGGGTGGGACCACCAGGCGGCTGCCTCCCCAATGGATGAGAAATGGCAAGCCCTGGCTTACCCCCCAAGTAGGGGTCACAGGAGCAGGACCCCCCCCCAGTGACTGAGAAAGGGCAGTGGGAATGGCAGCGGAGTGGAGTGTCATATCAGGAGGAGAGGCTTTATTGATGATGCTGTGTTCCCTTGAAGGTAGGACATGCAATGACATCCATGGGATGAACCTGACATCTGTCCTGCCTCCCACTAATCTAGGCACCAGTCATGGGGGATCCCCCCAGCCTCTGTCAGGGTCCATATTACACAAGACACTCCACCCCCTTCCCATGGAGAAGGAGATCTGTCCCTTGGACACTCAATCCTTCTCTCCCAGCTGGCCCTCTGACTTCCAAGTTCATTTCTGAACCTGGGATGCCAGCATCTTTGCTGCTGCACCAGTAGGCCGGATTTCTGGTGTGGTTTAGTCACTCGACCTGTGGGCTTGTGACCAAACCACACCAGGTATGGGTAAATCCAAGCATAACCCATACCCTGTCATGCATTATTGCTTAAATTACCAATCCATTCTGGAACCTGGTGACACCACTGAAGTGGAGACCCTGGACTGAAAGTTGGACTGTGTGCTTCTGCTCAACTGATCTCATCACGTTCCAGAACTAATCAGTACTTATAAAAATTATTATGCATTGGACATAAAAATCCTGTAACCTGATTGGTCAGCTAAGGTCTTTACACATGGGTAAATCCTGCACTAACCCACAGCTGATGAAAGGCATTTATAAAAAATAAACACATTTTTACTTTTTTATTATGCATGAGTCCATTGTATAGTCGCAATAAAGAACTCCAGGATGTGGGTAATTAGAAGATTACCCACTTCTCATGTGGTTATATCACTTGGCCGTACCTTGTGACACACCACATGAGGCATGGGTAACTGTTCCAATAACCAATATCTTGTTCATGCCTTATTGCTAAAATACCAGGAGGAAAAAAGGCAACATCAACACAGGGCCCTAAAAAAGGGAAAACACAATTATTTCAAAGTGAACGCACTAAACAGTACAGTAGGTGGATTAAAGAGGCTGCACACAGGCTCAGATTTCCAATATGTTTTTTAAACATTGTTTATTCCCCCACCTGTGACAGATCAGGTCCTCCTTTCACCACTGTTAAGGCTTGCTTCCTGCCCAGTGAGGCTCTGTCACCGATTTCCTCAAGTACCCCAACCCACCTGTGAGTCACCATTGTGCTGCCCCCCACAGCTTACCCCCAGGGGCTGGGTACACCTTCTGCTCCATGGCATTCCCCTCCCATCTATCTGGCCACCTGTGGCAGAGGTGAAGACCAAGGTATCTCCAGGGATGGTGACTCAGTCAGGTGCAGCTCTGGGCAGCCAGCGGAGTCTTATCCACCCAACTTGCATCTTTTTTTATCTGTTTCTGTCCCATCCAGGAGTGTGCTGATGTCATCAGGTGCTGACACCCGTGATGCACCTTGCTGACAGCCAAACTCCAACATCCCTCATCTTAGTTGCTGTTCCCCTGCACCACCACCTGGTGTCATCCAGAGCTCCTTCATCACACAGTTTTGTGCAGAATAATGACATTGTATGTATAGAGAATAATGTATGGGCAACAGTGTGCAACAAGTTGTTTTTTTTTACACATGCGAAATGAGTGATACCACGTAAACCACAAGATTGAAGGTTGTGTGGTTTGTATGATACCACACACCAAGGGTGTACAAAAACAAGTTTCAACTGTTCCCATTCTTTATTTCTTATAATTTCTGGTAACAGAACCGTGGTCAGTAGGTAGTAGCAGAGCCAATCAAATATGAAAGTACATTTGGCTGCAGCAGCTGTGTGCTCAGTGCTGTGGGTGTGAGAGCAAGGCAATTCTACATTACGCATACTTATGTGTAATACAGTGTGTGTAACATAGAATTTTCATGCTGGTTTTGGGTTGTAATGGACCCTAACCAGTAATTATTGTACTATAGCATATAAAGCCACTGCAGTCCTCCTCCTTCTGTTGTGATTTCATGGTATCCATAAAACTATTAACAAACAACTGCTTCCAGCTACTGTATTTCCATTGACTGTCTGTGCTGCTTCCATGCAGTAGCTATAGGCCACTTTTAAATGACAGCTTACTGGAAGCATTGCCATCTTGAATCCGCTTGCTCCGCTCCAATCACACCGCTGCTGTCTTCTTTTACACACTTACAGCTGTGCAGCATTCCCGGTGGCCTTCCCATGTTTTGGAGAAATTTCCAATGGCGAGGTTAGTGAATGGGAGGGGCACTGGTGCAGGCAAAGCAGCATTTGTATACACTTGCAAAAAAAATGCCTGCATCAGTGCACTCCGCTCCACATTCCCAACAACTAAAGGAATGTTCTGTGCCAGAAAGGAGCAGCTTGCAACACTCTGGCAGCTCTTTACACACCAGATCTGCACCAGGGGAACTCATCCGCACTGCTGCCACTGGTGCAGATCCGGTAGTGTAAAGCCGCATTCACATGGAAAGTACCTGGATTGCTGCCATCCCTATCGGATCCACCACTGTTTCTGCAGTACTGCTGACCAGCATTCACATGATACAGCTGCACACTGTTGCAGGCTTGTTTCCTGTATTTGCTTGAGTCTTCTGCAAATCAGCTGAAGAGGAGCCTGGCAAATCACCTGGCATCCTTGTGAGTGGTGCCAGCTGTTCAGGCGGCTGTGCAAAATGCTCACACCACTATGGAATCCCAAGAAAAGAGGGATCGCAGTGAAACACAACACATGCATACAGTGCGATGTGGGTTGCGTTTACATTATGAAAAAAGCAGTGTCCTAACAGCTATGCACTGCTCACAATGGTGCAGAAAAAGCAGTGTGAACGGCCCTTTTAAACCCCTATAGTTATGTTGATTGCTTTCTCTTAGGGATAGTTCTTGCACTTCTAGAAGTTCTTTTTATATTCTGTGGTTCCATAAACCCTAAACAAATCCATCACCCACAGCTTTGTACCAAAATTCTCCAAATGCTGGATTCTTTCCATTTGTATGTAAGGCTGCAAGGAGCTGTGACACAATTTACTTCACTGCTGGCATACACCGATGGATTCTAAATCTCTCATCAGTGATTACTGCTTCTGGATTCTAGTAATCCTTTAATATCTTTATCAGTTCATTACAATTCCTAGTTCAAGGTTATACAAGTGACATTAAATATCTAAGTAAGTTATAGGCTTTGGGTTCTCTTGCCATCAGAAAATCTGCTGTCTTCTTTTTTTTGTGACATTCTTTACAACAAAATACCGACTGATTCAATCCTTCAAAGTATGCAGTTTATTGATATATCCCAAATCTATGTTCTTGAATCTAATGCTCCTGAACCTCCATCACTTGTCATTGTTTTAGTGCCTGGAAGTAATAACACAGAGAATGTGTAATCAAGGCAAGAGCTGTGATGGGTATTTTGCAATCAGCATATTATAGCAGCTTATCTTCAGCCTTCACACATCTCTGTCCTTCTACATCACTGCTGTCATCAGACAAGAGTTTCTGTCAGCAAAAGCACTCTAAGGGCTAATAAGGAAGCGAACGACACAAAACTGAGTGTGGATTGTGTGGGATTAATACGTGCCCCCTAGTGAGTTTAGAAGTGCAAGGTGCAGTCTAGCACCCTTAAACCTTCAGGAAAAGTGCATTAATCCAGAAAAATCCACAGACCCTGGAGTGAGCTATTATAATAATAACACTGGCTAATAAAAACAAAACTGAAAAACATTCTTCCTTTTAAATTAACATCTTTTAGTCATTAGTTCAAGGTTTTATTAGTAAGAAGTAATATATTAACAAGGAAAATCCAATCTTTCATCGAAATACACAACCTCAGAGTGCAAACAAATGCTGCCTTTATACTCCAATCATTTTTAACAACTTTGCTAAGACCCCAGCTGGATGGAGTACTGTGTTCAGTTCTGGAGACCACTTCTCAGGAAGGACATCGACAGGGTGGAGGGAGTACAGAGCAGGGCAACTAAAATGATGCAGGGGTTGCATCGCAAGCCCTAGAAGAAGAGACCAAGGGATCTCAATATGTACACCCTGGAAGAGAAGAGGGAGAGGGTAGATATGACAAAAATCCATAAGTACCTCATGGGGGTGAATAAGGTGCAGGTGGGGAGTACTTTTCAGAGAGAAGGTGCACGAGAACTAGGGGGCATGCAATGAAGCTAGAAGGTGAGCAATTTAGGAGGGATGTGGGGAAGTATTTTTTCACTAGAAGAGTGGAGAACACCTGAAACAGTCCTTCAGCAGAGGTGGAGGGGGTGAAAGATGTGGTGGGCTTCAAGCATGCATGGGATAGGCACAAAGAGATCTTGGTAGGAAAGTGGGTGTGGAGCACTGGAGATCAGGTAGGGTCTGCAATGACAGTATAGGCAGGGACAAGTGGACAACTTGGTTGGGCCAAGTGGTTCTTCTCTGCCGACAAAGTCTATGTTTCTCTGGGTATATGTATATCCTCTCACCTGACTTGCCTTGGTTGTAGCAATCCCTTATACCCATCCAGGTTCTCTGTGTACAGAGCTGCCACCTCTAGTAACTGACTGCCACTCCAATCCACCCCAGGCTCCAGCCTTGTTAGGCTGTGCTTGGGGAAGGACACACATCATAGTCATTGAAGTGTCAGGGGAAGGCCAGCTGGTTAATTTGCTTGGCAGACACGGGCTGTGATTGGCACATCATACTGTAGCCAGTGGGAAGCTTTTATCCTCTGTGACTCTCCACCCACCTCCCTCTCCAGAGTGCGCACGCTTGCAGTGGTCCTCGAGGAAGTGCCAGGTGACATGTGGCCACCTATGTTGCTATGGACACTGCCATGCCTGCCCTAGGTTTTGCTTGAAGAGCAATGCTGAAATCCACCAACCCCTGGGAGGAAAGTGTCCTCACAGATGCACTTTACCTACCCTATCAGCCTCTGCTCCAGCCATCCCCAACTCAGGGCAAACACCTGGGTAGCCAGTGGGTCAAAATAGCCCCATATTACCCCCTATCGCCATGGTGCCAAAATACTGAATTCTTAACAATGAAAGCAGTGAAGACAGTTTTAAATTTCAGTTCCTGTGCATCTGTGTGGAATTAGCATACTGAACTCCAGAATATGTGTAATTGATCAGAATGAAATATTTTTTGAGCTGTTTTATAAACTGTAATATATTACAGTACAAAAGCTGATTCTGCAAATCATATTACCCAAAGTCTTCATTGTACACCCACCCACTGGATGAGTCTCACCCCTCCTTCCCCAGTCCACAATGGATGCTTTACAAATGGGGGAAGGGCAGTGAAGGTGGGGGAGTGAACATCAGTGTACTCCCAAAGATTAAGGCATATTTTCAAACACACAACAGGGTCTAGACAGGAGCCCCCCCCCCCACATGACCCAGAATGTGACCCCCCCATAGAAATGTAAAGCAGGAGGCTCAGCTGGGGCAGAAAGGATGGCAGGCATACTGTGTTTTATCACCTAAAGACTCCAGGAGAGGCATTTTAATTCAGGTGAGGATGCTGGTGCCATTTGTGGAGGGCTTGGTTGGGCATGTTTAGCATTACAGAAGAGTGCAGAGTAGTATGCCATATACTTTTACAAATACCGTAATATTGGTTACTCAGGTTTAAATCTGAACAGCACAATATTAAGGACCTTCAGAAATAATATTCAAGTCATAATTTTTAATAGGATTGGGTACAAGTTCCAAAATTCACCTTTGCATGAGTATTCAAGAAATATGGAACATTTATAGAATCTTTGCACATTTCAGTAAGTGAAGAACAACTCAGTTACTCTCCTCAACCAAATCATTCCCCTTCCACCCCCCACTCTTGACCTTAAAAAATTTCTTCGGGGCACTGCAATGTGTGCCTCCATCCCAATGCACTCCACTGGGTTGGGTCGCTTATCTCTTCATCAGCATCACCAGCAAAATTTAACTATTGCCCAGTCCAACATGTTATTTGGGTACTCAGATCCCACCTACGAGTCTTTCAGCATGTTGCACTACTTTAATGGAATGACCTCCCCACAACAACAGAAGCACTGATTAAAGGAGACACTCATGTAACATGCAAGGTTGTGTATTCAATAGATACTGCTCTTTCAAATACTGGTTTACACTCTAGTCTTGTTCCATCTTTGCTGACCGTATAGTAAATGCAGTGGGTTCCACCATGTCAGTTCCAAACCCTGAAGGGCAACCGACATTACAGCGATACCCAAATGCCAACAATGACCATGTCACCCGGCAGTTGTGCCACCCAACCGCTGTTGCACCCAAGGCACATTCTGCCTGTTTGTGGGGCTTAGCCCCCCCACACACACACACCTCACCATGGGTGGCTTTGCTCCCTGCATTCCCCCCTGGAAAATAATATAATCACATCCAGGTTGGAAGTATAAGGGGGAAAGAGCACAACACCCCTTGGGTGGCAATGATGGCGGGTGCTGTGAAATCCCGATCATCAGAATGACCATCCAATGGGTTGCAGCATCCATTTTGCTGTCAATGCAATAGTTTCACTGTGTTGACAGCATATAAATGCAGTGGGTGTTTCCAATTCATAGACTGGTGGTAAGGACCATTTTAGAGCTCTAGCATTGTTGTTTATGTCCCCTTCAGCAACAGAGGTCTCTAGTAGAACACAGGCGCATTGTGGGAACAGTGGAAAAGCCATGAAAGAACATCAAAAAAAGATTTATAGGTTCAACACAGTTCTTCTTTAAAATCACATTTATTTGCAGTTTTGTTGAAAAAGAATTTTAAATAAATGTATGTACACCACTCAGACACCTGTGGTGGATGCTTTAGAAATGTTGTAATAAATGAAAAAAATAAAATTAATTAAGCAGAGGCTACATTTATTCATTAAAAAGTGTTCAGAGGATAGGGCACACTGATCTTAGGGCAGCTCATTTTGAGGTGTGCTGGGGGAAGGGACATTTGGATAAAAAGTACAAAAGAACTAGGAAAGAATGTGTTTATTCTTAAACAGAACAACCATTATTGTCTTCTTACCATTCTGAAAACAATATATTATGATATTTTATAATGCTTGAAGTTATGTTTTGAAAGCTACACACAACTTTTGAAGTTGAACCATTAGGCTCAGAAATGCACTTTTTTATATATGAAAGCTTGGAGTCTGACCAACATTAATAGATCATAGCTATATTGTTTTCATTACACTGAAAGAACATGCTGTGCCTAACTACATGTAGTCAAACACAACTTGTTCCTCCATGATATCAAAAGTTTCCAGAAAATGGTAGCAATTAGAGCTGTATGGAATATAAAATTCTGCCCATGGAATGCCCACAAAATTACCATTCTGATTCTGTGGAATTTTGCCAACTTTGAAATGTCAGTAATTTTGCTCTAATTTTAACACTATGCATCCAATTAACACCTAATTTGCTACCTGGACAGTTAGTAATGGCTTACATTAATGTACCAAATGTCAGGGTCATAGTAGGAAAGGGGGCATAGTTATGGGAGGCCAAACATTTAATCAAAATTGAATTTTCAGTTATTTCGATCTAATTTAAAAATTTCTCATCCAAATTTCTCCACATTTTCAGGATTTAGTGAAATGTACAACATGAGTATGTAGACTACATTTTACATTCAAGATTCAACGGGGGCTGAGTTATACAGTAGGTAGCCAAAAGTTTGTCGAAATTGTCTAAATAAATGTCTCCATTATCCTAAACCCTCCTGCATCCTAGCTCTTGTACCTCTCCTGTACCACCCCCCTTTGCTGATTATGTAAATACTCTTGAGCTTATTATCTCATTTGTTTGACTATGTACAGTTAAGCTATTTAGTTTGTTTGGCTATGTACAATTAAGCTAGTTTTACCTGATTTATGGATACTGTTGTATTATGTATTGCTCCCTCTCCCCTTCCCCCAGGACGTACCATGAGATGAGCATCTTGTTGCTCACTGTAATTTTCCTGGTGAAACTTTTCAATAAATAAATAAAATTTAGATTTCTGTTATTTTAGTATAATTTGGATAGTATTCATTGAAATGGTTTAAAACATAACAGGTATACAAGTGATCACTACATTTATATATGCACATAGTTACACATTTCTAGCATCAATTGGGACTGAGCTATAGCCTGCCAAACATGTTGCCAAAATTTAAATGTTAGTCATTTCCCTTTAATTTTAAAACACCATATCCAAATTCAACCAGATTTGAAACATTGAAACAACTATTCTACATGGTCATTTCTGACAAAGTTCATATTTAAAGCTTTAAATGGGACTGAATTAAAAGTAGTCACATTTTCACAACATTTTAAAATTAAATTTTGCAAGAAAGTAAACTGCAAATTCATAAACCCCTGAAACTTAAAAACTAGAGACTAGAATGCCATCAAACTTGGCAGGTTCTTAGACTTGTGTGTCAATTATAATTAATTTCTTGCTGCCTGAAATTGCAAAATAACATCTGTACTTAAAATCAAATTCCATGAGTCTTTGTGAAATTGTAGAATGTCATGAAAATTCCATAACATTGAAATTTGCTAATTTCACTTAGCCTTATCATGGGATTCAAATTAAAGAGAGGCAGGTAATGCAAGAGGTCACCATGTTCAGGAGTTATATGCACAGTTTCACCAAGAAATGGACAGCTGAGCTTGGTAGGACAGCAGTGGTAGACCCTCCCCCCCCCCGAGTTGGAGCAAGGAAGGAAGCACAGAGTGTCAACAATTCCAACCTGAATTTAGAATATATAAGGATCACACTCAGTAAATTGATTATCCAGGGAGCCTGATGTACATACAAGTCTGAGACTTTGAGGTATTGGAGGAAAACAATGTCTGGGGCACCAGGAAGGAAGAATTCTGACTATTCCAACAGGACACATTGATAGGAAAATGAGTATGTGACTCTTGTTTTAAAGGATTTTGTCACTGTAAAGAACAAAGAGGATATCAGTGGGATCAGTAGTTCTTCTGAGTCACTCTGGATATGCTAAGAGAGAAGGGGGGAGGCAAAATAGTCAGCCAGAGAGGACCAGCAGGACTGCAAAAAAACTCAGCCCAGCTTATCAAATGAAGTAGTGATACGTGCATTGTGAATGTTAAATTTGACAAAATGAATTCTGGATGATTCTTCTATATGCTACCATGAATATTTGAGAAAATGTTATCAATTTTTTTATTTCACTGTAAATTTTAAACTGTTAAACCGATTTATCCAGTTGTGTTAGACACCGTGATACATATCGGTTATGCATGTCAAATGTTAAGTCTAAGCCTGCAAGAGCAGAGAAGTTACAAACATTTTCATGAACTAATGTATTACAGTATATTCATGTCATTGATTTTGTGTCTGTCCCCTGTTTTTAGAACACTGGTGTATATGTGTCTTATCCTGTGGGACCACTGAATATTGAAACACTGAAGAACTGCACCATTTGAAAATAAGAGGAAAAGCCAGAATGACAGCTTGAAAAGTAACCATGCATCAATTACAGAAACTGGTCTCAGTTGAAGGAAGGAATGCAAAAACCCATAGATATTTGGGACTGAGATTAAAAGAATTGATTGAATAATTGTTTTTTCAGCACATTCCTTCCTGTTTGATAGCAAGAATGTGGTTCCGTTAACTAGTTGCAGCTCAAAGTAGCTATTTGGTCCTTTAGTTGCTTAATTGTGATGGCTGCATAAGGGGGTATTGTTATAATTGATTAGAGGGTCATTAATCTATGTAGTTATACCTGTTTGTATTTATTTTACACGTCTGTGATGACATCACTTTCTAGATTTGTATTTAAGCATCATGTTGCAACAATCTATTCGCCTTTGACAAAGTGCCAAATGTATTCATGAAACGCCGCTGGGTCTTTTTTGCTAGGCTGTGGGAGTGTCCTTTCTCTGTGAACTCTAACTTTTAATGGTGAGCAATAAAAACACTTTAAAAAGTATATTTGTGGCCACAGTGTTTGTGCACTTAGTGAGCGAGCCTTTTTTTGGCTTTTTTATTGATATATTTTGGCCCACGCACCTTATTTTCTTGGCTAGCTTTCTTTGTATGAAGTTGCAAACATCCACATTTTTTTGTTTTCACAAAATTGTGCAAATATTTACATAGTAAACTTTTGAACCCCTGTAACTTAAAAAATCTCTAATCCAATTCCCTCCATATTTAGAAGATTCTATAACTATTACAAAAAGGTCATTTGTGCTAATTTACACATGTCTAGCTCCAAAGGTGCCTGAGTTATATGCAAATACAATTGTTCACGAAATTTCCCAAAATGAGAGTTTCTAAACACCTATAATCTTGAGACAGTCCATCCTAATGTCATGATATTTGGCACATTGTTATACCACATATCATCATGTAACCATGCCAAATTTAAGATCACTGGCCCAATAGATGGCTGAGGTATATGCAGATAAAAACGTTCATGAATTTTCCCACAAAAAATAAAATGACACATTTTGAGCACCAATAATTTTGAGACAATTCATCCTAATTTTGTGATATTTGGTATGCAATTAGAATTCCTCCCAGACATTAAGCATGCCAACCTGCAGATTGCTAGCTCAATAGGTGGCCGAGTTATGACAACATATATAACTTTTAACAATTCTACAAAATTTCAATGAAATTCCTCATAATTTCATGGAATTTCATGAAATGTCATCGAAGTTTCACAAACTTAGAATTTTCTCATTCTGCACAGCTCTAGTAGCAATGTAGTAGTGATATATGGCAGATTTAGTCAGCTATATCGTTTGACTATGTACCAGATTTAGTCAGCCATATCTCTTGACTCTATGGCAGATTTAGTCAGCTATATTGCTGGGCTTCTTCCAGCTACACATACACCCAATACCTCATTTAAAATAACTTTTTTATGGGCTTTCAGAATATATGGGTCACTGTATAAGAATATTCCACATTAATAAGACTGAAGGAACTACAGGGCCCTGGGCTATAACTAGTGCTTTAACATACATACATATGTAACTTTCTGTTTTTTTCCCCCATGCCTCAGATGGCCCCCATCCACCTGGATCCCCTAGCCCTATCACCTTAACATCCACTGGGACTTACCCAGAGCCAGTACCCCCAGGGCTTGCCCCCCCAGTGGGGTCAGCAGGGTCCCACAATCTGCCACCATGAACTGGATCCAATAGTTGAACTGGTGAGCCCAGCTAGTTGGATGTGGGGCCTGCAAAAGTTCATGCACCATCCTGCCACCAAGGATTTTCTGTTTTCTTTCTCTGAGGGGTGCATCATGCAATGACACCATGATACATGACCCGTACGCCTGCATGCCATGCGTAGGTGTCTGCTCACCCCCTGTTCATTCTGTGGCAGTCCCAGGTGCCTTTTCTACCATTAGGGGCCAGATGTACACCAGGCTCTGCAGTCCCTCCCCCCCAAAGAAGGAGATCAGTCCTCCAGATGCTCGATCCTCCTTCCCCAACCGGCCCTCCAATGGACAGAGCTCCCTATCGAACTCGAGTCACCAGCGTCATGAGTGGTAGCGCTACCACTGCTCCAACGGGCCAGCCCACATATGTGACTTTCTACACCTAAGCAAAGATAAACCAATATGTACAGTTGATGGCATGGTCCAAACATAGATAAGTAATGTACAGTATATACACACATACGTATAGTATATACATACAATTTATACATACATACACTATGCACGTATATACACACGTATGTACAACATAAACAAATATACATACATATGCATATGTACATACAAACAGTATATACATAAAGAATAATGCATGGGGTAGTGTGCATTATGAGAATTTAATACACACCCGGAAGTGTGGGATGCTACATAAACTCTGAGAGTGAAGCTCGAGGGGTTTATTAAAGCATCCTACACCAGGTGTGCATTAAATACATATAGCATACACAGATGCATACAGTATATACATATACATTGTATATGCATACAGTATATACTGTGCATAAATATATTATATACATACATACATGCCTTTCCATACATACAATAAGCAAAACTAAAGCTGTATGTACAGTTGATGGCATGGTCTGTTATTAATACATTCATGCTTTTCAGTATGCTGTGGTGAGCAACCCTGAAATGCTCAAATGAGTAATTATGCCCTCTGGTTCCTGCTTTATTTAATTTTGTTAAATATTACACAATCCTTCCTTGCCCTAATATGTTTAGACTGTGGCAGTTTCCCAGGGAATCACATTAACGATCAGCCACATTGTACTAATGACTTTGCTGGCTTAATTTAAATGCCTTGCTCTTTTACAAATCACCACAAAACTTAAAATCTGTGCATATACAAATTGTAAATGAAATCAGTTTTCTGAGGAAGATAGTTTTTTTTGAGGCATGTGCATATTTAGACAGCACTTTGAATAATCAGTATAAGTATGCAGTTCTGACATAGCAGCTACTTACCACTTAGAGATGTTGCTCGAATAACAGAATTCTTTATATTATTTTAAATGTGTAGTTAAGGAACTCACTTTCAAGATTATGGGAGAATAATCACACTTCCATAGTTAAGACATACTGGAAACTTCAATGTAAAGCCTGCTTTTTACTCACTTGTAACTCAGACAACCATGGCTAAATCTGATTGCAATTTTTTTGATTTATAGATGGTTCCAGAACCTACAAAGTTTGATTAGCTCAGTCCTATCTGTAAAAGAGCATTAGGTATACAAACTGGTTGTAAATGGAGTCTACCAGCTCAGGCTGCAAATGTTCTGACAAACTATAAATGTACTTCTTAAATGCCTATTGGTCTCCAAATGTTTTAGTGTGCTTACCTGTCTTTTACAGATATATTTATGTAAAGTACAATTGGTCGATTCTTGATAAAGTTGTTACCATTTAACTGTTGTATCTCTATAACTGTACCTACATTGTTCCACTGTCCTGTGCAGAGGAGGAAGGGATGAAGAAGAAGAAGAAGAAGAAGAAGAAGAAGAAGAAGAAGAAAGAAAGAAAGGGAGGGAGGAAGGAAGGAAGACTTTTCAGCTTGCACAAAGCGCAAGAATTACTATTACTACTTTGGAAGTTAGAATGAAACATTACTTTGTGAATTACAGTTGTTCATACCATTTAAGTATCCTACACATTATAGCGTGTGACTAACTGGTGAGATTCTGTCAGGGATCACCATTTGCAATGCTTTGGCATTAAATAAGCATTTAAAATCATGTTTGCTAAGCTATTACATTTCAAAAGTTGACTTCACCTTTACTTGCTGCTCATATTCAGCAAAGTATTACCTCATAATCAATGGGGTGGGTGGGTGGAGGCAAAATGATCTGTCAATACCACTTTTTGTATAATGCATAGGGAACACTGTCTCTCTAGACATATACTGGACCATGGAAGTACTGCCAGCTGTGCTGCCAAGGTCCAGTCAACATCTGTTGCTAGCCCAAACACTCTCACTGGGAATGCTGCCTACACTGATTTTGGAGGACTGGGCCAGGGAGTGGGATGGGGGCAGGTACCACTGGATGTGAGGGATGAATATATGCAATACTGGGTAAGGGAAAGTTATGCCTCTGGTTACCAGGGAATGCACCTGCGGCTTTCAGGGGAAACAGCGATGAAGTGGGCAGATTGTCATACCTCACATAGACAAGGCAAGCACAAAAGAAGCACCTGAAGCAGACAGAGCAAACAATGAGTTTCATGATGATTCATAAAAAGATAATTAAATGGTAAGTGTTTTGGAGGGCTCATGAGGTCATGCTCTTTAGAATGGAGACAAACTGGTTTTCACACCAGGGCAAAATAGAGTAATGCCTACCGTGTTCTCTGAGCAAACAAGGTCAGATGTGATCCCCTTTCTTCACACAGGGCCCACAGGACCCTGTGTGAAGAAAGGTACAACACACTATTGGCAACATGTGACAAGACATACATCTCTACCTCTGAAGAGTGTATCAGTATGAGGCTCTGGTTGGAGCTGCACCTTGTGCTTCGGACAGAAGGCTACAGGCTGAGGGGATGCATACCTCTCAACCTGCTAGGACCAAACTCAGGGACACTCTCCTCAAAAAATCAGGGACAAATGGCCAGAATCAGGGACACCACATTTTACGTAGCGTGGCAGTGTCACTCCGCCATGTCGCACTATCGCATGACTTGTTACCAAAAAGCAAAATAAGAAAAGACAATGTTTGGCATCTTTCTGTCATTTTATTTGCAATAAAGTTTAAAAAGACACATGCTTCATGTCTTTATTAATGTAAATGCAATATTTCTGTTATTTTATTTGCAATAAATGTTAAAAAGATGCATGCTACTTGTTCTTATTATTGTAAATGCAGTCTTCATTTTGAGGCGGGATGGTCTCTGTTGTACAAATGTATTGCCTTCTTTACTGCTTCCAGGACATCCTTGGTGTACTGTACCTCAAAACATTCCTCATCTTCATTCATCTTAATGGCAATTAAGGAATTCAAGGTCTTTATGTGCATGGATTGCCTAAGTTCAGTTCTGACCTTCCTTACCATGCTGAATGCATGCTCTGCCTTAGAACTGAATTGAGTGTGGAAGGCATAGTACTGTCTCCATGTGTTGTTTGAACATTGGTACACTATGTTCACACCCCATTCCACTCAACTGGCAAAGCACCTTCCCCCAATACTGAAGAACAGAAGAATTAGAGGCAAATGCTGGCTGTTGTCATTCAGGTAATGTCTCTGCAAACTGATATGTCCCAAACTCATCCAACAGTTGGTCACATTCAGCAGATGAACTGTAAATGCCAAGCTGCCTTCTCAAGTCTACTACTGCTGTCCCAGGCATCTTCAGCTTCAAGCATGGGTTTAGAAGTCTGGCCACATTTTTAATAGGTTATTCTTTAAAGGAAACTTTGTCAGCATCTTTTTTAAGGACAATGGAGTAGAAGGCACTTGCCTTCCTGTAGATATTTAGCTCAGCAGACGTACACACAACACTGTCTTCATTTTCCTTGATGTAATCTTGTACTTCTGGTCCAATATGGGTTTCCTGAAAGGGAAGGAAATTGTCAGTGTTCACGAGAAAGTCAGCATTACTTTCAGTGAACAAGCTGACTGCCACCTCAGGTTGGAGAAGTCTGCCTGCATACAGCTGAATGATTTTGGAAATGTCCCCATGAAGATTCATCAGCTGGCTCTCTCTGCTTTGTAACTTTCTGTTAGACCTGGTACTCTCAAATGGGGATGGAGAAAGAATCTCAGATTTAGAAGTGGGTAGCCATCTGGGAACAAGCGACCACCAAACAGTGTGGTTCACGATAAACACAGCCATACAATCAAGCCATACAAAAGCAAGAGTACTGGACTTTAGGAGGGCCGACTTTGGGAAAATGAGAGAGTGCCTCGGAAAAGCACTAGCAAACAGGCAAGAAGGAGGGGTGGAGGAACAATGGGGAGTGATCAAAACAGCCATCACAGAGGCAACAAGCCTTTATGTAAAGCAAATCAATAAAACACAACAAAGGAAAAAAACGCTATGGTTCTCAAAAGAGGTGGCAGAGAAAATTAAAAAGGAAAAGGACAGCATTCAGGAAATATAAGGAAACACAGAAGGAGCAGGACAGAGAACTTTATCAGTTAAAGCAGAAAGAGGCTGGGAAGGCAGTCAGAATAGCAAAGGCCCAAACCGAGGAAAGGATAGCCAATTCTGTTAAGAAGGGGGATAAGACCTTTTATAGGTACATTAGGGAGCGAAGAAAGACCAAAGGAGGGATACTGAAGCTTAATAAAGGAGAGGGAATGTGGGTAGAGGGTGACAGTGAAAAAGCAGGGATACTGAACGAATATTTCTGCTCAGTATTCACAAAGGAAGAGGAGGGGGAGTTACCTAAACCAAACAAGAGAAACACTCCGAAGACAGGGGTCGATACCAGTCCATTTACAGAAGAAAGGGTTCTGAAAGAACTGATAAAATTGAAGGTGGACAAAGCAATGGGGCCTGATGGGATTCACCCAAGAATTCTAAAAGAACTAAGGGTAGAACTAGTGACACCGCTGACTACTCTCTTTAACAAATCATGGGAGGATGGGGTGGTATCCAAGGACTGGAGGAGGGCAGATGTGATTCCTCTTCACAAAAGTGGGAGCAGGACAGAGGCAGGAAACTACAGACCAGTTAGTTTGACCTCAGTGGTAGGGAAAATGATGGAATCATTTCTGAAGGAAAGAATTGTTGAGTACCTAGAGGCCAGTGGGGCACAGGACCCAAGGCAGCATGGATTCACGATGGGAAGATCATATCAGACGAATCTAATAGATTTCTTTGACTGGGTGACCAAAGTAGTAGACCGGGAGGGGCTGTGGACATGGCCTACCTAGATTTTAGCAAGGCATTTGATACAGTCCCACACAAAAGATTAATTCACAAGATAGCCAGCCTTGGAGTGGGTCCCAAGGTGGTAGCCTGGATAAAATTGGCTAGACAACAGGACACAAGGGTAGTAGTAAATGGAATACACAGTGAAGAAAGGAGGGTTACTAGTGGGAATTGCCGCGGTTCAGTACTGGGACGGTCCTTTTTAATGTCTTTATAAGTGACATTGCAGAAGAACTGGAAGGAAAAGTATGTCTCTTTGCAGATGACACAAAGATCTGCAACAGGGTTGATACACAAGATGGAGTGGAAAGGATGAGAAGGGACTTGGCAAAGTTGGAGGAATGGTCAAATGTATGGCAGCTCAGATTCAATGCAAAGAAGTGCAAGGTAATGCACATGGGAAACAAAAACCTAGAGGAAGTGTACACAATGCGGGGTGAGATACTGACAACAGTAAAAATAGAAAGGGACCTGGGGGTAATTATATCAGATGACCTAAAGGTGAGCAAGCAATGTGAGAAGGCAGTAAGGAAGGCAGGGGGGATACAGGGATGCATAGGAAAGTGGCATCAATAGTAGAAAACAGGAAGTTGTTATCCCTCTGTACAGACAGTTGGTGAGACCCCATCTGGAATACTGTGTGCAGTTCTGGAGACCCCATCTCCGCAAAGACATAGACAGAGTGGAAGCTGTCCAGAAGAGGGCAACCAAAATGGTGCAGGGTCTGCACCAGAAGACATACGAAGAAAGACTAAAGGAGCTTAATATGTATACCCTAGAGGAAAGGAGGGAGAGAGGGGACATGATAGAAACTTTCAAGTACCTCAAGGAATTAACAAAGTCCAAGAGGTAGCATCTTCCAGAAAAGAGATGTGCAAGAACAAGGGGCACAATTTGAAGATAGAAGGGGATGGCTCAGAGGTAATGTAAGGAAGTATTTTTCACTGAGAGGGTTGTGGATGCATGGAACAGCCTCCCTGAGGAGGTTGTGGAGTCAAGAACAGCGGGGGACTTCAAGAATGCATGGGACAGGCATAAGGCAGTCCTAGTGGGGGGTAGGAGGAAGTAAGCTGTTGGTTAACTAGGATTTGCAGCTTATCTGTTAGGTAGGAAAATGGGCAGACTAGGTGGGCCAAGCGGTCCTTATCTGCCGTCAAATTCTATGTTTCTATGTTTCTATGTAAACTGGCAAAGTGGTTCCACTGCATATTTGAGAAACAGAAAAGTCATTTTTATTTCATGGCTACTCAGTCGTTCAGCAATCAGTTGCACTTTGGCACCTCTGGGCTCAAAGGACACGAAATAGGAAAGCAGAGCTGGCCACATGTCTAGCATTCACTGAACAACTTAGCTCAAACTGAGTCTGCTTGTTGGTGCATGTTTGATTATTTTTAAGGGGTCACAAACAGCAAACTCCTTCAACTGTTGCTGCCGCTGTGAGCTTGATGAAAAGTGACAATAAATGTCCAAAATTAGCTCCTCCACAGGTGACGATAGTGCTTTGATCCCCAATTTGGAACAAATGTTTGCTAGGTGACAAAGACACCCCATGTTTACAATGTTTGGGTTGACCTGTTTTAGTTGTTAAAGCACATAGTTGTGTATGCCAATCATTGCAGAAGCATTGAGGAGAAAGCAGCAAGGTTTTGCAGTGGGATACTATACTGTTCCAGGGTTTTCATCACAATCTCAAACATTGACTGGCCAGTCCCAGACACACATGCTGGCATATCCAGAATGCGGATAACATTCGTTCTCATCTGCATATTGTAGAAACCAACCAGGATAACCATCAGTTTTTCATCGCCCATAGCAGTGCTCTGATCAATGTACAAGCGAAATGGCAACTGGCGAGGCACTGAACAGCTGTGATTGATATTTTGGCCCAATGACCTCCTGTGCAATGCATGCTGATTTTGTTGGGTCACAGGTCATCTTCTTCACCACCTCTTGATCTGTGCAGTGTTTTATAATAAATTTTAAAATGTGGTCAGCACTAGAAAATGACAAGTTGTGCTCTGCTAAAAGGTTCACAAAGGCCACCTCAGCATCAGCAACTTTTGATGTAGTCTGTTCTTGGAAAAAGTGTGTCAGTTTCTTCCCTGCAGCAAGCTTCCTATTCATCTGGTGTTTTTGTGAAGCTTCGCTGTACATCATGCCTTCCACCATGGCTCACACTGATGTCGGCAGTGCATGTTTTGCAAAAGGCACAAAGGGATCCTTTCCTGCTTGCTGCTACCCACTGAAAATAATTCTTCCATGAGCTTAGAAATACTGAATTCCTCTTGGTTTTCTTGCTTGGGGTTGTGTTGATATCTCTGCAGACTTCTTCTTCTGGAAATATATTTCCACAATCCATCTCCCATTACAGGAAAAATTTGAGAAAAATTGATATGATTTATTTCAGGTTGTTGGTATTCTCTTAAGTAGGTGGCACTGAGCACCTCTCATGACAGGCTGGCTCAGTTTAACAGTGCCAGGAGTTAGAGACAAATGAGGCAGGGAATATCGATTTAAGCAGACTGGGTGTGCCAACCAGTCCTTTTCTGCTGATAAATTCTATGCATCTGTGAATCACTGAGGTCATACAGTGCATCAGTGATGATAGGACAAATGTAGTTGTAGTATGTGATATCTGCAGCATCAAAAAATGTACCCCTCTCCTCCTATGTACAAGGGAACTAGTGATCTATCACCTACCATTCTCACACTATATGTTAACAGTTTTATTTTAAACAGTGTCCATCGGAGAGGGCTTTGACGTAGTGGCACTGCTTTTCACTAAAGCTCTCCGATTCATCCACAGGGACTAGACTGAAAGTTTGTGTCCTGTAGGCCACAGTACAACACACATAGTAACTTTAAATGCTGCTATTCCTAAATATGTACAGCAGACTTGCAATTCCTCTAAAAAAAATCAGTTTCAACATTTCACACAACTGACTACCGCCCCAAGTCACAAACAAAGGAATAACATTTGCCGTTAACATGATGCAGGTGAGCAATATTTTACCACACAAAAGTAGCCATTTAGGCAATTGTGTGAAGCAGAAACTTAGATCTGTAAATCCGTGTGACCAGGTGGGTTGTGAGGCATTTACAGCTGTTTTTCCAAGGGGAGGGTGTGAAAGGATTTTAGTCCAGTGGCAGTGTGTAAAACTCAGGTATATAAATTATTTAAATATCAAGCATACAAATCCAAGTTTCATATTCTGCCTCTAGACTAACCCCCCCACCACCACCACCACATAATGGAAATACAGCTTTAAATGGACCAAAACACATCTGCAGTCTATATACATATACAGATTACACTCAGATTTAGATTTCACATAATGGACACCCCCACCCCCCACACAAAGATGTTTGCAATTACCTGGTCCATGAGATACACAATAACTTTAAAAACTGGCAGTGACAAAAACAGCCATGGTCTACAGTACTACTGTACAGCAAGACCCCATGCAACCAGATAGCAAATTAAGTGGACAATTACAAGAATGTATATTAGCTTTCAGTAAAAAGCATAAATAATCTTCATAATCCTACCCTGCTGCCTCTTAACCTGTTGCTGCTGTTTTTTTTATAGCTACATTTAAGGTAAAACACATTGCACATTCAGGTGCAAGTCCTCAGCAAGCAAGCAAGCAGCAACCTCAAGTGAAGGTCTGTCTTTTCACAGGGCTATGATCATCAGGTCAGCACACCTTGAACTAAATAGCATTAGAACCACACCAGTACACAAGGCTACTTAATGCTGCTTAGGAATGGGATTAGCTGGCATAATCATACTGTTATCAAGTTATTTCAGTTGGGGGACTTGTCACTTTGCCCTTCCAGCCCCTCTGTGTTAAAACAAAATAAACATGGGGCAAGGAGGGGTGCAGATGAGAGACTCACAACTGAAACAAACATATACTGTGCATACTGTGTAACTAGCATAGTCTGTAGCCCTAAACAAATTCAAAATGCTGAATAAAATTAAAGGAACAGTGACGCACACAACCAGAACCCACAAGCATACAAAGCACAACATAGTCAAGCCAATAGTTATTGCTTCTTTACTTTACATGAAAGTTTGTGCAGGTGAGCTATGCCTACAACAGCTCATTTTCAAAAACAAATACATTTTATTCAAAACCATTACACTACCCAGACTACACAGAGCAAAAATTATGCAGAGAGCCTTCACTCCTGTCTGACTCCATCATGAAATATAACTGAATCACAATTTTTTAAAATTTTTAGCACCACAACAAAACACAGTACAGTTTCTGCATAATTGTACATCAAGAGAGCTCAGTAAAATGGTTAGGCCCCTTCAGGAATACCAGAGAGGTATGCAGCAGTCAAAGCAAAACCCTATCCCACCTCAGTGAATAGTGAGAGATTCAAAAATGACTGGCCCCAGGTCCCGACCCAAACTACTCTAAATGTCCATCCTGTGGGGAGTGCACTCGCCTTGTTCTGAATCCTCTAGAAAATCCCCATCTACAATGCCCCAAGGAAAAACACCTGAGGGGTGGGTGGGGGTGTGAAACAGCATCTGGGGTAGGGAAGATGCTGACCTATGATGCTGACATCCCCAAGTAATCCCTGATCCCCATATTTGCACCCCATAGGTGGGGGTACTTGTTTGACTGCTGCATAATACACTGCCTGTGCTAGTAAATTACAGCAATTAAAAAATACATACTGTCCTCTAGGCTCTATGATCGCAGGCTGATTGCAATACATATCAGTAGCTAGTTACACAGCAAGTATTTTTTACATTTTCATCAGAAATTAATCAGTTGTTCATTCCTTCATGGCTTACGCTTATTCATTCTCCCATCCAGACCCTGTTTATCTCCCTTTTGGCTCATCTAAGCTCTAGTTAGCAGCCTCTAGGCTCTCCCTATATTGTTTTCATTAATGCCAGATTGACACCAGTCACTAGCTAGCTACCTACTATCCTATAAACAATAATAAAATAAGTTTCGATAAAGCAGTTTACCTTAGTTATTTCTTTGATCAAGGGGGAAGGGTCCTCTTGTCTTAGCTGATCCAGTTCAGGAGTGTCTGAGCTCAGCCTGTCCGATATCTTAAAATGTACTTGCTGTTGCTGCACTGCCTACAATACCAATTACAGTACTATGAAGAAATACAACCAACAAGTTGTAAAACTTGTAATTAAGCTTTTCTGTGAATGAATGATATATACAGTATATATATTCTTTTGTAATTATTAGTGCTGTTGTATGTTGATTCAGTCCTCTGTCCTATCTTCTGGTCCATCCACCCCTCAGTGTGCTGTAGTGTTCAGGCTAGCTGGTCCAGTCCCTCTGGAATGTGCTGTTCAGCCTGCCCTCAAAGTGTCAGGGATATCTCAAGGCTCCCTGCTGATTTAGAGGGATGCTGCACATAGACTGGCACTGATTGGTGCAGAGACATAGGGGGCATTGACTTTATCTGATGGCTACCCTGGAAACAAGATAGACCTGAGGGAAGGCAAGGCATGTAATAAATTTCCCAAATGGTATGGGTGGGAAACAGGCACTCTGCTGCTGACACAGGCCATTTCTGCATCTGCAGCTGCATTTAAACTGCAAGCATGCTGTATGAAGCTCCACTGTAAGTCCGACTTGACTTGAGCTCTACCTGAGTACAGATGAGAACACCTGATGCTCTGCATGATGATGTCAGAGCATCTCTTGCATCTGTACCGGGAAGCTCAGCTGTGAGAAAAATAAAACTCATCCCAGACCACTGCATCCAATGTAAACAGTGAGTGCTGCGGTTCTTTGGGATTTTACACTGGGTGAATGGGACATTGGGACAAAGGGGCCAAAAACAGGATATCCCGGAGAATTCGGGACACTTGAGAGATATGGGGGTGAGGGGTGAACATTAGGGTTGAGAACCCCAAGGAAGACTCCATCACTGATTTGCCAAGACTCTAGAGACCCAAAACCCTAATGTTTTCCTTTTGTTGCTTGGGCGTGGGGGTGAGGAGTTAGGGTTGGAAACCCTAATGCCACATTTCCCAACTTTTGTGGCATTAACTTGAACCCTAACTGGTGCAATAACAAGGTTGTTTGCAAATAATATGTATATATAAGTACAGTTTGGTAGACACAATTAGTTATGTAGTTATGTGAGTTCTAAGTTATGAAATGCTATGTAATGGAAAACAATGATCAGAGCTTGGTTGAAACCATTAGTTATGTCAGTACTGTGTAATGGAATGATCTGTGACAGAACACATGTGCATTGCTAGGTATAGTACAGTTCAAATTAAACTGACACACCAGTGAGTTCAATTGGCATTGTTTTTAAAGTTGGCAATGCATTGGCAGCTCACATTGCATTGTCAGCACTTAACCAGCTCAAGAGCAACTTTTATGAAATGTTTTTGCAGCTGTTGATTTACAGTTAGCAGGGCAGACCATACAGGAACAGGCAGAGGAGCCTAAGCATGTACCGGTTAGAGGACAGAAGGGAGAGGGGGGACATAACTGAAACCATCAAATACCTCAAAGGTATAAACAAGGTGGATCTCAGGAACCTCTTTACCTTAAGTGAGAACAGGAGCACAAGGAGGCACAGCTACAAACTGGTGGGGAGGGGGTTCATGATGGAGGTCAGGAGACACTTCTTTATAGAGTGGGTGATGTCAGGGTGGAATGAACTGCAGGCAGAGGTTGTTTACCAGAAGACAGTAGGCAGATTCAAGAGGGGGTGGGATAAGACCAAGAGAGGGTCAAAGTTAAAGGGGAGCCTAGCCGAGTGGCATGGGGAGCTGAGGCAGGGGGCCTCGCCACCAGCCGCGCAGGTGACATGGGTTCGGAATGAATTGGGGTCACCAGAGGCTGACTGAAGATGGTGAATTGAGTGTCCTATGATGGCTCTTCTCCTTTGGGGAGGGAGGGAGGGACAGTGTGAACTGCTGCTTGATCATGACCTAGTGGAAGCTAGGTGGTGTCAAAGTGGTCAAATTCCTGGCCAGCTGGGTGCAGGTTGTTGAGGTGTACTGCATCTTCACACAGTACATGTGCCATAGCTCGTATGCTGACCCATGGAGAAAACCACCTGAAGCAGCCAGTATGATGCTGGCATGTGCTTTGCAGGTTCCATACCACCCACCTATGCACCCACCCACCCATGAATGTAAAAGAGGTTGAAAGTAAATCCTGGGGTGGGTGGGTGACAGGGCTGGGGGAAAGACACCAGAAGGGGGTCATCCAGGTGTAAGGTGGGTAAACAAGGAATGGAAAAAAAGAGTTAAAGGGGTGGAGAGGTGGAACCCACTGTAAACAAGGGAACAGGGTGCCCTCATCAAACAAACTAAATAGACCATATGGCCTTCGAATGGTGAGTTCATATGTTAGTAACTCATAAGAAATGCATCTGTAATACTGTCACAGTGCAATGAAAAACTGAGTTAAAACTCTTAGACAACAGTTTGTATAGGACTTTGTGCTGGTTCCAGCAGTACTTACGCAACTCAGTGAGGTGAGGTACATGAAACCACATGTCCCTGTCACACATGCTCCATAGTGCACACAACACAAGCGAGTCATCTGGCAGTGCTAGTGTAATGCATTAAATCATCACACTAGCACTACTGGATGACCCCCTTGCATTGTAGGGGATAACATAGCACTCAGGGCAAGTACATGCATTAGCAGGGAATTTGCCTCATTGAGAAATGTAAAAGCAATTAACCGTCAAGGCAGTTTAATTTAAATTCTACTGCAGAAACCCGCAGTTATGTCAGTATTAAGTTATGGAATGTTTTCCCTTATGTTAAAGGATCAAAGCCTGTTCTGATGTACAGATCTAAAATATATTTCCTCTTGCTTGTGAAATATGATTAGCATAACTCTGCACAACATGAAGGTAACTATATTTTTAGTCACTGCAGCCTCTTCTTACAGAACATATCATCATGCAGTATATATTTTTATGAAGCCCTTTGTAAAGTTGTCATAGAAACATCTAAAGTGATGGCAGATAAAAAGCCTAGTAGCCCATTCAGTACTTTGTCACCACAATGCTTAATGTTTAACACTTATCTTGTTGCCTTGGTAATTTTTTTTTTATAATTAAAACTTTATTGAGAGTTCACATAATACATGTAATACAATAAATATTGATTATATAATATTTAAACATCAGAATTATAGTAAGGCAAAATAACTCAAACGAATAAACTAAATGATATACTCAACTAAGCAAAGCATCAATACAACAGTTTCTATAACTTTAAATTATAGTAATTTTTTTTTATCCCTTTTATAGAATATTGATTGTAAAAAAGGATTCCAAATGTCTAAAAAAGTTTCTATATGATCACTACAAACAAAAGCTAATCTTTCATAACTTGACCTGGTAGTAATATTGTCCAACCCTTTGAACAAAGAGGGAGGAGAAGTTTGTTTCCATCTCCTAAGGATTAAGTTTTTAGCAGAGATAAGAGCAACTAATAACCATAAAATATTGAATTGAGACCAATGAGTTAAATCTGAAGTAATGCTCAATATTGCTACCTTCTCTGAGGAGACAATTGATTTCCCCAGAATTGTTTCACATGCACTGAGGGCGTCATCCCAGAAGTTTTATATTAATGGACAGGACCAGATAATATGAGCGATAGTACCAACATTGCTGCAGCATCTCCAACATTTGTTATTATCAGAAAGACCCATTTTAAACCTTGGTTACATTTTGAAGTCTGATTAATTCCAAAAGTAAACGTACTCTCAGAGTATTTTAACCAATGGGCAATACAGTATATTTCTGAAGTCAGTGACGTGTTGGTTAAAATGCTACTAAAACCTCTGGGACAATTCCGCTTATATATGATATGCATTGCAAAAATCTATGTTAATGCAGATATTAGGGTTGAAGAATGCAAAGCGCACAAAGTAAGGAAATGATGAAAAATTAGGGTTTTGGGTCTCTGGAGTCTTGGCAAGTCAGTGCTGGGGTATTGCTTAGGGTTGTCAACCCTAATGCCCTTCCTCTTTCCCCCACAGCCCATAGCCTCTTGTCTGAAGTACAAGGTACAACACCAAGCCAGCACCCCACAGTGATACGCTCTCTGGAGGTAGACAAGTGTGGCTCACCACATGTTACCAACAAAATCTTCCAAAGCTTTCTTCACACAGGGCCCTGCCAAAAAGAGATCACATCTGATCTTGTTTGCTCAGAGGAGAGGGTGGGCATTAAGGTTGACAATTTGTATCCACACCAAAGGGTAAGGTAATACTATGGGTCACAGCCTGTTCTGAAAGTTACTTTTGTTTAGCCCGGGTTCTGTGTTGTTTCCTGGGCATGGCTCTTCAAGCTTTCTCCGTGTACATGAGAGTCAGTTCTCTGACTGTCATGCCAGTCGAGAGAAGCAGACATAGCCAATAGCTGGTTTATGTTAGGGTATAACTGCAGTAGAGTGGATATACAGAGGGCTGGTAGTTCATGATGTTCTGAGCCTATTATATCTCCTGCCTCTATAATGTCTTGATCTTGATTACTGATTAGAAGTGTTTTACTCTTGTGTGAGAAAACCTCATATTCATCAAAATCCCCTTGGTGTTCATGCCTATATGAATATGGGGAAGGACAATGGTCCTGGCCTATGTGTGCAGCTATTCTAATAACCACACAATTTATGTTATTATTGCCATGCCTCATGCAATTATATATTTTGCATGCCCCAGTAGCATCAGGCCCTGAGTCCAGTTTACACCATCCTATAATTTTGTGAATTGGGACAGGACAATTAGGGTTACCACATGTCTATATGCCCCTATAGTTAGTTTTAATGTTCCTAAGTGACCAATAAAGACATAATCATAAGCCCCTCTATCAGTTGTTTGACAGTCAGTTAATCAATTTTCTAAAACTCCAAAATGAGTAGTTACATCCATATCTAAGCAATGAATTTTTATTAAAGCAAATTTTTACTGACAGCAATTCATGCAGAATGAATTAACAAGCAAAAAAATGTGATGGGGAATAGAAGTGCATTCCCTTACTTACAGATGCAAAAATAAAAATACTGAAAGGGGAGGGTCAAGGTAGTGGAAGGGTGGGAGGAAAGGGCAGCTGCAAAATAAGGGGTGCTAGCTGCACATTCAAGCAGACTTGAGATTACCAGACCTTTATCTGTTGGCAAATTTTGTATGTTCATATGTTCATAGAAAAATAAATCTTACAAGCAACCCTGTTTCTATAGCCAGGAAAGACATGCAGTTCCTTACTACCATCAGATCAAACCCATATCTCAGTTTAAGAAGACTTAAAGTTCTTTTTGTATGTAACAAGTCCTCTATGCCATGCTGAGCATCTGTAGGAAAAGAATTTACCTTTGTGTGTCTTCAAGGTAACTTATATAGGAAAAATTAAGCTTGTGTTTTTTCTGCTCAGCACTGTTAGCGCACTAACTGCAGATCAATGCTTTTATGGCATAACAAACTGAGAATTCAAGATTTGAACCATGGTCGATGCTTTTACTTACTCTGGATGCTATGACCTTGAAGTTTCTGTCCAAGTGGTGCTGAACACACAGCACTTGTCTTTGTGGTCTGCCCTGTCCTATCTCATCAAGCAGATGACTCCCTACAAGCAGAAAAAGGAATACTACTACCCTAAGCATGGTATGCTTTTCATAGATATAAATGGCTGAACTTGAACTTCTAAGTTTCTAGCATAGAAAGGAAACATAACTTTACTAAATGCTGCATAGAATTTGTTTATCTACTTTTAACCTACACACTACAGAAAAAGCAGAAAACAGTTCATTTGTAGCTAAATGTCTGTGTCTTGAATTTTAAACTGCTTTTATTCTCCAAAAATAGTCATTAGGTCTCTCATCATTTCCTTTGTCTCATTAGCATCTATGTATTCTTCCAAGGTATTTTCAACAGCTCATTCATCAGTATTATCCTGTTCCCTTAAGATACTGTCAATAGCCTCTCCCCATGGCTGAATTAGCAAACTAACGTCAACAGTCTGCTCCATTGCCTGAATCTCTTCCAGGGAACTGGAAGTGCCCATTTGGGCTGCAGATACATTACATGGTTGGATTAGCAAGCCATTGTCAACAGTTTGCTCTGGTGACTGGAGTGTCAAAATATAGGCAATAGTCTGCTCCAATGACTGGATCTCTTCCAAGGAATGAGAAGGCTCCATTTGGGCTGCAGATATATTGCAGGTAACACACTGTAATTGACACCATAGTGCATGGTCAGTGACAGGTGCAGGAGACATCCACTGCTGGAAGGACAATTATTCTTGGACTTAAGTTTGCTGGTATGGCATCCATTGGTCTCCTGCTTCTGAGGGCATTTGTGCTTTACACAGGCCAGTCTTCCTCTAGAGCCAGAAGGGTCACTCCTTCAGTGAGTGTCTTGCTTCACAGCTCTGCTCAGACACTGTGCTGGGAACAGCATAGCAGTGTGTACTACAGCCTCCCCAATGGCAGCAGCTGGCTATCAGTCCAGCCCCTCTGCTCATAACAGTGGGTCCAGTGCCCATTCCAGGCTTGGGATTTCCTTAAGTGTAATGCAGGCATATCTCCTACCTTAGTCAGCAGTCTTGTCACTCTCACCAGGTGTCTTCTCCTCCTCAGTAGCTCTGCTGGCAGAATTACTTGGGCACAGGATTGCAAACTCCTCCCAGGTGACACCCTCTCTTCTGGGGAATCTGTCTTGCACCACAAGGCTGCCATGAACTCCCCTTAAGGAGAATCTCTCAGGATCCTCACACCCTCCTGGTGTGCCCCCTTGTGTGGCACCTCTAATCACAAATAATCTACAGTAAATGTACCCCTAGATTCCATTCTCTAAGATCTGCACTGCTGCCTTGGGTCTGTCTCTAGAGGCTCTTGAGGGGTTAGGCTTTGAGGTGATCTGGTCTCTGATGTGTGGATCTAACAACAGCTGGTCCTGTAGGTCTGAGGCCTTGGCAACCTATGTTCTAGTACTAAACTCCTCCCACTGGGACATCTAATATCAGATTCACTACTAGAAGGTAGACTCTGAGTCTGGCAGTCTGGGAATCAACTACCACCTCCTGCTGGTAGGAAGGGGGTGTTACAGTAATTTAGTATACTTTTTTGTAATTTAATTAGCAATTTTGTGATTTGTTTTTGTAATTTAGATTAAGAAAACTAAATTTTATGAATGTTGAATATAAATCATATACTGTACTGAATGCTGAATGTAAATCATATACTGTACTGAATGTTGAATATAAATCATATACTGTACTGAATGTTGAATATAAATTATGTACTGTAGATTTAGTGATAGGGATCAAGCGATGCTGAGTCTAAGTCTGAGGGACAAGAATGACCTGGTCAGAGAAGTGGAAATTGGAGAAATTCTAGGCAGCAGTGATGATACCATTGCAAGGTTCACTATTTTAAGGAAAATTGAAAAAACTAGAGAAATGACCTATATACCATACTCCTTTAAAAGGAAGATTTTAAAAAGATGAAGAAGCTCACAGCATGGGTATATTGGTAAACCATGCTCATGGCCATCAGCACTCAGCAACAATGCAAGACCTTTAAAACACATATGAACTGCTTAAGGCAAGACTATATCCTTCAGAAGCAAAAAGGGCAACAGTGAAGGATGCAGACACATCTGGATAGTAATTGAAGCACTGTACTTTAAGCACTAAAGGAGAAGAAAGCTGCATACAGGAATAGCAGATTGCATGAAACGACTGAAAATAGATCTACAGAGAAAAACTTAACAATAAAAGCAAAATCGGAGGGGTAAAACAAATAATCTCATGATGTCAGTCAGGGTGGCACTGTGTCATATCATATTGTAGCTAGACACAGTTTCACTCTGTGAGAGATCAGAAGGTTGTAAAGATGGTGGCAATGCACAATCATTCCCATTTGCTATATTAATACAGCCAACCTTACCCTAAATGAAAAGTTTTCAGACGGACTATCTCAAGAGTGTCACAATTGCTCACCAAGATGTTAAAAGAATACTCTGTGCAGTTTTGGAGCCCTCACTTTAGGAAGGACGTCAACCGGTTGCCATCAGTATAAAGAAGGGTGATGAAGATGATATAGAATCAGCAGGGGAATGCATATGAGCAGAGACCTGACCGTCTAACTATGTACTCACTTGAGACCAAGAGAGAGGAGGGTGGGATATGACTGAGACAGTCAAGTAGATGAAGGGCATAAAAAGCCAGATGCCAGCAAACTGCGAGGCCAGTGGGAATAATAACACTCAGGAAAACAGCAGCAAACTTGGACGGGGGCCGGGGTAGACTCAGGAGGGATGCCAGGAAGGACTATTTTACAGAATAATTCCACCTTTGAGGTGGAACGGTGGAATACACTCCTGGAGGCACAAGTCAATATAAAAACTGTGAAGAGCTTCAGGAGGTGGTGGGATAGGAACAGGGGGCTGGTAAAGCAGATTGGAAAGGGGGTGCAGAAACATGAACCTTTGAGAGGCTTGTACCTCCACACTGGGCAGATTTGACAGACCACTAGGCCTCCTGCTGGCACAGTTCTATGTTTCTAAGAACGGGGACCATCAGATGGCTCTCATTTACTCAAGCTTCTCAATTCTTTTTCTTTTTCGTTATATAGCTTCTTACCCTTCATATTCTACACTCCCTGCTCTCAGGGCTGTACCTACCAGTGACTGTTGACCTCCCAGCCCCAGATGATGGTACCCCATCACCCCCCCCGACAGAGGTCCCTGCAGAAGAGGATCTGAGAGTTCCTAAGCACGTCATCCATGTAGTCCGTATTTTTTCCTGCTTTTTTTCTTCCACTTTCCACCCACCTGATGGCACCACCTGCCTAATATAGGCCATGGGGGAAACAAGCTCCCTGGCCTGGCGCAAGGGCTACTGCAATGCCAGGTGTAGCACCATCCCCTCCTTAGGCTGGGGAGCACTTCCATTTGCAGCACTATCTTCCAGCTCCAGTTGCCTCTCCAATCACCTAAGTCTGATTTCAGAATCTTGGCCTCCAGCTTAAATTAAACTGACACACCAATGAGCTCAACTGGCATTGTTTTTAAAGTTGGCAATGCATTGGCAACTCTCATTGCATTGTTTTTCAACACCTAACCAGTGCAAGTCAGCCAATGGTCAGCTCCTCCAGCATGCTTTCTTGGTAAATAATTAAGAAATAATACATGACAGGACATGTGTCATGCTGGAATAACATCACACCTTTTGGTGATTGGCCATGGGGCTACAGGCCAAGTGCATCCAGCATCTGAGAAGTGATGTTATCCCCCTGACACATGCCCTGGAGTACATTATTGCTATTATAAAATAGCTTGCCTGTACAAAAAAGAAAAAAATGAAAACAATACATTTCTAAAAATTCATTTTAGTTGCTATTTGAATAGGTGTGATATTGTGCTGGGATAACATCACTGCTGAAGATCAGCCCTGACCAATCATAGCCCAGGAATTTTTCTTGCCATTTTATAATTTTAAATTAATTAATTAATAATTTTGGTTTGCCATCAGGGGGAGTTTCAGTTTGCAGTGGGCCAGAATTAATTACGCTTGAGTGGGAACAGTGCCGTGAGTCAGAGGCTACATTAGCCAGGATATTCAAAGCTTAGTACCGCGCACAAATGGATTACACTGGGATTGTGCCAGGTTAGCGCAGGTTCACAATATTCAAAGCAAGACATTACACTGGCGCAATGCAGTGGCACCAGCGCAAAAAGTTAATGTATGCAAGGTGCAAGGTGAGGAGCAGGAACTGGAATACAGGCGCAATGGCATATTCAAAGGTTTAGCATGGCGCAAGGCCACATTGTGTGACACTTAGCACGGCGCTAGTTACCGCCTATAAAAGGTAGGTCTTATCCCAGGACAATCCACAGAGGGTGTGTGTGGCCAGGACAGTAAGCCAACATGTCATTTTTCACAAAAGCTGTAATGATGCACCTCATAGAGGAAGTAGTGCAGGAGGAGGAGAGGGACCACGCCCACCATAGTCCACACCGCAGGCCAAGGAGGACATACGCTGCACACAGGTTGTACCAGCCTAGAGTCTCCTTTGAGACCCTGCCTGATGAGCACATCACTGGCTGGTACAGGATGAACAGGACCATGTTGAGGCAGATATGCAAACTCCTGCATGAGAAGCTGCAGCCCAACACCAGACGCTGCCATGCCACGTCAGTGGAGGAGAAGGTGATGGCAGCAATGTGCTTTCTAGCCACTGGGACGTTCCAAACCCCAGTGGGAGACACCATTGGGGTATCACAATCTGCCACCTCGCGCCTCCTGACCCAGTTCCTAGATATCTTCATGCCACACACTGTCAAATCCATAGTATTCCCCAGCACAGTAGCTGAGCGCAGAGCAACCCTGCAGCAATTCTATCGAGCTGTGCACCTACCAGCAGTACTTGGTGCCATTGACTGCACCCATGTTGCCATTGTGCACCACCTGGTGAGGGCAGTGACATATATGTCAACAGGAAGGGGTTCCACTCCATCAACTGCAAGGTGGTGTGCAATGCGACAGGGCGCATCAGCAATTTCTTTGCACTGTACCCCGGCAATGCCCATGATGCCTTCATATGGCACCAATTGAGGCTGTGCCAGGCCTTTGAGGAGGGCAGAATACCCAGTGGGCATCTTGTCTGTGAGTATATGCATCCAAGACAGGCATCACACACTTTGTGCAACAGTGCCAGGGAAGCATGGACAGGGTGGGTGAGGAGAGAGGGAGAGATGGGACAGCAACACGTGTAGTACATAGGCAATGGCTAGACAGCAGGACAGTGTGGTTAACATATACACATATGTTTATAGGGGACAGTGCCTATCCTCTGAGACCCTGGCTGCTCACACCGGTACTGTGGCCAGCAACAGTGGCCAAGGAAAGGTATAACGAGGCACATACCACCTCAAGGAACATCATAGAGAGAGTCTTTGGAATGCTGAAGATGCAGTTCCATTGCCTTGACTGTTCTGGCGGTGCCCTTTAGTACAGCCCTCAGAAGGTATGCTGTATATTCCTAGCTTGTTGCATGCTGCACAATATGGCACTAAACCATGGTATACATGCACCTGAACCTGAAGTACCGTCAGACAGTGACCCAGAGCCAGAGGTCCAGGGGATAGTACAGCAACTCAAGAGAAGAGACCCCCGAATGGTCCACAGATCCCTAGAGCATAGAAGCAGCATTATCTACACACTAGCATGGATGGGAAGGTGAGTGACCAGAACACAGACAAACAACAGGTTAAGTGCTATGCCTTTATTAGACATGCAACTTATGTACAGTGAAGAACAGTGACAAAAGTGCAAACACCTGGGGTTAAGGCAGTGTCACAGTGCGCATGTGATGCATGTGTGTGTGGTAGTGCGCAGTGCATGGCACAAATTTGCATGCATGGCATGAGGCTGGGGGTGTGGACTGACTGGTGGGGTACTGTGGGTGTGATGTTCCAGTGTGTGGGTGAGGGACCGTGCATGTGTGTGACATTGTGTGTGTGAATGTAAAAATGTGTGACCCAGGTGGCTGCTGGCCAGAACATGCCAGACTATCGCTTGTGCCACCATGTCTGTGGGACACGGAGGTGGGCGTGCTTTGTGTCAAGCACACAGGTGTTGAGGACTTGGGGGAGGTATTCACAGCAGCATGTCCAAGGGCATGACTGGACATTGCATCAGCCATGGAAGGTGGGTGGCCATGCCACCATGCCTGGCCCATGGAAGACTGGGATGCTGGGGTGGAGGACCCAGTGCCCACACCCCGTGCACAGGCTGAAAGCTGGGGAGTGGTACTGGTCCTCCTGCATGGTGTCATGTGCAGGAGTGCAGCATGCATCACCTCAGCATGGGCATGCACAGCCTCCGTTAGGTCCCCAAAGCCCAGCTCCACATGCCAAGTATCCTTGTCATGCGCTCCTCAGACTGCTGCTCAGCACGGAGCATGGCCGGACCTAGTGTCTCACCAACTGTGAAAGTTCATGGTGCATCTCCCTGCAGAAGTCATGCAGGTCTTGTTAAGCGGCATGTTGTGACAACAGTGCAGCATGGAGCATAGGCCATGCACCCTGACCATCCAGTCCTGTGGGGAACGCCCTGCCCTCGCCTCCGGGTGGTCGGGGTGGTGGCTGTTGGAGTCACTGGGGCTGCTGAGTGGCCTGTAGAGGCTGCTTTTGCTGTGTTGGATGCTGCTGCTGACACTGCTGTTGAGGGCCCAGCATGGGACTGTGTATGCACCAGGGTCTGTTCCGTGGCCTGTAGCCGGCGGCGCAGGTCTACTGGCTCATGCTGGACATCAGCATGCCCAACACCATGCTGCAGGTCAGTGTCACCCTGGGCCTGTGCCCCCCCCTTGCTCTGCAATCATATGTGTTGGCCTAGCAGGTTGGTGGCAACTCATCCTCAGTATCAGAGATGCCTCAACACTGGTCACTGGTGACTGTGAACATGATCACCAGGCCACTGATGAAGTCCTCAACTTGTGCATCTTCCAGGTGGATAGCATTGTTGATGGTGTCATCATCATCATCATCAATGTTGTCATCTTCTCTATATGCTGCAATGGGATCCACTGTTGGATGGGTGCCATGGCCACATGCACCCCCGCGATATTCAGCCACAAATGGTCCATGTGTGATCCCCAGGCCTGATGTTGAGGGCACCACCCGAGTTGTGTCCTCCACATCCTCCACATCCTCCATGGCTGCTGGCCCATACTCCTCCTGCACACCATCTGGCAGTACACCCTATGCTGGGAAGCAAAGTGACCAATGTCAGAGAAACCATACAGTACAGTGTACACCATCACCACCACCATGCAACCAATACCACTACAGTGCATAGCCCGCTGAATGCCTAACCCCTCCAAACATGCAGTGTGAGAGCCCAAACCATACAGTGCATCCAAACAGTGGTAAACAAAATGTGATGCCAACACATGCACAGTGTTGTGTATCCATGAACCGCTAATGTGCAGCAACCACCCCATATGTGTAACTGTCAAGTGCAGCTAGGCCATGACAGTGGAAGACACACAACCCCCCACATGTGTCATGCCAGCACAGTAGTATGCAAACATGTACATACCTGGACGTGGTGGTGTCAGCTGCGTCTCACAGCCACCATCTCTGATGCCCTCCACTGCCACCAGCCCCAGGGTGGAGACAACCAACACCAAGATTTAGTCCCAGTCACGGTGCTCCAATGGTTGTGGGCCACCTCCTGTCCTCAGCCATTCCCACAGCCTCTGGGTCTCTTCCTCCTTGGCTCACAGCAGCAGGTCATTCCACCATTTTCTGACAGCATCAGCGCTGTGGTCACGGCAACACACTGCATTGACTTCTGCAGCAATTTCATCCCACATCTGGTGCACTATGGGATCCACTGGCTTGTTGTGCCTCAGCACCCTCTCTCTATCCTTGCAGGCATGGACCAGTGCTCTTAGCTCATCACCACTGAATTTGTGGGTGCAGAGCCTCTCTTGCCTGGTGGCAGCACCTGTATGCAACAGATGGGATGAAACCGGTTATGCATGTTGGTGGGGAATGGAGGCATGGCAAACACTGCACCCATGGAGCATGACAGACCACCCACCCAGTGGCGCATGTCAGGCCCTATGTGCCCACACACAGGACAGCTGTGGCACACACTGTAACACATGTAATGCACATGTCCCCAGTGCACCCCAGATAACACCACTATGCACATGCCTGTGCAACAGACAACAACAGTGCCACACCTATGTCACAGGTGCAGTGCTGGGCTCACAGAATACCATGCAGCACAACATCCATGGTTGTCACACGGCACATGTTGGCCAATCATGTGTTGCGTGATGACACAATGCATACGCACATGGCCAAATCCCATGCATACGCTGTGGTATGGTGCTAACACAGCACTGCGCTAATGCAGTAGTGCTGTGCTATACATGGGTTTGCACAGCTGGTTGCGCATGTGCACTGCTGTGTTCAGGGGTCACTGTGGAGTTGTGCATGCATGTTGACTTCACTTCCTGGTTGCGCTGCATTATTGTGATAGCACGCTCATGTCCACAATAGCGCAGCGCACATTCACAGACATTGCGCAGCTCATTTGCCATGTGCAGGGTTTGCCAGGGTTCTCTGCCATTTGAGTGCCAACCAATGCTGTGCCTATCATGTCAGCCAGGAGAAGGCAGAGGGCAGTAATACACAGGGACAGGAGATGGGGGAAGGTTGAGACTGCAAATCTGGTAGACCTGGTAATGCAGTGGCACAAGCATCTGTTTGGGGAGGTTAGGGAGGGGGACCTGCCACGCAGGCAGGTGTGGGCCTCCATTGCCCACCATCTCACGGCATGGACTAGAATACCTAGGGATGTAGAGAAGTGCCACCACCAGTATGTGGACCTCCAGAGGTGTCAGCACAGGCTGCTGGAGCGGTACAAATGCATGGTCCATGATGGGACTGTGCCACTGCCAGTAGGTGGACTGTGATACTATAGCTATGCCTGCACTGTGTGAGTCTTTGTGTGTGTGTGGTGGTGGGAGGTCTGCTGTCACATGTGTCTGTGTGTTGCAGTGTGTGTGTCTGTATGTGTGACTGTAACCCACCACAAGTGCTGCCACTGCTGTGTGTGTCCTGCCAGCAGTTGCCTGCATGTAGCCACCCTCTACTGTACTGTGTGCACTGTGGCTGCATGGTAGGTCATTTTGTCTGCACCTGTTCATACATGAACATGATATAGGTGACAGTGTCAGCCTGTGCATTGGGGGGTGGGGCATGTGCATGCACTGTGGTATGCCACGGGTGTCAGGGGTGTGCTATGTTGTGGGGTACCCATGTGCAATGGGCATTACTGTTTCTGACCGTGGTGCATGTTCATGAACTGACAGTCCTGTACCCTTTTCTACTGACAGAGTGCAGGGGAATTTCTGGTGCTGGCAACAGGGCCCAGGAGAAGATCCACCAATCCAGGAGGCCACACAACAGCAGGAGGATGCCACACATATCACAGCACGTGGAAGAGAGCAGTGATGGACAGCAGGGTGTATTGTGTGAGTACTCTGTTTGGATGTTCACTGCCTGACTTGTACACTGGGTGGGTGGGTAGGTCCATGGCCTGACACTGTTGTATGTGCACATGACTGTATACCCAGTACAATGTGCCATGACACGTGGTACTGTCATGGCCATTCCATTAGCCAGGTGTAATATGTATCTGGCTGCGCTGCGTTACAGTTTGCATGCCGGGGTATGAGGATCTGTGCAGGTCCTCTGGTGTTCTGCCGGGTGATGCTGTGTACTTTGTGTGCCTATGGTTTTTTGCAGGTGTGTGTGCAGTGGTGCCGATGTGGTCTGTACAGTGGTAGACCCAGAGGGGTTGGGCATCGCTGTTCCTATGGTGGCCTTGCACATACTGATAGGGCTGCCACTGACGCCAGTAGGGCCATGGCACTGTGGCCCACCTGTTCCGGCACCAATGAGGGAGTGGGGCCCATATCCCTGTTCCACCAGACATTGCCTATTCCATACTATGGCTGGTACTTGTGTGCCTGTCATGCCTGGGTGGTGACTGGTGTTGCGCTGCTTTACTGGTGTGCTGTACAGTGTGTTTGCCCTTGGGGTTAGTGTGTTGCCCACAGGGGAGGCCATGCCGTGCGTGCATGAGCATCACTGTACCTGGCATGTGTATGGCCTACTGCAGTCCTGCTGCTGTTGGGACATAGCCAGTGTCCTTTAGTGACCTGGTGGTGACCATGCATTTCAGCATCATGTGTGCTGCTGTACCGGTGGCTGGCCTTGCCACATGCCTTGCTATGCTACAGTACGGCTGCATGCCATCGTACTGTGTTGTGGCTGTTCCCATTCCTCTGGTGGGTGTGGTCTGCATTTTGTTTCATGGTTCTGTTCCTGTGGGCAGCATGTTCCAACGTGTGCCATCCTATGTGTATGTTGTGCAATGGCCCACTGTCATTCACATATCAGAGAATGGCTGTCTGCTTGCTCTGTATTACTGTGTGCACTGCTAAGATGTGTGGTGTCTACTGTGCTGTGGAGTTGACAGCAAATTTCCACACATGTCCGTGTACACTGGGATGGTGCTTGCTGCCTGTGTCATCCTGCCTCGTCATGCAGGCACGTGTCGGGTGTGCATTGCATTGTGTTTTGTATTGCTACGTGGGCATGGTTGTTGGGCCATGCTGTCCACCCCTGGGTTGCCACCTGGGGTTGCATTGTGCCTCCTTGTTGGTATCCCATCCTGACGTGGTCCCTCCTGTAGGTCCACGCCATTCCACACTGTGGGCCATACGTCTAGAGGAGTCTGATGGGAGGGATGAGCTCCTGAGGAGGGTCATGCACCAGCAGTGGACACTTATAGAGCAGCAGGCTGTTTTGATTTCAGAGACCAGGAGGGTGGCATCTATACTAGAGGCACATCTGCCAGTGCCCTCCGGAAATCAGTCTTAGCTGTGACTTCTTTTTAGGTTTTTCTTCCTGCCCCCCCCGACCCTCGGTTGTTCCTTTTCTTTTGCCCTCCTTTGCTGTCTGTGTTCACATCCCTTTCCCTTTCCCTTTCCCCTAAATTTCTGCTGCCTTACTCTACATATGTATATACTGTAAGTATGTTGTTGCTCACCTTGTTTAGATAGTGTTACTTTGCTCTGCCCATGTCAGTTTACTAACCCGTTTTTCTGTTGGGCTTTGTTTGCTTTGTTGTTATCCTGTAGGTTTTGTACTGTTGTTTGTTGCTGTGGTTGGCCATTGTTGTTTGTTCTGTTACTCTTCTTGCATTTCTTGTGCCCTTCCTGTTGCCTTTTCAGTTTATAAACTCACATTCCTGACATCCCTGTGTCCTGAGTAATTTTTGGGTGCTTGGGTGTTTTAGGCGGTTTGTACTGTTCTGGGGTTGTCACATGTGGGTCCTGGGTGTTCCTTGGCATTCCTTGGCATTCACAGGTACTGCACTATTGTCTGCTCTTGTGCTCACATTCCGGGCTGTTATTCTTTGCATGTGTTCCAGGGCCGGCAGTATCACCTCTGCACTGTGTTTCTGCAGGTGTTTGCACTGCCTGCCTGGGAGCTATATTCAGTGCTGTCTTATTTGCTATATTCAGTGCTGTCTTATTCCTGGGCTAATTTTGCCCTTCACTCCCAGCCCAGTTTGCCCAGCTTCCTTTGCATGCTATATTCAGCAGATTTAGGGCTGGACTATTCCTTTTGAATATAGCGGGCTATTGGGTCTGGGCTAAGTTTGCACACTGGGCAGTGCTAATTTAGCCCCGGGGCAAAGTTTTGAATATCTGGCCCACAATGTTTTGTGTGTGTGTGTGTGTGTGTGTGTGTGTGTGTAGGAGGCGTGGTAAAATAAAATTAGTACTTTTTATAGTGCTGCTCATGGCAATAACGGCTGATGCTGTTCTGCATAGTTGCTGGTGGCATGGATGAAACTTTTGTTTGAGCAGGACTGAACAGGCAGAGTAGTATGCACTGCTGTAAAATGGTCTTGTCCAGCACTTTTTTTTTAGTGTGAGAATGTGGTGGGATTTAGTCATCCAGAGTTCTGGAGCAGGCTTTATTGGCATATCAGGAGACAGGCTAGGTTGCAGAATGCTGCTAGCAGTGATGCTGTGCAGACGACCTGAGTTCAGTAGTGGGATCTGGTCACCATGTTGGAAGGCAGGCCAAGATGTAGGCAGCTGCTGGCTGCAATCTCGTGCAGATGACCTTAGTGCAGGAATGGGCTTCGATCACCGCAGCGGATAGCAGGCCAGGCTGGAGGCAGCTGCCATACAGCAGTGTGCCTCAGCTGGGGAGGGCTGGCAGCAGATTCTGGCAGTGCAGTGACCCCTGCGGGCGGGCAAGGGAACTTGCTTCCTCTGCAGGAACATGTTATACAGCCGAGGCCGTGGGGGGTGGCTCATGACAGAGGGAGGAGAGAGGCAACAGGGAGGGAAAATCTGGGGAGAAAATTCTCCTGCTGTCTGCAGGAGGGCAATTGAGCCTAACCAGGGTATATCATGGATTATTAAATATAAAGAAAAATTCCTGGACTTGGATTGGTTAGTGCTGACATTCAACAGTGATGTTATCAAAGTACAACATCATGCCTATTCAAAAAGCAACTAAAAAATGTATTTTAAAAATTAATTTTTTTACCTTTTTTTTTTAACAAGCAAGCCATTTTCTAATTGTAATAATGCACTCCAGGGTGTGTGTTGTGGGGATAGCATAACTTCTTGTGTGTTGGAGGCACTCGCCCCATGGTCTCATACCCCGCCGCCCAAGGCACGATGTTATCCCAGCACAGCACATGCCCTGTCATGCATCACTACTTAATTCAGAGGGTATATCCCAGAAGATGATGATGACAGGGGTGGGAAACAAATAATAACAAAAATAAATAAATAAACCATACATGACAGCAGTCCATCGCCACATTTTTCCTATAACTGAGTCAGACTGTTATTTTCCCCTCCTGAACTTAGTGTATACAGCCCCCTATCCACACACACACACACATACAAAATCTTATCACTGAGTACAAAACTATTTTATGACTGTTTGTATAACCTGTCAATCCAGAAGTTATTGGCTGATCAAAAAAAATGGCCTACATTAACTGCCTAATATTGTTAACTTGCTTTGGCATCAATACACAATTACTCTTTCCGTTGCAAATTTCTTTTTTTTATTTCAAGATGAACAAGGGCACGTAATTCAACTTAGGAAATCAATAGCCTTTGGATTTCTTGGTAATACAGCTTAGAAAAGAAATGTCAGTGCCCAGAGCAACTCTTTGTAGCAATTTCCTGTGTAAAGTACCACTGGGAAAAATGCATCATCTGAGCTAGGATGCACCATCTATCAAGCTATTTGCTGCAGTCAGATAAAGTGGCTTCAAATGTGGCATTTAAAAATGATTGTTCAGCTAAATACAGAGAGGCTGGAATGAAATATTCAATTTAGAGGCAACACCCTCAGCCTCTTTGTGAGTGTTTCTGCGGCTACAGCACAACACATTACTAGCATAGTCTGTCTACTATACTTCGTACATGTGACTCAGTTTCATTATTGCTCCATAGCACCAGCTATTTCTGCACAAGGCACTCATGTAAAAGAAGTTCTTTTACCTCAGTAAGTTCTGTTTTTTTTTGGACAAAAAACATAGAGGCTAAGGAATGGTGAAATTTGCATTATGGGATGTACTTGGTGTAGTTTGCCAAGACTGGCAGAGCCCAAGAACCTCAATATATGCCTGTCATGTACTGTTCATGATCTGTGGTTCTTTATAATATATTGACCCGGAGAAATAGGTAAAATTACATGGGCAACCATGCCCAAAAAGGCTTTGTTTCAATCGAGAGGTTTTGATGACATCATAGACACCTCAAGAGCGCAGTTCAGTAGGTCCCTGATGTCATCAAAACCCAGAGATGAAAACATAGCCGAGCTGTGCATAATTACCCATGTGTTATTTTGCATAGTATATGGCTTGAAACTCAAAATAAAAGATGCTGGGCTGGATTTTCACTGGGTGGTGCAGGGCTTGTGTCAGGCCCTGTACTACAGGACTTAGGTGTTTGCGGTGCGCCAGACCTCTTTGCCACAACTGCACCCAATGTTCCAATCCCGGGCGCAGTTGCGACAGTTTCCACGCTTTATGGCAACTTGCGCCAAATATCTAGCACAAGCTCTGTAACAAAGGCTCCCTGGAGTGGTGCAAGCAAGATCACAGAAATGTGGTCTAATGTGTGGCATGTGGTGCAAGAGACAGAGACTCCTGATCACCAGCTGGAGAATATTGCAAGCCCTGTGCACCACATATTCAGCCCATCAGAGGCTTGTAGCATTCTTCAGGTTTCCAAAATCCAGCCCACTGCCTCATTCTCTTCCCATGAAGTCTTCGGTTTTATTTTTTGATATTTTAAAAAAAACGAAAAAAAACAAACAAACATGAAAGCAGCAGTGCATGATAGCAGTGAAAATTTTTACCTACTCTTTTTTTTTCCATTTTAAATTGCCCCTTACCTCTGGACTTCTTTGACACCCTTCTCTCCCTCTGTTGAGACATTTTCCCACTTTTTTATAATTTGAATAATAAAATGAGGGCTCCTTTAAATATGGCTTGGTCTAGGTATATATTAGTATTCTTTGCTGTTCTTGAACACCTATTGTTGAAGATCACTTTTCTTGTGCCTAAAATGAACTAGCATGCAGCAGACACTGCTCGCGTAACCTTATGGAACAACTGACGGCAGGGCAAGGCACAGCAAAGTTTATTTATAAAGCGCCCAATCCAAAAAGGCTCTGAGCGTTGTACAGAGTTACAACATAAATGCACAAAAACAACTGAGAATACAGAAGAAAACCTGGTCCAAGCCGTATTAAAGGGAGTGCACCTTTTATTATTAAAAATAGAAAAAAGTGTTAAAGCAAACTTAAAATGGGTAAACAAGTGTATCAGACAAGACAGGAGTTGAAGGGTAATCTAAAATGGGATAAAAAAGTATAAGTCAATATTTTCACTGCTATCATGCACTGCTGCTTGAAACCCACCCACGTCAGTTTCTGAACACCCACCTAGGTGGTGGGTGTTTTTTTTTATTTTAAATGATGAAAAAAAAAAAGATTTTGTGTTGGGGAGGGTCTGGGTTCTGTGTATGTGGAGAAAATGAAAATAAAACAGCAGGGACCAGATATTAAAATATAGACACAAGCGAGGTGCAAAGCTTGTGCCTGCAGCTGATCCAGTGACTGTTCTATTCAGTTGCATAGTGAATCCAGCACTATCCGCCTAAATTTCACCCATGCTGATGCAGCGCTAAGTCAGTCTGCACTGCCACTGACTAAACATAGAGCTGGGCTGTATCCAGCCCACGAAGACTGTGCCCTGGTACCAGATAGCACTGGCAGCCATGGTGCAATATTGAGCTGCACCATGCAAATGATCCCATTAGTCATCCAACATGCTAAGGGGCTATTTGGATGCCCATTAATAGGCTCATTTTCATGGGAAGAGGCAGTCCCTTTGTGCCCCTCCTTTGGGTGCCTGCCATGTCATCCCTAGTCTCTAGCTGCACCCACACCCCCTGAACACCCATCCCGTATCTGTTCATCATTTCCCTGGTGTCTAGTGGCATCCCCACCCCCTCAATCACCTGTCCCATAAATGTTATACTTATTCCTGGTGTCTAGTGGCACCTCCCATCCCCTAATCACCTGTCCCATATCTGTTAATCTTTTCTGTAGTGTCTAGTGTCCCCCTCCATCACCCATCCTGTAGATCTTAATTGTTTCCCTGGTGCCTAGTGGCACCACCCCCCAACCATTAAAACATACCACCAACAGCTTAATCTGTATTCTCCCGCCGGGACATGGCTGAAAATAGACAGACTTGCCTAGCACTTCTTTCTGGGTCAACAAAAAATAAAGAAATTAATGGAAGTTTGGACCACCTTTCTAAACTCAGCTTTACAACACTCACCAGTCTATCCAAATTATTATGTTTAAAAGTGTCAGTCTCTTTAGCCATCTCTATGCCCGGGTATTTTAATTTGTGCAGGGTGCACCACAATCCTTGCTCTATTATATCAGTTTTTAGGAACCCTGCGTTAAGCAGCATGATCAATGTTTTGGTCACGTTTAACGTTCATCAAACTCAGACATGATGTCGAGTACTACAGGCAGGGATGTCCTCGGTTCTCTGATATGTAAAAGTGTGTCATCTGCATACAAAGAAAATTTATAATAAGCCACCCCAGTGGTATTCCCATTACATCCAGAGCCTCTCAGATGTTACATGCCTGGGGTTCCAAAAATAAATGAAAAAGTAAGGGAGAAAGAGAACATCCCTGCCTGGTTCCCATTTGTAGTTCAAATCCCTGTGAGAATACACTGTTGCAGAAAATTTGCGCACTCTGCGTTGTGTAAAGTACTGTATCCACCTTATAAAGGGCTCTGGAATGCCATACTTTCACAGTATGTAAAAGAGATATGGCCAAGAGACTCTGTTGAATGCTTTTTCCATATCTAGGGAGACCAGAGCAGCTGGTACTCCAAGCTCCCCAGATGCAGAATTGAGATGCTCCAACTTCCTAAGATGGTCAACTGAATTCCTGCCTCTCATACAACGGATTTGTTCATGGCTTGTCAAGCCATCCTATACCCTACCAAGTCTAGCAACCATTACTTTGCCAGAATTTTGGTATCTAGATTAATCAGGGATATGGGACTGTAGCTGCCCACTTGTACATCTTCCTCAGGTTTGGGCAGCAATGTTATCATCGCCTCTGTAAGACAGGTGTCAATGAGGCCAGTTTCGTGGATATGAGTGATGATGGCTGCTAGCTGGGTGCTGAGTTCCTGCCCAAATGCTCTGCAGAAGTTAGGTGTGAACCTGTCCGGGCCCAGGGCCTTGTCTAGACCACATTGGTGTAATTTGTGCACTCAGCTGTTCCTTCTTGCTGCTCTTGAGTGAGTTGAGGCAGTGTGATATCGGCGAGAAACACCTCAATTTTTGTATTGAGGTCGAGGGGGGCCTTCTGTGCTATATAAATCTTGGTTGAAATTTATGAATTCTTCTGCTGTCCCTTTGATATCCTCTGTGATTAGTTGCCCACTGCTAATACTGTGTACCCTTATGGTAGTTCTAGATGCCTCTTGTCTGCGCAAAGGTAAGGACATCAATTTCCCTGCCCTGTCCCCATGCTCTACATACTTGGCCTTAGTTCTATAAATAGCACATTCAGCCTTATCTCTCAGCAGGTCTTGCTATTTATTTCACAGTATGTTAAACCTCAGCCATTCATCCTCTGTTGTGCTCAGAAATATTTCCCTCTCCCTAATTTTCAGTAGTATATCATGTAACTCCTTTTCCCATTTGCATTTTCTTACAGAAGCTAATCACAATAGTTCTCCCCTGATATGACACTTTGCTGCAGCACAAACTGTGTCCATATTTCCCACCACTCCCAATTAGTAGAGAGAAGCTTTCCATAAACATTTTTAAATGTTCCACGGTTCTCGTCTTTAAGTGACTGGCTGATTAAACACTAGGTTTTAGCCTGCTAAGTGGCAGATGCAAACAGATGTTCTACGGACACTGGTGCATTATCAAATACTACTTCAGCCTGTATCTCACACAACTTTAAACCTTGTATCTATTCCCTAAAGCCTAAGAAATACTTTAACCTAGATTCTTTATGGTGCAGTGCTGAAGCGAAAGTGTATTCTATGGCTTGCGGATATAGCATCCTCCAAATGGCTGTCAGTCTCAGGTTGTCTTGCAAATTTCTCAGACCTCTTTGGGCAGGCATCAGACCCTATCTATGGGTACCAATTCTATCTGTATCTGTTTCCTGCACTAAGTTCTAATTGCCCCCTAATAGTTACAGGAAATCTTGTAAACTGGACTTATATATGTAAAAGCTCCATGAAGAAATTTGAAGAGTCAGTATCGGGCCCACATATGTTACCAAGTAAGACCTTTGTGTTGTTTAACATTCTTTGTAGAAAAATGCATCTGTCTTCAAGGTCTTTCATTACAGTTTCCATTTGGAATCTGACATTCCTGAAGAATAATACTGCTACGTCTCTCTTGTTAGTGTCACTCCCTGCACCACATGTTTGTCCCACCCACTGGCGATGGAATGTGGAAACTTTATTCAACAAGGTGTGGGTTTTCTGAAAGAAGTAGATGTTAGAATTCAGTTGTTTAAGATGATGCAGAATCTGATAATGTTTACTTGCTGTCTGCCCTCCCGCTTATATTCCAAGATGTAAATTTAATTGGCACCCCCGCTATTCTGGTTTAACACTGTATTGCCTTCCTCGTTAAGCTGCATCCCATCTGTGCTAAGTCTGTTACAGATCAAAACTATATTACCTGAGTGTTTCCTACTGTCTTTGTAAAAGTACCCCCCCACACACACACATGAACATTTTAATACTTTTACCCAAACACCAAAACAGTAACAAGTAACACAGAACAAAAATCTGAGGTGTTACCATAAGCAAGAACCAGTCAAATACACTCCTCCTGTAGTATAGTAAATCACCCTGGAGAAACACAATTTGTGCTTAACGTGTCCCAAACAACAATAAATGACCCTCAAACAAGGTCATCCTACTCCACTGCTGGCTAGTAGGTCTGCTACTGCACTGTCCAAGGCTATAGGCAGGGAAAAAATAAAGCAAACTACATGGGCCTACTGGTCCTTTTCTGCTGACAAATTCTACATTTATGTAACAGAAAGGTATCCAGCATATATGATGATAATGGTGATTTAAAACAGAATTTTAAACCACTATTAATGGTTTAACATTTAATTCCTTTGTTATATAAACCTGAAACTAATAGTGTTTTAACACTTAACGCCTAGTATTTTTCTATGATAATAATCTGTGATTTCCATAGTGGTTACAAATAGGGCAAGTTATACTGATATGAACTCTCCCCCCCCATAAAACCTTCATATTGTTCTTGTCTCCATTTGCATGGGTACGAGGAGCCTGCCTTGTCCAGGCTAGGGCGACTAAGCTTAAAGTCCCCCACCAAGTCTATGATGGCCATTTTAATCAAGGAGAACTCCTTCATGTGCATACTAGTAGCAGGCACCTCCGTGAGGGAGGCAGGGGACATATCCAGAGACAATAAAGGCTTCCCCTGCTTGGCGGCCTGTGAACTAGCCAGGAGTGGCATGCATGCAAAGCTATCACTTATATCTTCATCCATGCTGAGCACAGCAACTCCATTGTTTCATTGGGATGTGAAGTAAGCGTTCTGCAATCTCCTGTCATTGAGTTTGTTTCAGAAGTAGTCAGTTTTATTAACTTTTTGGGAGTTATTAAATCAGATGGCTGCTGGAGCTCTGCTCTCTGCTTCTACCCTTTAGTACATATCATGTGACATTAAACTCATGCTGTGACTTTCTATAAATGACACAGGTAAATGAGTACAATCACTTTTACAATACGACAGTGGTAAGTGAGCATACTCATTTTTATCACACTAGAAAATGTACAGATCAACAGCATCTTGAAGGAGGATTTTTACTGGGATATCATGTTTGTCTTTTTATTTATAATATTATATAGTGCGGGAGCATCATGTGACGCTTTTGACCAGTCACAGCGCTTCCTTCAGTTGCACGTGAGACACTCACTTTTGTAAAAGTGTCTTACATTATGTGCTGCAGTAATAGGATTCTCTCTGGTTGCTTGTCCTGTCAACATTTCAAAGAAAAAAGTAACTTTTAAAAAATTAGCATAATCCAGAATAATTTTATGGGCCTGGTTGGAGGGCCTCTTATGGATGTAAGTCCTTCCTCTTGCTTCCTTAGAATGCCAGAATTGCTCCCCTCTGGTTCACAGTTCTCTCTCCTAAGAACATGCAAGGTGACAGTCTTATATACATAAGAAGCACTCCGACCAGAACTATAAATTTACAAAAGAACAATGTAATAATAGTCTCTTTCATGTTGCTGCAATTCTTCCAAACTATTTATCACTTTTACCATGAAGCTCTCATTTCTGCAGGAACGAAATCCTTCCCCTACTTAGAACCTTTTATTTGACTGGGGGTCGATTTAATTTTTCTGGGTACACTCCACAATGAGGATGGCTAGCCATGAATACCAAAATCAATTTTGGGTTATACTTTGTTTAAGTGTCAGTTAACACAGTGTGACTACACTGTAACTGCATTGCAATGTAGTTTCATGCAAAAACATGTAACTACAGTGTAATTACATACATATGTTGTCTGTTGCTTTAAGCTATACAGTCTCCCCTCACCCGAACCCCATATACAATATCTGATATTAGTTTTCTTATTTGGGAAATCAGGTCCAACACTATCCCTTGATTTTTTTTCCCAGTACTCATGAGTTTGGAAATTATTTACACCTTCTGGTTTTATCTCCAAGATTGCTTCTGATGACATCCAACCAGACTCCCTACTCACAGGCAAGCTCATGTTGCATAGACACATAGATACAGAGGTGTTTATGGACAGAAAAAGATTTCTGGTCCATCCTGACTGTCAGATTCCTACCTCAGCCCTCACCAATCTAGCACAGTATAGGCTTCTAGTGAAGTAATCATGCTATAGTGCTGCTTAAACTAACCCACTCCCCTATTTGCACCAACTCCTCCACCATCAACCTCACCAGTGTCATGTGTCTCTCCCACCCTTAAGCTTGCTATGTTAATGTTGACCTGTTTGACTTGCAGACAGTTCTACTTTTCTTCCATCCTTGCCTCGTAGAAGTATTTTCTCATGTCCCTATATTCACCTTTTGCCTACTCATAGCTGTGTCCCCTCATGATGGACCCCTCACTAAGCTTAAACAGTTACTGGCTGTCCACCCCATTTATACCCTTTGTGTACCTGAAGGTTTCAATCTTGTCTTCCCTCGCTCCCTCTCTCCTGGCCTCAGCTGAAAACATATTAATATCAACCAGTTTTTCCCCATTAGTCTTCCCCTGCTGACTGTGAATCATTTTAGTCACTCTGCTTTGGATTAACTCGAGGACCTTTCTTAGATGAGGGAACCAAAACTCACACAGTACCATAGGTGTGGCCTCACTAAGAACCTGTAGAGGGACGGATCGCCTTCCTCCGTCTGTTTGAGAAGGTCTACCATCAGTATGCAACCCAGCATCTTGCTAACTTTCCTATATGCCTTGCTACAATGGGCTGAGGTCTTGAGGCTGTAATTAATTATTATCCCCAGATCCTACTCTTCTGTGGTGTGCTCCAAGTTATACCCCTGTATCCAATATTTGGTCCTAAGATTTCCCCCTCCCCGAGTGCATAACCTTGCAGTATTTGGCACTAAATTTCAGTTGCCAAACCTTGGACCACCTTTTCAATTTGCCTGGTCTCTTTTCAAGTTCTCTGCTGCCACATATTTTTGTCATCTGCAAATACATATCGTACTTTGAATCCTTTCTCCAATGTCAAAAATGTATACACTTAAAAGCACGTGGACTAGGACCGGGTTTAATTCCTGTGGGACCATGCTCGTAATCCCCTTGACCTCTGAGTATATACCATTTAGTGGGGTTGAAAAATGCCTGGGACAGGCACAAAGGAATCACAGGGGGGGGGGGGGCAGATTGCACCATAGATCACTTAGGGTCTGCAGCAAAAAGGGGGAAGAGGCTTTGCCATAGATCAGTTTGGGTCTGCAGCAAAAAGGAGGATGAGACTATGCCATAGTTTAAGTAAGGTCTGCAGCAACAAAAACAAGCATTTGTCAATGCCAAATGTTGATTCTGTTGGTCTGTTGAGCTTGCTCAGTGGCCCTGTGTCACTTGCTTGTTCTGTTTCTCCCGGTGCTGCAGGCTGCACCTTTGTATGGGGCTCCTGGCTGTGGTGGCGCATTTTTTCTGCCCACAAAGAAATCTGCAGCCATCCTGACAGAGCTTTGTTGAGGTGGGTCACTCGCCCTCTCTCAGTCGCTCATTCTGTTTCTGCTGGCGCTGCAGGCTCCCCTTTTGCACTGGGCTCCCGCCTCTGTTGGTGGCTTTTTCTGCCCACAAAGAAATGTGTAGCAGTCCTGACACAGGTCCATTGAGCTACCTCACTCCCCCTCTCTTGCTCGTTCTGTTTCTGCCGGCACTGCGGGCTGGCCTTTTGTACAGGACTCATGCCTGTGTTGACGCCTTTTTCTGCACACAAAGCAATCCGCAGCAGTCACAATAGAGGTCTGTTGAGCTTGCTCATTCCACCTCTCTCACTCACTTATTGTTTGTCCCAGTGCTGCTGGCTGCCCTTTTGTACTGGACTTCTGCTCTGCTAAGCAACCTTTTCAAGCACAAGCAAATCTGGCAGCTGTCCCGACAGCCCCTTGAGGTCATTCTCTCCGCCTGTCTCACCTCTCTCATTCTGTTTCTCCTGGTGTTGCAGCCTGCTCTTTTGTACTGGGCTTCTGCCTCACATTGGCAGGTTTGCTGCCCACAAAGAAATCTGCAGCTGTCCTGATACAGCTCCGTTGAGGTGGGTCACTCCCCCTCTGTCACTCGCTCATTCTGTTTCTGCTGGCGCTGCAGGCTGGCCTTTTGTACTGGGCTCCTGCCTGCATTGCCGGCTTTTCCTGGCCACAAAGAAATCCACAGCAGTCATGATACACCTCCATTGAGCTTGCTCACTCTCCCTCTCTCACTTGCTCATTCTGTTTGTCTCGGCGCTGCAGGCTGCCCTTTTGTACTGGGCTCCTGCCTGCGTTGCCACCTTTTCCTGCCCACAATGAAATCTGCAGGTGTCCCGACAGAGATCCATTGAGGTCGCTCGCTAACTCCCCCTGTCTCATTCTCTCATTCTGTTTCTCCTGGCACTGCAGGCTGCCCTTTTGTGCTGGGCTCCTGCCTCTGTCGGCATTTTTGTCTGCCCACAAAGAAATCTGCAGCAGTCCTGACACAGCTCCGTTGACCTCACTCACTCCCCCTGTCTCACTTGCTCGTTCCGTTTCTGCCAGAGCTGCAGACTGCCCTTCTGTACTGGGCTCCTGCCAGCATAGCCACCCTTATCTGCCCACAAAGAAATCTGCAGCAGTGACAATAGAGCTCTGTTGAGCTCGCTGAGTCCCCCCCCACTTGCTTGTTCTGTTTGTCCCACCGCTGCAGGCTACCCTTTTGTACTCAGGCCCTGCATGCATTGCTGCCTTTTCCTGCCCACAAACAAATCCACAGCAGTCCCAACAGAGCTCTGTTGAGCTCACTCACTCCTCCTCCCTTGCTCGCTCATTCTGTGTCTCCAAGCGCTGCAGGCTGCCCCTTTTGTACTGGGCTCCTGCCTGCGTTGTCGCCTTTTCCTGCCCACAAAGACATCCGCCGCAGTCCAAACAGAGCTCAGTTGAGCTCACCCCCCACCAGTCGCTTGATCCTAATCTGTCCCAAACACTGATTTACTACAGTGACTGTGGTATTCTGCACTGGAAGCGCGGAAACACATTTCGGCCAGGATGTGAAAAATGACAGCTGTACTGTTCATATGGAGGTGTGAACAAATGCCAGTGTTGAAAATCTGGCGTGAAAATATTACTAATTTGCAAACTTACAAGGGTGCATGGCACCTGCACAACACACACTCATAACACAGTCATTTTATGAAGTTTCATCACAAAGTTTTTAACATAGGCATTTTAGGACCTCTGCTCATGAACAGTGTCAGTGTGATTTTCTTAATATGTACTGAACACCGATTTCCCACAGCAACCGCACTATTGTGCACCGGAAGAGCAAAAACATATTTCGGTCAGGATGTGAAAAATGACAGCTGCAATTGTTCATATGAGGTGTGGCAAAATGGCAATGCTGAAAAATTTGAGTGAAAATGTTGCAAAGTTGTGGTACAACCGCGTGCGTGAAACTGCACAATGCACATTCATAACACACTCATTTTATGGACTTTCATCACCAAATTTTCAACATAGGCATTTTAGGACCTTTGCTAATGAACAGTGTCACTGTCATTTTCATAATGTGTCCTGAACATGGATTTCCCACAGTGACCACGCTATTCTGCGCCGGAACTGCGAAAACACATTTCGGCCAGGATGTGAAAAATGAAAGCTATACTGTTCATAAGGCAGTGCAGAAGAATGGCATTGATGAAAATCTGGAGTGCAAATATTATAAATTTGTGAACTTACGAGCGTGCATGCAAACTGCGCAACGCATGCTCATAACACAGTCATTTTATGGAGTATCATCACCAAATTTTCAACATAGGCATTTTAGGACCTCTGCTCATGAACAGTGCCACTTTCAGTTTCTTAATCTGTGCAGAACACTGATTTCCCACACCGACCACGCTATTCTGCACCAGAAGTGTGAAAACACATTTCCGCCAGGGTGTGAAAAATGACAGCTGTACTGTTCACAAGGAGGTCTGAAAAAATGCCAGTGTTGAAAATCTGGGGTGAAAACATTGCAAAAGTCGCCAAAGTTCTGGCGTCGTAGCAACTGCTGGCCTGCGCAGCAGCAAACAGTCATTTTTGATTTTCCAACCAACTTTGCAACATAGGCTTTTGAGAGCCCACCTCATGAACACTGGCACTGTCGTTTGGGTTAATTGGTCCCGAAAGGTGAATCACGCAGTGACCACAAAATCACCTTCGAGGCCGATTAATGCCATGACAGTAATAGAATTCATGAGGAGGGGGTCCCAAAAACCCCATGTGGAAAATTTGGTGCCAAAATTCCAAAAAATGCCTGAGATATGCATCAAAGTTGAAAAAATGATTTATTCCATTATACAGCTTACCAGCATTTCCTCAGTTCGTGGTCAGCTTTGAAGAGTGCAGACGTGTTCCCGGTCCACCAAAGATCGTCGCGCCGGACTCCAGAGGTAAGTATGGGGTGAGGCAGAGTTGTGGGGAGGCAGGGTGCACAGTGGGTGGGCATGGATTTTGGGAGGAGGGGGCAGGGAGACCGCCGAGGGATCATTTCCTTTTTTACAGGTTACAAAAAAAAGACATTGCGGGACCATTTTTTATCTTGCAGGGGCCTGTGACATGCTGGGGTGGGCTCCCAGCATGCCAACAGAGTCCTTCTTTTTTGGGGGGCAGCTGTAGCCAACAGAGGATTAGGCACCCCCATGGGTACACAACAAAGGAGTTATTACATTATGCCGATGGGTTCAGGCACCCCATTCGGCATTTAACAAAGCAGGGGTGGGACATAATGCCGACAGGAGTGGGCTCCCCATCAGCAACATAAATATTGGGGCACTGCAGCCGACGGGGATTGGGGCCCCCATCGACAAATAAACACGGTCGGGTTGGGGGCACATACTGCCGAGGGGGATTGGTCACCCCCTCAACAGGGGAGGTTAATATTGTTTATGAACACAGTGGCAAGCTGCCGCCATGTTCATAAACAATATCAGGGTTTCAAGATCCCACCCTGCAATGATGGGTCGCTCCCCCTTTGCAGCGAATGGTTGATGCTGCAATGACAAGGTGGCCCCTGATTGCAGCGGTTAATTTTTTACAAGTTGGTGGCACGCTGGCTGAACTAGTGTCAGCAGCAGTGTGCCACGGCATTGGGGGAAGCGGGACAAGCCTTTACAGGCTGTGGGAGCATTGGCCACAACAGCGCCGTGTCTCCACAACCTGCTTGTGGAGAAACCTGCTGCAACATGTTTCTAACACATGCGTGCAATCAACATAAAAAATGAATGTTAAAAAAAATGGCAGACTGGCATGGCCCAGCAGCCCTAATCTGCCATAATATTCTGTTTAGTACCACCTTTTGAGTTCTCCTACTAGCACTTCTCTCGATTGATGGTCTTGATCCTAAGCTTCGGCTTCTCTCGGCTCCTCTGCTTAATCTCTATTTTTCCTATGCCATTGTCCCAGAAGCCTGGAAGCAGCCTACTGTCATCCCTCTCCCTAAAAGGGGAGATCCTTCTTCTCCTGGTAACTTCCATCCTATCTCTCTCCTTCTCACTCTAGCTAAGTAACAGGAGCACTGTGTTCTTTCACAGCTCTCTGCCTTCACTGACTCCTTCTTCTTGACCCCTTTCCAGCATGGGTTTAGGAAATCCCACTCCACTTCCACCTCCCTCCTCTGGCTTACTGACTCCTTCCTTTCAGGTATGGACCAGGGTTGGATCACCTCTGCCATCTTTGTTGCACTTGCTAAAGCTTTTAACACTGTGGCACACCCCCTCCTTCTGGAAGAACTTAAAGCAGCGGGCCTCTCTTCCTCCTAAGTCAGTTGGTTCCATTCCTACCTTCAGGGCAGGTATCATGGTGTCCAGAATGGAAGTTCCCTATCCACCCCAATCTCCATCTGTTCATGCATCTCTCCAGGGTCTGTTCTGGGCCCCATTCCCTTTTATGTTTTCTTCAATGACCTCCCCACTGGTTGTTCCTCTGCATCCTTTCATATCTGTGCTGATGATAAAATACTCTTTACATCTGACTCCTCTTCCTGTGACCTCACTTCATGGCTGCAGCTGGATTGTGACAATTTTCAGCACTGGTTTCAGTCTAACCAACTGTCCTTCAATGAAAAAAAACCAAAAACAGTTTCCATGACTTTTAACACCCGACAGAGGCTTACCAAACTCACCTCCCTCCATTATTCCACACCATTGATGGTGCTATAATTAAGGATGTATCCTCCCTTAAGCACTTAAGGGTCCGGCTGGATATCTTCTTGATTTCTCGGTGCATATTTATGCCATGCACTATAAGCTCCACCCCAAGCTTGGTGCACTATGCAGGAACAAAGCATGTATCACACCCCCTCTTTCACTCCTTTTGTCATTTTGCCTTAGACCGTCCCCATCGTAGCCCCCACTGCTCACTATACTCTGCCCTCTCCCTTCCCTCTCTTGATGCCAGGTGCCTTTTTCATTGTGCCTTCTTTATATCCAAATTCTGGTTTGGTTCCCTTTCCTTCTACCTTCCCTCTTTCTTATCCTCTCCCCATCCTTTCTCCTACTCTCTCTGTAGCAATGTTTCCCATTCCCTTTCTATTCTATTTAGGAATTCTACTGTTGGTCAAGTTGTCTTCTCATGTTGCTTTCCTAAGCTCTGATCTACCCTTTCTATCAATCTACTCTCTGCCTCTTCTCCCATAAATCTCATCTTTCTGATTTTTCCACCCTCACCTGCAACTGTCCATGAGCTCTTCCTCTTTGATCTCCATCCCACTTACTCATACTGTCCTTGCCATTTTTGCTCCATTCCCCCGCTGTGCCTATAGGGGAAATTTCCCCTTGCCAAGTCAAACTCAGTTTTATCTGCCACATGTACCTGTTGTGCTGTTATGACTTGCAGTGCTTTTTATGATTATGAAATGGGTAGAAAGAATGCTAAGTCCTGATTGAGCAAGAGGTACTGTACTATTACTCCAGCACAACAACCTGAGCTGAAAGTAGCTCAACAAAATTATGTTAAAAAAATATATCTAATTTACTAAAAAGGACCTATTTCATAATCACAATAAGACACTCCAGGGAGTGTGTTATGATGGGCTAACAGCCCTTCTCGGGTGGTGTAAGCACTCAGCTTCGCCTTGTGCTTCAACCCTCCCAAGGTAGGCTGTTATTCCACCATAACACACCCCCTTTCATGCCTTATTGCTTAATTATGCTCCTTTGATGTATTACATTGCTGTATATGACTATTATTTTTGAAATTTAGTTAATTACTACTTTTTTCCTCTTGTGTTATCTTCCATACCCCTTCCCCAGGACACATCTGGAAACCAATTGTTATCAGCTAAGTATGTCTTTCCTGGTAAAACGTTTGAAATAAATACATAAGTAAAATAAATAAAGTCCTCACCCATCTAATGACTTTCTCCCCAACAACCAGGTCCGCAACATCTTTACCAGACTCTTGTGGGATACAAAGTCAGTGGCCTTGTTATAACCAAGGTAAAGAACATTCAGTGCTTGGCCCTTATCCAATGCATGTGACATAGCATTCAAGAAATCCATATGGTTAGTCTGAAGGGACCTCCCCTTCACAAAGCCAGGCTGCTTACTGACCTGGAGTTCATGGGACTCTAGAAAGTGGCCAGCTGCTCCTAGATTATGATGTCAAGGATCTTCCAAACAGTGGAAATTTGTCTAACTGGTCTATCATTCCCTGTGGCCCCCTGTCCCCACTCTTGTGCAGGGGAGGATGTCTGCTATCCTCCAATCCCTGGTACCATGCCTATCTCAGTCGAGCAGCTGAATACCCTAACCTAAAGTGTGGTGAAATAAAGCACTCGGCATACTACAGGAGAGTAGCAGCTAAGGCAAATCAGATGCTGGGCTGTACAGCCAGGGGTATTACCAGCAGAAAAGCAGAAATCATTCTGCCACTTTACAGAACACTGGTTCGTCCACATCTGGAGTACAGTATTCCGTATTGGTGCCCTTATCTATAGAAAGACATCAACATGCTGGAGGCGGTCCAGAGGAGAGTTACCAAAATGCTCCAGGGAAACAGGGCAGAGCATATGAGGAAAGACTTAGGGACCTCAACACATGCTCCCTGGAAGATAGAAGGAAGAGGGGAGACATGACCAAAACCTTTAAATACCTTAGGGGTAACAACAAAGTGAGCTCTGAGGGTCTTTTCAATCTTAGGTGGAAACAAGACCACTACTGGGAACTGCCTCAGGCTGATGGGGGAAGATTCAGGAGGGAGATGAGAAGACACTTTTCACTGAGAAGGTGGTAGCAAAATGAAATGAGTTACTGGAGGACATTGTCTCCCTGAAGACTGTGGGTAGCTTGAAAAGAGGTTGTGACAGAATAAAATGGAAAGGTGCATGGGGGGGCTCGGAGGCAGAACATCACTGGGGGAGGAGTGGATAATGGGGAGGGGGGTAGATCCCACAGTAGGTGGTGAGGGTCTGCAAACTTGAGCAGACAGGATAAACTGCAATACCTTGTTCTGCTGATTCATTTGTAAGTTCATAATAGCTCTGCCAAGGGTGCTGCCAGAGTCTGCCTAGCTCTCTAAATACCTGTAGATGCAAACCATCTGGTCCAAGGGACTTTCTCATCTGCAGTCCCTTCAGCCTATTAATCAGCCTTTGCTCAGTGAAACTACCCAGTCCTTGCTTGTTGTTCACCCTCCCTGGATGCTATGCTTTGGCAATGGTCCCCTTCTTCAACCATGAAGATTGAGCAGAAGTATTCACTCAGAAGATCACCATTCTGCCCATCCCCCTCCACCCCTGCCTCACCCTTTCTCAGTCTCTCACTTTCATCCTTGTTCTTTCTTCTTTCCCTGGCATGCTTAAAGAAGGCCTTGTCATCCTTCCTCACCCCCCTTCTTCAAACTTTGGTTCTCCCTCTGCCTCAGCCCTCCTCACTGGTATACTAGCTTCCTTTCTATTGACAAGGTCAGGCTCCCTGCTTGCCTCCATCTGTTTGGCCCTGTACACTTTCAAGGCTACTGGCTCTCTCTTGTTCCTCACTGTTACTGTTACCCCAGCCTCTCTGGAAAACCACATAGGCCACTTATGTCTCTTCCTCTTACCTATTTGTCTGAGGCAGCTTTTAGTTACTGGTAAAATCCCTTCTTTGATATGAAGCACAGTGGCTCTGTGTGCTGATTGGCCGAAATCCCATAAGGGATTTATAATCAAATTTATTGCAACTATAATATTTTATTACACAGTTGATTATTATTAAGCTGTTTAGTTGAGATGCAAAAGAAGTAAATTGAACAGTACAGATTTTGCAGCTAATGTCTGGTGAATAACAATCATTTTGAATATTAGACCAGTTGCTTCACAGGTAGCAGTTTTCCAAGAAAAGGCATTAAGAAATCCAGCAGGTCCCTTTCTCAAATGCAGTTTCTAATGACAGCATGTTTCATAAGGGTATGTGCTCCCAAAAGCTCATAACTGCCTCTAATGTATGTTTCTGAATGCTCATCAAGATGATTAATGTCTGTGCTTGAAAATTAAATTAGGTGTTATTGGCTGTTCTGGGCTTTTGCTTTGCATCCCTGCATATAAATATTTATTTGACAGGTTTGAAATCTGTAAGGCTGATGCTTTAATATAAATTTATAAAATGGGTTGGAAATTTCCTGCTTCCAGACTGGCTAAATAAGTTCTAAACCCCATATATTAATCCCCCACAATTTGAACAACTTCAAGCAGTGGGATTTTTGAAATTAGTCAAACTGCATACGGAATTCACCAGCCAGTTCATGAATCCCTGATTTCCATCACACACATGGCTGCCATGCCACCTTTACTCACTGAAAACAAACTACTGTAGGCCCTAAGGATGTAAAACTCCATTAAATGAAAAAAAAAAATAAGTGTTCAGCAGTCCAATGAATCCCTCCTTACACACTTAAATTAAAAAATTTTATTGCCTGGAAAAACTAATGGCAAAACTAAACCAAAGCTCAGAGACTTCTGAACTTGATGAAGAAGATGAGTGGTATACAAGGTGGCAAAGAGGCAGGACTTTGTCCCATGAAACATTTCTTTGATTAATCGATCATGGACTCATAAGGGTCTCTGGGGTTTCTCCAGACCTCCTCGTCCTCCTCTCAGCTGGTCGGAGGCACTGTACCATTATAAGCTTTGTCAAGGAATGAGCATCTGTTATGTCACAGTGTCTAACATGGTGTTTTTTATGTATTTGTTAATGATTACTGGGCTGTATTCCCTGCAGTGTTAATTTATCTGGCATGCTACTTTTTACCCTGTTCTGTTTTTCTTGTTTTCTGAAGCTTTTGCTTAATAAAATAACATAAAAAAATTAATATAGTATAAATTTCTGGCCTTTACATGGTGACCAGGAAAATTCCCCCACTATCTTTACCAGCTTGCCAAAGAAATCTCTACTGCTTAACCTGCCATAGATAAAATTGAGGCCATGGCACCCGCATTGAGTCCTTTTTAGGTGTGTGTGCATGCGTGTGTGCGATGCATGTGCATGGCGAAGGTGTGAATATTCTACTGTCAGAACTTAGCAGGAATTTGAATTCTTGTGTTTCATAGCATGCATACATTCCAGGTGTATTCTACTTGTGGAATTTAAAAGGTGTTAGTTTCTCAGTTGCGTATTAGGCTACATTTTAAAATGACAATAAAAACTGTTTGTTAACCCAAAACCTCTTTTTCACTTATCGTTTGACTTGGACCCATTTATAATCACACTGAGACACTGTAGGGCAGGGCCGCAGTAATGGGGGGGGTAAGTGGGGAAGTTGTCCGGGCCCTGAGCTCAGGAGGGGCCCTCCTGAGGAGCTGGCATTACCTCTGTCATTAGCTGGTTTGAGAAACGGGGGCCCATTCCAAGTCACTTGTCCGGGGCCCCAGGATTCATAGCTGCAGCCCTGCTGTAGGGTATGCTTTGTTGTGGGATAAAAGCACTTCTCTGGAGTTGACAGCAACACTTGGTGATGCCTTGTGCCTCACAGCAAACCCAAGATGTGCCATTATGCTACAGCAACACACCCTGTCATGTCTTGCTGCACAAATATGTAGGTGAAAAATGCCGTTTATTCCTTTGTATTAGCTCTTCTTTGGATCATTTGTGGCTACAAATTGAAAGAAGAAAGGAGACCCCCATCCCATTGAGTTCTTCCTAGCAGCATCTCCCTGGAAATGCCCCGTCACCCCTTTTTATTCAAGTTGTTTATCTGGTTTAAGCTTAAAAGCAGAAGGTGTCAGCTGACATGCAACACTTGTTCTGGAAGTCTGTTCCAAAATATCCACCACTTGTTCTGTGAAGTATTGCTTCCTGAAATTTCCTTTAGCGCTTCCTCCTTTCATGGAGTATCCCTTTTCCCTCTCATCCTTGGATAATACATCCTGAACAGCTGCTTTTGATCTAGCAGTGTTATCAGAAAGGTTTTAATGAAACGATGCATTGTTTCTGAGGATTCTTGGGATGATTAGAAAATAACCTCTCTGTAATAGCAAACAGAATGGCTGCTTGAAGCTTGAATGAAAAAGGGGTGACAGGACATTTCCAGTAGGATGCTGGGAGAAAGAGCTCAATGGAGGCAGGGGTCTTCTTTCTTCCCTCAATTTGTAATCACATATGAGCCAAAGAAGAGCTAATACAGAGTAAAATGTAATATGTATTCCCTGGAAGACAGAAGGGAGAGAGGGGAAATATAATTGAGACCTTCAAGTATCTGAAGGGTATGAACAGAGTAAGCACCGGAAGTATTTTCAAATTAAAAGGAGAAATGGAAACCAGGGGGCACAGCCTGGAGTTGAAAGGAGGCAAATTCAGGAGGGAAATGAGGAGGCAGCACTATTTCACTGAAAGGGTGGAGGCAGAGTGGAACACAGTGCTGGAGGAAGTGATATCACTGCGGACGGTGGGCAGCTTCAAAAGGTGGTGGGACAGGGTTAGAGGGAGGGTTCAAACTGTGGGAGGGCAGTGGGTAGGAATGAAGGCTACATGAGCAAAATCAATGGTGGGGTGGGGGAGGGAGGGCAGTTGCAATCTGAAAGACTGACGTGCTGCACACTCGAGCAGACTAGACAGACTGATGGGCTTGTATCTGCTGGCAATTCCATATGTTTGTAACATCTCAGTGTCAGTGGCTCAGTAGGCAACACACAAGCCTGTGGGCCTGGAAGACTGGATGGTCATGGGTTATAACCCATCAGGCACTTGTGGTAATACCCATAACTGACACTGTAGTGCAGTACGGTGGGGGGCAGGGGGGTGCTGCACTGGTGAGGTGCCATCCTTCAGATGAAATGTTAAACTGAGGTCCCTTCTGCCCATCTCTGGTCATTGTCCAGGTGGAAGTAAGAGATCCCATGTTACTTATCAACAAAGGGCAGGGGAGTTTCCCAGGTGACATGGCTAACATTCCCCATCAATAAAACAGGTCCATACAGTCCCCCCTCCAGGACACACCTGGAAACAAGCTATCATAGCTTTGTGTGCCTTTCCTGGTCAGAAATTACAAATAAATAAAAAAAATAATAAATAAACTAAATGAAAGTTTAATTCAAAAAGTTGCAGACCTACCTCAGTCACTAGAGGGTATCACTAAATGTCCACAATCACCAGTTAGCAACACTGGAATGCTTGCGGCCCCATTTAGCTATGCACGTAAAATATGAAAAACAGTCACGTAGAAGCATAGTACTGTGATAACAAAAGGGACTTATGGTCACTCTCATCCAGTCCTTCTGCCCCACAGCAGTGACTATAAACAGTTTGAGTATGGACATCCATCCATGCTTAATGGCCAAAGTGTCATCCCTCCTCAGGTATTTGTCTTGTGTGTATGAATGCTACTGGTTTATCTCACTGTTGTAAATGACGCTGGGAGATCAGAAGGCTGTGGGTTCTATCCCCACACCAGGCACTTGGGCTAAATCCCAATACTGACACTGTAGTGCAGCATGAGGTAGGTGCTGCACTCCTGAGGTGCCATCTTTCGGATCAGACATTAAACCAAGGTGCCATCTGCCTGGTCTGGTGGTAGTTCAGGTGGATGTTAAAGATCCCATGGCACTTCTCCAAAAAAGAGTAGGGGAAATTTTTATTCCAACAACAAAACAGAGGAAAACATCATACTGTACTGTAATAAGCTGGAAAGAATAATGTAACCAAGAAATAAGAGAAAGAGGAAAACAAAAACAAATCAGCGCAGCAATAGTAAAACAAAAGGCATAACATAAGCAGGAACAAGTTATCTGGAACATAATACAGGGAGTCATCCAATTTTATCCTTCAAAAAAGGAACAGCTTTCCATTGAGCTATCCATTCATCATGTACCAGATGTGTTCTCTCATACATACAGTGGTTCAGCAAATCAGTTTCCAACCTTTCAATAACACAATTCGGAGCTTGATACACTTCCTGCAGAACAAATCTGCACCTGACGTGCCATGATTGAAATCTAAGAAAGGCAAAAACAAGTCACACAATCCCATCAGGAAGGACATGCGGAGTCAAAAAGAAACCACCCACCACCTCCGCATAGGTAACAGACTGCCATTAAAAATCCTGCCATTTCATAGCCAGGCCAGTCCATACATCTTGAACATAAGGACAGTGTATCAAAAAATGTGTCATAGATTCCTCCTGAGCCACACACAATTGTTTAGGGCACATTCTTTCAAGCAAGGCTTTGTGCTTAGCATTCCCTTTCACATTAAGGTGACCATGACTGCAAAGCTATAATACATCCCATATCCTAGGGGGAATATTAGTGTCACGCAATCCCGCAAGGACTTTCCCATGATAATGGCCTGGTATGTCTTTAAAATCAGGAGAAACAAAATGGGCATGGACTGGGATATTAGCATAAATAATCTTATCAGAGTGGGACAAAACATCATCCTGCCACAACTTCCACTTTTTTAGTTTTGTAACAACAGGCTGAAGATATACGGGAAAGGCATGTGCTGTGAAGGTCCTTCCGCCCTGTGGAATCCAAATGTTATATAACTTACGAAGCCAAAAGTCAGCAAACAAAAGCCAAACAGCAGTTTGTGGCCTAGTCAGGTCAACCAGATTCTTATGAAAAAACATACTAAAATAAAATGCAATAGGGTTCACAAAATTTAATCCACCCAGTGCCAAGGGCAAGTACAGGACATCCCGTTTAATGGGGTTCAGTCTGCTACCCCAAATAATTTGAAAAAAAAAGGCTGAAGAGTTGTGTTTCCAAATGTTGCAGAATGGGATAGAACACACTAAGATATAAAAAAATAGGGAGTAAAAACATCTTAATCAGTAAATCCTTCTTTTGTTTGGTCAGATGCTACGATTTCCAGACAGCAACTTTAGTTTTAGCAACTTCAAGCTTCACATTCCAGTTTAGGGAGGCATTATTCCCCCTCCCAAAATGCACACCCAATATTTTTAATAGGCTCCCTTGAAACAGCTATATCTTGTATTGAATCAACAGTAGGGGAAAAATCACAAATAGGGTTAATACTACTTTTAGACTTGCTTATAGAGGCCCCAGCAACAGCTGAATAAGCAGTAAAATGACATAAAACTTTAGCACCTGAGGCAGCATCTGAGGCAAAAACACAAAGGTCATCCACATATGCAGCAGTTTCAACTGGAAAAGAGCCAGAAGCAGAAAGAATGCCATGAATGAGGACATCCTGATTAATTAACCTCATAAGAGGATCTAAACAAAAAAAACATACAGGAGAGGGCTCATCGGGCAACCCTGCCTGACCCTCCTATTAATCGGTATGTAAGAGCCCAGATACCCATTTACCAGAGGAACAGCCGAAGCATGCCGACACAGCAAGGAAAGCCAAGAGTAAAATGTAGCGGGAAGGCCATAGGAGCAAAGGACATGCATTATAAAATGATGCGGAACCCTATCAAAAGCCTTCTCCTGATTGAATGACATAATATACCCAGTAATGGAATTCTCCTTACCCTGTTCCACAAGTTCCCAAAGAAGAAGTAGATTAGATTCTATGGTACGGCCTGGAATGGAACATGTTTGAGTGAAGGAGATCAAGTATGGAGCCACTTTCAACAATCTTGTATTTAGAATTTTCATCAAAATCTTCAAATCAGTATTCAACAAGCTTAGTGATTTCCAATTATTAAGGTCACAGCGGTCACCTTTTTTAAAAATTAAAATCTGTACTGCTATGCACAAATGAAAATCAATAGTTTGATTCTGCAGACTCCAATTAAAGACTTTGATAAGCACATCCTTAAGGACATCACAAAAGGCTTTATAAAATTCAGAAGGTAAACCATCTAACCCAGGGGCAATGTCATTTTTCAGATGTTTTATGGCATGTAAAACTTCATCATAATGTATGGGAGCAGTAAGCAATGGGAGAACCTCCTGAGGACAAACAGGGAGAGAAAGGGAGGACAGAAACTCCTCTATGGTATCATCCTCTATAAGGGAGGTGGCATACATGTCCTTAAAGTATGAAGTGACTTCAGAGAGGATCTTAGGCATAGTAGTAAGCAAGGCACCAAAACAAGATTTTACCTCTATCAGAGACCTATCAAAAGTCCACTTAGTACAATAATCAAAAGCATCCCCAAACCCTTTTTTTTCCTTGTGAGCAAATCCTGTGCTCATGCAACAGGGAAGCAGCCCTGGAATACTGCAAAATCTCCATTTCATGTTTGACCTCCTGTAACTGGGCGGTCAAGTTAACACGCTGAGTATTAGTAGCAGAGTATAGTTTCTCAAGTTGGTTCTGCAATGCAAGGTATTTTTTATACTGAGTAACAGTATGGGTCCTAGAAAAATGTTTAACCAAAATCTGGATCTCAGCCTTAGTTCAACCCACCAGGTGCTTAAATCCCCCAATAACCAAGCCAAAGTCATACTGGCCCGAATAAGTTCCTGAATGGACTGAATCAGGAGAGCATCATCAAGCAGGTTAATATTAAATTTCCAGTTCCCATTACCATGAGGCAGGTGGATCCCCCAATGCAAGGAAGCATCCAAGATCACATGATCCAAAATCTCAAAAGGAACAGTTTTAGCTTGTAATACATGTGCATGGGAATCAACAAAAATAAAATCAATCCTGGTGGACAACCGACCTTTGTAGAAGGTGCAATCCCTCGGTTTATCAACAGCCCAATAAACATCTTGTAAGTGACACCCAAAAATTATGTGTTTAAGACAGTTGGTATCACAAAATCCTTATCGGTAAATGCTCCCCTGCTTGGCCACCACACAATTAAAGTCCCCTCCACAAATTAAATGCTTGGTAGTAAGGAGATAAGGTTTAATAACAGTAAATAAATCAACCCTGTCTTTTTTCCGAACAGGAGCATAAAGACAGATCAATCTCCATGCAAAGCTATTATAAAAAAAATCCAACAAAAGCGCCCTCCCTGAAGAAACTTCCTCTAACTTAGTAACCTTAAACCTGTCACCCTGAAATAAAATCCCAACACCATCACATGTATCCACCCCAAAAGGAAAAAAGGAAAGACCCCACCTCCATAACTTTTGAGCCACAGACACCAAAGATTGGGAATTTAATCTAGTGTCCGGCAGAAGACAGATATCAAAGGCCAGGTCCTGCAAAGCATGAAAACTCACCAACCGACACCTAGCATTTTTAATACTATTAGTATTCAAAGTGGCTATACTCAGAGTACAGGTGGGAGTCATTTAAGTAAAGAATAAGAGAGAAGGGACAAGTCAGGTAACTTTACCCAGTCTAGTGCTCCGTCGAGGCCTAACGTCAGGCCTCAAAGGCCTAGTCTGACCCCCAGCATCAGGCAAGGCATCCCCCTCTGAATCAGAGGAAAGAAGGGCCTGGGAGGATGTTTCCGAGTCCCCACCCTGATCCGAAGAGTGGGACTTTTTTGAAAGGACATCAGATTTATTACTGAGAGGGATACCAACATTATGAGAGGAGGCTTTAGCAATTTTTGATCTAGTTCTGGTCTGCTTAATAGTTCTGCACTTGGGCATGATTCCCAGAGCAGGGGGACGCATAACTGCCTTAGCCACAGAAATCTCAGAAGACTGCTCAGAAGGTAAACCAGCAGCTCCGTCAGGAGGAACAGGGAGACCAGATTCCTGTTCCATTTTTATTTTATTTATTTATTTAGTTTTTGTTGACTGGGTAAGTGCACTAGACAAATTCTGCCTATTTTCAGGCATAACCCAGGGGAAGGGGATACAGATGAATGGCAACTGACTTTGAACCAGATTAAGCTGTTGGTGGTATTTTTAGTGAATGGGGGGAAATGTTGGCCAGGGGCACTGGGGAAATTCCCCTACTCTTGTTGTAGGGGGCACTGCTGATCCATGGCTGCCACTCTGATGGACGTTCAGTGTGCTGGTGTACCTGCAGGAGAGCAGATCTCCGCTCCTGTAGGTCCAACTAGGGAGATTGTTTCAAATGTTCTGCTTATGGATACTGAGGATGTGGTTTCTGGAATGGAGGAAAGTGTTGGTAATGTGCCTTCCAGCTTGTTAACGGCTGATGATTTATGGCTAAAACATCTGCTTTTGATGAACAGAGATCATGTTTTGGCAGTCATTGTGGCAGAGGAGCAGTCCTTATCTGCTACTCCTGTTGGTCCTTCGAAGACATTGAGTTTCAGTCTCAGTCTGCCCTGAATAAATGTTCTGGTTTATCTCTTTCGCAAATGCTGCCACTAGAGTGTTTACCTGCTGAGCTGCCAGCTGTCAGCAAGTGAAGACACATGCGACATCACAGCCCTGTATGAATGACTCCAGAGGCCTCGGCTTCCTGCTCAGCTGTTTCTGGACTTTCCCCCTGCTCCTCAGCCGCATGGTGCTGTTTCTCCTCTGGCTCTTGTGAGTACTGCTTCTGTTTCCTTGCCTAATTCGGTCAGTACTCCTGTTGGGGACCTCTGTGCTTTGTGGGGGATTGAGGGATCTGCAGAAGATTTATCGGGTAGACCGGGCAGTGTCTCTTGATCGTTGGAACGTTCCCTTGGAGTGCTGGGTGGAAACCTGGGATGGTGGGTCATTGGATTCCTGACCCACAGCACAGCCCTATTCCTGGGGTTCGTCAGTCCATGGTTGCACCTGGGGAAACTACTGCTGCAGTGTGTTCTTCTCTACCTCCCTCCTTTGTTACTGACTCTGATTTAGACCTGCATGCTGCAGATATGCAGCCACCTGTAACTGCCCCATCTCATCTACCTAAAGTCCCTGTGCTGTTGAGCTCTTCATCGGGGGATGAAGGCACTTGCTCAGAATTACCAAACCAATCATGGGGAGAAATAATGGATGGTCTTTCTGCCCCTCAAGTCCCTCACCATGATTCCCATGATCAGGCTAAGCATACATGGGAGGAATTTCATCGACTGGACACCTTTTCAGGACAACCTCTTCCTCCTATGCAGAGGAGAAATGCTGTTAGACTGCAGTATTTGGGAGGTTTACCTATGGTTCCTGATAGGATTTATGTGGGGAAGTCCTTGATTAAGGAATCCTTGAGATTCTTTACCAATTACATTTATGCCCTTATTCATGTTTCGGGTGATAACCTTTATGACATTAGCCTCAAAACCCCTCAGGGCTTAGACAGATTTTGGCCCAGGTTTGAGCTTGTGAGATGTTCTGCCCCCTGGCTCACTTTTTGGGCTATCCCATTGACCAGACCTGCAATTAAACTTGTTACTATCTTGTTTCGTAATGAAACTGTTGCAGTTCATGACATTTCCCATTGGTTTCAGCAAAGATGTGACATTTTAGGATCTCCTCAACCAATTTTTGATGCTGAACTTCTTTGGACTGGGGGTTGGAAATACTGGATTCAGCTAAGACACAATAATATTGGTCCTATCCATCTCCCTAACAGTTTGTTTTTGGGGAGGGAGAGGGGCCATTGTTTGTATGTAGGCCAACCCAGAACTTGTTTCAAATGTGGGTCATACATGCATTTTAGTTCTGCTTGTGATCATTTCCATTGTAATCTCTGTCTTTCCTATGGTCACTCTAGCGCTGATTGCAAGAATGAGCTTAAATGTAACCTCTGTGATGATACTGGACATGGATTTCAGTCCTGTCCTTGGGCCACACACAACAGGTCTAATTGCCCCCATAAGGACACTATTCATACTGAGGCCCCCAAAAAAGATATTGCTGCTCACAAACCTACCCCTGAAAGCACTCCTGTCCTGAATCCCCCCACAACACCTGATGCCATGCCCTTGGCTGTGCCTTTGCAGACCCCCGTGGATCCCTCCCACCCCTACTCCTGCTTCTGAGGTTCTGGCAGGACGGTTACCATGGAACAGGAAGCAGTAGTTTCCCAGGTGCAACCATGGACTGACGAACCCCAGGAATAGGGCTGTGCTGTGGGTCAGGAATCCAATGACCCACCATCCCAGGTTTCCACCCAGCACTCCAAGGGAACGTCCCAACGATCAAGAGACACTGCCCGGTCTACCTGATAAATCTTCTGCAGATCCCTCAATCCCCCACAAAGCACAGAGGTCCCCAACAGGAGTACTGACCGAATTAGGCAAGGAAACAGAAGCAGTACTCACAAGAGCCAGAGGAGAAACAGCACCATGTGGCTGAGGAGCAGGGGGAAAGTCCAGAAACAGCTAAGCAGGAAGCCGAGGCCTCTGAGTCATTCACATGGCTAGGCTGTGATGTCGATGTGTCTTCACTTGGGTTGACAGCTGGCAGCTCAGCAGGTAAAACACTCAGTGGCAGCATTTGCGAAAGAGGTAAACCAGAACATTTATTCAGGGCAGACTGAGACTGAAACTCAATGTCTTTCGAAGGACCAACAGGAGTAGCAGATAAGGACTGCTCCTCTGCCACAATGACTGCCAAAACATGATCTCTGTTCATCAAAAGCAGATATTTTAGCCATAAATCATCAGCCGTTAACAAGCTGGAAGGCACATTACCAACACTTTCCTCCATTCCAGAAACCACATCCTCAGTATCCATAAGCAGAATGTTTGAAACAATCTCCCTAGTTGGACCTACAGGAGCGGAGATCTGCTCTCCTGCAGGTACACCAGCACACTGAACGTCCATCAGAGTGGCAGCCATGGATCAGCAGTGCCCCCTACAACAAGAGTAGGGGAATTTCCCCAGTGCCCCTGGCCAACATTTCCCCCCATTCACTAAAAATACCACCAACAGCTTAATCTGGTTCAAAGTCAGTTGCCATTCATCTGTATTCCCCTCCCCTGGGTTGTGCCTGAAAATAGGCAGAATTTGTCTAGTGCACTTACCCAGTCAACAAAAACTAAATAAATAAATAAAATTAAAATGGAACAGGAATCTGGTCTCCCTGTTCCTCCTGATGGTTACTGGGCCTTGGGCACCCACTTGAAAATTAGATGGAATTTCACTGCTTATCTGGTGTTCCTATACAAAGATTTTTTTTATTTAATTGAAAATGTTCCGGTCAAGGAAAATCCATGAGATTCATGTTTTCATGGAGGTCCCTGGGAGGACAACAGCAGGCAACAGAATAACTTAGCAAGGATAAAGTCATTTAAACACATGCTTAAGTTGCAAGGGGGTCCTGGTAAATATCCAGCAAAGCCTCAGATGAGACCCAACGTCTTATTTTCCGTAGGATCTTACTTCTTACCAGTTGCACAGCTGGCACAACTGAAGCAGATGGAGGTTAAGTAACTTGCTTGTGGTCACACCATGATTAAGGGACATTCGTGAAATCTGAACCTGGATCTCCTGCTTCACAAGTTTATGCCCTAACAATAATGCCACCCTGCCTCTTGTTATGGTGCACCTCATGGGGAAATCCCAACAAGAAAATAATCGGATAATGAAGTAAATTAATAATTCCCAGGAAACCCTTATTTCAGTGCTTTTATACTGAGGTTCTTTATGTCTTAGATTACTTTCCTGGTTTGGGTTCACAATGACCCCATCCAGTAAGATCAAAATATGACTGGTTCATCCGTCGTGCCTGAAAATGGTCCCCAGGACCAGTGTACTTATCCAGTTATCAAATAAATAAATAAAAAAATTATAAAATAAATCATCATTCCCCTGGGGTGTTGCAGATGAAGTACACTGATGAGTCTTGAGAAGGATGAAACACATGTCCTTGTCTTTTGTTTTCTGCCTTTGTACATCATGTGAAAGGTCCTTTGGCACTATACACTCCAGCTTAAAGCAGAACCAGTCTAAATTCTTTCATGGTGATTTGCATATACTTCCCACAATGATTTGTGTTATGGGAGTATGTGTAATTTTACATTTCTTTAAATTAATACAAACTGCAGTAACATGGGTTCTTTTAGACATGCACAAGCTTTTCCACATGATCTATCATGTATACCCAGTATTGACATTAAAAACAAAAAACATGAGTCCTTTGTAACCATTTGACTTAGCTTTACAATCATGATGAAAGAGTCAGAGTATTCATTAAATTCATGTATGCACATGCATTCAATTACTTGTGCAGGGAACACTTAGCTACATTTTATTTAGCAATCAATATATATATATATATATATATATATATATATATATATATATATATATATATCATGTTCTGATCATCCGCTGGGATGCTGGGTCTTTCTTATCATTCTCTGTGTTTCAAGCAGCTGCATTATTAAATGTTAATGATGTACTTTGGAAATGCATAGCAAACACTGTAATAGCATCTCTCAGCGCATTACTCTGCTACATGGAGTAGCTGCCCTTGAGCATCTTTTATGCGTCTCCAAACTGTAGAAAGAGTAATAGAAAATGAAAGAAACACGTACAGAAGGGCAAACCACTCCATGCACTTAGAGACGTTTCTGCTGGTCCAGCTGATTCACATGATAAAGAATGGACTAATACACAGAACTGTGCACGTAGAAAAAATAAATACCTCAGCAAATATTTTCCCACATTAAATAAACATATGATTTTTCAATGTCTAGCCTAAGGGCTAGATTACACAGAGCTTTGCAAAGAATTTATTTTGCTGCAAGTTTCGGCAATTTGCTGCAGACTGTTTCTGACCCACGCTGTCGCTGCAGGGTAGTTCTGTGCCCACTTTGGTCATATACAATCCACCACCTGCAGTCACATAGTCTGCCCACTCTTAACTTTTACAATCTCAAAACTATGATTCTTTTCAATGTTTTTAAATGTCTTTCTCCGGGGGTCCAGATTTCCCCACTTGGTTTGTATAAATTAAAATTTTCCATGAGAAATGTTGAAGAAGTAAAGATTTCCCACTACCATGGCAGCCATTTTTGCAAGTCTATTTTTTAATTAGCACCTGCAAGCACTTAGTGACTAAAAATCTGCCACAAATCATTCTTTTTGATTATAATGGGGTAGGATACTGGGCTGACAGTATAGCCTAGAGGTTAGAGTAATGAACTTGATACATCCAGCAGACCTGGGTTTGATTCCCACAACCTCCACTTACATATTGTGTGACTCTGAGCAATTCACTTAACCACCCCAGTGCTCCCAGGTCACCCCTGAAAATAGGCAGTTGTGCTTAGTGGACCTTACCCTGATACCAAAAAAGAAAGAACAATATCCTTTCTGTGAAAAAGCACTTCCTAGCATCCCTCCTAAATCTGCCCCACCCACCCCGCCAGCTTTACAGAGCTGCCTCTGGTTTTGTGCTCCCACTCATTCAGAATAATTCCTCGCTATCCACGTTATTTACTCCATGGAGGTATTTGCATGTTTCAGTCATACCCCCTCCTTGCTTTCTCATCTCCAGCGTGAACATATTTAGATCTGCCAACCTCTGCAAAGGGATCTGAGAAAAGTAGAGGAATGGTCTAGTGGGTGGCATCTGGGTTTCAGTGATAAAAATTGCAAGAGTATGCACTTAGGGCTGCAGAATCAAGGTGCTGAGTATAAAAAGTGGGGAGTAGAGCTTACAGTCAGAAAGCAAGAAAGAGGCCTAGACGCCATCATATCTGATGACCCCAGGGTAGCTAGGCAGTGTGACAAAGCAGTGGGAAAGGCTAGCAAGATGCTGGGGTGCATTGGGAGAGGGATTTCTAGCAGGAGGAGGGAAGTGGTGCTGTCATTGTATTGCTCACTGGTGAGTCCTCACCTGAAGTATTGTGTCTAGTTCTGGAGGCTGCACCTCCACAAGGACATTGAAAGAGTGGAGGCATTATAGCACAGTGGATTAAAGAGCAACTGACACATCTCTGTAGAGACATGGCAGTAGAGCCCTACCCTGCCTACAGTACCTCCCAGTGCAGAAAGTACTGCAAATGAAGGTACTATACGGCAGTATTTTACAGTAAAGATGCAGCGGAGTGCAATGCGTGCCCCCTGCCACTGCCTCAGGTCCCCTTCCAGATCCAATCCTGAGGATGATGTCAGGTTGGGATGGGGACCTGGTGAAATTCTATTTTGCTGGTGAATGTGCTGTGGAATTGGCATGGTGAAATTGCTGTGAAATGCCTATTTTGCTGCACTTTTGCTGGCAAACTGGAACTTCACCAGGTCCCTATCCCAACCTGATATCATCCTCAAGATTGGATCAGGAAGGGGACCTGAGGCTGCGGCAGGGGGCACGCATTGCACTCTGATGCATCTTTACTGTAAAATATAGATTTACAGTACATCCGTTTGAGGTACTCTCTGTACCAGGAGGTACTGTAGGCAGGGTAGGGCACTACTGGCACATCTTTCTAGATGTGTCAGTTGCTCTTTAAGGCTCTGAGTAGCAGATCTGGAGACCTGGGTTTGAGTACCACAGCTGCCTAGGTGTATACTGTGTGATCCTGAGCAAGTCACTGAAGTTCCTTGTGCTCTCAGGTTGCATCTGGAAACAGGCTTTGGCTCAGTGTGCTACTCCTGGTTAAACAACGTTGCCTTTCCCTTACACAGGAGGGTAACCAGAATGGTGAGGGGGTTGCACGATAAGCCATACAGGGAAAGACTGCAAGAACTCAACATGTACTTCCTCGAAGAAAGGAGAGTGAAATGGGACATGATTGAAAGCTACAAGTACCTCACAAGAGTGAACAAGGTACAAGTGGAGGGTCTGTTTCAGAGAAAGGAAGGCACTAGCACAAGAGGGCATGTAATGAAGCTAAGAAGGGAAGCTTAAGAGAGATGTGCGGAAATACTTCTTCACAGAAAGGGTGGTGGATAATTGGAACAGCTTGCCAGAGGAGGTAGTGGGGGAAAAGACTGGGGAGAGCTACAAATATGTGTGGGATAGGCACTGGAACATATCAGGTAGAGGAATGGGGGAAGGAGCAACACCTATGATCAACTAGGGTCAGTGCTGACATAATAGGTAGGGACAAGGGGCAGACTGGATGGGCCTTAAGGTACTTTTCTGCCAACAAAATCTATGTTTCTATGTTTCTATGTCTGTGGCTGGCGTTGGTTAAACCTTGTAATTTCCCATCTTAAACTTTTGTGACAGAACAGTATTTCATCTGCAGTACAGATTCATTAACATCACATGAGTGTAACTGCCACTTCATTCGCAGGTAGTTATTCAGCTAATGACCTAAAGATGGAAGAGTAATTAAACACTGGCCTTGTGAGGTAGTTGCTAATATCTCTTTTGATTTATGCCCAGTTCATCTAAATGTCATATACAATTAATTCATTTACCAGAATGTTAATACAGTCTGCATAATAAATTCAAGTGTTACAAGAAAATATGTTCCCAAATTATGATGACCTATCTGTCCTGCAGGAATGATTATTGTGTATTTTCCTATATACATCACCAACTGAAGCTGTATACCTCGCAATTAAGGCTGTGTACCTCCAGAGGTATATAGCCTGTCCGCCATGGGAAAACACATACACCCTCTGCATGGCCTGTAGAACTGCAAGGAATAGAGTAGGAAAAAATCTCTCCCTGCCAGCAGATCTGTACAACAGCAGGGAATAATGTAACCCTCCCCCCCCCCAAGAGAGCTGGTGGCTGCTGGGAGAAGTGCCACATACCTGAATAAAACAAAGACAGCTGGAGGAATACACAAGACACCCCCCTCTCTCCAATACTTAGCAATGGCCATGTCTCGGCATACTGCAGTTGTTTCCATGAACATCATGCCATCGCCTCTGCTGTGGCCTTCTCCAGGCTGCAAGTCTACTGGTGCCAGAGCCCCTGATGACACATGCCGCTTCCGACCACAAACCATACTCCTGACTGCTGAAACCACTCCAATCTGTCACATACCACTAAAGGTGATCTAAACCGCCATAATCCAATGATGCCCCAATGAACCTCAGGACAACCAGCTGCAGACAAGCCCCCTGGAGAACAGCATACTACATAAATACAACAGGGCCAAAAGTAAGCCCACTACCAAACCTCCAATACACTCAGTAAACTCATAACCCAAAAGTCAACAGGCATACCTAAAAATGTCTCCAACTTCGACTTACCAGGAACTCAACCAAGCCACAAATTGACCCAGCCCCACATATAAAGTAAAATATAGCAAACATCTCCATGTCTGATATAAAACAAATTATGGTTATGTATGGTATACAAGGCCATATACCCATCTGGTGGGGGCACTATTCAGATAATAAAGCTACTTGAGCTTCAGGCCTGTGGCCCTATTATCTGACTAGCCCCCTCAGAGAGTATATTTTCTTGTATATCATACATACTCATCATTTATTCTCTGTCTCTCTCTCTCTCTCTCTCTATATATATATATATATATATATATATAATACACACACACTATAAAAAATATATTTATTTTAACATGGATGGTCTTTTTCCCTGCAGAAGTGGTTAGCCGTTAATTCCCTGTATATGCAACTAACAGTAACCATCTAAATGTATTATATAAAACAAATGGGTAAGTCTGCTATACTTAGAAGAAATAAACTCAATGTGGGGACTAATGAGAACATAACGCTACTCACTCTTCAGGCTTGTGGCTTTATGATCTGGTTAGCCCCTCAATGGGTTTATTTGCACTTGGATGTAGGTCTCTCAGTGCTGACTGTTCCCCTTTAACACCTTAACTACAAAGAAGGTTCTCTTTTTGCTGAGTGGTTAGAGCTGCTGCCTCGGAGACCAGGGATGCAAGGAGTAATGCCTGGGTCCAGCACTGAAATATGCAGGCCTATGATTCAGTTAATCGAAGATCTCCACCTACAAAGCTGGGGATAGAGGTGACACATCAAGTCACTCCGGTCAATGTGCTCTGTGATAACTCACACTAAGCTATTAGCTCTGGTGTTAGTTGGCTCCCTGCACTATTCATTCCCAAACTGCATCCCCATATGGGATGAGGGGTGAACTGTCTGGGAATGATTTGTGTAGGGGGCTGATTGATGCCAGAGCTGGAGAACATTAACCGGAGCAAACTGACATGTAGCCAAGGGTAGACATTACACCAAGCAGATTGTTTTGTCTGACAACGCCACCATTTGTATTTTGCACTAAATAGAAGCATCTGTACGCTTTGAGTATGCCTTTTTTGTTTACATTTTGTGGGTAAATCCCGCAGGGTGGCATCGTACTCCACTAGCGTGTAGATTCCTTTCTGTTTGTTGTTGCTGGTCAACCTGGAGAGCCACCAGAAGTGGGCAGAAAGAACATCAGTTTAACATCTCATCCTAAGGACACAGCTGGTACTCCAGCACAACTATTGCAGGCCATTCTATAACGTGATTTACAAAGTACTTCACCGTTGTTTTGAATATCGAGATCAGTCAGTGTTCTAATTTTAGACATGTGAGAAATTTATTGCTAATAAATCACATTTAGATGTAACCTTCATTAATATTCTCAATATTTGCATTTCTCAAGACCCCGTATAACAGTTAGTAATGGACTAGGTGAGACTTGATTAATTTTCCTGCTGTACTCTGTCTGTATGATTAAGTGCTTAATCCACAGTAATAAAGTAATCCAATAGCCTCTTGCCCCTATCCTTTCATACAATCTAATGCATTTTTTGAATTAATTAACTACTGAAACTCTTGACAGGTCAGCAGATTACAGTGATTTAGCTGTTGCAATCAAGTTCAGCATAGTGTTGCAAAATATTGCATCAAAGGATATGATGCAGGTTGATAAACAGGTGGGAAAAGTCATTATTATTTATCCTGAGCTAGGTATGTGCTGCTGGTATGGCAGAGAATGTCAAATTACCATGACCTATTCTATTACTGTCCTGCTAATATGGTCAATGGGTGTATGGCATCCTTAGTTTTAGGCCTTGCATAATGCAAAACTACAGGGTTTGGTATTTATCATCCATAATAGCCCACTTCCCCTGGAAAAGGTCAAGTTAGAATTTATTGCACCAGTGGTGTTTCTGCAGAAGGCTATTTGGATGGAAAGTCACAATGTGCTGTTTAAAACACGCACTTAAAATCATTTACCACGGTAAACTATAAATTGGTATTTTATTAAAAATGGTGACATATTTTTTTAAATACCCTGCCACAAATAACCCACCTAAGATGACACAGACACATGAACTACATTGACATGACATTACCATTACTGAAGCAACTGCAAGAGGAAAAAATGTCTTTGATAGTAGCTTCAAGATCACATTCAAAGCAAAGTCAATTTTTTAAAACACAGACCTTTATTTCCAGAGGTGCCTGAATACTTTTATAGTGTATAGTGGAGTGTTGTTCTGGATAGAATTCCACCCCTTTCAAAATGCTGTTCTACCACAGTACCAAGGTCATGGAATGTGATTCTACCCTACTGTGGTAGAACAGCATTCTAGAACCTCTAGAGACTGCACAAGTCAGTTTCATTTTGAAAGCAAAAGAACTCACAAAACACATACAGTATGTCACACAGTACTATACGCTATAAAAAATACAGGATGAGCAATTCTATGCAGAACCGGTGTGTTTTGCTACCTCGGGGTTCTGATTCCCATGGACCTCTCGAGCTTCACTCTTGAGGTCAGAACCCCTCTGTGGCAGAACACACTGGTTCTGCATAATTGCCCATCCAGTATTCTCTATATTGTATATAATGCAAAGAATATGGCACGCTTCTGGAAAAGTTAACAGTGTATTGTTTATCCGTGCTCTTAAATTCGTGTGTAGAAGTATGTTCTGCATGTGAACTTATTTAGTGAATCTGGTGCATAGTTTTAAATCCTTTACTAATGCAATTATACATCTCAGAATGTAAAAAAGGCTTGAAGGATACTGGTTTTGAAGAGTAACTGAAACTGCTTATCTCAGATATGAATATATTTCTAGACATAAAACCGTATGTTATTTCCCTTTCAAACAACAAATCTATCTTTAGGAATCAGCATGCACCACATGCTGTATATATCTCAAACTGCAAACTAACTGCGCTGTCTGCAGAAATGAAATGCAATTTCCAAAACTGGTAAAAGGAACGAAAATCACATCATAATCTCCAAGATCAGTGGTAGCAAGTTCTGAAACCCTTAAATGGTGCACCTGTCACTTTGAATATAGTGAAATCAAATTGCTTCTCAAATCACACCAACTGAATCCCCAAAGTCAATGATGATCCAGTAAAATGGGTTAAGATACAGGTCTAGCACACAGCTAACAGTCTTTCATGTATCTTTTAAGTGCTTATTAATCTTTGAATTAGTTTGGAATACATTAACCTTCAAGGTAAATTAGATCAATCAGGAAAATGACTCACAGCAGTAGATCTATCATTCTGTTCAAATTCAGCGTATGTGCCAAGAATGCGACAGTGACAAATAAAAGCTGATCTGCCACAGTTATGTGAAGCAATTACAAGTGGCAGAATGTAAACTTTTCACTGTTAATTGTTTTACGTAAACTGCTGTTAACCCTAAAGAGTGACTCCTATGTTATTTGTAAAAACTGCTGATGGCGACCATATTTATTGATTTGTGTCAATTATACAATGGCATGGGGTTGTACGATGGTAGAATGGCTGGATGTGCTTCTGCCTCAAGGGAGTTACAATTAAAGTCATATATATATAGATATCTATATATACTGTATATATATATAGAGAGAGAGAGAATAAATAGAAGAAGAAGAAGAATCAGTATTTATAGCGCTTTTCATACATCCAAAGCGCTTTACAAGCAATGCTAGACTGGTAGTGAAGTGACTGAATGTGTGGTGGCGGCCATATCGCACATCATCACCCACACACAGCCTGGATAATTGCATGAACCAGTTTATGGGAAGGGGAATGTTGGCCAGGACACCGGGAATGTTCCCTACTCTGCGAAGAGTGCCCTGGGTTCTTCTACTTCCACCTGGACACCCATCAGGACGGGTAGAAGGGACCTCAGTTTAACGTCTCATCCAAAGGACGGCACACCCCAATGCTGCACTCAGATGCCAGTGATTTTAGGTGCAAGTCCAATCCCAGTGTGGGACAAGAACCCATGACCTTCTGGTCCAGAGGCGGATGTGCTACCAACTGAGCCACACTGACACCTGCTAGGTAATTGTGGTGTATGGGGATATATAACATTGAGGGGAGGGCTAATTAGCTCAATGTCCCATGAGCTCGAAGGGCGAGTAGGATTATGAGGTAATTAGCCCTTCAAGATGGTTTATTTCCCCATACACCATACTTGCCTAGAATTTATTTTATATAATGCATTAGGATGGTTTTCTTTTGTTTAGATCACATTTGTGATCATTTCCAGGTGTGCCTCTGCCTTTTTTTTTGTTCCTCCTACTTTTCCATAGTGTAGTGGCATTTTTGTGTTGGGCACTATTTTGGGCAAGTTTTGGTTCCATTTATTTATTTATTTGAGTTTTGGTAACCGGGTAAGCCCACTGAGACAATTACAGTCCCTTTTTCAGGGTCAACCCGGAGTCGAGAATCAACCACGAAGGTACAAGTGCAACAAACAATGCAGTTCTCATGTTACAAGGTTGGCATTAGGTAGAGTACATGTCAAGGCAAAAGATTGCAAGTACACAAAGAATTGACTACAGATTTTTCCTTGACAAGTGATGCACAAAGTGAATGCCTGATGCGAGCCTAGGCAGAGGAGAAGACTATATACAGGGCAGTCATAGTACAAATCTTCATAGCAAACATACTAGTAATGTACATTGGAATACTACAGGGTCCCCCTACATAAGGAGGCGTGGCTAGGTCAGTCAGTCCCTTAGTGCCTTTTGGTGAGGTTCGAGAATGGTGAGTAGTTGGGTCAGCACTGTGTTCCTATGCGGCGGCTCAACTATCCGGTGCAGTGGTTTGGCAGTCTGGAGAGGCAGTCATAAGAAGCATGGAGGCAGCAGAAGAGAAATATGGAGGCAACAGAAGTGCTAGCATGGCAGGGGTGGGTGAGTGAAAGGAGCTACTGTAAGGGATATGGGTGTTAAAAGGAGGGCTTTTCTGGGGGGGGGCTGGGCTGTACTGCACTTTTGAGAGTTGTTGTTTAGGGAGTCTGGAAGGAGTAAGAATGGGGCTGCAGGGCCAATGCAATGTATCTTGGCAATGAAAGTCATATACCGTGCCTGATGATCAGGATGGGAGAATTTGCCACTCATTCTGTTGGGGGTGGGGGTGGGGATCATTGAGGAACTTGTGCCTCTACAGCTGCAGGCATAAGACATACACACCAACTTCTGGCTGCAAAAGTGTAGGCCCCTGTGTTCCACAGCTGCATGTAGAAATCCATGATACAGAAATTGCAACAGTACTTCTATCTGTCTGAAGCGTAGCAGCCTCAGGTACTCGTGCATGCTGTAAGACACCAGTAGCATAGCAAATTCCCAGAGGGCCTGGGTGCAAGGGTATGTTATAGGGCCCCCCTGGTTTTGAATAGACATCAAAATTGTGATTTGGGCCCCTCAGACCTCATGGACCTGGGTGTGACTGCACCCTCTGCACCCTTATAGCTATGCCCCTGTAAGACACACACAGCTGTGTCTGCAGCCACAGATACATGTCCTTGAAGGTAGCACATCAGTGCTACTGCATTTGTGTCATCTGGAAATAGTTGTATGTTGTTTGTCTTACCTGATGATGGCTGTCTGTTGTTGCTTGTGTGGTCTTGTCCTTTTGCTACTTGGGTGGGGGGGTCGTTTCCCTACTTTTGTCGCATTAAGTTCAACTCTAACTAGTACATTAATGTTTTTTTTTTGCAATGAATTTCTTATCTTTTTGTGATAGTGGAATCATATCTTCATTCATGCAGGTCCCTTTGGGATCTGCATAAATAGATGCAGATGTACAGGGCCCACAGAGCACTAAGGGAACAGCCCATCTGCCCACAGGGTCCTGCACATCCATGCAGCAATGGATATCAAGAATTCATGGAACTGTCTTGCGGGCTGTGAAAGCACAGGGCCCTTTGGGCTACAGATATAGATGTGCAGGGAAAAGAGTCCATCTGTCAGCCAAAGTATAGCACCCTCTGGCAGCTATGGGTGCCGAGGTGCAAGGCCCAATGCCAAGAGAATATTTCTCTTCACTATATGGTACTTGGGCTGGTGAAGGCAACCCTGAATATTGCCTTCATAGGCTGGGGCTGTGGTACCTTGTGACAGCGTAGTCCCTCCAGCCTTGGCCCATCCAGCTGACTCACTGAGCTCACCCCCAAACTCCGCTCACTGGCACAGGACCACAAAGCAGTACTCGTAGGAATAAAGGCTGTCACTAACAGTAATAGTGAGGGACATAAATTTAGGTAGCTTGCAAGAGGTGAAGCAAACAATGAGAGCACTCTGGGGCAGGGCACATAAGAGATCAAGCTGTATGACAGTGGGAGAGTTAAAAGGAAGTGGTAGAGATGGAAGAGGAGCACATCCTGAGTTGGCAATAAGCCATTTTACTTGGGTGGCAACAGTGGCCATGTGCAGTTACCACAGCTGGGGCAGACACAAAATGGAAAGCACTGCATGAAAAAATACAGGCTAGCACAGATGCAACTGCATTAAATAGATTTAGCAGCCCATAGCCAAGGCCATGGTTTGCTTTGGGCTATGAAATAGAAGTTTTTGCAACAGTTTAATCTGTGTCAGCCTGTATTTTTTTCATGCAGCACCTTCCATTATTTGCCTGCTTTAACACTTTTTTCTTTTGGTTTTTCGAAGCTGACTGCAGCATGGAACCCAGAACCGCGTTCCCCCTTGTGTGAGTATTACTACAGCTGAGGGCCAGAACCAGGCAGGCAGGGCTATATAATGGCTCCGTTCCAAATGGGACAGCAGTCCAGGGGCCTGCCTCTAACTGCAGTGGGGGAGGTGCGAATACCCTCTAAGCCCACTGCAGGACAAGGAGACCTGTGGAAGAACACCTGACAGACAGAAGTGATACTGTAACAAGAGCCCTCTCTTGCATCCTGAACACAGAGTACATAGCCCTGTGGCAGAGCAATGGACACACCTACCTACCAGCATCCTCCAGAGCTGATTATTCTCCATAGTGTGACAAACAGCTCTGTACCCTACCGTACACCTCCACATGCAGATGCTAGCCTATGATACTATATTCTACCTCCCCCAGCTTTCCCATCTTAGAACACAATGCTGATCACACTGCTTCTTATGTTTTTCTATAGATTCAACAGAAGGTTTAATACATCCATGGAACAATATACAAGCATACGTTGTCATCACTGGTCCCTCCTGATAGTTTGGGGCATGTTCTTTCTATAAGCAGGTAAATAACCATGCCCTAACATACAATTGGGGAGAGAGTTCTAGTGGCCAGGGGCAAGATGCGTCTTCTGATCAGGAAAATCCATCCATGCTTCCACATGCCAGACCGGCAGGCATCATGTAATGATGGATGCCACATACATCTACAGGCATTTCTCTGTGAGAATATCCCCCAGGGTTGAGCTCCTTCTACACCCAGACACCTCCTAGGGATCCAGGGCAATTGCTCTTATTAACTCAGAAAGTTAGCACCCATGTAGGCGCTGATTATTAGGCGCTGCACTTTGTGAAGCGACTCAGTGGCAGCTCTACAAGAGAATGAGTACAGTGCAATACTAAGCTACATCCTGTGTGGCAATCCAAGTAACTTGCCCTGGTCCACACCCCTCAGAGTTGGTTATTTAAGTTTGGGGGTGTGGGGGTCGCCCCTGCAGAAGGGGCACAGCCCCCACATGAAAAATGATATCTGTGGTTAGTCAGGTATTGTAGCGACCATCGCTATTTGCAACGGTCAGTACAATATCTGTCGCCCTTTTGACTATGGGCTCAAGTTTGCTCGCTCCATGTGTTGGCGGTCTTTCTGACTCACCTTTATCACGTGGAACCACTCAGAAATGGTTAAAAGTCAAACTCTTTTTGGTTAGTTATTTTTAATTTTTTATTTCATTTTTTGTTGACCGGGTAAGTGCACTAAACAAATCCTGCCTATTTTCAGGCACGACCCGGGGGAGAGGGATACAGATGAATGCCAATTGACCTTGAACTAGATTAAGCAGTTGGTGGTATTTTTACTGAATGGAGGGAAATTTGGCCAGGACACTGGGGAAATTCTGTTGCTCTTTTCGAGAAGTGCCATGGGATCTTTAACATCCACCTGAACTACCACCAGAACAGGCAGATGGGACCTCGGTTTAATGTCTCATCCAAAAGATGGCACCTCAGGAGTGCAGCACCCCCCTCATGCTGCACTACAGTGCCAGTATTGGGATTTAGCCCAAGTCCCTGGTGTGAGGATAGAACCCAGAGCCTTCTGATCTCCTAGCTTCAGAGGCAAGTGTGCTACCTGCTGAGCCACTGACACTGCATGTTAAATGTACCAGTTTAATACTTGTTTATTGGCCAGCTGCCATATTTCTTACTCTTTTTATTGTTATGTTTTGGATTTGCACTTCCACAGGTGCAAAAGTCTTACACTCTCCCGCATTTGAGGATACTGGAAGGGTGGAACAAAGGGGGAAACTGGATGGATGCATCCTGGGACACCGTACAGCCTTTAGCGTACAGCAGAGATATGATAATATATTAGTAAAGCTAACCTATGTGTATCCTAGAAATCTACTGGTGCAAATGTGGAACACACCAGGGTTACCACCTACTAATGTAACCTCAAAGGATCTAAACCATACATATGAGGAAACACAGAGCCTACTCAAATTCATAATAATGGGGAGCAGCATGAACTCGAAATTCCCACTAGCCAGTCAACAGAGCCTTGGTAATAGAAAACACATACCCAAAGATGAAGTATGACATCAGTGAAACTCACTACCTATAATGTAAATGGTTTGAACAATCTATTCAAGAAAACCCAGGTGCTATCTCACCTGAAAAAAATAGATACAGAGATAAATTCCAAGAATCCCATTTGTCACAGGTAGAACATAAAAAAAAAAAAACTACATAGACAGTGTGTGGGGGAGGTTTATGCTGCATCCCATCCAAGAGGTAAAATAAAGGAGTGGCCATTCTCATCAGGAGAGACTCAGTGGGCCCGATTTTCAAAGCGTCAGGAATGATGCAAGGGGCTTGTGTCAAAGAGCTCTGACATAAGGGCTCACTGTGCTGCACCTTGCGTCATTCCCAATTTTCAAAGGGTGCTTGTGGCATCATCGTGACCCCATGCGGCAGAAAGCCTTGCATCTAGCTTGCAGCATGCCACAGGCAGCACCATGGTGTTGAGGGCAGTTGCATCACTTTGCATCTGCCATGTCCCCAACTGTGGGATTTTCAACCCTCCCCCTAGTGGCCACAAACACGCCCATCATTAGACCACAGAGAGCTTGTCTAACGCCCATGCACCATCCCCATCCTGGCCTGATGGACATCCAGACATCATTAGAAACAGCCTGGCAGACAGGGCTGTGGTTGTCGGTGTGCTGAGGTACAGCTGGCAGGGTGCAAGAGCTGTGATGAGCATGGCATCAGGGCACACACAAGGACAGCCCTCTATCATGGGGATGGACACTGGTGGGTAGCACTAGCTGCACTATGCCACAGCCGGCAGATGGTATGCTTGTGTAGGTGGGGGCTGCAGTGATGTCCGTGGGAGGTGGGGGTTCTGACTGTCATGTCATCCCAGTATGCCATGCTCCAGTGGGTATGAACCACTTGCAGGGTCAGTGCATAGCTGTCATGGGACACTGGGCAAAAGTACTGTCTGGGTGCAGAGATGCTTGCAATTCCACGGTGCCTGATAGTGTACTGAAGCTGCCAGTCTGTTCCCTACCACTACATGCCCATCCCTGTGCCATTTGGGTCCCCATCGGGTACATCACATCATCACACTGCCAGGGTCCATGTCATTGATAGGTGCGTGCCATCCGCCAATCTGCCAGTGATTTCTGCTGCCACCTGTCAGTCTGGATACAGATCTGGTACATCTGGCACCAGTGCTTGGATACATCAGTAAACTGTTTTCTGCCCCTGGGGTGTCATTCTGCCCCCCCCTTTCCAGCACATGCCTGTCCTACACTGCGGCACCTACCGGGAGGGGTCAGCAGTGGGCTCGGGTTTCCCTGGGGCACTGCTGATGGGGTGTGCTGCAGCCTCCATTAAACCCTTCCCATGTGCCTTTTTGACACTTGGGAGCAGTTGCAGCAATCTGTGGAAGTTTGGCACTGGGACCCCACCTGTACAAAAATCAGGAGTAGGGTTCCTGGTGCACCAAGCTTTGTTGCAAGCTGCTGTTTCCCACAGTTTGCATTGATCTAAGGTCTGCTTTGACAATTGGACTCAGTGTTCATACCAGAGAAGCACTGGAAAGGCACACAGAGGAGATGGGTGCTAGTAAATGGTTCATAACTTGATAATCCAGTATCAATATTAAATATCTACGCCCCTAATAGGGCTTTGCATATCTTTTTCCAAGTGGTGTTTTAGACTATAACAGGGAAAGCACATGATCTCTGCATACTGGGTTCAATTTTAATTGTATAAAAGATCCAGGGACAGACTCCTCCAGAACACATAAAGGGCCTCAGAGGAAAATGCCAATAGCTAGAAAACTGAGAGCCTTGGTGGCAGAGGCAGGTATGCAAGACATGTGGAGATGGCAGCATCCCACAGAACTGGATTATACACTCTGTTCCAAATCACACAAATCTTACAGCCATATAGACAGATGGTACCTACTGGTGCCACACCTATATAGTATCACAGCCACCAAGATTCATACAATTGGTCTTTCTGACCATGCACAAGTGACCCTGGAACTAGAACTGGGTAGTCAGCCCAGAAGGGGGATGTGCCACCTAAATGTGGGAGCATTAGCAAATGAATCCTTTGGAAAAATGATCAGGGAAGCCTTAGATGAATACTTTCTCTTCCTAAACTCAGATGAATCAATCAGCCACATAGCCCTATGGAATGGAATGACACCAGTGCTAAGGGGAAAACTTATTGCTAATCTCACTCATAAAAAAACAGGAGAGACTTGGGAAAAGGCTGGATCTCAGGCATAAATTGGAGAAGCTGGAGAACAAGTACAAAAAAGAAAGGGGACAAGGCCTCCTAGACCAGATTAAAGACATAATAACACAGTTGCATAAAATCTCAATGAAAGAGGCAGAAAGAATGCTTAGATGCACAAAATTCACATACTGTGCTCAAGGAAATGCTGGCAGACTCCTAGCCCTTCAGCTGAGAAAAGAACAAGCCTCAAGGATGGAATGTAGGATTAGAACAGAAACAAAGAAACATAGACCGTGACGACAGAAAAAGACTAGAGGTCCATCCAGTCTGCCCATATTCCCTATAATCTCTGGAACCTTCCCTGGAACCTATTGCTTCTCCAGGGTACTAACACTCTCCATCCTATCCCCATTCTTCTCCCTGGTCTTGTCACTCCAGTCAGCCACTATTCCCTTCATTCTATCCCATGCCTGCTTCAATCCTTTGACTTTGTTTGCACCCACCACCTCAGCTGACAGACTGCTCCGAGGTTCCAACACCCATCCCGTAAAGAAGTACTTCCTCACGTCCCTCCTGAATCTCCCTCCTGTTTGAATCTCCCTCCTGTTAATCTCCTCTTGTGGCCATGTGACCTTTAGTATGCAGGGTAAATAATTCCCCACAGTTTACCTTGGTAATTCCTTTAAGGAACTTGAAGGTCTCTATCACATCTCCCCTCTCCCTTCTGGTTTCCAGTGAGTACGTATTTAGTGTCTTGAGGTGCTCCTCATAGGATTGAACCTGCTGACCCTGAATCATTTTTGTTACTCTGCATTGCACTGTCTCCAATCTACCCTTATCCTTTCTAAGGTGACTACTCCAGAACTGAGCGCAGTACTCTTTTTTTCTTGTGCTATCAGTACCCCTCTTGATACATCCCAGCATCCTGTTAGTCTTGCTACAGGCCTTGCTGCACTGGCTCATTTACTTACGGGAGTTAGTAATGATAACTCCAGCTAGATCCCCTTACTCTTCTGTAGTGCTAAGTCTCACCCCACCCATCCAGTACTCCATCATGGAATTCCTTTTCCCTAGGTGCATTACCTTGCACTTTTTGGCTTTTGAGCAATAATGCCCTAGAGGGTGTGTGTCATGCTGGGATACCATCACATCTCAGGTGGTTGGGCACGAGACCGCAGGCCAAGTGCATACAACAACTGAGGCGTAACGTTATCCCAAACGACACACACCCTGGAGGGCATTATTGCTATTATACAATGGCTGATTGTTATATATAAAATAAAAAAAATAATTTTAAAGAATGTTTTTATTAGAGTGGAAAAATATTTTTGTTTCTTAAGAGGAGATGCAAAAAAAGAGAGGCTCCATAATGATGGCACTAGACTCATGATGTTGTGCTGAGATAACATCACAGGTCCAGCCCAAGACTGACCAGTCAGAGTCCAGGATTTTTTCTTGCCATTGTATAATAAATTTTAACTGCCAGACCTTTGACCACCCCTCTAGTTTTTGTAGATCCCTCTGCATATCCCTTATTCCCTTCCCACTATCCACCCTCCCACATAGTGTTGTGTCATCTGTGAAGAGACACAGCCTGCACTGGATCCCCGTACCAATGTCACTAATGAACATGTTGAAGAGGATCAGACCCAGGACAGATCCCTGTGTAGGCACGAAAAACTAAAATTGCACACTGCCCAATAACATAGCACTGGAATCTGACAAATTCCACCAACTGCATGCCCCTGAGCAGCCTGAGAAAGACAGAGATAAGATTAGGAGGTTTCTACAGGGCTTGCACCTACCCACACTAACAGCGGCAGAAAGAGACAACCTAGACAGGCCTATAGAGAGGGAAGAAATAAGACTAGTAATTAAATCCCTTAAAACTAAAAAAGCAGATAGAGATTATGGTTTCCCAGCAGAATTTTATAAGCAATTTATTGGCACTCTGGATCAGCCCTTACAAAGAGTAATGGCATCCTGCACACAAAACCATACCTTGCCAAAGAATGGCAAAAAGCCCTGATCACAGTGATCCCTAAGCCCAGGGATAATCACCAAATCCATGCATCCTATCACCCCATCTCCCTAATAAATAACATTTATGCCAAAATTATGGCAACCAAGATGCAGAAAATAATAACCAAACTAGTGCATCACAACCAAACAGGTTTTATACCACACCACAACTCGCTTAATAATGTTAGATGCCTTTTGAATGTCATCACAGTCACAAAAAAATGCAAATCTAAAACACTGGCAATCACAACCAACACAGAAAAGGCATCTGACAGACTGAACTGGCAGTACGTATCAAAAGACCTAACTATCTTCAGATTTAGCTACAACTTCACAGAAAACCTGCTGGCCTTCTACAGGGGGGTCAACAGCATGAGTGGGCATGAATGAAGCATTTTCCCAACCTTCCATTTAAAAAGGGGCATACGACATGGCTGCCCAATGTCACCCACTGTTTTTTGTGCTAGGTAAGGAACCTTTAGCGTTGCGTCAGGAACAATGAGAAAGTAAAAGGTATCCAAATTAGACCCATAATACACAAAAATGTCCCTATATGCCAATGATACCTTATCATTTGTGGAGGACCTTAATTCCTCACTTTCCCTACTACTGGATACACTTACTGAATTCTGTGCAATATCAGACATTAAATTATGACAAAACCAAAGCCCTGCTACTAAGTGGTTCATATAACCCACAAGAGAATGGCCCTTTCCCATTCCAAAGGGCAGGAGAGGGTTTCTGATACTTACGGTTAAACATAAGAAAAAATATACATTAGCTGTATGAGAAAAACCTGTAAGGTGATCTTATCTGAAGCCAAAGGAGATATGAAAAGATAAGATATGCTCACCCTCTCTATCAAGATTCCTATATGTCTTTTGCATGCTCCCTGTACAACCCCCCAATAGTTTCTGGAAACAGGTAGACCAGGCAATTTCTAAATTTCTCTGGAATGGTAAGCACCCAAGCATCAGAAAATATATATTGCTGAAAGGTGAAGCCAGCAGGGGGTCTTGCCCTATCAAACCTAAGGGAATACTAGATTTTGGCCCACATCCACCCAGTGGTAGCCATTTCAAATATAAAGCACACACAGGCTGGATACAGGGAGAGAGAGAGCAGCTAGCAGGTCACCCCTTACACATGGTCCCCTTTCTGCCTCTTTCTAAACATATTGCACACCTGCGGGAATTGCAACAGGGGTCAGGCCCCCACCACCCAGTGCAACACTAGAGGAGCCAGTATGGTTGGGGGGAAAGGATGGTTACTCTGCTGGACAGGAGGGGGCTGGGGGCAGTAGGGGCATGGGAGATGGCATGGGGGAGTTGGGGAGACAGCTGCTGGGCAAGAGAGGGAGTGAGGTGGCACCTGGTGGGGTGCAAGTGTTGTTTTATGTATGTCTGTATTGTCTATCAGGTCTTATCAGTGTAATACAAGGTACTGTACCTGTTAAGTATGCACTAAATACAGAAACAGACAACTACCTCATCCATGGAGGGGCAAGTGATATTCTTGAATAACACTGCATCATGTAAACATCATACAGCAGACCTCAAAACTTGTAAGTTGTACAGACTGTTGCAGTCAGCTATGATATATCTATTCTTGGGGGGTGCCATTTGCATACCCTCACTGCTGATGGGATGGGACTATCAAGGGGGGGTTCCAGGAAGAGAAAGTGACATGGCACCAGGTGAGCATGGGGCAGCTGCCAAGGATGCTGCCACCTGATGCCATGTCACTTTCTGTCCCTGGAACTCCCCTAGCCAGTCCCATCCCATTGGCAGTGAGGATATGCAAATGGCACCCCCAAGAATAGGTATATCATAGATGACTGTAACAGTCTATATAACTTACAGGTTTTAAGGTCTGCAATCCAGACTGTAGCATGTGTGCAACTGTGGGCGAGGTGATCAGCTCCCGCTACATCCTGCTCTGTTGTTCCTCATTATGCAGCACAGGCAGAGTTATTTATATATATTTTAGGGGTATGCCCCCCCATGATAGTGGGTGTGGGGGGAGGAGCACCCCCGCTTGAGACACCTACTTATGAACCTTTACCCCAGGAGCTGTGTATGGCTGGTGATTGATATCTCCTGTATGGGACATCTCAGATGGGGTGCTTGCTGACTGCTATTTTTGGTCTCTGTCTCTCTACCCAAATTGGCTGCCATGCTCATTCCTCCTGTTCTTTTGTTTCCGCTCTGATTGCCCTCAGTCACATTTTTTCCTCCCTATCATGGGTGACTCCTTGGTTAATGCCCCCTGAAACATGTTTTGAGGTGAACCCAAAAAAACACATTTCAGGATACATTAACAAAATGACTCTTATGTGTCATGAGGTAAGGTGCTGATATGCTCATCCTGAAAATTTAGGGCCAACTGGACCCAAATGTCCAAGTTATGGCCAAAAGTAAAAATAAATAAATAAATAAATTGGAAATGATAATTTCTGTGCCTTGTAGCATGAAAATGAAAATATTCCCTCGTCTTTTGTTTGGCCACGAGGTTGCCCAAGTCCAGTGGTCCTTAAGCAACCCCCCTAATGCTACTGCACCCCTCTTCTTTTTTGTTACTGGTACCCAAGCCCAGTGGCCACTGTCATATTGCAACTGATGTAGTCAGCATGTTGCTCAAGCTCAGTGGCTAACCCTGACACAGGAGACCACTTGGGTGTCTAAGCCTGTTGGCCATTTAGTTTATGTAAAATGCCACCCTCTCCCACCCTCTTAGTGCCCATGCCACCTCATCCCACATCATGGTACCTGTAAAAAAGAAAACTGTCCCAAGTAGTCATTTTATTAGTTTATTTAGTCCTGTAAAATGAAAGGAATCCATCATCATCTCCCCACCAGTTTACCTGTAAAAAATGTCCCATCATCATATGTCCACCTAACATATTTCCACCACCAGCCCAATCCCTGTCTAGCAAATTGCCACTCCACACCCCCCACTCACCCACTTACCTGTATAGGGGCCCACCATTATAATCCTCTAAGTGATAATGATGAGCACCCTACTGCTTCTAAGACACTACTGAAGAAAATAATTTTTTTAACATAGGTTGTTTTCATGTTTTTTTCAACTTTTATTCATAACTTCATTGTTTTTTGATATTTTGACCCCAAATTTTCAACACAGACTTTTTTTCAACCACTTCATGAATCTAACAGCTGTCATTTTTCAAATACCAGCCAAAACATCTTTCCAAAAGGGCTTGTGCAATGCAAGTTAAGACCTAAGTCCTATTTCATGCAGGACCCAAAGGGACCTGTGTGAAGCAAGTTAGGAGTCAGGTCCTGCTTCTCATGAAGCAAGGTAGCTCTACCTTGTTAAAAGCTAAGGCTATTAAATTGGTTTGTGCAGGGCCCTTTGGGATTGAGATCTGGATCGTGCTTTGGCATTCGATTCAGTGCAGTTCATAGGGATGGTGCAGGGGGTAACTAGGGTTTGTAAAAATCCCAAACATCAGATTTCCCTACTTCTGATATTTCAAAAACCCTAACTGATGCAATAATGTATGAATATATATACATATATATATATATATATATATATATATATATATATACACCCTCCACAGTGGATATTCTCTTCTGTACATTTCCACTTATGATCATCAAGGATATCAAGTTACAGTATCTACCTAAGCCTTCCCTCAGCCACCAAAAAGAGGCATTTTCAAATGATTGCTACCACTTTGACTGTATTACTTAATGATGTATTTATTTTACACTCTTTACTTTTTGAATGCTATTGTGTTTCTTTTTCTCTGAATTGTTCTGTTTGGCAAGCAATAAATGCCTAGCTGAAATGCATGCCTTCAATGCTGTTTCTGCAAGCTTGAAAGCTTGGGTGGGAGAAGAAGTTACTTACTAGGTTATCAAACAACAGGCAGAGCTTGGAGAAAGCTGTAATAAGAACAGCTGCTCCCACTGGGTTGTCTAAGGAAGAAAGTCATATCTCTGAGTTTCCAGCAGCCAGCCAAGAGAGAGCAGCTGCTCTGACTACAGCTTGTCTCTTTGCTCTGTGTGCTGTCTAGTACCTCGACGTGCCATTTCCTCTCCAGCTAAACTTGTAAGCTCACTGAAACAGTCTTGCATGGAAATTGCCTCCTGTTCAGTATTTTGTTCCTCTGTAATGCAGATAATCAAAAAAAAAGTAAGTCAAAATAAAACTGCAAAGATGGCTCAAGCAATCATTCTAGTCGTATGAATTGCTTGTGTAAAAGGGAAATAGACGTTTGAACAAGCAATTACTATGCTATGAAAAATATTCCAAGTTTACTTGCAAGGTTATTGATTCAGTAGCCATACTTGCAGACAGATACGTGAAGCTATTATACTAAATGATAATCCGCAAGCAAGAAAAACTTACCCTGATTTATGCATACAAATTAGCAAAGCTTGTTTGGGAAGAATTTCCCCTGACTCCATGCTTCAAGCTACAGTACAGAGTCTGACCTTGGTAAAACACAGTGCTGCCCATTCATTCTTCTCAGTAAGAGGCATCTCAGTTAAAGTAAGCTGGACAAACAAGGCCAGCGATATGCTGCCCAGCTAATCCCCTAAGGTAGATAGCAGCAACACTGCCAACTGGTTCATTCAGAATGTTGATACAACTACTCCCCCCCCCCATTAGCTTGAATTCCTCCAGTAGATGCTTGGGTGTTTTTCTTCCAAGGTGTGTATACCAATGCAGATACAGCATGCCAATGATAACTGTTACAGGATCAGTTTACCAGCCATATTAAACTGATCCAGGATAAATTTAATTGCTGAGCCAGAGGAATTCAGGATCAGGTTAATGACTCAGCTCTTAAACTGATCCAGGATCAGTTGATCAGTTTAATAGTTAAGCCAGACTGATCCAGGATCAGTTTAATGACTAAGCTGGACTGATACAGGGTCAATTTAAGGTAAGGCAAGGAAACCTTATTAATATAGCATCCATTCCCCTGGACTTAAGGCAATTCACAATAATAACACTGGCAAAAACTATAACAATTAATTAGACAGCTAAAACAACATGTAACAATTTGGAAATTAAATATAAATTTAAAACAATGATTTAAAACAATCAGGGAAATGCTTCATGAAAGAGACATATTTTTAAGGAGGACTTAAAGGCCCCTACTGTGTGTGGGCTGATCTAATGTGTTTTACTTTAATAGATGAGCCAGACTGATCCAGGATCTGTTTAATTACTAAACCAGACTGGTCCAGGATCAGTCCATAACACAACTGTAGTGTCTCTCTCTCTTCAACAATATAAGGGCTCTCAAATACAATCAAAAGTCTGTATTCTGTAAATATGTAAAAAATCTGTTATTCTGTCTTGACTGTACTCTGTAAATTATGTTAACCTTGTGTGTATTCTCTGTGACGAGGTACCTTTGTAAATGAGCTGCTGGCTCAAAGGTTAAATCTGATTATACAATAAATAAATAAAATAAATAAAGCACAACTGCCGTAGGGGAAAATGGTCAGCACTTCAAAATAAATGGCTTATCACACATGTGGTCTCAGGCTCAGTTCTGTAAAATGGTTGGAGGGTGCTTTGAATGCGATGTTTGTTACCAATGACATTGTGATCACTTTAGCCATTTGGATTATACATGCTGAACATTGTATGCAAGCCTGAGTCCTTTCTTGAATGTTGCAGCTGATGGTTTGGTTCTTTTCTGCACATTGTAAGTTTTGAGTAAAATTATACAGATTATACAGCATGAAAGCAATGGTGTGATAAGTCGTTTATTTTGAAGTGCTGATCATTTTCCGCTATGGCGGTTGTGGTTTTGATCCATAATCAGTTTAATGACTGAGCCATACTGATCCAGAATCAGGTTAATAGCTGAGCCAGACTTATCCAGGGTCAGTTTAATAACTAAGCCTGACTGATACAGGATCAGTTTAATAACTAAGCCAGACTGATGCAGGATCAGTTTAATTAATGAGCCTGACTGATCCAAGATCAGTTTAATGATAGAGCTGGACTGATACAGAATCAGTTTAATAGCTAAGCTGGACTGATCCAGAATCAGTTTAATGACCAAGCCAGACTGATGCAGGATCAGTTTAATAGCTGATCCCGAATGATCTAAGATCAGTTTAATCCCTTAGCTGGACTGATAATGGATCAGTTTAATAGCTGATCCTGAATGATCCAAGATCAGTTTAATCCCTTAGCTGGACTGATCCAGGATCAATTTAATAGCTGATCCCGAATGATCTAAGATCAGTTTAATCCCTTAGCTGGACTGATAATGGATCAGTTTAATAGCTGATCCTGAATGATTCAAGATCAGTTTAATACCTTAGCTGGACTGATCAAAGATCAGTTTAATAGCTGATCCAGACTGATCCAGGACCCAAAGGAAACTTTATTTATAGAGCACACTTTTCATGGGCTCGGGGCACTTAACAATAACAGTGCCAGTAAAAACTACACCAATTAATCAGACAGCTAAAACATCATGTAACAATTTGGAAATGAAACACAGATTTAAAACAATCAAGGAAATGCTTCACTAAAGAGAATGTTTTTTTAAGGAGTTCTTACAGGCCTCTACCATGCAGGCAGATCTAATGTGTTTTAGTTTAAATGCTGAGCCATGCTGAGCCAGGATCTGTTTAATTACTGAACCATATTGATCCAGGACCAGTTTAATAGCTGAATCAGATTGATCAAGGATCAGTTTAACAGCTGAGCCTGACTGATCCTGGATCAGTTTAATAGCTGATCCCAAATTATCCAAAATCAGTTTAATATCTTAGCTGGACTGATCCAGGATCAGTTTAATAGCTAAGCCAGACTGATCCAGGATCAGTTTAATGACTGAGTTGGAGTAATCCAGGATCAGTTTCATTACTGAACCAAACTAATCCAGGATTCGTTTAATGGCTGAGCCAGATTGACCCAGGATCAGTTTAATTATGGAGCCAGAGTGATCCAGGATCAGTTTAATAGCTGAGCCAGATAGATCAAGGATCATTTTAATGACTGAGATGGACTGACACAGGATCAGTTTAATAACTGAGCCAAACTGATCTGGGATCAGCTTAATAGCTTAGCCAGACTGATGCAGGATCAGTTTAATAGCTGAGTCAGATTGCTCTAGAATCAGTTTAATAGCTGAGCCAGACTGCTCTAGAATCCATTTAATAGCTTATCCAGATTGGTCTAGATTCAGTTTGATGACCTGAGCCAGACTGATCCAGAATCAGTTTATTAGCTTAGCTGGACTGATCCAGGATCATCATAATTACTGAGCCAGACTGATCTGGGATCAGTTTCATTGCTGAGCTGGATTGATCAAGGATCAGGTTAATAACAGAGCCAGACTGGACCAGAATCAGTTTAATAGCTGAGTCAGACTGATCTAGGATCATTTTAATGACTAAGCTAGATTGATCCATGGTCAGTTTAATGACTAAGCCAGACTGATTCAGGATCAGTTTCATAGTTCTGCCAGACTGATCCAGGATCAATTTAATAGCTGAGCCAGACTGATCAGGATCAGTTTCACTACTGGGCCAGACTGATTCAATGTCAGTTTAATGACTGTACTGGAGTGATCCAGGATTAATTTAATAGTAGAGCTAGACTAAGCCAGGATCAATTTACTAGCTGAGCCGGACAGATTCAGGATCAGTTTAATGACTCTACCGTAGTGATTCAGGATCAGTTTAATAACTGAACTGGACTGGTTTATATTATAAACATCTGAACTTTTGATCTTTGAAGATATTTACAGTGAGCAACTCTTTGTCAGGAGTCTTGTTTAAATGTTTATGCCTGAAATGTCTTCATTTAACACTGTAAACAAGAGGAAATTCTAATATTCAAGAGTCAACAGATACATCAAGTTTGTTCCATAGTGTGTAATTATAAACTTAGTTTCTTCCCAACTTTATATATACTAGGTATCCCTCCAGAAGGTCATGGACTTGATTTCTATAAAAGGGGTTGGGTTAATCTAGCCTCGCTAAACCTCAAAAGGATTATTTTAAGGAACTGGAAAACCGAACACATTCCCATTTTAAGCAAATGGTTCAACCAAATGAGCTCATCAGCAAACAATGAAAGGATTAGTTATCTGTTTATGGACAGGTTAGAGGTCTTTCATAAAATCTGGGACCCCTTTTTAATCTTAAGTGATTATAAACTTATGGTTATTCTATAGTGATATACTGTATGTAATGCTTAAGATCTTATTCTACTGATTGTGTCTGGAATACTGTGAAACAGAGCAGAAAACATATTGCTAGATACCGTTTTATCTAGAGATAATGAAGTTATGCAGTTGTAACTCTTGTAATGTTTTATTAGCAATTGATAGTTGTATAGAACCTGATTTTTTCTGTAAACTATGGATTATATTTTTAATCCAAAATAAACAAAAACTTATGATGGAAAAAAAAGAGTCAACAGATTGTTAATTAGTTGGGTTCTTTTGAACTTTATAATATGAACTTACCCTCTAGTGGTATTCTCAAACATCACTTTCATCATGTTTTGCATTTAGAGGGTAGTAAATCCTTGCACCACTGTGTAAGTTTCCGGCTAATGTATTACTATATATAGGAACTAAGATAGTCAGCTACCATAGTGTGGATATAGGCTGAGCCTGCAGCCATTTTTGCCACTTCTAAGCAAAGCAAAGAAAACAAAATAACAGAAAATAAAACTGAGAAGTACTTCATTTGTTTTCATTTGTGTATAAACATAATGAGGGGATGATAAGGGGAGACAATGTTGAGTTAATTAATTTGCCACTTTTTCAAATTTAAGGGAGTTTTAGTTTTTTTAAAGTCCTAGTTGAATATTTTTTGTGAGAGGAAAAACTGCCTGGCATCGAAAGTTTTTTTATTATACAATGGGTATAGAAATTCTTGCCTTCTGATTGACTGACTGGCACCTTTTCCCCATTGTAAATCCTGTGATATACCAGTGGCAAAAGGTGCCAGCCACCACTCAGCCATATCAGGAGCTCCCCAGAAATCACTCTGACCAGAACTGGCAAAGATTTTTATTTGTTTATTTAGTTTTTGTTGACCGGGTAAGTGCACTAGACAAATCTTGCCTATTTTCAGGCACGACCCGGCGGAGGGGATACAGATGAATGCCAACTGACCTTGAACCAGATTAAGCTGTTGGTAGTATTTTCAGTGAATGAGGGAAATTTGGCCAGGACAAATTGGCAAGATTGGCAAGATGGTGATGGACAGCAAGATGCTCATTTACACATATCGCTATCTTGTTCACCCACTAAACCACAACACTAACAGGCCACTTTCACAGGTACTGCAAATGTCATGATTTCAGCTGCTGCTCTACTGCCTCCAAAATGTATACAAAGTAAATAAATGAAATCCACCAGAGACACCAATTAAAAAAAAATTACATTCACGTTAACTCCTCCTCGATGCCGCACACTCACTCCCTGGAAGGCGGGGACACAAAAACGCAAGCGGGAAATAGACTGCCTTTTTTTTACCTTGCAGACGCCAACAGGAAGAAATATGCCTTGTGTGACACAAAATGTATTTTTTAAAATGTATCCTCCATAAATAAGTAGAACAGAGCACCTGCCTCACCTCTCTCCACAAGTTTACCAGTATTGGGTTCCCTTTCTCACTCCCCATAACATCTGTAACTGGCAGCTGCTAAATTAATGTCCCAATCCCTTTCAGTACAGAATTAAAACAAAAACAGACAACTAAGAAAACAACATCTTTCCCAAATGCAAGAGCCAAATTAAAAAGTAACCAGTAAACCCAAAGCAAACCCAGAAGTATAAAAGAGCAAGCTTGTCACTGGTACTGTGCTCTCTAAACAGACACTAAAAATTGTCAGAGTCTCTGTTTAAAAAAATTGAAAAAGCAACTGAAACAAGGCTCTATCTTCCCATAAACATAACAGTAATTCCACTGCAGAATGTTGATGGGGTGGGGGAAGGGGATGTATTAAAACAAGCAAAAACTAACATACTCTCTTCCAGTAACAATATGGGAGTAAGGGATTATTCTACTATGTAACTGGGAACTATTTTTTAATTTTGGCAGAGCAATAAAATCATTTAAAAATAATTTAAAAGAAAACACAAAAACAATTTCTTCATTTTTTTCCTCACCAAAAAAAAGGGAGGGCCATTGTATAAATGCAATACACCACTCTAGGAAATGGGCGATGCTGGGATTTAACTACTTCTGGTGTGGTAAACCCCAGCATAACCCATACCCTGCCATGGTATATTGCTTAAATAAGTGAATGTTCTGAGAGGAAGGTGTAAGGATTTTAATGCAGGCAATCAGGCTGACTTGTTCTTTTTGCCGTGGGTCACTGCAGGATTTACCCACAGGTAAAGATACAAACTGGCCAATCAGATTGCAAGATTTTTTTCTGCCCATTTTATAATATTCATTTGTTTCATTATACTGAGCCACCTATTTCTGATTGATGTTAACAACTTAACGGGCTGTGACAATATCATAACCTTAATTGTATAAAAGCAACATTTTTTGTGTTGGTTCCTATATTTGTTTGTGTGTGTCTAATTTAGACTAGCAAAGGGTTGAATTGTAAAAGGGGTCACATACTGGGGGTGGGGAGATAACTTCACTCATGCTGAAGAAAGCCATTAAAGAGCAGGAATCTGCTAAAATAAAAGATTTCAACTATTATATTTACAATAATTACATTTGAGTGTTATGTTTTAGAGGCTTTGTTATTTTATTTGGTCACTGATCTTCTAAATATCACCAATTATTTTGCAGAGTCTTTCCAAAAGCATCTGACTGTCCTCAACTGACCTTATAATTGCAGTCTGTGACCTCACAGATGGTTGTCATGGTAATCACTATGATGTCATAAATGAGTATTGTAGGGCCAGTTGAGGACAGTCACATGCTTTTCTTTACAGATATCTTAGAAAGGCCACTATTACGAGTTCTAAATTCTGGAAAGAAAAACACAAATTCAAAGCAAGACAGTGTCTGGCCAGCCATGATAGCTTAAATATTACATTTATAAATGAAGATACTGAAGGGGATACCTACTGTTTAATGTCTGATGGGGAATGATTGAACTGCTCCTCTGTGACCAAAATATCATGCAGGTGGGCTCATCACTTGGATGTATATGAATCTGCAGCTTGACATACTTACGTCACGTGGGAGCAAATCCAGAAATGGGTCAAAACTGGCTGGGGTTTAAATAGAGCAGACCGGATGTCAGTTGTGATGCCATGCTCCAACCCCGTGGCATCATAGGAGCTCAAAGGAAGCTTTAACTAGGGTGCACAGGCAAGGGACAGCTTAATCTGGTTCAATTTTAGTTGCTTACCATCTGTATCCCCCCTCCCCCCGGTCGCCCCTGAAAAAGGGACTTACGGGACCAGTGGGCTTACCAGGTCAATAAAATTCAATAAATAAATAAATAAGCTTTCTCTTCACTGTGCTTGAAGGGTTAGGAATCCCCATAGAGGGAAGCTGTGTGCATCAGAGATAGAGCCCTTTACACAATCTGCTGAGTGGTCTCTTTGGGAACTGAGTGTGGAAAACTTTTATTTAAGAAAGCACATGAGGCAAGATGTAATTCAGACATATTTCAGTTTGGTTTAGCATTTTGTTTATAATTCTTTCACATAAAACCTTAATTTTGATTTTCCTAGTTTGTTCTGTATTTCCCCATTTGTCGTCAGCTTATCTTGTATGTGCTGTTAATATTAATTATGAAATGGGTAGAAAGAATGCTGTCTTCCGATTGGCCAGGTACTTTCGGCAGCCTGGCTGAAAGAATCTCAACAAAATATGTTTACAAAAATACATCCAATTTACTGAAAAGGACCCATTTCATAACTGCAATAAAGCACTCCAGGGGGTCAGCTATGGTGGGTTGACAACCCTTCTCAGGTGATGGAAGCACTTGGCTATGCTTTGTGCTTCAACCCACCAAACACAGGCCATTATCCCACCATAACACACCCCGTGTCATGACTTACTACTTAAATATTTTATATTTAAGACTTCTGTGACTGTGCTCTGTTTTAAAAAGGTGCAGGTACTTTATTTTACTGGCAAACTCCTTGTTCCGTCTCCAGAAGTATACACCAAAGTTAAAGAGAGATAATTCCACTATAAGTGCAGGTTCAGAAGTGCAGAATATGGGTTCTGATGTCCTGGGTCTGGTCCTGTATAACTAATGCCATAAAGTGGAACAAGATGGGAACTTCCCAGTTGTAAATTCACAGCAGGGTGACGGCAGCATTTGTGAATTGCATCAAGACAGCTGTCAATCAAGGGCATTCATACTAGGTGCATAGATCCTGTTTTTATACCTTTTAATGTAATTAAAAATGTAATACCTTACCCGGTTACCAAAGAATAAAATAAAATATGTTACCCGGTTACCAAAGAATTAAAAAAAATTAAGCATGTGTGAAGACAGTTACAAGTAATTAAATGAGAAAAGTCAGCAAGAATAAAGCACCCAAAATAAGAAGAAAATAAGACCATCTCAAAACAAATACAAAAAAATACACTGGGGCCCGGATATTCAAAGGGGTTGTGCATGGCACAATAGGGTTGTGCATGGCGCAACAGAGTTGCTCTAGTGCAACCCCGCATTGTGCCCCAGTGGGATATTGAAAGGGCTGCCTGGTGCAGCTCAAATCCTGATGTGCCAGGGCACAATGTAATTGTATGAGGTGCAGATGCAGGGGGCGTGTCCATGCATATGCAGCACATCCCGATATTCAGCCCAGGATGTGTGGTGCATATGATGGTGCAGCCCTGCAATGCACTGCAGAGGGGGGCTCAAAGTTGAGCCTGTGAGGAGTGGGAACAAGTTCTGGCCACCCACAGGCAGGCTGCTGTATTGCAGGGCACAACACAGCAGCCACCAGCCATGGGTGGCCACCCGCCCACCCAGAACACCATCCACAAGCACACACATATCTCCCTGGTAAGTCTAGTTATACCCCCTCCCTGTTGAGTCCCAATAGATGTAATCCATGACCGTCCCTGGTAGTCTAGTGGACCCCTCCCTCCCTCCCTCCCAATTCCCCAATACATGTTATTCATGACCTTCCCTGTAGTCTAGTGGTACCCCCTCCTTCCCTTTACCCCGATTCCCTGATAACTGTAATGCCTGACCTTCCCTGGTAGTCTAGCGGTTCACCCCCGCCCATTGCCATGATTGTGGTACATCTCTGCCAAATAAATCCTTGTGATACAGTGGCATCCCGCACCCCTCCCACCCACACAGATCCCCTTGCCCACCCCACTCCCCCCCGACATTGGCAGGTGGCTGCAACCCGCCTACATACTGCCCCTGCCACCCGGCAAATGACAGGTACAGTATGGGATGTAAGCCCACTGGTCCCATGTGTGGACCAATGGGTTTGCAGGGCATATTGTACTAGACGATCCCAAATATGTGAATGACTTCATTCACATATTTGCACTATCTAGTACAGTATGCCTGCAAGCCCATGGTCCACTGAGACCAATGGGCTTACAGCCCATATTGTACCTGTCATTCAGCAGGTGGCCAGGCAGTATGCGGGTGGTTGCAGCCGCCCACCAATGATGGGGTGGGAGCAGGGTGGGCAAGGGTTCTGTGTGGGTGGAGAGGTGGGGTGCCACTGGATCACCAAGGAGTTTTTGGCGGAGATGTACCACGATCATGGCAACTGGGTGGAGGGTACCACTAGACTGCAGGGAAGGTCATGACTTACAGTTATCAGTGAATCAGGGCAACAGGAAGGAAGGGGACCACTAGACTACCAGGTAAGGTCATGAATAATATATATTGGGGAATTAAAACTGAGGGAGGGAGGGGGTCCGTACTAGACTACCAGGGAAAGTTTTGTTGTACATTTACTGCGATTGTAGCTATGGCGCTGGGGATGCCCCGGGATCCCCACTGCACATGTAATGCTGTGCTGGGTGCCAGGCACAAGTTGCCAGGCTGCCCTGCTCAAGGCATGCAAATGGGGCCATAATGACAAGCAAATGGCCCAGTTTGAGCCTTGCATATATTATGGCCTCATTTGAATGCCCTCCACTGAATATTGCAGGTGATGCATCCAGCACAGCTGCATTTGTTCTGGCACATCTCTGTGCTCTCTTGCAGTGGTTTGAGCTGGCACAGTCCCACTGTACCTTGTGCAGTCCATGCCATATTCAACGGTGCTGCACCATGACGCATCACCATTGAATATCACCTGGCCCTGGCGCATCCCAGTTGCGCTGCACTCAGGCTTGCACCACTGCCAGGTGCAGTCTGAATATCCAGGCATGGGTATATTTCACATACTTCACACATGCCAAAATTTACAATTATGGCATAATACAAAATAAAATATAACACAAAAAAAAACACATGTTTATGTTGCCTTTAATACCATAGGCCACTAGCTTAAAATATAATATCCCAGTTTTGACTGCTGACTAAAACAAATTCAGCTGCTAATGTCATATATATTCTCCATTTTTAGTATTGTCATCCATCTTTGTACTTTAGTTCACCTTGTATGTTCCTTAATTACTACTGCAGCTACCTGAGGCATACAGATTTTCAAATATCTGACCTCTTATTAGTCGAAACATCTCATGACATACAATGTAGTGTAGTTTATATCTAAATAGGACATACACAACTTGTCAACTCTGAAGAATAGCAGGATTGCAAGGCCATTCTACTATTAGACTTTCAAGAGATGAATGTGTTATTTCTTTATGTCTTGCACAAGCATTTAGCCTATCAAGCACCAGACAATAGCAATTCTTACATATTATTTGTCTAGCTTTCCGTTGGCACGCCATCAGGGCCTTTAAATTGCTTTGATACATTTTGAGTCATTGCCATCTATCATGCCCCGTCACAAAATATGAAAAATAGAATGTCTCGCCCTAGTTCAAGGTGTGCAACAACTTTTGGAAATTCAGTCACGTTGCACAGAAAGTTTCTAAAGTACCGAAGTATGGTTAAAGTGGAAGTGCACAGGAAAGCATTTTAGTGCAATAGTTTTAAACTCTGGCTGTAGCGTTTAATTGCACTTACAGATGCAATTCAAGGTCTGAAGGTATTCTACAGTACTGTATATGGCTGTCTCTCATTCATGCCATTTAAAGAACAGAAGGGTAACTTAAAATATAAAATGTTCCTACTTAGATAATGAATTGAGAAGGTTTAGCAATATAGAGTGTTCCCATGGAGCCAGCCTCAGAAAATGATTGTGAATGTTTTCTAAAGTATACCAATTTCTGAAAAGATGCAACATCTTAGCTTTTCATCTACTCTCTGCTTTTGATCCATTAAGTGTGTGACAGTACTGAAGTGTCATTGGACTGGAACTCCAGCTGTAAAATTACCAGGGAATATTATAAGGCAGCCAAGGAGAGAATGTACATTTAGACTGTTTGAAACATTCAGTGGATACAGTACTTTTATATGATTATGATGGATGAGGTTATTCTAAAGTAACAAATGGTGCTATGTGCATCTTTCTATAATTTGTAGACCTGTTTTACCAATTTTTGGTCTGCAGAGCTTTGTCTATTAGTAACTGGTAAAAGGAAAGTGAACAATAATAAATGCCCTTAACACCCATGCCCCAATCTCTAGTATCCGAATAAAAAACAAATCCTGTCGTTGGTTTACAGCTGACCTCAAAGCTGCACTGCTGGAGAGAGACAAACTCTGGAAAATGTCAAGAAAAACCAAGAATGCAAATGACTGGATGATCTTTAGGAAAGCCAGGAATAGATGCACCAAGAAAGCTAGGGATGCAAAGGCTGCCTTCTACTTGGCAACTCGACTCTTCCTACCATAATCCTGCTAGGTTTTGGGGCACCATCAAGGGTATGGTGGGGCAGGACACTAACACCCCCCTTCCAACTCAATTACACAACAGTTATGGCCCTATCACTGGCAAAATGGAAATTCTGGACGCCTTCAATAACCACTTCACAACGGCTGGCCTTGCCTTTAACACCTCTCCAGCTAACCTGCTGAGGGAACAATTTAGCTCCCATTACACTGGTGATCAGAGAGTTGACTCTTCCTTCAGCTTCAAATCTATACTGTTGAAACAAGTAGAGGATCTATTATGGCAACTGGATACCAAAAAAAGCGCAGGGGCAGACTCTCTGGACCCCTACTTTCTAAAGATTGCATGCCATGTACTTGCAGTCCCCCTAACACACCTCTTTAACCTATTCCTAAACTCTGGCTCTATTCTCACACTGTGGAAGACGGCCCAAGTGGTTCCCCTTCTAAAATCAGGGGACCCTATGGATCTTAATAATTACAGGTCCATTTCCATTCTACCAGTGCTATCCAAGATGCTGGAGAAATTAGTGAGTAATCAGTTAAGGGAGTATCTTGACAATGCTAACCTCCTAAACCCAGCTCAATCTGGATTCAGGGCCAAGCATAGCACTATCACTGCACTAGCCAAGGTCACAAATGACTGGCAATCCGAATTAGATAAAAAGAATAATGTCTGTGCAGTATTCCTGGACCTGAGCAAAGCATTCGATACTGTGGACCACGAGCTACTACTTTCATCCTTGTACTCCATTGGCCTAGATCCATCCTCCCTTAAGTGGTTCAGATGCTATCTCACCGGTAGGTCACGGCCGGTAAAAGCAGAAGGTGACCTATCCCCATTAAAACCACTGTCAAGAGGAGTCCCCCAAGGTTCTATTCTGGGTCCTATCCTTTTTGCCATTTATATAAATAACATTGATTCAACCCTTACCAATTCCTCTGTACACCTCTTTGCTGATGACGCTGTTCTGTATGTCAGCAACCCTTCTCCTGCAGCTGCTCATGAAATCCTACAAACAGAATTCTCCTTGCTACAATATCAGCTACTCGAGAAAAAGCTTCTGTTAAATGCAAAGAAAACTAAAGCAATGATGTTCACAAATCAAAGCTCCACCAGCACATCCTCTCCAATCATTCTCCCCCAGCTATGCACTATACTTGGAGAAAACTGGAGTATGTAGAAAACTTCAAATACCTAGGTGTGAGGATTGACAACAGACTTGACTTCACTCATCATTTAGAAGAACTGCTAGAAAAGCTTCTCCAAAGGCTTGGCCTTCTCTATAGATTAAAACCCTTCCTAAACAGAGACTCAAAGATGAGGTTAGTCCAGGCCATTTTTCTATCAGTTGTTGACTATGCAGACTTCCTTAATAGTCACTACCCCATCTCCTACCATCACAAGTTGGATAATTTATATCATAGAGCAATAAGGTTCATTACAGATCTGCCATCTAATACTCATCATTACTCTCTTTATGCTGCAGTTGGGTGGGTTTCCCTTCACCTCAGAAGGAACAGAAATGCAGCACTGCTTCATACAGAGCGTTGTCAAAAAACTTCCAAACTATATCCTGGACTGCTTCACCCAGACCTCTCCTAGCTCCTATGCCCTAAGAAGCAACATCATCCTGCTCAAATTGCCCAAATTCAACACCAGGCTAGGGAGGGCAGCAATCAGCTATTCTCTAGCTATAGCATGGAACACCCTACAAAAATCCCTAAAACTGTCCAATATCATTCCATTTGCATCCTTTAAACAGCATTGTACAGTCTTCTTCAAAGAGAAATGCAATTGCTACCACTAGAGCTAGCATTGTCATCTCACAAATCTCCCTTCCAAACCATATATGGCATATTCCTTCCAGACAGACACCCCATCTTATGGCACCCAGTAATACCTTCACCATCCTAGTATTACATTATGTTGAGTGTCTGCCATGCCCCTCCACTGGGATATGTATATACTGTACATACTGTAAATATTAGCTTAACTTTCCTGTAACCGTTTTTTATCATGTGAATTTACTGTACATCACTGTGTTTATAAACGTTATTTTCCCCTGTATGTATAACTGTCTTATATAAGTATATGATGTATCTGTTGTGTATCAACTATTGAACCTTGACCTTATCAGGTCCATCTTTTAAATGAGTCTTGCTCAATGATGTTCGCCTGAATAAATAAAGATTTGATGATGATGATGATGAAGAATACACACACAACTAAAAGGAAATTGCCAGTGTGGTTCTAGTTGGATATGGGCATGGAAAGCATCACGGCTAAGACAAAAATCTTGGATTTTAGGAGGGTGGACTTCAGGAAAATGGGTAAAGTGCTAAGAAGCCGCCTGGCAGGCATCAGAGCAGATATGGGGGTGGACCAAAGGTGGTTCATCTTTAAAGAAGGAATACTGGTTGCCACAGAGTAGTGCATTAAGCTCAGTGGGAAGAACACAAGGCCAAAGTGCCCAGCTGGTTCAGTTCTGGGGTTGCCCAGGCAGTAAGGAAAAAGAGGTTGGCCTATAGAAAATTCAGGAAGACCAAGAGAGATGTGGATAGGGAAAATTACCCAAGGTTGGCTAGTGAGGCAAGTAAGGAAGTCCGGCAAGCAAAGGCACAGAAGGAGCTGCAGAGAGCTGAAGGAATTAAGAAGGTGGAGAAGGCTTTATTTTGCTATATAAGTGAGAAAAGGGACAAGAATGAAGGGATTGTAGGCTTAAAAAAGGGGAGGAGTGGGTGGAGGATAATGAGAAAAGCAGAGATACTACAGTAAATGAATACTAATGTGTCATCTTCAACAGGGAGAAGGAAGGAACAGTGCCTTCTGGAGGGAGAAGACAGATGTAGTGATAGAGGAGGATAGAGTGAGGGAAGGTCTGCTGGCATTGAAGGTGGACAAATCACCATGCCTGGACAGAGTACATCCAAGGGTACAAAGGGAATGGGCTGAGGAGCTGGCAGGGCCACTGGCAGACCTATTTAATAGTTCACTGGAGCCAGGTGTGGTACTGCAGGACTGGAGAGCAACACATGTGGTGCTGCTCCACAAAAGTAGTCCCAAGGATAACCCAGGAATTACAGACCAGTCAGTCTGACCTCAATTGTGGGCAAGCTCATGGAGACCATACTAAAGGAAAGGTTGGTAGAATATCTAGACAAGTATGGTCTCCAGGATGCGAGGCATCATGGGTTCATGGGGGGGGGGGATTGTGTCAAACAAATCTAACTGGCTTCTTTGACAGTGTCACTAAGACAGTAGACAAGGGCCAAGTGGTAGACATCCTCTATCTTGATTTCAGCAAGGCCTTTGACTCTGTGCCCCACAAAAGGTTGATCAGGAAGTTGGTGGATCTCAGGATTAGGGATATGATAGCCAGATGGGTGGAAAACTGGCTGAGGGAGAGAACCCAGAGGGTGGTTGTGCAGGAGAGTTAGCTGGCACCAGAGATGTAACCAGTGTGGTCCTGCAGGGCTCGGTGCTGTGGCCAGTGTTGTTCAGTGTCTTCATCAATAACATTGGGGATGGCATTAAGGGAAAAATGTGTCTATTTGCAGGATGCCACCAAGCTCTGCGAGAGAGTGGACACAGCTGAAGGGATACAGGGCCTACAGGATGATCTGAAAAAGCTGGGGAGGTGGTCCAGGATCTGACAGTTCAGCTTCAATGCCAAGAAATGCAAAGTTATGCATACTGGAGCCAAGAAGGACAGAGTACTATCTGGGTGGAATCAGAGAAGGACCTTCGGTGATGATCACTAGTGACCTGAAACAGTCCATGCAGTGCAAGAAAGCAGCAGCATGGGCAAACAAGATGCTGGGATGCATAGCTAGGGGGATCAGTAGTAGGAGAAAGGAGGTTATACTGCCTTCATACAGGTCACTGGTAAGGCCACATATTGAGTATGGAGTTCAGTACTGGTGCCCACACCTCAAAAAGGACATTAACCTGCTAGTGAAGGTACAGAGAGGGCTACAAAGATGATAGTGGGTCAGCAGGGTAAAGCATATGAGGAGAGGTTGAGGGTGCTGAACATGTACTCCTGGAGGACAGGGAGAGAGAGAGAGAGAGAGAGAGAGAGAGAGAGAGAGAAAGAGGACATGACTGAGACCTTCAAATACTTGACAGGGATAAATAATGTGGATAAAGTGAGTCTCTTTAAGCTGGTGGCAGTCATAACATGAGGGGCACAGTCTTAAGCTGGAGGGTGGGTGGGTGGTTTAGGAGGAAGGACATGAAACATTTGTTCACAGAGAGGGTGGTGGGCATTTGGAATGTGCTGCCAGAAGAGGTGATCTCATTGAAGACAGTGGGCAGCATTAAGAGTGGCTGGCATAGGCACTGGGGAAGGTGGATCACGGGTTGGGAGGATGGCAGAAAGTGGGAGGGCAGGTAGAGTAGCTCAAGCTGTGGACCCTGCAATATGAGCAGACTAGATAGACCAAATGGCCTTCTTCTGCTGGCTTCTTCGTATGTTCATATGTAAATACTACAGTATGGTATACTGTGGACTGTGTTATGGGTTTGTATATTAATACATATCAAAAGTCTGATTTTGGGTATAGCCCTATAATTTGCAAGTAAATTATATATATGAATATAAATGTATATTGTTGTATTAGGTTGGTTTAACATTTAGAACATTTGTGTGATAATGCTGTGGCTTTGGACTTTTTTTTTCACAAATGACCTTTGTGATCTATTAGTCCCATATCAGGAGCTGGATTTCTCAGCTATGGTGTCCCAGGTGCAGGTCCAGATTGTTGGCCCATCTGGAGCATCATAAATGCAGCAAAATATTTTAATGATATTTTCAAACATTTTGCTATATTTACAGGAATTCCAATAGCTTTACAGTAATTCATGATGCATGGATCAAACATCGACCCATGTGCCATTATAAGATTCGATTTCAATGCAGGTCATGGCAGATATGCATGATTGTGCACAAGCAGTGTGGATGCAAGACAACCATGTCACAAGTCCCTGACACAAGGCAAAAATCCAACCCCATATGTTTTACTGTATTTGTATTTAAAAATCTGTATGACTTCTGTGATTTTATGTAGACAACTTCAGCCTGGTATGATAGTAGGTTGCAAATGCTCTGGAAATCTAATCTAAAACTCATCTCATCTAACAATCCATAATCTGTGTAATTCTGGTTTCTTAGTTTATGCATGGTTCTTGTCACCCACAGCGTCATGCCTTCTGAGTATACCCCTTCTGTTGGGAAGGCTAGGGCTGTTGTTGCTCAGCCAGTCACCAACTGCATCCCCCTCCCACCATGGCCTCTAGCCAGATCACATTCAAGGCCAGCACAGCGTCCACCAAACCAGACCTGAGAATCTCAGTCTGATAGCACAAAATTCACTGCTTTCCATCCATAACAATATATTATATATAGTAACATAGTATTGTGTGGACAGTAGGGACTTGGTTCCCACCTTGTCCATCTTTCTTGCCACAAAGTCATGACTATACACAACTTGAGACATGATGAGCGAAATCAGAAAACTCTGTTTTGTGTACTTTTTACAAAATTGTGCCAATTTCATGCAATTTTGTGAACGAGAACAATGTGTTTAAATGGGAATGTTTTGGCTGAAATTGTGCCTTTATAATAATCACATTTTTTAAGAAATGCACAGTTTGAAAAAAAATACCCTATTTGCTCAAACTGTATATTGTTAAGAACTCCACATTTTTACAAAATAAACAATTTGGGGAAACATGTCCATATCTAAATAAAAACAGCAGTGGTGAAATTATGTTAGATTGTGTTGCAATTTCATGAAAAACTGCACAAATGAGAAATCGGCAATTTCATGCAACTTTGCAAGTGTAATATCAATTTCGTTCAGCACTAAACCTGGGCGCGGACAGCATCTAAGCTTATCAGCTGGAATGCTACCCTTTTTATGCTGTAGGACACATTTATTTAGATAAAAGTTTTACTAAGAAAAACATACTGAGCTGGTAATAGCGCATTTCCAGATCGTCCTGAGGTGGGGACAGGGAGGAAAAGGTACATTAATTAAGAACAATAACTACAAATACAGTCAATACAAACAGGTAAGTAAGCACTATAAATAATAATTGTGCAATGACACAGATTCTGTGTCAGTAAAATGCACAACATGTACAACACCATACAGCGATGGAGGATGACATTTGCAATGTGCTGAAGGCAATACTGAGTTTAGGGGGGGGCAATGGTTATGGGAAAGGGAGTGTGAACAAGGGGACTGCACTAGTGTATGTGTAGGGTGAAAGGGGAAGCAATGATGGGAGCAGGTGTAGGAGGGTAGAGGGCAGCAGCCCTGGGTCCAGTAATAGGGGCAACTGCAGGAGTTCAGAAAAGGAGCTTGTCTGTTCATATTTCAAGCGTGGCACAGGTTTGGTGCTGTAACATTGTTTGTAAGTAAAGACACTTTTTGTTATGATTATCAGTGCATAGTCTGGTTCATTAGCTCTAAATCTTCAACTGCTTGAAATACAGGCAGCTAAGCTCATTTTCTGAATGTCTGCAGTTTTACACTGTGGCTAAGTATAGCTTCTACTCTGAGTGCCTCTTCTGGTTGCAACTGCAGGAGTGAGTAGTGAAGTCAGTGAGCAGCAGAGAGGTGAGTAAGTGGTGGGGAAGGTGCAGAGTGGATGGCAGGAGGTGATAGGGGAACCCCAGTGTTTGGGGAACTGGAAGAAGGCAGCTTGACCAGCAGTGGATTTCTTTGAGGGTGTGATAGAATAAGAGCCAGAGTTGCAAAGGGGCTAGGAAGTGGTAAGACTCCCTCATAAAACTGTATATTCCTTCTCTGAAAGCCTGAATAGTGCTAGGTTCCATGATCTCACTGGATAGGCTATTCTACATGTTAACCACAGTCAGTATGAAGGAATACTCCAGAGTTTTCCACTTACCCTGCCCCCACACACACAGTTGAAGTGTATGTGCTCTAGTTCTGATTGCACTCACTAAGTAAAACATCTGTTTACTCTGCACCCTGTCTATCACCCTTAGTATCAGAAACCCAATGATCATATCCCAACCAGCACCAAGCTCCTGGTTACTGCACTTGAAACATTCCTCCACTCTGAATGCTGACCATCTACCAGCACTCTCTGATTCCTACCTGTCAGTCAAATAAGCAATAAGGCACAGCAGGGTGTGTGTCATGCTGGGATAACATTACACCTCAAGTGGTTGGGCATAAGCCACAGGCCAAGTCCCTCCAACACCTGAGAAGTAATTTATCCCCACGACACATGCCCTGGAGTGCATTACTGCAGTTATAAAATGGCTTGTTTGTACAAAAACAGAAAAAATTAAATGTCTAAAATTCATTTTAGTTGCTTTTCTTAATTGGTGTGATAATGTGCTGGGATAACATCAGTGTTGAATGTCAGCCCTGACCAATTACAATGCAGGAATTGTTCTTGCCATTTTATAATTTGCTATCCTCAGTCTGTACACTTTATTATCATTCATGTGCTTAACCACCACATCATACATGACTGGCACAAAGACATTCCCATCATGCACCAAGGAAAGGCTTTTACAGGTCTGTACCTACCTCCCATCATGCACCAAGGAAATACTTTCAGATCTGTCCCTACCTCCCATCATTCACCAAGGAAAGGTGGATTCCTGAAAGATATTGTTGAGTGGCCAAGCCAGAACCCCTTTTAACTTCACTATTACCCTCAGGTGGATACCACCCAGACCATGAGATTTATTGGATTCACACCCCCCAAAACACTCAAGAATCCTTCAACAGCAGAGCAACAGGATGGGTATAAATTACACTGAGTTTTGTTTCCTTGGTCTTTGAAGTAAGTTTCTTTGCATCAGAGAGTTTCAATAAGAGTCCATATGCAATTTAATATTTGGCCTGCATAGCTGGCAACATGAAGGCATTCCTTCTGTATGTAGAGAAAATGGTCCTGTTGTGGAAGTCACATGTGTACCAGTGATACACCCCTCTTTGGGTTTTGTAGGCCTGGATTGCATATTATTCTGGAGCCAGCACTTAATAAATCAATCAATCAATCAATCAATCAAAATCTTTATTTATCCTGGCGAACATCATTGAGCAGAGCTCTTTACAAGATGGATCTGGTTAGAACAGGGTCGGGTAACATCCATCATAAAAACATATAAATACATGTAAATAAGTAGATAAACACAAACACAGTGGTGCAGTAATAGAGAGTCAAATGATAAAAGGAAGACAAGGCAAGCCATAACAGAGGAGGATTCAAATACAAGAGGTAGGTCCACCATTGAACCATGCAACTGTATATAAACCATGTTCTCTGTATAGAAGTACCAGTTAGTTCATTTACCAGGGGCAGTCACTAGTACTAGCCATGAAAATGGCTGGAGAACCACCAACTAATGGCAGATGGGGTACCAGGAGTGGCATGTAATATTTAAGCGAAGGATAAACATTGTGAGAAGTGAAGTCCCAAGGAAAGGTCGGTAGAACTGATGCGGCGGTGGGGGCCTATGGGGAGAGGGAAAGGGGAGTTAGGACTTTTATATTATGATTGCGTGTAGATTGTGGATGAGTGCAGTATAGAGTTGTGAAAAGAAGGCTGGAGAAAGCGGGAAGATAGACCAGTATCAAAGGGAGGACAGAGGCATCAAGGTGTTACATGAAAGCATGATGACAGACCAGAGCCAAGGAGGAGACAAGCACTAGAAGTAATTCGTTCATGGTTAAATGGTACAGGTTAGCATGATGACAATTCATGGTCATGGGAAACAATTGCACTGATCATTTCTGAGATGTGAATATAAGAGCTTGAAAGACGAGATGCCGATGGGTGACCTCAGTTTCAGGTTTTCTTTGCAATTTATTCCACAAGGAGGACAGTGTAAAGCTTATAGCAGACCTGCCAAAGCAAGAGTTAACTTTGGGAACCATCAGTAGGAGAGATTTGCAACTTCTCAGGGTGTAATTGCCTACTGGTTTTATAGGAAGACAGTCTGTAATGTATTGAGGCAGTTTTTTGGAGATGGCTCTCAGGGTCCATAAGGCTGCATTTTTATCATGCCTGAATTGAAGAGCACTCCACCCCACTGACATATAGGGAGCTGTGGTGAATGGAATAAGGCAGGCCTGTGATGAACCTCAAAGCTCTATGGTATTATGTGTCAAGTATGGTGAGGTAGGAAATGGGACAGTAACTGTAGAGGATGTCAGCATAATCTATCATGGATAGAAAGGTTGATTGTACCAGCTGTAGTTTGGCATCTCTAGTTAAGAAGCGGGCTATCCTAAAGAACAGGCCAAGTCTCTGTAGTAATTTTTTGAGTAATTCTTCAACATGCTCTATAAAGGAGAGCCTATGGTCCAGCCATACTCCCAGGTATTTTAATTTAGGGTCAAAGTCCAACTTCTCACCAAGAATTGTAGTAATCTGCGGCACAGGATCTGATAGGGCTGAATTTACCATTTGGGCAGTGGGAGAAAAAAGCACTGCTTTTGTTTTCTTAGCGTTAAGTAATAGTTTTTTGTTTAGGAGTTGGTGTTGCAGCAGGTTGAACTTAGATTGAAGGTCATTACATGCAGATTGTAATGTGGGTGGCTTACGTGAAGAACTGTGTCATCTGCAAACAGATGAATGTTGGCATAGTTATGCTTTCATCAATATTGTTGATGTATATTGCAAATAAGATCGGTCCTAAGATAAAACCCTGGGGAACACCTCTTAGGAGAGGTTTGAGAGTTGAGAGATCTTCTTCCACTTTCACCTGCTGGAAACAATCAGAGAAGAAGTTGTTGAACCACTATAAAGATAATGGGTTAGCACCTAGTGAGGTCAGGAAAGAGAGTAGCAGAGAATGGCTGACAGTGTCGAAGGCCTTGCTCAGGTCCAAGAATACGGCGCAGGTGTAATTCCTGTTGGCTAGCTCTCTTTGCCAGCCATTAGTCACTTTGGCAAGTGCTGTGATGGTGCTATGTTTAGCACTAAACCCTGATTGGACTGGATTAAGCAGGTTATTAGCTTCTAGATACTGCCTCAGCTGGTTACTTATGACTTTTTCCAGTAATTTTGACAAGACCGGGAGAATCAAAATTGTTCTGTAATTATTTAGATCACAGGTATTTCCGGACTTGAACAGGGGTATGAAGTGTGCTGTTTTCCATATTGAAGGAATGGATCCTTGAGTTAATGATAGGTTAAATAAATGGGTTATGAGCACGGCTAACACATGGATGGCCACCTTCAAGAAATATGGGTCGAGGGTATCGGCACCAGTACTTTTTTACATCCAGTTTTAGCAATAGGTCTTCAACTTCTTTCAGAGTAGTAGGACACAAGGAAAGACTGAATCAGTGACACTAGGATCTGCACCTTGATTATCCACCTGAGAGCGTATCAAATTCACAGGGAAATTGTCGAAGGCTAAGCCTGCAGTTGCAAAGTGATTATTGAAGGCATCCAGAACTTCCAGTCTGTCACTAATAGTGTTATTGTTTAAGGAGATTTCATCAGGTAGTGAGCCACCAGACATGTGACCAGACAAGTCCTTGACGGTTTTCCAAAATTTTGTAGGACTCATTCATTAGATTCCATACATATGCTACATACGGAACCTTACATTGCAAGGTTCTTTACAGCCCAGTTTAGGTAAGGACCTTTCAAATTAGTCCAGAACATTTAATAATATTTGTGAAATGGATCTAGTGGATCTAAACTGATTTTGTGATACTCCTACCGATATACTTATATTCCTTGTTTTAAGTTATGGAAACTGGATGGATGGATGGATGGATTGCCTTGTCTAGTTTTAATTACCACTAGATTTTTTTGGGGGGGTATAATTATATTATATTTGTATATTTTGTTGGTTTTGAAAGTAAACTTCTGCAATTCTGCCTCAATTCTGCCCCAAATGGAAGCCATAAAAGAACAGCTGACACCTTCAAAATATAATAAAGGAACAATGCATGACAGGGTGTGTGTTGTGCTGATATAACATCATGCCTTGGGTGGATGGACATGAGGCAATAGGCTGAGTGCATCCAACACCCAAGAAGTGATGTTATTCCAGCACAACACACACCCTGGAGTGCAGTATTCCTATTGTACAATGGCTAATCCTTAAAAAGAATAAAAGAATAAAAAGAATTAAACTAAAACATTTTTTACTTGATTTTTGTGTGTGGAAGTATATTTATTTAAAAAGAAGTTCCCTTTTCCTGTTTATCCTCTAGAAGAAGCTGCGTGGCCAGTAGCTGGATTTTTCTTGTGTTTTGCATCTGCTTGCCTGTCTCACGTGTGGTTTTGTTTCATTCCCTGTGACCCCCCTCCCCCGTACTGTGTTTTGGTTGGGGTTCTCCTAATACAGTTTTCTGCTGTGTTTAAATATTGTATGGGAGATTTTCAAAGCAGGATGACATTTTCAGCCACGTGTGGAGCTCCCACCCGTCGCCACTTCTGTAAGGATGTCTGTAAAGCAAGAGGAATGGAGTAGGGAGGTGGTAGGAGACTGTTTTTGACTGCTTTTACATGGTTGAGCTGAAAAAAGCAACAGAAGAAAGTGACTTGAAGAGCGAGCAACCATTATGAAAAGAGCCGTGTTGCAATTGTTCAAAGATGTACTTGTTTATTCACTCACTGGGTGCACTTGGTCCATGAATTGAATCATAATGATAGGTTTCACTTAGCTGTTTTTAAATAAGAAAATGAAACTTTGGGGATTTGGGGGTGTGTGAGAGTTGTGGGGTTCATTTTGGCTGGTTTCTGTGTTGTGGGAAGGATGGATTTACAGTGGTATGGCGCAATTGGAAATGCAGCTTTCACTTTAGTTCAAGATGGTATATGTACTGATTTTTTTATGTGATTTGGTTATGTGTGTTCTGGGACTAGATCCATAATGTTATGCTGGGATAACATCACAGGTCTAGCCCAAGACTGACCAATCAGAGCCCAGGATTCTTTCTTGCCATTGTATAATATCTAGATACAGTTCAGCTGATATTTCAAATTAGTTCTATACTTCTCCTCCCCATTATTTATTACTGTGGTCATTTGCATGAAAACAGGATCTTTGCTCCTGAAGAGTTCAGCTATTCCTGTTGCTTCCTCTCTACCTGAGGGCACAGTGTACTGCTTGTGACATCACAGTTACTCCCTTGTAAACAGACTGCGATGTCACAACAGAGGATTATGACTTGAAGTAAGGAGTATGCCATAGAGGCAGACAAACTCTAAGCGATAAAGATCATATACTCATGCAAATTTCCTCAATAAATAATGGAGAGGAGAAACCTATGGACTATATATGACATGCAAGTGAAATTGGATGTAAATATTATGTTTTTCAAAAGTTTTCTTTGTGGCGTCAGAAGCTGTTTAACATTGCATCCATAAATATATTAACTAGATTCACCAAGATAAATTGGTAATGAAACATGGGCACCGGTTGACTAACAAGGCCTTTGTTAGTTGACCGGTGCCCACGTTTCATTACCAAGTGGCCATTATAATATTAAAAACTGATCAGAAATCCGGCGTCCATTGACTATAATGGATCACGCCCCCATACTCTCCCTAGCATCTCGTCATCATGTTAGTGAGTGCAGGAGCGGAGTGTGGGTGGCACTTACAACCAGGAAATCATTAGGACCCCGTTTACTTAATTTTATGAAGGATACAGTTCTTTACAGGCTGGATTATTTCAGGTAATTTTCACAATAAGAGCATGCCGTGGAGGTAAGGCACCTATATATCAGGTGCAGGGGCTGAGACTGCTAAGTCTCTTTAAACTACAATACATCTGGCTTCTCCCAACAGTCACTACAGTGCTGTGGGGGAGGGCACCAAGTACAAAACTCAAGTGGATATTTAATTAAATAGCCCAATGTAGCCACATGACAGTTGAAAATCTGAACCATTCAAAAACTTGTCTTCCTAAGACCAAGGTTGTTAAAGTACTGTTACAAAATATCCACTGTAACACATGCCTAGGGTACGCAGCAAGAAAATCAAAAGAAGTCAAAGGCTACAGCATGGAAAAATATATTATTCCTAATCCAGAAAAAATATGTAAACCCTCCTGTAACATGTTACAAATGAACAAGACTTCATGAATTGTCAGTTGTAACTTAATTTCAAAAAAGGAACTGAAACATAGAAACATAGAATGTAATGACAGATAAGGACCGCTTGGCCCACCTAGTCTGACCATTTTCCTACCTAACAGATAAGCTGCAGATCCCAGTTAACCAACAGCTTACTTCCTCATTCTCCCCACTAGGACTGCCTTATGTCTGTCCCATGCATTCTTGAATTCCCCCACTGTTCTTGACTCCACAACCTCCTTAGGTAGGCTGTTCCATGTATCCACAACCCTCTCTGTGAAAAAATACTTCCTCACATTACCTCTGAGCCATCCCCCCTCTATCTTCAAATTGTGCCCCCTTGTTCTTGCACATCTCTTTTTCTGAAAGATGCTACCCTCTTGGACTTTGTTGATTCCCTTGAGGTACTTGAAAGTTTCTACCATGTCCCTCTCTCCCTTCTTTCCTCAAGGGTATACATATTAAGCTCCTTTAGTCTTTCTTCGTATGTCTTCTGGTGCAGACTGTGCACCATTTTGGTTGCCCTCCTCTGGACAACCTCCACTCTGTCTATGTCTTTGCAGAGATGGGGCCTCCAGAACTGCACACAGTACTCCAGATGGGGTCTTACCAACTGTCTGTACAGAGGGATAACAACTTCCTGTTTTCTACTATTGATGCCTCTCCCTATGCACCCCAGTATCCCCCCAGCCTTCCTTACTGCCTTCTCACATTGCTTGCCCACCTTTAGATCATCTGATATAATTACCCCCAGGTCCCTTTCCATTTTTACTGTTGTCAGTATCTCACCCCCCATTGTGTACTCTTCCCCTGGATTTTTGTTTCCCAGGTGCATTACCTTGAACTTCTTTGCATTGAAACTGAGCTGCCATACATCTGACCATTCCTCCAACCTTGCCAAGTCCCTTCTCATCCTTTCCACTCCAAGACGCTGTTCAGACTGTGGAACTCAAAATACCTTTTGCTGAACTGTAGTATTCTTTCAGCAAAATACAAATGGCAACTGTATGTCTCTGCAGAACATACACTACAGATAAGCCAAGTAGCTGTCCCAGAGATTCATGTACGACCCCCCAATACAGACTAGGTGGACTTCATGGGAAATTTGTCATGTGGCAAAGTCACATGCTGACTGCCCTATTCATGTAGTAACATGAGAACTTCCATCAAACCCCCACACAAAGGTATATAAAATCCATGGCAGTTGATCTCCACATCCAAACTCATCCTCACTGTCTATTTCAACACAGAGGTTACATTCAAGTTCATTAGTGTTCCGTGGTCTTTCTAGACTCTTTGAGTTTGTTGAAGAATCCTCCTCACAGCTACAGAACATACACCACATTTTAGTCACTGTCCTCCTTGCCTCCATAAAATCCTCAAACAAGTAAGTCTTATTGGCAATGGTAAGACACATCTTCCTGGAGGAACTCTAAGAAATGATTAATACCCAATGTATGCAGTTCCAAAAGGACACTCTCACAGTTCTTGCAACTTCCACAGGTTGCATTACTAAGACATGAAACATGAAAACAAGACAATCTGTGCAGTCAGACACCTTTTTGTTCAGAATCAGTAGTCTTAGGTCCCTTTTAAACCACAGGGCTACTTGATTCCTTTACCCTTATCACTCACAGAGGTTCAGACATCTGTGACTGCTCTGAGCACCTTCTTCAATGAACTCCACATGAGCCCTGTATTACCATGCTCTTGCATCTGCTCCGAACCCTTCTGAAGTACTGATTCATAATACTGTAGCTGAGGTCCAGCTGGTGTTCACTGTTACCAGAGAGAAGGCTACCTGGTTGTGGTTGCTACACCCACAGGTTCCTTGGTGTTCACACTGAAGAGGACTAAATTCTCACTGCTGAGAAAAAGATCAAGGGTGGTCTCAAATGTAGTCCCCTGTTGGACATCGTGCTCTAGAAAGCAATCCATTATGACAGGTCAGAAAGGCAAACAGAATGTTGGGGTATAGAGGAAGTGGGTACTGACAGCAGATGAAGGAGGTATTACTACCTCACTATAAATCAATGGTGAGGCCCTACCTGAAACATAAAGCCCTTTTACACGCAGTGATCTGTATAATTACCAGAGTTACAGACCAACTGCAATGTTATCTTGAGTGGCATGTACAGGTGATCTGCTCTGCAACAGAAGTGAGCATTCTCTGTTTCTGCATTCCCTGCTTTCCTGGGTTTGCCAGTGCTTGTACCATTATGCCCTGCCATATACTCATGTCGTTCCGCTCACTTCAGTCCCATGATGGCCTCTCATGAGAGACAAGAAGGCACTAATAAAATTAATTCACAATCACAGGCAGGGTTCCAATGAATGAATCCTCTATTTTTGCACTTGGAATTCACTAAAATGTTATAAATTTTAATGCAGAATTCCTTTTGGGAGGATGTTCCGTAATGAATTGTGTTGAAAGCATTCAATAATTCATCCCCGTAGAGTTGTAATCATTCATTTATGTGGAGTCCTAGGTTATGCGTGGAAAGTGTCACTGCACATACAATAACAAATACAATTCCACAGGAACGAATTTTCTAATCTTTCAACATAATTTGTTAGGGAAAATCCTCACAAAATGAATTCTGCATTGAACTGTATAACATTTTAGAGAAATCCAGGTGGAATTGATGCCCAAAGTTCTGTTTTAGCTGTTTCCAGACGTGCGGACCTGGCGTGTAACCATGTGGAAGTGCAGGTCGAACACGCTGTTCCGCCCAACTGGCGAAGTAAACCTTGTGCTCCTCTCTTGGCTGCCTGGAAAACACTGAAAGGCCAAGAAAGCGATACAGGAAGCATGCCTTCACAGAAATACAAGTGTGCAGCATGCATGCCGCATGGCAATAAGCATACAGCATGCATGCTGCACATACTGTGTGCAAAAACATTTCTGTAAGGGTGTGTACAATGGGACTCTGAGTGCAGCACACCAAGTGGAACAAATGCATCATGGAACCAGAGATTCAAGTAAGCACTGTGTGAAAGCCTATAGAAACATACAATTTGTCAATAGATAAGGACTTCTTGGCCCACCAGTCTGTCCATTTCCCCACCTACAGTATCACCGTAGACCCTATTTATCTCCAACTCTTTCTCCCTCCTCTAATTCCTTTCCACTAAGATTCCTTATGCCTATCCCATGCATTCTTTTTGTAATTTATTTTATTTTAAAGTAAGCATAGAGAGCATTTACAATACCGTATACACATTTTGTTATACAATGAAATAACGACAATTTCTCAAAATTAGTGTGACATATCATAAGAGAGATTGAAATGCTATTACAATTCATTCTAGTTTCCAGGCACATTTCTTAACTTCAGTTTCATCCATATTTATGTCTTTTACAAATGGAGAAGAGTTCCAGGATGGACTTTCAGAATTCACTTCAATTAATCTTGGCTCACTGTCCTCTAAGTGTAGATTATCGCTGTGGAACAAATTCTTTATTTTGTTGCATAATATAGAAGACTCAGGGTTACCATTTTGTCTGAAACTTCTGTTGTGCATCGTTCAAATATGCTGTGATATGTTCCACAAAATAAATTCCATTAACTATCTCTTGCCAGTCAGCTCTGGTAGGTATTATAGATTGTTTATTTATTTACTTACTGAATTTTTTGTTGACAGTAAGCCCACTGGGCCTAGAAGTCCCTTTTTCAGAGGCGACCCTGGGGGTGGATACAGATGGTAACCAACTGAAATTGAACCAGATTACGCTGTTGGTGGTATTTTTAGCTAATGGAGAAAATTTGGCCAGGACACCAGGGAAATTCCCCTACTCTTGCTGCACATCGCGCAGTCGCGCTGCAGGAGAGTCGAATGGAGGTCAGTGTGCCTCTGACTATGGACGGTGCAGGTCGTCCTGAGGAGAGCTCCGGTTTGGAGCAAGGTTGTTGGGTTGTCTCGATGGAGACTTTGAATTTGGAATCAGAGAACGTTATGCTTAATGAACATGTTACTGTGTTGGACTCCTGTTCAGGGTTGATTGATCCTGATGAAGAAATGCTCAAACGGGATTCAGATATTCAGAAGCAACAGTTACTGGATTTAATTTCAGCTGCGAGCGTGATTTTTTAGCCAGGAAGCTAACTTTAGACGAATGGAAAAGAAAATGATCTGGGCAAAGCTCTTTACCTGGGAGTAGCAAACGTTTTCCTCTGGAAGTGGCTGCTGATTCTTTGGATTCAATTTTGCATTCCTCGGCGGACCCTGCTTTGGTTGATGACATCATCATTTTGACGCTAGGTTCGGATGCAGATTGGACCCCAGGGCTGGCTCAACAGAATGCCGGTTGGATACAAGACAGAGACCGTTGGGTTCCTGACCCGGTTGTTCCATTGCCGGGTTCTCCGCCTTTGTTGCCTACTCCTGTTTTGATGGAAATTCTGGAATTGATGGTGAAACAGCAGGAGACTCAATTGCCTACTATGGAGTCTCCAGCTTTGGTGGGTGATACGGACAGGCTTAGTTTAGATGGCCAGCAGACCTTACATGCTTCAATGGCTGCTGCTTCTTCTGATGTCATCTCTGCTGTAGACGGTAAGGTGCCGATTTCTCCTTTGAAAGGTAAGGGTGTGGATGCTGGGCTTCAAGCTGCAACAGGACCAACCCAAAACTTTTGCTGGACTGTTTAGCAAGCCTGCTGAAGTGGCGAAGAGGCGGTTTTTGGTGCGGTTAAAATATATTGGGACTGCTCCTGTTATCTCCGACAGGATATGGGTGGGGAAAACATTGATTAAGGACTCTTTGGGCTTTGCAAGATCGGAGGTGTATGCTTTTATTCTTGCACCAGGTGAACGGATGTATGATCTCAGTTTTTGCTCTATGTACTTATTGGACAAATTTTGGAAATTGTATTATTCTGTTAAGGATTTCAGGGTATGGCAAGATTTTATAGCCATCCCTGTAACAAAACCGACCTTTAAAACAGTTACTATTTTGTTTCAGAATGAGGGGGTTTGTATAAATAACATTTCATTCTGGTTAGAGAAAAAATGTACCATTATGGAGAAACCTAAACCTATTATCGATGGAAATGGATTTTGGAATGGGGGATGGATATTTCGGGTACAGTTGAATCAATCTGAGGTTGGGATTTCCATTTGCCCAGCTCCTTTTTTTTTGGTTAGAGACCGGGGGTACTGTTTTATGCTGGTCAACCAAGAGTTGCTATAAATGTGGGGCCCTCAATCATCTCAATGTAGATTGTGATCAGATTCGGTGTTTCTACTGTGGGATGCTTGGGCATACTGCCCCTCAGTGTACTGCCCGCCCTTTCTGTAATTTGTGTGGGGAAGAAGAACATTCCTTCCATGAGTGCCCTTGGGCAGCACACAATTTAGAAGGGGAATCAGACCAAGATTATTACCTGGACAAGGCGAAACAGCATTTTTCTGTATCTTTGCAGCCTAATGAAAGATTGATTTCCAGCCGAGGTAGAGGTCGGGGACATATGTCACGTACTGTTCCACGGGGTAGTGGTTCAGTTCCCCCCTTTTCCCATTCAGATTTGGGAGATGTGGAAATTCCTCTTTCCCTTTCCCTTTCCCATATGTCTCCAGGCCCATCATGCTCCAAGACAGTGGACCTTGTCAAGCCACCAGTTATTCCTCAAGGTTCCCCTGTCCGAACTGTGTCCCTGGCTACTTTTCAGGAGCAACAACACCCAACCCACTTAGGTTTATCTTCCCAGGGTCCTTCTAAACACACTGCACTTACTAGTGTGGTTCCCCCTGACTCGATTCCTGGACCTGAATCAGATATTTCGGCTACGGAACAGGAATTTTTATTTCCTCTGAAATCTCAAAATCGGTCTCAGACTGAGGAAATGACTCCTCTTTCTCCTTTGCCCCTGTCTAATAGATTTTCAGCCTTTTCGTGGAGTGAACAGGTGGATTCGGATCTCCCGATGTCAGGTATTGATCCTGACCCATTTCTGCCCCTTGCTCCCAGTACTGCCCCGCCTAAGAAACATCAATCTAAAACTCAGATGAAACGAGTCACCCGTTCTAGTGCTAAATTAGTAGAAATTCCTCCCTGATTGGTTTGGGGTTACATATTGCCAGTTTAAATGTAAATAGTGTGTTATCTGGAAAGAAACGTCTTATTACCTTTGGTATTCTATCTCAGTTACCTTATGACTTTTTTTTCTCCAGGATACAAGAATTCATTCATCACTAGAAATTGATCAGATTACAAGAGATTGGAAGTGTGGGCTGTCCTTTTGGTCAGCAGGATTGGACTCTTGTAGTGGGGTGGGGTTTTGTTTTAAAACTCATGTTTCATGTTTTCGTTTAGTGGATATTGACCCTGGTCGGGCTTTTTTGTTAGACGTTGTTATTAATTCGATATCTTGCAGACTGATTAATATCTATGGTCCTCAAGTTAAAGCCCAGAGGATCTCTTTACTGAAGAAAATCCAACCCTTTTATACACAAATAGGCTTGTTTTCTTTGCTGGGGACTTCAATATTAATGTCCTGAAGGAAGGGCCTCTCAACAAAGTGTATTGTGATAGGGCTTTCTGAGGGACTTAATATCTCATACTGGTTGAAACAGGTATCTGTCAGGTCTTCAAAGTCATTGAAACCTACATATTATGGGGAAGGTTAGCTTCCTGCATTGACATGATTTTTCTTACTAAATCTTTGTCATGTGGGAATTTGGTTTCCATCCCCATTGAATCCTCTGACCATGTCTTGCTTGGAGTCTGTATGGATTCTCCTCAAGTAGGATTGCTGGCCGGATACTGGAAATTGAACTCCACTCTTTCACAGAATCCTCTGGTTCTGTCTTCCTTATCCGAGATTCTTAATGAAAAATTGACTATGAAGTTTTTTATGACAATTTGGGTTTATGGTGGGAAGACCTGAAGATTTGTTTACGTGATTTTTTCCTGGCAGTAGGTAAAGATCAACAACTGTCTAAATATTCTCAGTAGCTCCAATTAAGGCACCATTTAGGGATTTTACTTACAAAATATCATTTGGGAAGGGAGGATGTAGCTTTAAATATTCAAGAAATTCGTGTTCAGATGGAGTTATTCCAATACAATAGGATGTTGTCTTTACAACATGAACAGAAATTTGGTACCCATGGGAACTTGGACCAAGGTAACCCCTTTCAAAATTGCCATAAATGAACAGAGAAGAAAGTGTTCTAAAATTTAATTTCGCACAAGGAATTTTGGTTTCTGATAATAAGGGTATTATGTCTACCTAGAAAACATATTAACCTGGTATTTGGGACTTGGTTCCTGATGTAGGTTTTAGTACTCAAATTTTGAATTGACAGCTTTGCAGACTTAGATTCTTTATCACAGGAAGAATTACTCTTACCATTTACTTCCTTAGAGATGGATTCAGTTATTCTTTCTATGAAGGGGGGATACAGCTCCTGGATCGAATGGTTTGACTGACGAACTTTACAAGATCTTATGGCATCTCATTCTGACTGATTTTTAGAGGTGTTTAATTTCATGTGGTCAGATTTTTATTTACCTTCTTCTATGTATAAGGGCTTAATGATTTTTGTTATAAATCAGGTGATAGGAGAGCTTATAAATTGGTGTCCTATTACCCTGTAGCGTTGATTTTAAAATTTTGCTAAATTACTTGGTAATAGGATTATGTCTAGGATAGCTCAATTCATTTTCTCGCAGTTTGCTCGGTGCCTGAGTAGGCGTATTACAAGCCTTGCTGTTGCTTAGAGAAATCTTGGACAGTAGGACTTCATTGACGGCATCGGTTGGAAATGGGTACATTGTTAGTTTGGATCAAGCTAAGGCTTTCAATGGGGTTTCTCATGCTTTTTGTGTGATTGTTTGGCATCCTACAGTTTCCGGATTAGTTTATACAACGGATAAAGTTATGTTATGCATTAGCTTGTGTTACACCTTATGAAAATGGATGGAGGGAAAATGATTTGATCGTAAAGGAGTTCGTCAGGGTTGTCCTTAAGTCCTATTCTTTATGTTTTACACTAGACCCTTATTATGTATTCTTCAGAATTCTCCAAATATTTATCCTTTAGGTATGGGTATATCCTTTCCGATTAAAGTACTTGCATATGCAGATGACATATGTTTATTAGTTAATGCTGTACATTCTGTACATTTGGCTTGTGCTTTACTTCAGGAATTAGGTAAAATTTCTGGTGCTCGGTTGAATATGACCAAATCGTGCTGTTTGAATGTTGCAGGATTTATCGACCAAGAGGATTGTCTTGGTGATATTCCCATCTCACGGGTGCCCTGTCACATTCTTGGTATTTATTTTGGGGGGGACGATATGGCATATACTAATTGGTCACGAGTCTTGAATGTGGGGCATTCCAAGGTTAAATTATGGAACCGGTGGAAATTATCTAAGAAACAACATATTTTTCTTCTAAAGTCCTTTTTAATCCCTGAATTTTTGTTTGTAAGTTCGATTTTCTTTTTACTGGCATGCCTGTTTACTTCATTGATGGGTTGTTTTTTTTCTTGTGTTTGGGTAGTAGATTAAATCCAATTAAAAGGAGGTTTTATATGCCCCTATTAAATCTGGGGTTTAAATATGATTCACCCAGTGGTGTTTTTTACAATTTTCTTTATGTAAATATTGTCCCTTTAAGTTACGGGTTCTGAACGTTTGTGGTGTAGGTGGGGTAGGGACACCTTACATGGTGTGTTCTTGGAATGGTCAAACAATGCTTTTTGCATAAAACAAGCGATCTCCTCATCTCCCTTGTAGATGGATGGTGTTATTGATGCCATTAAGAAATGGGGTTTATCGACTTGATGAAGTTGTTAGTAAGTCTAGAAAAGCAATTTATGGTCAAATTATTTTGAGTTATTTTGCTATACCTCCTTTTACGAGTTTTTCTTCCTTGGAACAAAAACAAATATCTGACTATATTTCAGATTCCAGACTTCCAGTTCAATTATGGGACACTGTTTGGTTGGGGTTGCATGGTAGGATAAATGTTAAAGGGAATCAGAAACACAAGGCTTTAATAGAATGGTACTGTCCCCGTGTTTCCTGCCTTATGAAAATAGAAACTATGGATCATTTATATTTACATTGTCCATACATTGTAGACTTTTGGGACATTGTTAAGAATTGATGGAAAGGGATTGGCTCTATTCCACCGACATCAGGGTTGTTATTTTCTGGGATAACTCCATCTTTACCGAGTGGGGTACATTATGGTACTTACCGTATTCTTTTTGCTTATATTTTATACTGGATTTGGATTGGTCATTGCAGGTTCATTCTGCAACAACAGGTTATTACTCCATGGGAACTTTTTCATATCATTAATACGGAGTTAGGTAAATGGAAATTGGTGGAAAAATTGAATTTTCCTTTTCATCAATGGTCTGACCTTTGGAGACATCTTGCCTTTGTAGGCCATTAAATGAGATTTACTTATTTCCAAGGGTGAAATTGCAGAGGTTTTGTTCATTACTTTGGTGGTTTGTTTTCCCTTATTTCTAGGATTAACACATGTATTTTTTCTTTCTTTGTAATGATTATTGTATGAATTAATACATATTTAGTTTTTTTTGTTTTTTTCTCTTCCTTTTATAGTTATGTATGATGTAATATTGATTTGTATATATTTGTTAAGATTTTGTTCTGATTTCAATAAAAAAATTCCCCTACTCTTGCACCAGGGGGCTCTTCTTCCTGTGAGCAGGGATGGCGGAACTCAGTTTGGAGCTGGACAGAGGAGGAGGAGGAGGAAGTGCTGATGTGGCAGTGGTGATGGCCTCCTCCCCATACTCATAGATACAATGGATACTGCTTCAAATAAAATGCATTCTAGAGATAGACTTACGGAGACATCGGGTTCCGAAATCCAAAGTTTATTACTCAAGGAGGAAGAAGACCATCTAGTAAGGAAAAAAAACAATTGGAGCTTGCTCTAGCAAAATCTATTGGTGGAATGAGGCATGTATCTGGTTCTGAGAATACACTGATGTTTGCTGCACATCTTGCTGACTTGCCAAGGACTCCAGCTTCTACAATCAAGATTCAGGTACCACCTCCACTTATTCAATATCAAACTGTGCCTGGGCAACAAAATAATGCTACAGTATTTACCTTTACAAGTTCAAGGCAAGTTGCTAAAAATGTAATAGAGCAGGAGCACTCACTTATTTCCTTACCAGGAGTGCCATTCTCTGAGTCCTTATGGGCAGCAGGGAGGGAACAACAGTCTAATTGTTAGGTTTCTTCTGTATCAAAGAGAGATACGGAGATGACTCAGGAGATGGTGCAGTTAATGGAGTTGGGTCCAAAATGTGTCACAGCTCAGATCCATGACAAAGCCCTGAACATGGATATGGGTAATGTAACACCGTTGCCCCTGAATAACCTAAACAAAGGACAGGCAGATTACCAGACTGGTATAATATCCAAAAGGATGGGCTCCTTCTCTGAGATTACTGATCAGCATGAGGTTCCTGATATTAGTCCCTCTATTCTCCCTCCTCAGAAGTGTTTTTCTAGGCCTCTCATGAAGAAAATGCCAGGGGATAGCAATGCTGTGCATAAAAACTTGGGAGTGGAGGAGGTTGGACAGAAACAGAAATCAGATGATTCACGAAGAAAATGAAAATCATTAGTTTTGCAGCATAGGAATATTGTGATACCAAGCACTGAGGGTATTATGGATAGTGTTCCTCCTTATAATTTTGACCCCCCCCATCAATGGTGGCTGCAATAAAACAGGCTTTTGGGTTGGAAGGACATGTTGGAGAGGATAAGCCCTGGACAGAGTCCACACTAAAAGGGGTGGATTGGATCCAAAATGAGTTGGGGCAATGGGTTCCTAACCCTAAGTGGGATATATCCACTTTTTCTCAGTCAGCTACTTCGCCAGACTGGTCTCCTACATTGGTAAATGTTCAAGGGGAGCAGGTCTTGATGCATACTAAACAATGTATAAACCAGCCTCTGGCCCACAACCCTGATGTGTCTGTACCATTACAAGAGACTTCTAAGGAACCAGCTCAACCTAAGACAACATCACAGGGTATCTCACCTCTGCCATCCTCACATCCGCAGCAAACTATCAGTGTGGAACTCCCAACGGTACCAGCTTTATTGCCTGTGACATCAAAGCAGGCAAATAGTGAGGACCCATAGCACAGTTCCCAGTCTTTTCTGATAGAGGACCCTCAGATAGAACTCCATCAGAAACCACTCTTGTCTGAACTTTTTAAACTGAATATGACAGAACCCCTTCCAAGGAAACATGCAGTCTGCCTGAAATATAGAGGAGGCTTGGATGTCCACCCTGATCGACACTATGTGAGGAAAACTTTGATTAAGGATTCACTGCATTTCTATCCTGCTGGTGTTTTTGCCTTTCTACATATTGCTGGAGAAGATATTTATGACATTAGTTTTCATTCAGCCACTCTTTTGGATGCCTTTTGGTCAAAATACAACCAAGTAAAGAGCGTCCCTCTATGGCTCCCCTTTATGACGATCCCACTGATGAAGCCATTTATGAAATCAGTCACGATCATGATTCATAATGGAAGTGTCCCAGTGGGAGACATATACCACTGGCTACAACAAAAATGCCACGTTCTTAGCCCACCAGAAGCTATACTGGATAAGGAACAATTCTGGACTAGAGGGTGGAAGTTTCAAGTTAAACTGCTTCAGACTGATGATGGGATTCTTCATATAGAGGCAGTATAGCACAGTGGTTTAAGGCTCTGAGCTGCAAATCTGGTGACATCCAGCAGACCAGACCTGGGTTTGAATCCCACAGCTTCCACTTGCATACTGTGTGACCCTGAGCAAGTCATTTAACTTCCCTGTGCTCCCAGGTCGCACCTGTAAAAAAGCTTTCAGCTTAGTGTGCTACTCCTGGTTAAACAACTAACCAAAAAAAAAAAATCCCTAATTGCTTCTTTTTGGGACGTGATCAGGGAGTCTGTTACTACCCTGGCCAGCCTAGGGCATGCTATTGTTGTGGTTCCCAGACCCATTTGACCAGCGTATGTGACAAACTCCGATGTAGGTTGTGCAACGAAGTTGGACACAACAATTCCAGATGTACAAATTCTTCCCGATGTAACCTCTGTGAAGAAAAGGGTCATCTTTACAGGGACTGCCCATGAGCAACAGGGAATACTGCCCAGCTCTTAGATCCAGAGGACCTCATTAATAAAGCCCAGGCCGATGAAAATTTGGATCCCCCAGCTCCAGCACTACTGGATTTACATAACAAGTCATCCTCGGTGGACGTTGTGGGGCCCCCCATTCCTACGGAGGCCAAGGTAAAGCCCACCCAGCATAGATCTCCATCTCTACCATGAAATTTGATTGCAGCAGTCCCACTCCTGCAATCCGTTTGTTACACAGATACTGTGGACCTGACATCAGGAAAAACATCTGAGCTATTACCCTCTTCAGTGGATCCTGTTCCACTTACCCAGAGAAGGTCCTTTAGGAGACTAATGAAGGTTGACCCTCACCCGGGGGTGGAATCCAAAAAACCCTATGAGATTCTCGGTACTTCTGAGTGGGGGGACTCAGAACAGGAGCAAGACTCTAGGGAGCAGATGGAGGTGGTGGAAACTGATACCTCACCACCTGAAAAATTATATACAGGGAAGAAAAAAAGAAAAGGAAGAAAAACTAATTGTGGCTCAAACTGATGAACATTGGTATTTCTAAAGTGGCAACTATTAATTGCCACAGTCTTATTAATCCCAAAAAGAGACATGCTGTTTTTCAATTAATTTCTGATCTTAATGTTGATTTGTTTTTTTTTTGCAGGAAACATGGATGGCATCAGTGTCTCATCTTCAGGCCTTCAAATCAGAATGGCCTTGGGGCTCCTCATACTGGTCCTTCAGGACCGACCGGGCAGATGGGGTGGGTTTCCTCTTCACCGGGAATCGTTTTTCTTTATTTAGGATCTTAGACCTCATCCCTGGGAGGGTTCTAATATTGGATGGTTACTGGGATGGTGAACCATGTAGGCTGATTAATGTCTATGCCCCTCAACTGAAAGCTAAGAGGACTAATATGTTCTCCATCATTCAGCCTTATTTATGTACAGCTAAACTAGTCCTTTTTGGTGGGGATTTTAATTGCAGCCTGATGGTTCCTAGAAAAACAACTCCCCATCTAAGGTATTTTGTGATTCAGTAGCTTTTGCACAATGTATAGTACTGGCAGAGCTCTTGAACTGCAATTCTTACATTATGCCGCCAAAGTATTTTACTTATAAGTGGGCACAATTCACTTTGGTCATTGATTACATGTTTATTTCAAAGCACTTGCTAGTGCATGATGCTACTATATGTCCAATTGAGTTTTCAGACCACCATATGATATTACTTCTTTCAGTTCAGATCCTCATCATATCAGCATGAAGACTAGATTGAAACTGAATGTACAAATACTTCAGAGTTCTCACCTTCAGCATGCTATCAGACAACTTTTGGCGACTCAGGCTTCTGTGCTTGATCTATATGAGGACTTAGGGGAATGGTGGTTACAGATGAAAGCTGACATTTCCCTGGTCCTCCAGAGATATGGTAAAGATAAATCTCAATATCAATATTTTAAATACTTAACTTTAAGTAAAACATTTCAACATCTATTATCCCTATCCCCTAGGGGAGGCCAAGATCTTGCTTCCCGAATAAATCTTGCAAGAAGTGCAATGCAGGACTTACAATATGACAGGACAGAACGCAACTATCCTATGGGACACAGAAGTCCCCTGTTTTGGATCCCTGTGCAGCTTGCAAATCCCAGTGAGTGGCATTAACACTATCTAGCCTTCAATGGCCTGATGGTACCTTAGTTACTTCGGTTAATGACCTCTTTCAGATAATTACACAAGTAGAGGAAAGGGGATGCATCCCTTCACAGGGACAGACATCCTACCTCTCTACCTTAGTACAGCATCCATCTCCCCCTTCCAAACTGAATTCTCTTACTCGAGCCATCTCTTCTCAGGAGATTCTGGATGTGATTCACACCCGGAAACTAGGGGCGGCCCCGGGTATAGATGGTCTCCCATTCAAATTTTATAAGACTTTTGCTTTAGAACTAGCTTGTTGTCTAGAACGAATTTTTCATTTCTTTTTTTCACAGAACTTGGTTCTGGCTCCTTTTGCACGGAGTCTAAAGATATTTTTATTCAAATCAGGAGACCGATCCTTACTCCAGAATTGGATGCCAATCAGCTTGTTGAATGGGGACTTCAAAATCCTCTCTCAAATTCTCCATCTTCATTTAAGAGCTTTGACAGTATACATACTACATCCACTCCAATTTTGTAGTTTCCCAGACAGATCTATCCATCACCCTCTGATCATTTTAAGAGAACTCTGGGAATTTTATCAGACTAAACATTACAATGGCTGGGTAATTTCCTTGGACCAGAAAAAGGCTTTTGATCTGGTGGACCATATTTTTTTATTTTCTGTACTGGAAGCATATGGAATCCCTGGGTTCTTTATTGACAAAATCAGAATGTTATATCATAACACTAGTTGGTACCCATATGTAAAAGTGGTTATCGGTCCAGTTTGCAAGGTTCATAAAAAGGTACGTCAAGGGTGCCCCCTGAGCCCACTATTATACATTTTTTTTAAATCCTCTGATACAGCGCATTATGAATAACCCAGGGATTTGGGGTTTAACAGGACACACTTCAGGGGATGAAGTCAAGATCCTGGCTTATGCAGATGATGCGTGTCTGCTTCTTCAGGACAGAATCATGGAGGCCAATAATGAAATATTGTGTTTTTCTAATGTTTCAGGGGCACAGTTGAGTGTTCCTAAATGTAAGGCAGTTAGGTTAGGATCTGCAGCCTCCCCTCTCCCCTGTTGGTGGGAACATTCCCTGTCTCAACTGATCCCATGTGAATATTAGGAGTTATGTTTGGACCTCAGGATCTGGCACTCCTAAACTGGTCCATTTCATTACAAAAGTGTGAGGGGAAGGTGGCAGCCTGGAAAGGCTGGAAACTTTCCAAATTAAAAAGGATTGCTATTAATAAAAAATTCCTGATCCCGAGCCTGACGTATATTGGCACCATCTACCCTTTACCCCTGTCAATGGAAACTCGGCTATACAGCACATTCTTCACCATGTTATGGGGTAATCGCTTTAACCTGGTGAAACTAGATTATACTTATCTGCCAAGGGAAAAAGGGGGCTGGAGAATGGTGGACCCGGTCATCTTGTTCCATTCCTTGTTCTGGGTTCATTCCTTAAAAACTCAATGGCTTTTGACCAGCACCCTAGTCCACAAATGGTTTTTAAATCATTGGAATGTTTTTGTATCTAGATGGGTGGATCTTCCCCCGAAATGTTCTATTATGTTAGGTGTTCCTACTTCTATGAAATCTGCAACTCAGAAATTATATAAATGGGGAATTACTAAAGGTATGCACTTGGGGAAATCCAGAGTGCAGTTATATCACTTTGTTTTGGACAAGGTGGGACCTTCAGCCCCTGAGTTTAAAAACTGTCAGTCGCAAAACAGTGTTAAGGTTATCAAACTACTTAATGTGAAATGGATTCCGGACCAAATGTGGGAGGTGCTATGGCTTAGTGCTTATGGGAGACTTAGCGTTAGGGAACCAATAAGCACAAGCCCGAACTGATAGTACTGTTGTCCATATCACAGGTGTGTGGTGCCCCAGAGGAAACCATGGAACATTTTGCATTACATTGCATTTATTCCACTATTTTATGGATCTTTTTAGCAACAGTGTGGAATTTACCTTGCCAGCAAAATTTAACCTATGAAACCCTGATTTTGGGTGATTACAGTTATGGATTATTGAAGTGTAATGCTGATACATTGTCTGTGTTATTTGCAGTACTGAAGTATTATCTTTGGAATGCCAGAGTACAGTGGGTTCTACGACAGTGAAAAATGCCTTTTATGGTTTTTAAGGTATTGTGTGAAAATGCATTGCGAGATATTTGGGATAAGGAAATACATGCATTTGGTTTATCTGTCACACGATCTCGGTGGAGAGATCTTTCTTTCTTTCTTAAATCAAAGTGATGTTTCAGTACTGATTGGGAAGGGGTTTGGAGGAATATATACTACATGATTTTTAGTCAAGTCTTTGTTCTTAGTTTTTGTATGGAGTTATTGTTTTCTTTCTTTTTTGTAATCAAGGTGTTTTTTTTTTCCTTTTATGGGGATTGCTGTTTTTGTTTTGCTTTGCTGTAATACCTGTGATATTTGTGTTTTTCCTTTGTTACGCATTTCAGGAAATGTATCCTTTATTGTGCACTGCTTCTGTATTGATATCTCTAATAAAAGACACCCTTACTCTTTTCAAGAAGTGCTATGGGATCATTAACATGCACCTGAACTACCACCAATCCCAGGCAGATGGGACCTCAGTTTAACATCTCATCCGAAAGACGGCACCTCAGAAGTGCAGCACCCCCCTCATGCTGCACTACAATGTCAGTATTGGGATATTAACCCAAGTGCCAGATGTGGGAACTGAACCCACAGCCCTCTGATCTCCCAGTTTCAGAGGCAAGTGTGCTACTTACTGAGCCACTGACACTTGTTTCCATTTTCTAGTGATGGCTTTTTTCACCACTAATATGTACACTGAGGACATGGACCGCGTGGTAATCACTGTGTTTTTTTGGGGGATAGAAGAATCATAAGTGGTGTAATTAACTCGGATTGCATGGATAAATACCACTAACAGCTTAATTTGGTTCACGGTCAGTTGGCATTCATCTGTTTCCCACTCTCCTGGGTCGTGACTGAAAATAGGCAGAATTTGTCTAGTGCACTTACCCTGTCAACAAAAACTAAATAAATAAAATATTCCATCTGACCATGAAAATCTAGTCAGTATTCTGTTAATTTGGGGCAATTCCATGCATTCTTGAACCCCACCTCTGTTTTTGTCTCACAACCTCAGCTAGGCTGTTCCAGGAATCCACCACCCTTTCTGTGATGTACTTCTTCACATCTGTCCTGAAACTACCCTTCTGCAACTTCACAGCATGTCCCCTTGTTTGTGTGCATCTTTTTGTTCTGAAGAATACTTTCCTCCTGTACCTTATTTACCCCTGTGAGATATTTAAAGGTCTCTATCTTATCCCCCCTCTCTTACAAGGTGTAAATACTGAGTTCCTTTAGTCTCTCCTTGTAGGACTTTTGATGCAGACTTGCCACCATTTTAGTTGCCCTCCTCTGGATTGCCTCTACTCTGTCTATGTCCTTCCAGAGAAGTGGCCTCAAGTACTATACAGTATTCTAAGTGAGGTCTTACCAGCAGTCTAAACAAAGGCAGCATCACCTCCTCCCTCCCTCCCTCCTTCTGCTGGTGATACTTCTCCCTATGTACCCCAGTATCCCACTAGCTCTCCTAACTGCCTTGTTGCACTGCCTGGCCAACTTTAGGTCATCAGAAACTATTACCTGCAGGTCTCTCTCCTGCTTGGTGGTCGTCACTAACACTCCCCCCATTTTGTACTCTGCTCCTGGGTTTCTGTGCTCCATGTGCATTATTTTGCACTTTTTCACATTGAAACCCAGCTGCTATACCCTTGATAACTCCTCAAGTTTTCTCAGGTCTCTGCTTATCCCTTCAACCCCCGGAGTATCCACCCTATTGCAGATTTTGGTGTCATCTGCAAAGAGGCAGACCTTGCCCTCCAGCTCCTTTGCAATGTCACCTATAAAGACATTAAAGAGGACTGGTCCCAGTACTGATCCCTGAGACACTTCACTGGTCACCCTCCCTTCCTCTAAGTGAGCTCCATTTACCACCACCCTCTGTCACCTATCCCCTAACCAATTTCTTTCCCAGTCTACCACCTTTTGACCCACTCTTAAGCTACTCAGCTTGTTTAGTAGACTCCTATGTGGAATGGTGTTGAATGTCTTACTGAAATCTAAGTAGACCACATTCACCACTCCATCCTGATCTAATTCCTTGGTCACACAATCAAATAAATCTATCAGATTCATTTGACATGACCTTCCACTCATGAATCCATGCTGTTTCACATCTTGTGACCCATTAGATTCAAGATATCCCATTATACTCTCTTTCATCAGTGATTCCATTAACTTTCCCACTACCAATGTCAGGCTGACTGGCCAACAATTGCCAGCCTCCTCACTGCTAGCACACCTGTAAAGTGGGACTACATCTTCCCTCCTCCAGTCCTCTAGAACATATTATGTTTCAATTGAGCTGTTAAACTGGACTATCAGAGGTGTAGCCAGAACCTCCCTGAGCTCCCTCAATAACCTAGGTCATACCCCATTTGGTCCCATTGCTTTGTCCACTTTCAGATCAGTGAGTTCCTTTAGGACTCTCTCCTCTGAAAAATGGCTAGTGTCCACCTCCCTCTCTTCAGAGTCCTGTTACTTTTTTGTGGCCCCATCTCATCTCCTTCCACTGTGAAGACTGACCAAAAGTATTTGTTCAGGAGTCTGTCTTTTTCTGGTCCTCCTCTACACTGTCCTCCTCATCCTTTTTTAAATGTACAATCCCTCCCCTAGTCTTCTTTTTGCCTACATACCTAAAAAATGTTTAGCCCCTTTTGATACCGCTTGGAATATTCTGTCTTCAGTTTGTGCTTTTGTGTTCCTTACTGCTTCCCCACTTCCCTCTGTTTACACCTGATGCACCACCCTGTCCTCCTCCTTCTGTGTCTCCTTATCTTCTGAATACCACCCTTTAGCCTTTACTTTTTTAGCCACATCTTTTGAAAACCATAGTGGTCTCTTCTTCCTCTTATTCACTTGTTTGACACAAAGGTTTGTTGCCTTCATTGTGGCCCTTTTTTGCTTTGCCCACTGTTCCTCCACTGCGCCCAGATCATCCCCCCCCAGCCAGGTCATCCCTGAGGCATTCACCCATCTTTATAAAATCTGCTCTCCTGAAGTCCAGGACCTTCACCTTTAAGTGATTCAATTCTGCAGCCACCCTTATATTGAACCACATTGTACGGTGATCATTGGTCCTCAGGTGGCTTTCCACCTTGATGTCTGCAACATTGTCCCTGTTAGTACCAGGTCCAGTATTGCCCCATCACAAGTGGGTTTGCTGAGTAGTTGCCAGAGGGATACCCCTGCAGGGAGTTCAGGATGTCCCTGCTTCTAGTTGAAGCCACAGCTGAGAGGCTCCAAACCTACATCCAGCAGTTTGAAGTCAAAGTACTATGGAGTGTGACACTTGGCCAACTGTTTATAATTATTGTATGATATTGGTATTATAAATAAACAGTCAGTGTATGAAATGTCAGTCTGTGAGATTTGACCCTTTTAAATTACAAGGTGTTAGCAGCTGAAATCACAGGATGTATTACACTGACCAGGAGATCTCTGTAATGTAATTAACTTCCTTGAGAAATTGCATTTTATGGCCTTTTTATGACCGCATGCTTTTGGAGTTAGAACTTAAATATGAATTTTATTACATCAGGAAAGGACGTCATTTAGCTGATCCCTGTTGGCTATGTCACACCTGGGTGACGGACTGCAGGGTTGTAAACCTCAAAGGAACTGGTTGATCAAAGACTCATAATTTGGGAAATGGGTTTTTGCTGATGGTCACATTATTTAAAATATCTACTGGTAGAACGTCATGTTTTGTAATTTTATATTCCAAAAGGAGGTGCTAGATGACTCACAGAACGGATGTGGAGAGACAGAGTTTAAACTGATACTTGAGTCTGAAATGTAGGTCATATCTTTTTGGGCTCTTAAGAAACAAAGATCCCTAATTTAAAGGCACTTAATGGAGCTGCAGTTCTATAGAGATGCTGAGCGAGAACGTTGAGAAGCAGAGTGAGAGAAATGAGCTGCACAGGAGAAGAGGGAGTGAGAACAGCGAGAAACTGACTGTGAACAGCATGAGCGCCAGTGAGCCACATAGGAGAAGAAGGAGTGAGAACAGTGAGAAACTGAACGTGAACAGTGAGAGGCAGACCATGAAGAGCTTGAGTGCCAGAGATGACATGAACTGGAGAAGCTACGAATCTAACCAGCAGCACCAGAGCAGGTAAGTGGCTTGGGTTTAACTGGAGCTACAGGACTGGGTTACAAATTAAATCCAAATTGATAGCTGAATTTAAAGACAGAGAGGATATGGATGCCTTTTTAAATTTAAAATTTGAAAAAGTTTGTATACAGGCAAAGATTCCTAGAGGGTCCTGGAGCTTCCAGCTATCCTCGCTACTTACCAGGAAAGCTCAGGATGCATTGGGTCAAATGGACAATAAGGAGTAAAGATTACAGCAAACTTAAAGCTGCACTTTTAAAAAAGTTTGATTTAACTGCAGAAGCATACAGAGCTAAATTTCATAAGCTCAGAAGCCCTGACATGAGCTACAAGGAGCTAGCCACGAAACATCAGTGTTTAAAACATTGGTGGAAAGGAATGGAAGCAAACTCTGTAAATAATATTTAAAAATGCTATCTCATTAGAACAGTTTTTTTGGGGCATGCCCAGCAGAGCTGAAAACCTGGCTGGAGGACCGAGATCCCAAAACAGTGCAAGAGGCTACTGAACTCGCGGACCACTATGCCAAGAGCAGACCTGCACTGAGAGCGAATGGGATGGACGTGGCAATGTAGAAAGGGAAAAGCATTCCTTCAGGGCAGCTAAAACCCTCACTGTCTCCACTGAAACCAGTTAGCCCCAGGTTTCAAAGAAAATATTTTTCTGAGAAAAGAAACAAATGTTGGGTTTGCAAAGAAACTGGGCATATTGCCACACAGTGTCCCAAAAAGATAAGCAATACACAAAATGGGCTAGGAAAGAAGTGGGTTGTTTGTGTATCCCTGGAAGCATGCCTGTGAACATGAGGGAACACATGCACCCAGTCACTGTGAATGGTGTACAAACACAAGGGTTAAGAGACACAGGAGCATTCCTGACATTGGTAAAAGGGGATCTGGTAGAGCCTGGTCAGCTTATACCCAATAAATTTATAACTGTACAAGGGTTCACTGGGGAGGAGACAACATTGCCACTCACTAGTGTTCTCCTAGACTGGGGTGAAACAGGGGGAACTGTGCAACAGGTGGCTTTAGCCAAAACTTTAGCAGTTGACATCATCCTTGGCAACAATTTCAAACAGGGGATGGTATGTGCAGTTACCTGTAGCCAAGTGGGATGGGGACATTGTAGTTTCCTGGACCCCATAGAAGCCACTGCGGAAACCACTGGGAGGCTGGTTCCCCAGCCTGTGTCTCCTGATATGGAGACTAATGAAAAGGGGGTAGAAATTTCCCCAGTAGCAGTCAACCAAACAGCTACAGAAGGTTATTTTGAAGAAGGAGGGGTGACCCATTGTCAGAGGATTAGGGATGATAGTGATCCAGGGTGCTCTGATGCTAGAGCTAGGGAATCTAGTTTAGATACTGACGGGGACCTGTCCCATGCCTTGAGAATGTGTAAGGAGTTTGCAGCTGCCCAGCAAAGTTACCCTACTCTAGAGAAGCTGAGGGCTTGGTCAGACTCTGATGGAGCTCAGGGAGGTGACAGAAAACATAAAGTTTATAGGGAAAAATGGACTGATGTATACTCAGGATGCTAAGACAGAGGGAGGGTGATAGGCAGGCAGCTTGTTGTTCCCCAGGGGTGTTGTGAGCAGTTGCTCAAGATTGCACACAATATTCCCTTTTCTGGTCATCTTGGAATTGTGTGCGCTACACAGCAGTTGGCCCAGAATATCTATTGGCCCAACTTCACCCAGCAGGTAAAGAAGTATTGCAGGTTTTGTCACCTGTGCCAAGAAATAGGAAAGGCAAGCAAGAAAACTCAAGCTGCCCTAATTCCATTGCCCATAGTGGAGGAGCCATTCCAGAGGGTGGGAATGGATATTGTGGGGCCTTTAAATACCCCCCCAGCTCCTCCAGGAACAGGTTCATCCTGACTGTGGTGGATTATGCCACCCAGTATCCAGAGGCAGTCGCCCTATCCTCACTGAGAACAAAGTGGCAGATGCCTTACTTGGGATTTTTTCCCGTGTTGGGTTTCCACAGGAGATTATCACCGATCAAGGGGGTTCCTTCATGTCGGACCTGATGAAATGTTTGTGGAAGAAGTGCGGGGTGGTACAGAGGTGCATAATACCTTATCACCCATAAGTCAATGGGCTTGTGGAAAGATTTAATGGTACCCTGAAGTCAATGCTCCAAGCGTTTGCTGAACAGCATGGGAGGGACTGGGAGAAATACCCTCCCCACATGTTGTTTGCATACAGGGAGGTGCCCCAAGAGTTGACAGGGTTTTCCCCCTTTGAGCTCTTATATGGACACCCGGTACATGGGCCCCTAGACTTGATCCAGGAGGACTGGGAAGGCAAGCACATCACCCAGGGAACTCCTATAGTGGATTACGTCCTTAGATTTAGGGAAAGACTGAAGGAACTTATGGGGACAGCCCAGAGTAACCTGGCAGCTGCCCAACAGAAACAAAAAGTGTGGTATGACTGCAGAGCCAGAGCTCGCTCGTACACGGTGGGTGAGGAAGTCATGTTCCTTATCCCGGTCCAGAAAGACAAGCTGCAGTCTGAGTGAGCAGGACCATACAAAGTAGTCAGAAAGCTAAATGATGTGAACTACTGTATACCATAGAGTTACCTGACAGAAGACATACAGAAAGAATGTAGCATGTCAACATGATGAAACCATATGCTAATAGGGCTGACATGGTGTTTGCAGTGCGTAGTCCTGGGGAGGGGGAGGGGAGGGGACAGACAAAGGAGACTCCCTTCTGGACTTGCTGGAAGAAACCAAGCAGGAGTTCTCTGTGGAAGCAGTTAAATTGTCACCCCAGCTGGCCCTGGACAAGATCCAGGAAGTAAGGGAGGTTTTAGCAGACTTTGCCCCACTGTTTAACATCAAGCTTGGACTAACTCCCTTAGCGATGCACGATGTAGACAGGGACACAGATGCCCATATGGCAGACAGCATATCGGGTGTCAGAGGCTGTCTAAAAGGACATTAGGAGGGAGGTGGAGTAAATGCTGGATTTAAGGGGTAAGCCAGAGATTCCACAGCCCCAGGCCTCACCCATAGTCCTTGTGTCCAAGCCAGATGGCTCTACTCATTTCTGTGTGGACTAACATGGACTGAATGCAGTCATGAAGTCAGATGCCCATCCGATGCCCCAGATGGACAAACTCCTGGACAAGTTGGGAGGGGCAACATACCCTACTATACTATTGACCTGACAAAGGGGTACTTGCAGGTACAGTTAACTGACAGAGCTAGGAACAGGTTGGCCTTCATCACTCTGATAGGCTTATTTGAATTTAAAGTAATGCCTTTCAGAATGAAGAATGCCCTAGCCACTTTCCAAAGGTTGGTGAACCAGGTGTTAAATGGTGTTGCTGAGGAGTGCGCCGTGGTGTACCTAGAATGACACTGCCATCTTTAGTGCCAGCTGGCAGAGACACCTGTCCACTTAGGGAAGTACTGGGCAGGATACAGAGGGCCAGGCTCACTGTCAAAGCTGAGAAGTGCCAGGTGGCCATGGCTGAAGTGGCATACCTCGGGCATGTTGTAGGCCAGGGACAGCTCCATCCCAACCAAGTAAAAGTAGAGGAGATTAAGTCATGGCCCAAACCAGAAATGCAGAAGCAGGTCAGGAGTTTTCTAGAGACAGCAGGGTACTATAGGAAATTTGTACCCAGTTACAGTGCCCTGGCTGCTCCCCTATCTGACCTGGTAAAGAAAAAGATGCCTAAAAAAATTACCTGGGAACCAGCCAGTGAAAAAGCTTTTACCAGACTGAAGGAGACACTATGCAGTGCTCCTGTATTGATAAGTTCTGACTATAGCAGACCCTTTATAGTCCAGACTGACACTTCAGACATGGGTATTGGGGTAGTTCTGAGTCAGACATCCTACCAAGGGAAAGATCACCCCATAGTATACCTGAGTAAGTTACTTCCCAAGGAGCAGGCATACTCTACTGTGGAAAAAGTCTTGTCTTAGTGTGGGCCCTAAAGAAGTTAGAGCCATACTTATACTGGCAGCATTTTGAGGCACAAACTGACCACAACCCCCTGGCTTGGTTGACACAAATGGGAAAAACTAATGGTAGACTATTAAGATGGAGTCTTGCCTTGCAAGGGTATGACATGATGATCTTACATAGGGCTGGAGCAACCAATCAGAACGCAGATGGCTTGTCGCATCCATATGAGAAGAAAACTGACTTAGGGAGCTCATCCTATGCAGGGCATAGAGCCCCTAAACTCAGTCTAGGTGGGGAGGATTGTGATGCCTGGCCAGCTGGTTATGATTATTATGTGATATTGGTATTATAAATAAATGGTCAGCATATGAAAGGTCAAGTCTGTGAGATTTGGCCATTTTAAATTACAAGGTGTCAGCAGCTGAAATCACAGGATATATTACACTGACCAGGAGATCTCTGTAATGTAATTAACTTCCTTGAGAAATTGCATTTTATGGCCTTTTTATGACCTCATGCTTTTTAAGTTAGAACTTAAATATGAATTTTATTACATCAGGAAAGGACGTCATTTAGCTGATTCCGGTTGGCTATCTCACATCTGGGTGATGGACTGCAGGGTTGTAAACCTTAAAAGGAACTGGTTGATCAAAGACCCATAATTTGGGAAATTAGTTTTTGCTGATGGTCACATTATTTAAAATACGTCCTTGTAGGAAATCATGTTTTGTAATTTTATATTTAAAAAGGAGAAGCTAGATGATGCACAGAAGAGGTGTGGAGACATAGATTTTAAACTGATACTTGTGTCTGAAATGTAGGCCATATCTTTCTGGGCTCTTAAGAAACAAAGATCTCTCTAAGTTAAAGGTACTTACAGAGGTAATACATTAGATAGAAAAGATCTATATGTATTGTGGTAGGAGTTTGTTCTGTAGTTTTCCTTTATTTTTTTTTATGTGATTGTGATGCTCTTTGATATTTGTTCTGTATTTTATCTTACTGTTTTAAATATTTTCGTAAGATACTGTCTGGGGCTCCTCAGTCATTTTTTTGCATGTTATTGCTGAACGGATGTTAAGTCTGTCAACTGTTCAAGGTCTTGATGGTGTTACTAAGCTTGATAAAAGGTAAGAATATACCTAAGGTCTCTTATAGAGTTTCAAGGGTTCATTTTGGATACCTGGTTTGGTGTCCTTAGGCGAAAGATATATTGCATCCACCCGAAGAGAATATTATCTGAGCATGTACATTTGGTTACGCTAGCATAAGGTTCACAGTTTGAATCCCCCCCAGAACTTGAGACTAAAGGTGATCCAGACCCAAAACCAGACAGGAGGGTTACCCAGTCTGTTACCTGTTCACACTATTGTGCTCTGAGGTTGGCACTGTTGGAGCAGAAGGCCTGACCTGCAGAGTGCATTTGTGACATAAATAATAATAGCTTTATTTCGCATAAGCACCTTTTGAATAATCAAGGCGCTTTACAACAAGATAAGGTAAGATGAAATAAGATAAGATAAGAGAACAATGATAAAATCAATAACCAACAGTGTAAAAACCGTCTGAGGATCATATTACTTGGTGTCTGTAAATGCTTGATGCCATAAATAGGTTTTCAGGCCATGTTTAAAGGTACAGAGTGAAGGGCATGGTGGCTGCTCAGGGTGGTAGTAGCAAGACAGGTAGCATGGGGAAAGATAGCATGGGTTAACACCCTGTATGGACAATAGGTCTCAGATTTGTTAGGGTTTATGTGCAGACTGGATGGACCACCAATGGTCTGTTTCTCTCATCATTGTCTATGATAAAAAGGAACTCATACTCGGGCCCCTATCAAGATGCCACTCAGTGCCCAAGAGCTTGAAGTTCCCAGGATCACAACATAATTTCCCTAACCCAGTTGGACATTGTGCTCCACTAAGCAGTTCAGTGACCTAAAGCACACCACAAGGGTGATCCTCTGGCTCCCTTTACCCCTAGCTCAACCAAGATTGGCTCTGTGGCATTCCTTGCCCCTGATGTCCTGCTGGTCCTCCACACTGACTCCCTCCTTTTAAACCTATCAGTATCAGTGGCTCGGTATGTAGCACATTCACCTCTGGGATTAGAAGGTCAGAAGATCATGGGTTCCAGTCCCACACCAGATACTTAGGGTAATAACCATAACTGACACTGTACTGCAGTATGAGGGGGGTGCTGCACTGGTGAAGTGCCATCCTTCAGATGAGACGTTACAGCTGAGGTGCCTTCTGCCCATCTCTGGTCATTGTTTAGATAGAAGTAAAGGATCTCATGGTACTTATCAACAAAGAGCAAGGGAGTTTCCCCAGGGTTGTGGCCAATGTTCTCCTTGTCAATGTAACAGGTCCATGCAATCCACCCCCACCCCCAAATGCACCTAGAAGCAAACTATAGTAGTTTAGTCTGCCTTTCCTGTGCCAAAAAATTGCAAAGCACTAGGCTACAAACTCCGGACATACCGTAGTCTAAAAAAGCTCCAGCATCAGTTTAAGTACTCTTTTTATTCTGAGCTGTTTTGCTCTGTGTTTCAGAGCTCTGTTTGCTGTGCTCATCATGTTCTTAGCATAAGTTCACACTGACCTGAATTCTTTGTTTTCCCCAATATCAGTCTCAGGTTGAACATGTCAGCTTCTTTATCCAGGTCATGGCTGGCCTGGAGCATGGTTCTAAGCATTGGTTGCATCTCGCCTCAATCCATACCACCATAACATGGAGCTCTGCAGTTACTCAGGCCTGACCAAACCATAAACCTCATCTTTGTGGTATCCGTTTGTCAGTTTCCTCCTTCACTCTGTAACGTCTCTGCCTGAGTGACTTCATAAGGGCAAAAAAGCTTGAGTATGCATCATGAGATCTTGAGCCCTCTGATGGTTTCTCCAGAGTCAAGTTCTGCTCATTATTGATCGTGGGAGTGCTGCCAACCAGTCGGAGTGCTCCTTTCCTCTGCGCTTGAGACACTCTTATTCTGTGAAGAGTGTTTCACATGCAGATACCCTGGAAATGGGCATGTTCTGGAACAGTTTAAAATATATATATATACATATTATTGATCAAGCTCAATTAATAATATATATTTTTTTGCAATTTATTAAACTTTATTAAAATTTACAAACGTAGATACATACATACATACTTCACATTGTGCCATAGAAAATGTCAAATTTCCAGCACACAAAATCAATCACTAATATATTAATACCACCATGGAAACCATTCTTATGACTGTAAGAGAGGTCTCACTTACATTCTTAGGCTATCAGGATCACTCGCCTTTGGTTTGTGGTTCTCATATCCTAAGTATGCATGTACGACCACTCTTACAAGCATAACAGTGGTCTCTGTGGTGGTATTACCATACAAATAAACTCACCTTCAGTACAGACAGCGCTCACACTTCTACCACTTCGGAATGAACCCCAGATGGGAGAACATCTGAATGGTCAAGTGGAGAGCAGTCTGTAGCTCTCGTTCTGACCTGACACTGGGCATCCTCTAGTTAGGAGTACATCACTATGGAGAGGCATTTGGTGAATTTTTGGGGTACTGTGGTGAGGCAAAAATACATCACTCTAAACTGGTACACCACCTGGAACTGTGGAACATGCCAGTGGAAGGACCAGACTGATACTGCGACTGGCCCATATCTTCAACAACAAAAGGGCCAAACTTCAAATAGGAATAATATTCATTATATGTTTTATTTTTTATTTTTTTCAGAAAGGAATACCAAGACAAACAGATTACAACCATGGTAAATCACAACTGGGAACTGCAAAACATGCCAAAGGAAGGAAGGATTGGATTGAGGCTGTGATTTGTCTATATCTTCAACTACAAAATGGCCAGATTTCGAATAGGAATGCTATTTATTATATTTTTAACTTTTTTAATTTTTGGAAAGGAATAAAAAGACAAACAGGCGACAACCATGGTAAATTAGAACATCACATAAGCATAAAATGACAATGTTTCATACTTTTGAACAGACTTCAACACCGTGGACAATAGTAATGAATAGACACAATATAATTTATATTTTAGATATTTGCCCTCCTCTTATAGTTTATTACTTTTGATATTTTCATGAAAGCAAGAACTCTGTTACTTGGCCTTCATCTTCTCTAGCTGCTTTTTTACAAGTAACATCATATTCCTCCTTTTTGATATTCTGTTTGCTGGATAAATAAATGTCACAAGCAGAGGATTTTGATGTCACTTGTAGGCAGTAGCCAGAGCAGATGGTAATCAAGGGGTAGGTAATGCTATTTTCAGGCAAATGCACTTAGTGATTAAGAAGTAAGGCCTCATAGGCTGAGTTTTCTGCAAAGATAACGGTACACCTTGGGTGGGCTCAAGCATGAGGCCGAAGGCCAATTGCTTCCACTGCCCAAGAATTGTTGTAATCCCAGTACAAAGCACACTTTAGAGTGCTTTGTTTTGGTTATGAAATAGTTCTATAGGATTAGCAAATGCATGTTTTTATTTAATTAAGTAAAAATTAGAAAAATGTTTTTAAAAAACATAAAAAAAGAAAGAAAAAAGTAGTTCTATTGAGCAATGGTAATTCTGCTGTTTGACCAGTAGATGGCAGATGCTGAACTCTTTTAAACATATAAGTAAGTGAATTGAGGTGTACCGATACAGCTGTACCTGCTTAATGTAAACAGGTGAGTGAGGTCATGGATCTATTTCAAGTGTTGGTGCACTGAAATACCTGCACTGGGCTTCAAGCCTCTCAGCCAATCAGGTTTCTGGATTTTTTAATACCCATTTCATAATAAAGAAAAATAGTAAGGTAAATGCAGCAAATATGTGAATTATAAGGAAAGGGGAAATTGGTTAACCAGGAAAGGCACACTAAGCCTTAGTTTTTTTTCCTAGTGAGACCTTGGAGCACAAGGAAGTTAAGTGACTTGCTTAGGGTCACACAGTGTGCAAGTGGGGTATGATGGGATTCAAACCCAGGTCTCTAGACTTGGAGCTCAATGCCCTTAACCACTACGCTATACTGCCTCTATTATTTCTATGTATGCTGCTTTTTCAAGTTCTCCATATGATCCCAGAGACTCATTAAAGCTTCCTTCATCCATTAATTTCCTATTTGGAATCTTTAATGCTCAGGAATCCTTACTTCCACTTGTTTCTCAGTCAAATAAGGACACGGCAAAGCTATATGACAGGGCATCAGATATTTCACCTGATCAAAAACAGTTCTGACAGGGCTCTCCAAGGAATTTAAATGAGGGAAAATTTGACAGGAAATGTGAAATGCAACGTTTTATTGCACGAAACCCATTTATGAATGACAATGATATTGACTTAAGAGCACCATACCAGTGAAGTCTGTTATTAGGTCATGCAGACTCAAGCCCCAGTTACATTGAGTACTGTGAAGTCATTCTGAATATGAGTCTTCAGTTTACCATGTTTCTCACTGAAATATAAACTCATCAGGAGGTCAATGGAAACACTTTGATTGTCACCTGCTCAGCACCTGGTCTGAGGGTACTTCTAGAAGAAGTGTTTGAACTTTCAAGTTTCCTACTTGCCACGTGACTACAGTTCTAATTTTCCTTTTACCTGCACTTTGGAAAACTAAATAGATGGGGGAAAAAATCACCTTGCAGTAGAAAGGGTTAACAACAGTAGCAAAAACAGTACAGATCTGTCTGCAGCCATCCAAGTTGAAGACACATTTGTAATTCAAGAGTGCTGCCAATAATTCACTGTTTTGCCTCATAAATAATTTGTGCTTACCATGAATTACTGTGTCATTCTGGCTGGGAGCTATCATTTAAACTGACATTTCCACCACCACACTGACACAGAATTATGACTTTAATCCCTTTCAAGCTTTAACGTGCTTAATGGAGCCTAAAATCTATCATCGGCCAAGGGAGAGTTTAATCCCGACTTCATTTTTCATATCATTATGTTGTATAAGAAATCTATGTGTACCTTTTCAACATATAACTTATGCAGCATATCTCTCAATGCATCTATTGCATACAGTTGGCACTCCAGTCATGAACAGACAGCAACACAATACTACAACATAAACTTTTATCCTTCTAGGACACCCACGATCTGCAGCTTCCATGATGCCCAAAATGTTCACTGTTAAAGGGCCATAAATGCACGGAGACTATAAATGAAGTAAGAGCTTCCCTAAAGCACATCTGTTTATGTCAATTCCATTTGTATTTTGCTGCCTTGTCCCAAAGGAAAAGATCCATCATTGCCCACCTTTTGAAACTGTCTCTGTCGCTGGTTTTCTGAGCCAGTTTTGTTGCGCTGCTAATGAAAAACTGAACTCTCCTCTAAATACAAGTCAACATGATGAATTTCATGCATTAGTGAATGCTGCTTGGTAGATCGCTTTATAAATTTGTTTACCTGCGGATTTTGCTAGGCTCAGTCAAGATTTCTGAAGGCTTTCATTTTGAAAACTATTTCTGATTTTCTGCCACCATAATATATCTTCATTCATTTCTGAAGTATTTAGCAACGTGCAAACTAGACATACTATAAGTGTTTTTAGAAGGTACAAAATGCCAAGACAAAACTCATGATAGTACAGTATAAAGACTTGGGCTTGATCCACAGATGGATCTGTACCGTGGAGGGGTCCTTGCCATGGCTTGTGGAATGCAGAGGTCCCAATCCACTCCACACATGTGGTGACCACACATCCACGGCCCCATGATCCATGCCCCTATCATGCCTGATCCCATGCCACCAGTGCTCCTATATGTGCAGCCAGGTCAGGGACAGGTACAGGGGAAGGGGCATACATGCACCTGATTTTGGAGTTGAACTCCATGATAAGGAGGGCTGGCACAGCAGGCAGAGGTTATGTGACCTGAGGGGCTGCCGTGGCAGTTATGCACACCTTCTGTGCCTGGCCACAGAGTCTCTCACAATGCCTGATCAGAGGCCACACCACCCACCCCCAGGCTCAGAGCCTCTACAGAAGGGTGGACCATACCAACATAGGCTGGTACAGAAAAGCAAAACTGACAGCTTTGCTGATGGAGATACAGCAGTCCTTGGAAGACTGCTGTATCCCCAGCCCCTGCTCTGTGTGAAGATCCACTCTGGAGCAATCCTAGGAATCTGATTGGTTTCCCAGTGTTCGGCATGGTACACCCCCTGATCTGCCCCCAACCCCTCTCCGCAGCACTCTGAGCATGTCTCCTGTGGGACTGGCAGTCACGAATGGCAGCTTTCAAAGGTGCAGAACTAAGCTCCCCAATCTGCATATCTGCACATATCTTGGGGGGGGGGGCTTTGTAAATCTAGCCCTTAAACAAGAACAGTCAGCACCAAGGGCCCCACATGTCAGTGTGGGGCTGGCGCCAATTTGCACTTTGTGTGCAAAAACATTTTGTTTTACTTACAGTTTTCTGTAGTATAGTAGATTGTATCAGACTAATTTTGTTTAGTTGTAGGCTGACATCCTCTGTTACCACAGATCTCAGAATCCTTTGCAGATGACATCAGAGCAGTAGGCAGCAGTGAGAAAATTCAGTAAACTGCAGTGTTATTATCAAAATTCATATAAGTTCTGATCTTTTGTTTGGTGGTCCTGCTGTCCAGATTGGGCTATGTACAGTCACAGGGGACAATGTTATTCTCTCTCAGGAATTTGTCTAGGCTTGTGTTAACCCTACTCACACGGTGTAATGCATTCAGTGCCATTCTCCCTCAGTAATCTATCTAGTCCTGTATTACCCCTACTCATATTGTGTAACTCTCAATACCATTCTCCTCAGGAATCTGTCTAGCACTGTGTTACCCCTACTCATGCTGTGTAACCCTCAATGCCTTTCTCCCTCAGGAATCTGTCTAGTCCTGTGTTACCCTTTCTCATACTGCATAACTCTAAATGCTATTCTACCTCATGAATCTGTCTACTCTTGTCTTACCCTTACTCATGCTGCTGTGTAACCCTCAATGCCATTCTCCCTCAGGAATCTGTCTACTCCTGTCTTACCCCTTCTCATGCTGCATAACTCTAAATGCTATTCTACCTCATGTAGATGTCTACTCCTGTGTTACCACTACTCATGCTGCATAACCCTAAATGCCTTCCTTCCTCAGGAATCTGCCTAGTCCTGTATTACTTTATTTTTGCCATATAAACTGCAACAAGTGGCACCCTCCACTTGCATTCTCTGTTACACCACTGTTACTACTTTGTGTTCACCTGTATTGCCAGTGCCCGGTCTCGATATTACTCCACTGTCAGTGTCATTTTACTACCTGTTTTCTCCAGAAATTGCAGTCACTTCCATTGTACCTTTATGCTGCTCACTGTTACACTTTGGGATTTGATCATTGTTACTGTACTTTTACCTCGGTATTTATACCCTCTGTAAACACTTTACTTTGTATCCTGACACTGATGCTGTATTCTCATTGCCTTGTTAGTTGTATTCTTTACTCCATCTCCCCCTTCCCCTTCGCCCCACCTGGAAAAGAGCATCCGCTCACTGCACCATTCCTGGTTACCAATTGTCAAATAAATAAATAAGTAAACTTAACTCCTGGAGAAAAGCAGACCTGGAAACACATCCAATCGGAGATTACAAAAACTCTAGTATGCACTGCAGGATATTGAATCTCCCACTGTTGCCTACTGCTCCAATGTCAGCTGTGGGAGATTCCGGGATTTGTTTTAAAAGAAGATGTCAGCCTAGAACTATGCAAAATTAGCCTGATATAATCTACTACATATAGGATAACTGACGGGCATCCACCTGTTACAGTGCTGTAAATCCATTGAAGGATTCCTGTGATGTCATAAACCTTGAAATCGCAGCTCGAGAGGTTTATGCTGCCACAGAAATCCCTGGAAGGCTTTAACAGCTACCGTAACAGATGGATACCCATATATTGTTTTTTGGTGATATCGTGTTACCATTTGTTCCACCCCAGATGCATTGCTGTGACTGAACTCCCACCATCTCAGCTGGCAGCATCGCTCCTATCACATTCAAAGAGAAGTTTGAAAGTTGTGACAAGAGCGAGTCCTGAGAACAGGTACACACAAGAGACTTTTCCATTCGATTCTATAATGCCACTGTTTTGACATCAGGTTGATAGTATTATGGATTCCTGATATCAGAATGATAGTAGTATGACTCTCAATCAGGCTGCCTGTTCTATTAAAAAAACGGCAATCATAGATTACATAGCGAATAATGCATGTACAGGTATGTGTTATGAGGATTTTTTATACATCTGAGGTGTGTGATAATCCATAAACTTCAAGAACAAGCCTCAAGGGGTTTATGAGATTATCACACACTGAGAGTGCGTGAAAAATCCTCATAAAACAAACTTTGCACAGACAATTTTTTTTTTTTAGAATAACTGGTGCAAGGTTTCCAGAGAGAGAGAGAAACTAAGCTGTATTTGTGCGATTGAGTGTGTCCCCTAAGCAACCACTGAACTCATACAAATACAGTGAAGTGACAGCATGAGGAGGAAAATGGTAGTTTACTCACCTGGTAAAGGTGATTGTGGGGGAATGGCTCTCTGAGGCACTCCACCTACCTTACTTCATGGGTTTCGTGTACACCGGATAGGTTGTCTTGATGCACATGTGACATACATTTGAGAACATCCCCTCTGGGTGTCCCTGGTCACTTGTCATCAGTTCAATTTGTGCATCTCACACAGGTTGTCGCACTTCTCCAGAGCTCCAGATCACCAAACTATTACCAAGTTATCTCAAGGTAGGGCTACACTTTCATCTCATACCTCTGTACCTATTTAATTCAATGTCTGTATGAAATTCTGCAGGTTATTACAGGCGTTTTATCAGGAATGCTTTTCCAGCCATTACAGGGGGTCATCAGTTATTATTTTACAGTAAACAGTAATGAAACCAAAATGTTTTTTGTACATATAGAGATAGTGCATGAGTAACAGTTAACAACAGGTCTATTCTTTCACTGAGTTGGTACAATGAGGATGGATTACCTCAAGAGCGCAGCTCGAGAGGTAATCCATCATCATAGTACCAACAAGGTGAAAGAACAGCCCTACCTTTAAATGTTACACATGCACTGTTCTGTATAGTGTATAGTGGAATGTCCCCACCTAAAAAAACATGAATACATCTTTCTTTTTAAAATAATTTTTACTGAGGTGGTAAAAGTTTGTCAGTATGCCCTAACTGTTAGATTGCTGCTCGAGGACACAATGTGTGATGTCCGCACTGCAGCAGAATGAAAAGTCATTCTGCTATCCTGCAGATGTCACTTTTTGGTTCTGCTGCACCGCGGATGTCACTAGTGCAGCAGAACAACATTTTGAGAGTGCTAGATTTCAGTGAACAAGGACATTCCACTATACACTCTATAGAGGATAATGGATGGGCAACAGTGAACAACAATGCTGTGTTCACTTCGAGAGGTTGTCATGACAACCTAGTAACCCTCAAGAGTGAAGCTCGAGAGGTTTACAATTGTCATGACACCTCAAAAAGTGAAGACAGCATTGTTGTTTAACTTTTGCCCATCCATTGTCTTTCATAGTGTATGACCAACAGTTAAACAAAAACAGAGCATTTCTTGAGTGCTGTGCTGCTGTCCTTCCCCACACAACATTGAAGGAGTCATACTCTGCACCCCCCCACCACTCACACAGTCCCAATGTAGTTGTAAATAGAAGTAATTGGAGGGACCATACTGCTTTGTGCTGGCATCTGCAATGTATATTCTCATTATCTGCACCATTCACTGACCCTAGTAGTGCGCCCACAAAGTCCGTTTCTCCTGGGAATAGCCATCATTTGAAGACCACACTGCGATCAGAGGCAGAAGCAGATGTGCATGCGCACTGATGTTCATGTTGTTGTGCTGCTGTTGTGACGTACTCAAGAGGGTATAACAACCTCTTGATGTCACAATGATAGTATAACAACAACTACAGAAATTTATTGAGTTCCATTGTTAATAACCCTCTCCCATACACTATAATAAAGTGCACACTGGAACCAGCTCCACACTTGAGTGTGGGCCCCTTTGTGCTGACTGTTCCCCTTTAAAAAGCATCAACTTAGGCTCAATCTTCAGCCTCCACCACTGTAAACTTACCTATCAAGGACTAACAATCCTTGTCTGAGAATTTATATACTTTGTATTTAAGTAGGGGAAGGGATTGAAAATCCTTGTATTGAGGGTCTGGCGGCCTGATTTCTTCCCTTTCCTAGTGCACTATATTACAATCTTTGCCTCTTGCTGCCTCCACACTCATACATTTTGTGATGTATGGGTTTGTAGAGCACAGGGGCATGGTGCTTTGAACTCAGTGAAGACAGATTTTAACTAGCTTTTTCTATACTATACAGTGCCATCTGGTTTAGGTCAGTGCTGCCAATCAACTAACAACATTTTTTTAGTTGATCAGCGGCACTGACTTAAACCCAGTGGCACTGTACAGTATAGAAAAAAGCTAGTTAAAATCCCCCCCTGAATTCAATACAGCACACCTCCACACTCTACAAACTCATACCTCACAAAACATATGAACACGGGGGTGGCATGGGAGAACAGCTTGCAGTATAGTGTACTTTTTTATTCCACCCCTTACTTAAATACTGAAAATATAAATTCTTAAACAAGGAATGTTTAAGATAAGTTTACAGTGGGGTAGGAGGCTGTTTTAGGCCTCCGGTTTTCCCATAAATGCCCTAAGGAACTTCTGCCCCACCCACACACCGACCTACCTTGCCCAGGGTCACCCGGGTGCAGAAGTCCACCAGGCAGGATAACCCCTCCCCATGGTCAATGTTGGCTAGCCCTGACTTACCCCCCAAGGCGGGGCCACAGGAGTGGGACCCCCACGGCGGACACTAATGGCAGTGGGAGCAGTGGTAGAGCAGGGGCATCATGGCCACGGAATCAGAGAGATTTTGTTTCTTAGCTGTGCGGCAGTATCTGGGGCAGGGACATGCAATGATGTCCCACATCTGCCCCGCCACCCCATAGGTAGTGGTGCTGACACAGTGGGCCACCCAGCCCCCACCAGAAGTTCATGGTGTGTGCCCCCCAGCCTCCACCAGAGGTTCATGGTGTGTGTCGTACACTATACCCCCCTCCCTCGGAGAAGGAGCGCAGTCTTTAGGATGCTCAATCCTTCTCCCCCAGCTGTCCTGCCGACATCCCGAGTCCGTTTCCGAACCCGGGTCATCAGTATTGCAGATGGATGCTCTGCTTCTGTGCCGGCGGGCCGGCCAGATGTGAATAGATTTTAAAATCAAGTGAATTGCTGCTTTTTTATGATGACTATTCAGTTATTTACAGTGACTTATGACCAATTACAAACTGAGGAAGATCTGATATCCTACACCTAATGCATGTAACCAATACCATCAAATTAACTAAAATGATAAAAAAAAGATTAATTTACTATTTTCCATTGTTTCTGTCTCAACAGTAGTTTTATTTTTTTCTATTTGCCCCTTTTTTCGGTGCAGTCAGGTGCCCTGTTAGTCACATCCTCATATTCAGATCCCTACACTTATGGAACTAGTGTAACTTGTACAGGGTATCCCTGTACGTGGACAGTCACAAAATGCAAATGTACTCAAGAAGTAAAGGGGGAATAAACAGAAAGTTCAAGCCCAACAGAAAATCAAATGCAAGTTTATGCAATGGGGAAGAGAATAAAAATCATCGAATAAAGGTATTTATTTTCAGTCTCAGAAAATGGGCTAAATACGAGCAGCTCTCTCAATGGCTAAGAGCCACATCAGGGGGTTACATTAACTTTTGATAGACATCCAGGTAAGAAAATGTCCCAGTGCCAACCAGATGCATAACCAACATTATTGGGCACCAGAACATTGAAACCGCAAAACCGCCATTTTCTTTTCTCGCTAACCAAAATGTACCGAGCAGCATATATTGGCCAGTGTCTGCCCCCGTCCCCCCCATCTCACAAACCCTTCCTTTCACCGGCAGAACATATGTTTATGAAAAAAAGCCTAATTTTTACTCCCACAGTAACCTGTTCTAATCTTTTCATTCTCCGGCCAATCAACTAGCTGCACAAAGCCGGCGACGCATCTCCGTGAACGGAATGTGAAACTTCTCATCAGATGCATTCTCCTGGTCCCATTGTAACCCTGCTGAGTTCTCCTGTTCAAAACTGCACAGCAGTACATGTACCTGTTTTTACAGGTGAAACTTTTTTTTTTTTGCCACCAGCTTTCTCGACCTCCAGTGCACTGCCATGTCCCGCTCCCCTCGCATGCTGTCATCCTCACGTCCTGGTTCAGTCGATCACTCCCCGCTGACACTGATCCACATAAACATTTCTTAGGAGAAAAAATATTACGCTACAAATAAACTAAACTGATGGAGGGTGGGTAACTAAAAACGAATCCATACAAAGAGAAGTGCTGCAATGTAGAAAATAAGACTTACCATAAGCAACAGCACCATCTACTGGCATTTCATTAAAGGCACTATTTTACAGAAACTGCTATTTTTAACATGTTTATTAATAATTTGCCCTTTTTCCTTATGAAACCATTTTTATAAAAAAAAAATTGAAATCCCATTTTCTAAGTGCAATAATACCCTCCAGGGTGGGCAGTATGGGCAATACTGCCCACCCTGTCGGGTATTATTGTTTGCATGATGCGCATGCGGTGTAAATAACGCATTCATTTACACTCCATGCACATCATCAGCATTTATGTCCACTACAGCCATGCCATCAAGAACAGTGAGCATGGCACGATGCTACGGCAAAGCTCATGCATAGCCAAACCTAGCTTGGAATGTTCGTTTTTCTGTGCACAAGCTTTCACTTCGCCTCACACACTGACCTATGCCCCATGACCATTTCTATCCTGCAATACTTTAAAATTAAAAAAAAAGCTTTACATACATAACAAGCATTTGTCAATGTCGAATGTTTGCTTGCTGGCATTGGCATTGGTAGTGCAGAAGTTACAGAGTTGCATAATAGGAATGGCAGTGAAGTATTAAACTGAAGCCAACCCCACCACCACCCTGCAGAGAGTGACAGGCATTGGGGTGTGCCTTTGGGTCATCAGGCATAATGGCACGCCATTTCACCACCCTACCAGCACACTGACAAGTGTCACAGTGTTATAACAGGTGTTTGGCCCTTATGCGCATCCCATTCCATCAGGAAATATGGTGAGATGGGTGCAGTATAGGAGAATGGGGTGAACTTTGGGGCTGAAGAGTCCAAGGCATACCTCGATGCCTCTCACTGGTTGCAGGGTGTGGAATGGTATGAGCATTACAGGCAAGAATCCCAAGTCACACCCCTGATGCCTGTCATTCTCTACAGGGTGGGGCATTATGGTTGGAAACCCTAACAGCTCAGGCATTCGTTGGTATTTTCACTCCAAATTTTCGACATGTTTTTTTGAGACCCCCACCTCATGAACAGTGGCAATATCAGTTTGTTAGCCGAAAGCTGCTTATGCACAGTGACTATGGCATTTAGCACCACAGGTGCAAAAACACATTCTGAACAGGATGTGAAAAATGACAGCTGTACTGTTCATGGGGAGGTGGAAAAATGGCAATGTTGCAAATCTGCAGTAAAAATAATAAAAAAACTGGTGAAGTCACGAGCGTGCATAGAAACTGTGCAACGCACACCCATAATGTAATTAGTGTGGGCATTTTTTACAGCAGATTGTCAACTCAGGCATTTTGGGACCTCCGATCATGAACAGTGTCACTGTGATTTTCTTTACCTGTCCCGAACAATGATTTCCCACAGCGACCACGCATCTCTGCGCTGAAAGTGTGAAAACACATTTCGGCCATGTTGTGAAAAATGACAGCTGTACTGTTCATAAGGAAATGTGGAAAAATGCAACTGGTGAAAATCTGGACTGAAAATATTACAAAGTCATGAACTTACTAGGGTGCGTGGAAACTGCGCAATGCTGACTTGTAACACAGTCATTTTATGGACTTTTGTCACCAAATTTTCAACATAGCCATTTTAAGACCTCTGCTCATGAACAGTGTAACTGTGATTTTCTTACTCTGTCCCAAACGTTGCTTTTGCACACCGACTGCACCATTGTGCGCTACATGTGCGGAAACACATTTTGGGTGACATGTGAAAAATGGCAGCTGTATTGTTCATAAGGAAATGTAATAAAATGGCAATGTGGAAAATCTGGAGTGAAAATATAGAAAATTCGCAAACTTATAAGCGTGCGTAGGAACTGCGCAATGCACGCTCGTAAAAGTCATTTTTAGGAATTTTTTCACCAAATTTTCAACATAGCCATTTTAAGACCTCTGCTCATGAACAGTGTAACTGTGATTTTCTTAATCTGTCCCAAACATTGCTTTCGCACACCGACTGCACCATTGTGCGCTACATGTGCAGAAACACATTTTGGGCGACATGTGAAAAATGGCAGCTGTACTGTTCATAAGGAAGTGTAATAAAATGGCAATGTGGAAAATCTGGAATGAAAATATAGAAAATTGAAACTTACGCTGCATGAGGAACTGCGCAACCATGCTCGTCAAAACAATAATTTTTAGGAATTTTCACCAAATTTTCAACACAGCCATTTTAAGACCTCTGCTCATGAACAGTGTCACTGTGGTTTTCTTAATGTGTCCCATACATTGATTTCACATACCGACTGCACCATTGTGCGCTACATGGGCGGAAACACATTTTGGGCAAGATGTGAAAAATGACAGCTGTACTGCTCATAAGGAAGTGTAATAAAATGGCAATGTTGAAAATCTGGAGTGAAAATATTGAAAATTCGCAAACTTACGAGCGTGCGTAGGAACTGCACAATGCACGCTCATAAAACAGTCATTTTTAGGAATTTTTTCACCAAATTTTCAACATAGCCATTTTAAGATCTCTGCTCATGAAAAGTGTCACTGTGATTTTCTTAATGTGTCCCATACATTGATTTCGCACACCGACTGCGCCATTGTGCGCTACATGGGCGTAAACACGTTTTGGGCAAGATGTGAAAAATGACAGCTGTACTGCTCATAAGGAGGTTTGGTAAAATGGCAATGTTGAAAATCTGGGTGAAAATATTGAATTAGCAAACTTATGGCGTCGTAAGGTGCATAGCATACGCTCATAAAACAGTCATTTTTAGGAATTTTTCCACCACAATTTCAACATAGGCTTTTTGAGAGCCCACCTTATGAACAGTGGCAGTGTCGTTTCATTACTCAGTCCCAAAATGTGATTTCGCGCAGTGACTGCAAAATCACCCTTCGGGCCTGAATAACGCCATGACAGTGTAATAATTCATGAGGAGGGGTCCCAAAAACCCCATGTTGAAAATTTGGGCCCAAAATTCCCAAAAATGCCTGAGATATGCCAAAAAGTTGAAAAAACCCTATCATTATACATTATACAGCTTACCGGCATTTCCTCAGTTCGCGGTCGGCTTTGGAAGTGCAGGCGTGTTCCCAGTCCACGAAGATCGTCGCCCGGAGTCCGGAGGTAAGTATAGGGTGAGAAGTGTGGGGAGGCAGGGTGCACAGTGGGTGGGTGCGGGTGGGTGCAGACACAGCGGGACCCGTTTTTGATTTTCAGGTTTGTTTGTTCTTTAATGATGACGACGTTGGGACATTTGCCATGCTGGGGTGGGCCCCAGCGTGGCAGAAGGACACTGGTTGGAGGGTGAGTCGATGGGGGATTGGGCACCCCCGTCAGCCATAGCATTTGTTGCCATGCTGAGGTGGGCTCCCAGCGTGGCACCCTGTACTGGGGGTAGGAGACAGTGGAGCCACGGGGGATTGGGCACCCCCGTCGGCTATACGAGGTGTAGCCATGCTGGGGTGGGCACCCAGCGTGGCATATGGACCTGTGTTTCGGGGGGGCACAGCACAGCCAATGGGGATTGGGCACCCCCATCGGCTATATAGTGTGTGCGTGGGGGGGGAGCATGCAGCATATATATGTGTGTGTGTGTGTGTGTGTGTGTGTGGGGGGCAGCGCGGGCAGGCAATATCTTATCACTGCTCACTGAAGTGTAGCTCCCCCTTTCAACTGTACGCCACTGCATTTTGGAGCTGTCATAGACAGCTCCAGCAGGCAATGGAGAACTGCGGCCGTGCCTGCAAACACACTGACTGAATTGGAAGAGGGCTGACACACCTCCAAAAACTCGGATGATGGCACTATGTTTCTTGCACATGCGTGCAAGCAAACATAAAAACAGACCCGCTTCCCCAATGGTATGATAAACAATTCAGTCTGTTTTACAAAAAGGAAAAAATAGAATACCTCGACTGTGCATCTATCCATTTTGCACAGAAAGACCACAGACAAGCACCGACTCAGAAGTTGCCCACAGTGGAGCAAGAGCTCCTAGCAATTGGACTCAACAGTGCACTGCCATGGCCCTTGGTATGCGCTGATGTTGATGGCACAGTATCACAGCACGTAATGATCATGCGCATGCGCCAAAAGGTGCACACATCACAACGTAATTAGCACATTATTTCTCAGTGAAATAACAAAATAATCTTTATGCCACAAAGCAAAACATACACATTTTATTTATGTCTCACTGAAAAATCAACAGTTTGCTCATTCAGAAGTTTTTCCATTGCTTAAATGAAATATAGCTTGGTGGTCAGTGTGAAAACACCACTCATGAGGTCAACAGAGGTCCAACCCTGAAGCAAAAAATAAATTATGTTCACACTGTCCATGCCATATCCCCATTTATTCATTCATAAAGGTCAAAAAGTTCAAGGTACAAATACCACAAAGGAAAGAAATTAAACAATTGCTAGTGCTGTTTTAACCAAATATCTGCTCCTGCTATAAACAAAATGACCCAACCTTTGCTCACTGAGAGCTTTGTCAGTGGGTGGGCTTCTGGTAACACAGACCTCCCTGAAGTAGGTCCTACAACACGACCATTAGGAACAGATGGTCATTAAGTGCATACACACGATAATGACATAATCTGTCCTCTTACAGTGTAAACGGCCAGATCAGTAGGAGCCCCAGGAGGAGGTCAAACAAGAACTCTATTTCATGACACCACAGTGTAGAATGAAAGAGTTTGAAAAGGTGAGATATCTGGCCTAGTGGTGTGGAAGGTTGAGGCGCTGGACACCTTACTTGGTGCCCTGCTGGCAATCCGGGTTCAGGAATGGGCTTGCGCCACTGGGGCCAGTTGGATGAGGGAGGACTGAGTTTCTGCTCCTCCCCCCTCGGGGGGGAACTTGTGTCCCATTTCATGATTGCTGCCTGGCAGAGGTCAGGTGGCAGCAATGGTGGGAGCAGATGGACATGGGGGGACATCAGCAGATGTGTCGCATCAGTGCATGCTGACATCCCGGGAACAAAAAATCTGGAGGAAAAAGCCTCCAGCTGCTTGACTTCCCCCACAGGCCCCTACAACCCCACGTGGTAGGCTACCCTTGTGGTGGATAACCAGTAAGGCCACCAGATGTGTCAGTGTCTGGATATGGGGGGAGCTACCCACCAAATGGATGAGACACAGATAGTGCTGTGCAGAATGTATAATTCCACTGACAAAATTAGCACAGAATGACCAGCCCAGTGGCAGAATTTCCACTGGAATTTTGCTGGTTCTTCTGCAGAATTCTGCCTGCTGTGATCTGCAGAATAATATTCTGTGGAACAGCATTTTTTTCGTGGAAAATCTTTCTGCAACAATTTCCATGGAAAATACTGAGCTCCATAGAATAATATTCCACAAAACAGTATTTTCCTTCCATGAAAAATCATTTAACAACCATTTTCTGCTGTGGAATTCCACTATTCCATTACTTGCTAAAATAGCAGAATGTCGGTGGAAGTTTGAAAATTCTGTGAAATTTTATTCCACCAGAATTTGAAAATTCTGCACAGCACTAGACAGAAAAAGTACTGATGAAAAAAATATGAGCTTAACTAACAACGTTCAACTGCATCATCTGTTACATCTTAGCACACATGGTTAAAATGTAAAACAAAAATGGTATGAAAAGAGAAAAATAGGTAGGAGTCAAAAATACATAAAGGCCTGTATTCTAAGTGAAATCCAGCACTATATGACCTAGTAATTGCATGTTTCAAGTACCACTCACTGACAACAACAAAACCAAAAATGTCATTATGTTGAATAGAGCAGTGTATTGACAGTCAGAAAACATAATTTGACTTCTACCTCAATAGTGAAAACAGATTAATAAATTAACACTTAGAAATTAGACATAACAAATATATTGTAAAATGCATTAAACAAATATCTTTATTTATTTTTTGAAATCTTGGATTAACACCTTTGAGCAGAAAGCTCTTTCATAGGTTCCGCGTCAAGTATGACACAAACAAGAATACAGATATGTTCCACAGATACAGCAAGAAACAATTGAAAACTGTCTCCAGGCATAAATTCTAAAAATAGTTACGCAATCTAAGCACGTACAGGGTGCAGAGTCAAAACAAAGGCTAACGTTTCACTAGGTAATGGTAACATAACATGAGGACGCTTGTTTAAAAAGGAGAATTGTACAACTAACAACATAGGCAGATAATTGGATTGTGCCTGAGTTAGAGAAAGAAGGAAGTTCTCATACCGGTAGAGAGGGATGGGGAGGAGGAAAGTGTGGGGAAGGAGAAGGCAAGCAGAGGTGGCAGGTAGGATGGGGATAGATGGGAGGGAAAGGGAAGAATTACTATGTAGTCAAAGTAGAATAAAGAGGAGGAGGGTGGGGGGAAAGGAGAGGTGGAGGAGAGTAGGGAGGAAGAGGTGGTGTAGGTAGTGGGGTGATGATGAACATGTATTAAGGTGGTAGGGAGGAAAGAGGTATGGAATGACGGAGGGGCAAAAAAGGGAAGAGGAGGTGGAGGGAGGTAAGATGGAAAATAAATAATTCAGGCAGGGGTAGAGAGCCCATGAAAGTGCTAACTTGACCAGGGGCCCAAGAAATGGACAAGAAGGGTAACATTTTACTAATCAATAGAGATCACAGAGATTGCAAATGGTAGGAGCAAGGTAAAGGCAAATTAGCGGTAGCAATGCAAAAGCAAACACTAGGACCAGCACAGTGAGACTTCTTTGCCACAACGCATGAGTTTGCCTTTGGCAATTTTCTACAGATCATGATGTGTTCCCTAGCATGTTATTATTATTATAGATTAATCAAGTAGTGTGTTTGGTTTTTGCGCACACTGAAGACCTACATCGAGTGCAAAGCATCACAGGTAGCAGTAGCATGACATGCTGACAAAGTTTCAACAGGCACAAGAGTAGCCTGACAACAGGTTTTTACCAATATTCTAAGTAAGCATTAATCACGGCGGGAGGGCTCTACGGTGATTAAAATACCCTGAGGGCGTTGTGCGACGGGTTCCAACTAGCGAACTATCACCGGTAGAGCCCGACGCTGCCGGTGATTAATGCACTTGTAACACGGACAACCTCGATTGCGCATAAACGAAACTCCACAGCCATCTAATTTTTGCCTACACTACCTGCGGCTCTCTACGTGTGTCTCCCTATGTGTGTGTGTCTAACTCTACCCCCTGCATCCACTCATACCAGTCTTCCTCCTTGCAGGCTCTATCCCCCGTTTGGGATCCGTAGGCGCCGACCGCCCACAGCGCTACTTGCCACCCATTGGCTATAGTACCCACTACAGCAGCAACACGGCATTATGAGACGATAAGGCATTAGGAGAAATAATGCCGAGTTGGGCTCATGCCCGTGCTTCCCGCAACACCAACACGGCATTATTGGCTCACAATGCCGTGTTACTCCAGCACCACGTGACGGCATTGCGCCTATCGCGGGGTTCCCTGGCACGGCTGTCCATAATGCCGTGTTACAATGACTAACATCAACTAGCCAGACATGTTTAGTCCTTTTGGGACTCGTCAGTGTGATACAGTTACTCTTTATGGCCTCTTTACTGATTATATGTGCCAGACCTTTTTCAAACGATCTCTGGCACAGTATGGTGCTATAGAAAATGAGTAGGAAAAATTGTTTCTGACTGGTTAAAACCATCAACCAGCCAGTATCAGGGAAAAGAAACTGGGAAATAATGAGTCCCAGTCTCTGGCAGACTGATTACATTCAAATATCACTATACGCCACGGAATGTTAATTTTAATTGTAAGCTGTTGTTATAAAATAAAAATAAAAAGGCTCCATGTAATTTCGGCGAGGCAATAATAGCAAAAGACAATTTCAGTGAATGAATTACAGTGCAACAAATTACAGCGACAGTATTTTTCAGCGTATGCCAATTTCAACAAAAAATACAGCAGGCATGGTATCTGTGTACTTCCGCACACATGCACAGTTTCCTATTCTTGGCGTACTTCCTGATATTGGGGAGACATGATGCCCAGCTCACTCCAACCCATGCTATCTTCCCAGGTGAGTCTGAATCTGTATGCGGTCACATCAGGAGTTTGTGGGGGAATCTCATGGCTGATATGTTCTGGGGCATGTAACTGGTGTTGTGATATAGGCTGTGCCCCCAGCCCCCCCTATCTTTAATATACCAACTCCGAGACACACTTGGACATGGAGGCCCAGATATTCAAAGGGTTGCGCCATGCGCAACAGGGTTCTTGCGTCGCGCAACTGCAAAATGCCCATTCTGCAAAATTCAGAAGGGCCAGTCGCGCCAATCGAAACATGCTGAGCAACAGCGCAATGGAAATGAAGGCATGCGCAACCGGCGGGGCGGGTCCATGCATAAAGTGCGCAATGCGACATCCGAACACTTGCGCACGCGGCAAGAGTGGCTTAGCCGAAGTTACGCAGTAACGGATTTGAGCAAAATAAAGGTTTGCCAAAGCGGCGCAAGAACTCTAGCAGGCCGCAAACTGGGGAGAGAGACAGAGAGAGAGAGAGAGAGAGAGAGAGAGAGACAGGAGCTGGAAGGGCAGAGAGGGACAGTGGGTCCAGGAGACAGAGAGGCCAGTGGGGGTGCCCGTGCAGTGGAAGCAGCAGTGGGGGCAGCGGGCACACAGGAACAGCAGCCGGGGGCAGAAGCCAGGGAGATGGACAGTGTCAGCTCCACATGGAAGCTGTAATGAGGGGTGAGACACCATGCTGCAGGGGGCAGTGGCGCGGAGGGGCCCGTTGGCGGTATGCCCCGACAGGCGAGTATGCGGTACTGCATCAGCTCGAGCTGTACACAGACGCCGAGATTGAGGCCGGCACCGCCTGAACAGGGCATACTGAGATGGCTCTGCAGCTGTGCAGTGATGTGATGCAGGCAACCTCACGCGGAGTCATGCTCTGTCCGTGGAGACCAAGGTGACAGCCTGCATGTGCCTGCTCACCACGGGCACCTTCCAGAGGCCAACAGGGGACACCACAGGCATTACACAGTTGGACATGATCACGCATCCTCACCCAATTCCTCAGCCGCTGCCTCATGCTGGCCGCATCCATTTCCCCAGCACCGCGGCAGAGCGCACAACAAATATGCAGGAGTTCCACAGGGTAGCATATGTCTGGCGTGCTGAGGCCATAGACTGCAACCAAGCGGCCATTCATGCGCCACCTGGCCCCGGACGGCCAGGCTGATCGAACCGAAGGGCTTTCCAGTGTCAACTGCCAGGTGGTGTGTGATGCCAATGGGCGCATTATCAATGTCTGTGCCACACACCCTGGGCAGACACATGATGCCTTCATATGGCACCAGTCTGCACTGTGCCATCGATTCGAGTGAGGGAACATCCCCACGGGTCATCTAGTGGGTGAGTACACATGTATGGAATGCAAATTCTGTGCAAGGGTGGGAATGACACAGGTGCCATGGTAGTGGCACACAAGGATATGGGCAATATGGACCTGACATGACACTGATCTCCACTATCTCCACACAGGTGACTGCGGATACCCCTCCGTCCCTGGCTACTCACCATACAGCCGCCCACGACCCCAGCGCAGCTAGGTTTCAATGAGCACATGCCGCAACACGTAACATCATAGGCGGGTGTTTGGGATGCTCAAGGCATGCTTCTGATGCCTGGACACCTCGGCTGAGCCCTACAGTACAGCCCCAAAGGCCTGTGGGATATTCCTGGCCTGTTGCATCCTGCACAACATGGCCAATGACCATGGGATAGCCGTACAGGTCCAAGAGGGGGACAGCGATGGGGCGCCAGTGGCGCGTGATGTGGGTGATGAGCAGCCCCCCTGGACGGAGGGACCCCGACTGACCCGGCAGGCCCAGCTGCACCAGGACACCATTGCAGAAGAGCACTACGCCCAACACAGGTAAGTCAAGGGACATGTGCAGGCAACACTGTCCATGCAAAACCACAGGCACACAGGGAACACACGTGCATGAAGGTCAGGAGTTGAAGGTTCCAGGCATACCAACACACCATCAGAGGGGGAGCACTCATGGACACACACACACACCAGGCAGCATACATGGGCAGCAGCACAGCACTGCGGAAATGACATTGCCAACACAGCACCACCAACCACCCCACCACCTGGACTGTCCATGTACGTGTGTGTCGGACCTGGGCGCCCTTGCACCTTGGTGTACAGTGCAATGCAGGCATCATCATGCACATGCACCTGTGGACAGCAGTTGGGAGAGTGTGCAGGTGGTCCGTGTGTCAGCTTGGTGAGCAGAGCACCCAGCAGTGCACTGCCCACCATGACACACATTGCACACAGGGCAGCACCAGACAGGGCCTGCACTGGGAGACAGTTCAGTCAGGTAGCACTGTCCCACGGCCACCACGGATGCGTGGGCGGCCCGCCGTGGCCCAGCAGCACTGGCAGGCTGAGCAGGGGCCACATGCCGGGTGGCGCTGGTGCACCACAGGGGTTCCACTCCGTGACATGAACCTTGCCTGCACAGGGGTCTGCATCCTGCCAAACAAACTTGCACCAGGGTGCTCGGGATGCCCACAGCAGAACCCGGCATCGACAGGCCTGGTGTCATGATGCCGAGACAGCGGGAGTGGAGGCGCACTGTGTGGGGTGTGGTACAGGGGCACCTGACAGTGTGGCCAATGCATCCGCGACAGAGACCACTGCCTGGGTCAGCCTGTCAATGGCAGCGGTCACATCCGTCGCCATAAGGACCAGCTCGGCTCGGTCCGAGCACACTCCCTGCTATGCGCTCCATGGACACAGACAGTGCCTCCACGGACCTTGCAACCCGCCCCTGCAGCTGTACCGAGTCCTGCAGCAGGTGGGTGTGCGCGTCCAATGGGTACTGTGCCCCAATGGCATCGTGACCCCCAGGGTGTGGATGGTCCTGGTGCACAGCACCCCTTGAGGGTGGGCGCTGTTCACCAGGACCAGGTATGGGTGGATCAAAGGGCGGTGGACATGTGCCACTGCTTGACACTGTACCCGCAGACCTGGTGTGCAACTGCTGCTGCCGCCCCTCCAACTGCTGAGCCCCCAGGTCCACCTGTTCCACCTCCGTGCTGACAACAGTGCCAGACACCTGCACAGCCACCGGTGCTGCCCCACCGGTGCTGACAGGCACAGCCACAGGACTGTGCCAGCATCTGGTACACAGGTGTGAACCAGGAAGGCCCAGGGCAGCGTGCTGGCCTGCCATGTGTCCGTCATGGGACACACACTATCACTGCCCATTGCAGGCCTGCTATCATCAATGGTGCAGGTGCGTGCCACTGCCATAGGCACAGCATGCTGGCATACCTGCATGCCAGACTGCTGTGACACAGGCTGTGCACCCCCTGCACCCGTATCACTGCACGAGTTGTTGGCCCAAGCGTGCAGTGCTGCAGTGCCTGCAGGCTGGTGGCGGAGGTGGATGCTCCCTCCTCCACGTCCAGCAGGTCTGCCTCACTGTCTGGACCCACCACCACCGTCTCCTGCAGGCGAACAGGATCTGTAACAGAAAGAGAGTACATGTGAGTGCATGTGAACAACAGCCCCCAACAACATCACCATGTCATACCGTGCAGTGATGGGCTTCACCTGTCTGGAATCCTCCGCCTGAAATGCGCCCGCAATGGCTTTTCGGCTGCATGGCCGTGACCAGTGTCTTCTCTGCTGAGGTCAGCTGCAACACCACTGGTGGGCCCCACCAGTGCCAGCGTCACCACCCTGAAGGCTGCCACCTTCTCCTTCAGCCTCCTGCGGTCAGACCCCATCTTCTTCCTGCATTCCTGCAGGAGGCGCTGGTGGCTTCTGCGCAGGTTGGCCGAGCGCCCCTCCCATGCAGCTGCATGCTCCTGAGGGTGCCCCTCCGTCCACTCAATAGTGGCTCATCCTCCAGGTAGGCCTGGAAGAGAGGCCTCTGTCTCTGCCATGGTGAAGTTGGCCTCCTCCCTCGCCCGCCGTCCACACCCCTCAGCTTGGCTCTGGTCAGTCATGGTGAACTGTATGGGTGGAAGTGGACACCTGTCACTGTGCAGTCGACAGCATTTCCCCATGAGCATAGCTGCCGCCCGGGGGTGCAGAAGCCCCCTTCCGTTTCCTCTCCGCGATGGCAGATACTGATAGAAAGGGTGCCCTTTGTCCCTTTCTAAGTGCCCTTTCATGCCAGCCCCTCAGCCTTTATCATCCTCCGCCCATGAGTATTGTCCTGAGCATCACACAGCATGTAACTCACCTCTCACCTGCAGTAACCAAATCTGGCCAGCACAACCCACAGTCGCATTTTTATAGCGCAACACATGCAAATGAGGTGTGGCTCAACTTTAATGACATGCTAATCGCGCCACTCGCCTTTGAATAGCTGATCGGATGATTTGCATATGTCGGCTGAATATCGGCGTATTTGCGCTTTGCGCAATTCGGAAGGTCCGGCTGAGCCAATGGCGCAGGTTTGTGGCTGCGTGCCACACTGCATTGCATGCCCAGACAGCTTACGCATGCGTCTATTGCTCTGCAGACCTGATGAGCACGATAGGCGATTCAGGCCATGGCCACCATTGTGCCAGTGGCGCTACAGCACTGGGCACTATATGGCGCTGTGGCACTACTGTGCGATAGTCCACTGTGGCACTGGTGCTCAGCTTGGCAGTCGCGCAGGATGCCTATACATCCCATGGCGCTGTGCGTAGCCTTGCGTCATTGCCGTGACCTTGTGTATGCCCACTGACCCCTGGCGCTGTTGGCATGCCATGTGTACGTCCCTTTTGCGCTGTCTGGTGACAGCGTCATGTAAAGTGATGGCGCTGTTCCGAACAAGCCGATTGGAGCCTGTGGTGGTCTATTGCGCTACAACTCCACGCTGGGATCGGATGCAGCGGGCGCCATATTGCCTGCTGTAAAGTTGGTGCCATGGCTAGGAGGAGGCGGTGTCCTGGAGCCAGCTTAAGTGGCCAACCTGGTGGCCCTGGTGGAGCCCACTGTGAGGCACTGTATGGTGAGGCCCCCTCACCATGCCTAGAGACACGTGTGGCAGCAAGTGGCCACTGACCTGGTGGAGGTCACTGGCAGGGCAGTCTGCTGAGCAGTGCAGCACCGGTACAGTGACCTCCGCCACGAAGAACAGGAGAACTCTTGGCGGCTGCGTTCACGTGCCAGGCGGGGCGTGGTGCCTAGGCCAGGTGAGTGTACCATCTATGCACCTATATTCTCTGTAGGGGTGTGTGTGTGCTTGGGTGGCTGTGCATAGGTGTGTCAGTGTGTGCAGCTGTGCGATGGATGGTTATGGCTGTGTGGGCAGGCACTCTCATTGGGGCAGGGGGAACTCTGCTTTTGAGTCACACTGATGTTTGTCTCAACATATGTCTCCCACAGGCCGGATTGTGAGGACACAGGGCCCCGGTGCCGGGGGGTGTTGTGCCCCAACAGCAGCAGCAGCAGCAGCAGCAGCAGGTTCAGACCCAGCTGCTGGAGGAGTGTGAGTATCATTACTTCATGGATGCTATTGCATGCTGGGGGGGCAAGACCACCAGCCATGCGGGACACAACCAATGGGGAGGTCATAATTCCACTATACAAAACACTAGTGAGTCCCCACACTGGAGTACAGTGTACAGTTCCGGAGACCATACCTACGTATGGACATGGACTGGGTGGAGAGGGTTCAGAGGAGGGCGACATGGATGGTGCATGGATTGCATCACAAGTCCTATGCAGACAGGTTGGCCAGAACTGAACATGTACTCCCTGGAGGGAGGAGGGTGTGGGGATATGATGGGGACATACCAGTATCTTACGGGGGAACAGAGTGCAGGAAAACAATATTTTTAAGCGTAAGAGGATGTTCCAGGACTAGAGGGCATGGGATGAAGTTGGAGGGGACGATTCAGAGGAAACATGAGAAAGTATTTCTTCACAGAATGGGTGGTGGACAAGTGGAACACCCTGCCAGAGGAAGTGGTGGGGCTGACTTGGTCACGGGATTTATGAATGCATGGGTTGGCCATAAGGAATTTTGCAGGTCAGGGAGTGAGGGAGCGACACATAGGACAACAGGTGAACTTACAAGGTCAAATAGACAGACTGGGTGTCCCATAGGCCCTTATCTGCCGACACTGTCTATGTATCCATGTATGTCGGCATGACCAGGTGACCTGCATCACAGTGCAGTATCACGGCACGTCTGTGTATGCATCACTGGTGGTCCAGGCATGCACTGGGCACATAGCTGTGTAACTGGCATCGCACCACGTTGCCACATCACTTGCCAGCCCTAGTTTGTACTGTGATTGGCGTGGGCAGTGTGTGTGGGCGGTGGTGCGCATGAGTGCCGCCTGTTTGTGATAGCCATGTGCATGTTCACTGTGGGTGGGTGCATGCCATCACAGGTGCGGGACATTGGGCTATAATGGCTTGCAGGTTGGGTGGTGTTCAGGGTTATGGTCATTCACAGCCATTGACTGTGTTCCCATTTTCCTAGGCCTCGAGGTTCTCCAGGGGATTCGGCAAGACATTCGGGGCCTGACACAGGTGGCCATTGAGAACCAGGCCATCCTTCAGTCAATCAGGCGCCATGGCCTGCGGAGGGAGCGTCACCGGACAGTGCAGCACCAGGCAGAGGATGACCAGCCAGCTGGGCCTTAGGGGCACATCCCCTTTCACTTCTCCCATCCCTACCACCCTGCCTTCCCTCTCCCAGTTGTTCATCCCTACCCCTTGAACACCCCTACCTTGTACCCATCCCCCCTTGTAAATAGTTGTTGTTTATGGTTTTGGTTATTTAGTATTTGAAACTTTAAATATACCTTTATATTTTGATATGAATACTGTGTTGGTCTCTGATTTGCAGCTGGCTATGGGTGCTCAGTTGCAGTGGTGTGCATGCCATCTGGGGTGGTATGGTCCTGGGTGTGTGTGTGTGTGTGTGTGTGTGTGTGTGTGTGTGTGTGTGCATGGGGAGGTATCTCCAGCATGGAATTGACTTTCTGTTGGTCTTGCCGTCTGCTGCCACCCACTGCTGGGTGCACAGGGTGGGTCTGGCCTGTATGCTTCTCTGCATGCACGGGGTTGACGTGTGCCAGGGGATGCATGGTGTTTCCTGCAGTGCCAGTCACTGCACATGGGTGGTGTCTTGGGGTCATGGTGCAGGGTGTGCTGTGCATCACAGGGGCTGATGTGCACTGTGGTTGTCAACCCCTGTGTGTGGCACTCTCTGCCTGCCAGTGGTTGTGCTGGGGTGTCAGGGCTCTGCTATGCTTTGTTGGCTTGTCCCCATGGGCACGTGGATCATCCGTCCCACCCCCAGTGATGCTGTGCTTGGGGTGTGCCGGTGTGGTGTGGGTTCTGCAGTGTGTTCCTGTGCCCATGTGTGGCATGGCTGGCGGTGGGCCCCAGCCTGCCTCCCTGGATGTGCAGTTCCATTGCTCTGGGGGGGGCTGTGCTTGCGCTATGGCAGCTCTGGAATGCTCAGCTGAGCTTCCATGGTTGCGCCATAGCGCAACATTTTGGCTCAGCTTCTCCTTCCTGGTTGCGCGATGGCGCAGTATGTGCGATATTCAGACGTTGGTTGCTTGCGCTATTTGCTCTGCTCCATGTTTGAATATCGCACCTGTTGCGCATTTGCGCAACTGGTTTGCGCTTGCTCCTACTGTTGCGCCAGTTTTGAGCGCAGTTTGAATATCCAGGCCTGAGTATTTAGCAAGGTTGTTGTCACTATTATTACCCGGTCGCTATAATGTGGCACTCGCTACAAATGGATGCGCTATTATTGATGTGCTGAAATTACCTCGCTATATTTGCCTCGCTGAATAGATGTGCTAGCAAAAAAAAACTCATAAATCTGGTGTTTCTTTTCCAAGACCGCAAGATTTATAGATGCCAAAAGAGATTAAGGGCAACTTTCATCTCCCATGTTCAATTAATTAACAGATACAGTAGGTCACCACTTTTTTCACTAATTAAGCCCAAGATGTACTTCCAAACTGATAATAGGGTACAGCAGGTTCTCTTTTTTCTTGAATCAGTAAACCAATGGAAAAACAACAATGAAATAATCACTGTTACTACCTTGCTACAAAACGGCTGGCTTACAAATCTATTTTCTCTTTACCCTCACAAACAGGCTTCAAAATACTTTCAGTTTACAAAGGAAACTGTTACTTACCATTATACATTTTACCTTCCTATTCAAAAAGAATAAATGCCTCCTACTTTCTATAAAGCATTTTTTTTTGGTTTTTCCAGTTGTATTTTGCAGCCATACTGTTTATAATTTATACAATCATCCCCACCCCCCAAGGATTGCATTATTGCTATTATGTGGGCCACTTAAATAAGATAATTTTAAACAAAGCACAAGGGGCAATACCACTCACACTCCTGCTTATAGACTTCCAATGATTAAATGTCCAAGCAAACTGAAAAAAAAATTGTTCTCTTGAAAAGGTGCCAAATGCAGGTGTGAAATGTCGGGCTGTTTCTCGGCATTCCATACTTGCTCTGTGCTCTGTATGAATTTGCATGGCTATTCAAATAAAGATTTTTTTTATTTGCTGGACGTTTAATCACTGGACATCAGTAAGTAGGAGAGTGAGTGCCACTGTACTGTGTGCTTTCTTTGTGCTTTTCCTGCTTTGAGTGCCACCTGCTCTCCTCTAACACAGCGGCATACATGATTCTAAGACAGTTTTACTACATTAAGCTCTATTAATTTTGCTTGGCTTGTTAACCTGAAACAATGATATCTATAAAATATGGGCATTAGAGAACCAAAAGGTAATACCTCCCAAAAGAAGCTCTTGACTGAGACAAAAAATGTTTCCAAATAAAGCATCAATAATGTGCAATGGTCTGCCTGAATATTTGAGTGCACATCATTTTCTCTGTACAAGTTACAACTGAACCATGATAAATGTAGGGTTATCTGGCTGTCATAACTGGACCAATGGAGAATCCCTCTTCACGCTCTCTATATTCTCTTGATAACTTCCGCTACTCCAATCTTCTGATGTACCCCACCCATAACCCATCCCATCTAGCGGGGTTTAAACATAAACGCTTAGGAGAACTATTAAGTTATGTCTTGCGCAAGTTCTCTGGGACTCCAGGGTGTGCATGTCAAGCATGTTTGATTTCGTCAATCTGGATAGTTACCCTATCCCTCGTCCTAGCTGGAAATATTGAGTCCAATCCTGGTCCTTCTATGGCCACTACTTCTATTCTATTTCCCCCCTTAAATTCCTTGCCCCAGTCGTCAGGTTTCACATTCGCTCACCTAAATGTGAGGAGCCTTACTGCAAACCTCCCGGTGCTTGAGGCGTGGGTACGCACCTATAACCCTGACATCCTTGCATTATCTGAAACATGTCTGAAACCTACCACTGCAGTCTCCCTCTGCTCCATTCAGGGCTACAACTTGTTTCAGGTGGATCGCTGTAGCAATAAAAGAGGTGGAGGTGTGGCTGTTTACTTCAAGGACCACCTCAATGTGTTTCTCATACAGTATCCTCCATTGACTAATTGTGAGGTACTTCATTCCCTTCTATTGCTTGGGGGTGTCAAAAAACTTTATATATTCTGCGTTTATGTGACTCCTAGAAACTCTAGGCAAGGTCTTGATGAATTCATTGAATTTCTACCATCAGTGTCTGGTAAAAATTACATAATCTGCCTAGGGGACTTTAACTTTGACTGGAATGGGCCTAGTTCCTCTCTCTTATCTTCCATAATTAGCAAGGCTAAACTCACTCAACTCATCCAGGCCCCCACTAGGATCTCCCATCGTGGCTCCTGCAATACCCTAATAGATTGGATCCTGACTAATAGGAAGGAGTACTTCCCATCTGCTGCAGTTCTTCCTGACACCATAAGTGATCATTGCCCAGTTTACTGCAGCTGGGACACCTCCCCTCCCTCTTACCCCTCCAAAGTCCTATCTTTTTCTAACCTCTCTAAGCTTAACCCTGCTGCATTTCTGGAGGACTTTCACCTGGTTGACTGGTCCCCCCTCTACATTACCAATGATATCAACATAGTGGCACAATATTTCAATGCTACCCTTCTTGCTCTTCAAAATCAACACATTCCGGTCACCACACGGCGGGTAAAAGGTAAAGTCACCAAATGGCTCAAGCGTCCCCTTCTTCAGTTGCTGAAACACAGGGATAAACTCTGGTCAGTCTGGAAGTCCTCCTCCCTTCAAGCTATCAGGCTTACAGGTTCCCATGCAATACCTGTAAAAAGGAGATTCATTTTGCCAAGAGCAGGTACTATTGTAACCTACTCAATTCCTCTGCCTCTAATCTTAAACAATATTGGTCTCGAATTAAAGAAATTCTTGGGAATAACAAGCCTCTGTCTCCTAATGATATGCTTATTAAGGACTCCCACTGCAGTACTCCTCTCACCATTGCTAACACTTTCAACTCCCTCTTCTCTTCCCTACCCACCACCACCTCTGCTATATCCCTCAGTACCCTCCTGTCCACAACTCAGCTTGCCTCAGCTCCCCCCTCTCTTGTTTTATTACCGGTCACTTGCAATGAAGCCTTTAAGTTACTAAGGTCCCTCCCTGCATGTGGCAGTGCAGGTCATGGTGGTATTCATCCTGGGATTCTTAGGCAGTTTGCCTCCAGTCTGGCTGCGCCGGTTACCCAGCTTTTCAACCTCTCAGTCTGTTCAGGCTCAGTACACTCGGTCTGGAAAACAGCCAGAACTATACCAGTTTTTAAGAAAGGTGATATCAAAATCCTGTCAAACTACCATCCCATTTCTCTCCTTCCCACACTCAGTAAGTTGTTTGAAAAACTAATTCACCAACAGGTTTCTGCGTATCTTCTCAATTTTAATCTTCAATCCCCAAAACAACATGGATTTAGGGCTGGGCATAGTACTACTACTGCTCTGACCCAGTTTACAAGTGATGTTAAATGCAGCATGGACAAGGGCTTACTTACTGGAGCTGTCTTCATCGACCTCTCCAAAGCGTTTGACATAGTACATCACCCCCTACTTCTGGCTAAGCTGCATTCTCTTGGTGCCTCCGAATCTACCCTATCCTGGTTTGGCAACTACCTTAAAAATTGTTCTCAGGCTGTCTCTTTCTGCAAAGCTCTCTCTCTCACCTGTGGGGTTCCACAGGGTTCTATTTTTGGTCCCCTACTTTTCTCTCTCTTCCTTAATGACATCCCTAGTCCTTCTCCTCACAGCAGTATGATCATGTACGAAGATGACCTTGTGTTTTACTCTGCCTCTAAATCTATTGTCGACATCAATCAGCATCTTTTGCTTGACTTCCCGACCCTCCATTCCTGGTTACCTGCAAGCTATCAAATTCTAAACCTTGCTAAGACCCAGGCCATGCTGTTTGGGTCCTCCAGAAAGGTGCCCTCTGAGTCTCCTAAACTGCTGGTCCAATGCTGTGATGGCACTGCTGTATCCAACACCTTATCCTTTAAATATCATGGGGTTACTCTCGACCCTGCACTTAACTTTGCTGCTCACATAAACGAGGTGTGCTGCTCGGCTAACTCCAAGATGGGGGCAACATTTAGAGTTTGGCACTCTCTCACCCCGGCCATCAGAATCTCAGTAGCAAGAGGTGTGTTACTTCTACAACTTCAGTATGCCCTGCCTGTATTCTTGCATGCCAGTGCAGGGGTCTTTTGCAAATGGGACACCTCCTATAATAATATCTGTAAATTCAACTTATCTGCTCCTCGTCTTACTCACTGCCTACTCTACTCGGCCTTAAACTGGCTGTCTGCCAGTGCTCTCCGTGCTTACGCCTTAGGTTGTTTCATTGACTCCATAACCAGAACCCCTCGACCTGCCACCCTCGGTGACATGCTTACCCCTGTCTCTCAGTCCTGCCCACTTAGGTCCTCCTCCTCCTCCTCCTCTACCTTGCTCTCTGTTCAGCCCTGCTCCTCCAAAATGGGTGAGCAAGCCTTTTCCTGTTTTGCTCCTAGGTTTTGGAATTCTCTCCCCCTCCATGTAAAGAAGGCCTCATCTCACCTTTTCTTTAAGCATGCTTTGTTTTCACACCTCAGTGCTCTTGGTAACTGTGATTGCACTTAACTTCTACATAGCTGCTACCGATGTTCTCCATCATTGTCTCTGAGCTAAGCTACTGTTATGCCTAATTGTTATATATACTACTGTCATCTCTCCTTGATGCCATCATTGACTTGAGTAACTTGTTGTTAAGCTACTAGTGTATTACAACCCAAACTTGCATAATGTTGCTGGTATCTGGCCCAGTATGTATTTTCAGTTGCTTCTACTGTTTGATGTACTTTGTCCTGACTGTTTGGTTATGTATTTTTTCTTTTTTTTTCCTCTCATTACGTACAATTTGTTGTTCACTGCTGTTTTTCTTCTTGTACTCTCCCAGGTTGTGCCCAAAAATAGGCAGGCTTGTTGCCTAGTGCACTTACCCAGTTACCAAAAGCTAATAAATAAATACATGCATTTCGGACCTAACAATACAAACCATGCATACAAATTAGACGACAGGGTACTGAGCAGTACATCTATAGAAAAATATTTAGGGGTTCATATGTCAAATGACTTTCTACCTAGTTCTCAGATAAATGAAACTATTCATAAAGCAAACAGGGTAAGCTGGTCTATAAAAAAAAACATTAAATCTAGAGACAAAAATGTACTGATGCCACTATACAGAGCATATGTTCGTCCACATCTGGATTTTTCCTCACAACTATGGAGCCCATTTAGGAAACACAACATTATACTGCTCAAAAAAGCACAGAGTAAATTTACTAAACTAGTTAGAGGTCTGTATGATACCCCTTACGAATCCAGACTAAAATCTTTTAATTTAATGTCTTTATCAACTAGACCTTTAAGGAGGGATCTCCTCCTTATGATACGATATTACGATATTATACAAGACCCTTTTTTACTGACTACATTGGGCCTAGAATTTAAAAGAAATGTCTACAGTACCAGAGGTCACCCATTACAGTTACAAGGCGGGAAGTTCAATCTAATGCCATGTAAATATTTCTGCACCTTAAGAACCATTAACCCCTGGAATGCATTACCTCTGGAGGTGATTATCAATAAATCTAAATTCATATTTAAGTCTAGATTGGACAAATTCATGTGCTTTGATGCTAATAATTTGCTATAATTAATTATGAGAGCAATCATGGGCCTCACAGCCTCCTAGCTCCTGCAAAATCTTAGTATGCATGAATCTTAGTATGAAGCAATACTCAAACAGCTTGACACAGTGGAATTGACAGGCATCTTTGTGACCTTGTTGTGTCAGCAGCATTATTTTGTGTCATTTATGTCTGTTTTATTTTACTTTATACTGTTTGTCTTATGTGTATATGATCTGGTGAATGAAACAGCATGGATTGAGTTTATCACAATGAACACCGTCATCTCTTTCTGTATCATATTGTTTCTAGTTCAAAACCCACATTTTATGATTGCTTACCTTTTCTAAAATCCATTGATGCTGCTGAATGTTTTAGCTGCTTCCTTTCTTAGTAGAAATGAAATGCATACTAATGGTGTAGTTATACCCAGTGTTGTTTTGTTTCAAATCCTTGATCTACTTTTATTGCATACTTCCTGAACATTAGGAACACCCCAAACAGTGCAGTCACTCATGATGCAATAGTTGCCTCTCCTCTCTCTGCTTCATACATGACTAGACTGTGTTGGGAATGTTCCAAAATCCAGGAAACATGGAGTGGGTGTTGATCAAGGACTATAAACATTTTTCTATGGTAACACCAGTATGGTAGGAAGTCTGATTTTCCATTTCAAAAGAAAAAGGAATCAGAATTAAATTACCAGCTACATTAGCAATCTGGACAAAATGTGACCAATCATAGTATGGTTTTTTTTTTTTAAACTGGAGACACTTTGAGGCCCAAGAGGGTTGACAGTGTCCCTTTAATTTGTTAATTTTACATTTTTTTCCATGTTGCTTTTTGTTCTCTGGGTAGGTGGGTGGCTCTTTATCCCTGTCTCCATCCCCCATGACTGGCATGCACCTCCCTCAATCTCAAGGGACTAGTCCACCACAGATTTCCTCCATGGTGGGGCTGGGAGGGCCATCCTTCCCCCAGCTTAACACATCCATGCCACCCCCAGAGTCAAGTGGTGATATGGGTAGGGTTTCCTATAGCCCGTCCTCACTACTTTTCCATTTTTTAGTTTCCCACTGTCCCCTGACATGGTACTGATATGTGTGCATGGAGGCCTGCACAGCTGCAACCCCACCCTTCGAGTCACTCGAGCCCGCACTATCACAGGGCCTCCACCCCATGGCAGTCATAGGCTGAGATGGCTTGCCACCCCTTCCAGGAGAGGAGAGGAGAGCTGTCGCTGGGATACTCGATCCTCAGCCATTTGCCGATCCCTGACAACCCGTGCTTGTTCCTAAACATGAGTCACTGGCAAGGTGTTCAATGCCTTAGCCCTCCACATCACAGGGCCCAACAATTGTACATATTTTATTTGTTTTTAAGGACAGATATGACAATGTACTTTGTACAACTAGATGTATGTAATTTTTTGTGTGACTTAGTTCAACTGTGAAAAGTGGGCACTTGCTCCTCACAGTTTTTTCTAATACATACGTATGTATGTACGTACGTACATACTTACATACATAAATGATATATGCAGTACTTTGCACCTTCAACTGTTCCGTGCTGAACTATTTTCAATGAAGATTAGGAGTTCTGGTACCATACTATTTTTGAACAAAGATAAAGAGTTATGGGACCAAACATCATCTATCAGGTCCTTCTTTGGCAGTGTTTGAGGGTCAGTCCTGTTGACATGTCAAGCTATGGTAATGCTAAGAAATCTACATTGAAGAGGTGCATTACAAAGACAAAATATTCTACTGCAGGCATACATCGATTGGTCTCTGATGTGTGAAATCATTCTCTTCTCATATTAGGCTTGGCTAGATGTTAAGATCCATAGTCACTAGAGATTTGCTTTTGTAGGGAAAAAAATGAACAGGCCTTTGTTGTTAATTAATCAATAATTAGTTCTTTCCTAAATGAAGACATCTGGGAAATGATAACTTACTAATACTGAACCACTTAACAAGGATGCTGTCAGTAGAAGTGGGAACTTGAGACAATGGGACGTTGTACATTCATAGTCTAATTATTGATTTACAAGTAGAAGTTTCAACTTTTAATTTCCAAGTCTGCCAAGAGACAACTGTGAAACAGTCCCTCAGCATTAATGAATGATGATTTTTCATTCACTATATGTCAAGACTGGTGAAAATACCTGAAAATGTAATATATTCCATCCTGTTATCTCAACTTGAGCAGTATGGTCATCATGAGTTATTAGCTGCTTGTCACTTAAGAGATGTGTTCAAGCAGTTTCCCTTTCTCTTCCTTCACTCTACCACAAAAAGATGGTGTCCGTCAGTCTTATGCTAAAACCTGAAAAGAACAGAGGCAGAACTTATAGCTGCATCTGTAACAAAAACAAAAAATGACACGCACTTCATATCTTTTTCTTTAGATAAAAATGTGTCTGTGCTTTAAGAGCCCAATAAAATGAGGAATGTCAGAGCTGCAGAATTGGTAATAGGGATTATTTAGTTCTGACCCAGTAGTGGGGATACCCAAGAAAGTTAGATACAGTGAGAGACCTGCTGTGTAAGAAATACATTAATACAAAGATCAGACACTTGACTACACCTCATGCTGGCACAAAGAAAAAACGTGTCATGTTTTGCATCCTCTGCTAGGTCTAGCACAGCCACAACAAAATGTCATCAGCAGTGTGCATGCTCTATACTGAAAACTGGATGAGGCTGCCTGGACCCATTTCAATTGTGATCTCAATGCTTGTTAGAGGTATTCAAAATACAACTTTAAAGTAAAGCATGTAGAACCACCACCTCACAAGATTGCAAAACAAGAACACAGAAAAGAAGCACTGAAAGACTTTTCTAACTCTGCTGTATCTGTTGTGTCTACTCTACACAAACTGCTGTCAAGGAACCCATTTCAAAATGGAGGCCTGTGATCTCATCCATGGTGTCATCAGACCCAAGAGCTCACCTATATGTAACAGCTCACAGATCAACATATACAAATCTCTTTTTTTATAATTCAGATTTTATTGACGATTTCAAAATACATAGAATTACATATATGAGAAGAAAAAAGGTATTCATATACAGTAGCAAACTTTAACCAATATATTAATTGTATCTCATGATGTAAAATAAATAAACTAATCCATTTGTAAATCACTTTAACAAGCTAAATCTACTTGTAATATATAATATGTTTACAATTATAGAGTTTCTAAAAGTAAATCAGAATGTTCCCTTTCAATTTTCAATAAACATTTACATGGAAAGTGAACATTTGAGTAATATCAGTTAATAATATTATTCAGAGGACATTTCACATAAGGTTCCCATATATCTAGGAATTTATTAGATGATTCGTGTTTACAAAAGCAATCCTTTCATAACTAGGTCTTGTAGATAAATCTAGCATCCATTCTTTAATTGCAGGAATTGTTTGGCTATTCCAGTGTCTGAGAATAAGATTTTTTGCTGTAATAAAAGCTGCAATCAACCATAGTTGCTGACATTTAGATATACTAGTAAACTCAGAACAGATGCCAAGGATTGCAAATTTAGCCGAATATTTAAATGTGTAACCAAGAACCTTACTACACTGTAATAACACCTTGTCCTAAAATGGGCTAATGTCACCACAAGACCATAATATGTGGGAAAGTGTACCCTTTCCTCTTGCACATCTCCAGCACTTATCTACAGTAGCTAAACCAAGCTTAACCATCTTGTTGGGTGTATAGTACCATTGGTGTGTTATTTTGTATTGTGTAAACCTGCCCCTAGCCTTCCTACAAGCCTTTAGATTCATTTTCCACATTGTTTGCCATTCTTCAGATGAAATTTGTGTATCTAGTTCCTTTTGCCAACAATCTAAAAGTGATGAATTTGTGTCAGGGAGTGAGTCTAGAGTAACCCCTAGGTGGAGCTATTCCAAGGGCTACTCCCCCTGCCTGCGTGACTAGATGCAGGTTAAGGGTCCTGGGCACTGAAAGTGGGTGCCTCCACCTAGAGGACAGGGTTATTGGTAGCATAGCTGACCTGGGTACAGCCCTCTGGGACACTGTAACCCCCCTCTTTCCCCCTCTAGTGGCCTAAGCAATGAACAACAGACACAGTTACAATAACTCCTAATCAGCACACAAATCCCCACTGTTTGCACTTACCACCAGGGCTGGTTCCACCAGTTCAAGCCTGGAGACCCCCTGCAAAATAAGGTTAGACACAGCAGGTAACAACAGTACAGTGTTTCTTGTACAAAATGGAACCACGGTCAAGTTAAATGCAAAAATAATTTGATCTGATTCATTCAGGGGGGATGAACAAGGGAGGGGGGGTAATTTGGCTGATTAGTTCTGCAACTGATTCAATCAAGCAATCATGCATGCACTTTAGAGTCCCTTCACAGTCACACACTCTGGGTACCCAGTTAGACAAAAAGGTGGGCTAGCCTGACACGTTACCCGGGGTAGGCCGGCGTTGCAACTGGTCAGGACCCTGTGATGGAAAGAAGGAGAATGCACAACCACACACAATTTGCAATCCAGAGCCTGGATGCTCAGTTCATGAGAAGCAAACAACAATTTAATCAGATGATAATACTTTTGATTTAGCTGATGTTGCAGGGATCTACCCTGATGTTTACTCACGCTACCCAATACAAAACACAGGAGGGATGAAATGAAGACTGCAGCTTGACAAGCTGGTATGCCAGCAGAAGTAGGGCCCACATGATTCACCGAGGTGTTGTTCCTGTTTGAGATGTTGAGCAGGGGGCCGATCCCCGGAGGAGTCTCTCATTGATGGTGATCTCTGCATCTGAAGTAGCTGGCTGGGCCAAGATGGCAGGGCCTAGGCTGGGTGAACAGTTTGGATTCAGTTCAATAGGTGCTGGAGACAACTTCCAGCAAGCATGACACACTTAAGTAGTGGGGAACCAAATCGTGGTCCACTGACAGCTTACAGCACATTTATAGTAAAGCAAAACACAATACCACAGGTCGGATGACAGTCCAGTTGCAATTTCAGTTTTCCTGAGCAAAACCGTGATCTCTGTGGTGATTCAGATGTCCTGACAGGCCGATCACTTACAGCAAATCTTCGGCCTTCTTCAGGTAACATGGCAGTCACAATTCAGTATTTCTGGTCACAAGCCAGATTGGATTCAGTCCAATTAATTCCATTAGCAGATCCCTCAGAAGGGAAGATGAAACAGGCAGGCCAGACACAGCCTTCCTACCAGTTTCCTGTGCTAGTACGCAGGAGCAGCTGCTCGAATGTCTTGAGTAGTTACTCTCTCAACTCCAAACTAAGACTGACTCTCTGCTGCAGACAGCACCGGGACTTCCTTCTGATCCAAAAAGGGTTTGGTTGATTGATTCATCTATCTGTCAAAGCAAGGACTCCCCCTTCAGGTCCACTTAGGTGTCAAAATGAAAAAACTACAATTACTGCAGAAATTACTCTCACAAGACCCCTTGGGACAGACTACATTTAAAGTCCCCAAAAGGTACTGATTGGTGCAATACAGAAATGTCCATGCTGCAAAGAAAGGCAGGTTAGACAAACTATAATACCATTATTATTAGAGCAGCTAATCAGCAAACAATTATCCATTCTAACAGAGCTCCCTTTGCACCATTAGCAATGGCAGAACAGAGCAATATTATTGCAGCTCGGGCAGGACTCGAGCCTGGAAACACTCGGCCCCTACCAACTACAAAAATAATGTCTCTTAAAGGGACAGGCATGGAGGCTAACAGGGCACTCGCATGCAAGCACTTTTACACCTGTAAAGACACAGAACACCTGCCTGGCAGTGGCCATTTAAGCATACCCAAGGAAGACTTTTGGGAACCCCCACTTATAGGGGGGTTACACCAGCATTAAAGAATATATTATTTTATGACCACTATTTGTAGAACAGATTTTGTCTAAATAGTGAGGTTAGAGACATGGTGTACCCACTGAATTTAAAACTTCTCTCAGCTATAAATATTTGTAAAATTCAGTTCTGGGAAGTTTGAATTTTCAGGAGATCTGAGCTAAAGACATTAATGCTGTTTTATTAGGATCCCATATGTCTTCTAGGAATAAAATACCTGCATTTTTCCAGCTTGTCCATACTATGCCTTTTCCTTCTAGTTTAATTAAAGGGTTCCCCCATAATGAACAGTGCAGGGATGTACTTGGAGACCAGCCAAGTGAAGAAGCCACTGATTTCCATGAACTATATACTTGGTTTTAGACAGGATTGGATGCACATATTTTAGAAGTGTCAGAGAAAAGGACAACTCTTGGATGATTACCTTTCAGCAGTTCTTTCTCTACAGATACCCATCCTGGGATATCTTGGTTCTTATTAAGCCAAAGTGATTTAATACATTGTGCGGCAGTAAAAGCATCATGTCTCAATTTGAGGTTAGGTAGGCCGAAGCCTCCTTTTGATTTCTGTTGTTGGAGTTTATTTACACAGTATATGCAAATCTCTGAAAGTCTAAGTAGCACTTGGTTTCACATCCTATGGATCTGATCGAAAATACCCTAGTAACACTCCAAATTATTTTTTTCCCCTAAGAAACATTCTATAAGTAGAATAAGACACTCAAAAGGGTAGGTGTTGTACCCCATCAAAATTCTAGGGGAGGTCTTGGGAATCAACTTACCACTTGGGATGTTAACAGTGTACAGTACATCACCCAATCCATCCAGCTTCTTACATAATTGTACGGTGGGGTGTCTCTTATTGAAAAATAACCTCTCATGCTGGTTGGATGAGAGGACCAAGGAGTGAAACTGAGCAGGTCTGTAAGCCCAAACAACATGATAGGACAGTACACTCAGAAACATAAGTAATTGCAAAAAAAAAAAAGTTACTCTTGATCTTGTCCCTTCATGATTTCATTCAATTTTTCTTAAACATCTTAGTAGTGTTTCCACTCAATCATCTTTTCATTATCAATTTACTGTTCATTGGACGAGAATCTCAATTGGCCAAAAAACATTTTTTTATTTTAGCTATTGATTTTGCAAGCAAAACTTACAAAACAGGGATTACATTGGGGGTTAACAAAGTATAGCAGTTAACCATACATTAACTTAAAAATAATCCATGAAGCTGGCCTGGTGGCACTGAGGGTTGAGGCACTGGACGCCACACCTCGCTCCATGCCAACAACCCAGGTTTGGGAGCGGACTCAGGTCGCTGGAGGGCCAACCAGGGGACAATGGCTTGAGCGTCCCACAACAGCTAGCCTTCTCCGGGGAGGGGGGGAGGTCAATGCCCACACACTTGCCTGACTCCGAGCGGAGTACTGCAAGCCCCAGTTGTAGTGGAAGGGCAGCCAACATGCAGTGTGGACATTGGCGCAATGCATCTTGATGTCAGGGGCTTGTACACTGTAGGGAAGAAAAGTGAGGAAAAATGCCCGTTGATGCCGGGAAGATGGGTTTCTGGAAGCGTGCCTCCAACATGCCCCTGCTCACTTAGCCACCTTCAGACTGACGGAATGAAGGATTTCGGAGTGTCTGGTCTGCCACTTCGTCCCCACTTGGGGGGCAAGTCGCAGCTCCATGGGGAATGGAGGTAGGTTTGGGTAGGGCGGGAGGCAGGAGGATGACTCTTTGGGGGCCCTGAAGGGTCAGAGTCAGCAGGACAAGGGGTGGATAAATAAATAACAAAAACAAAAATAATCCATACATGACACCTCCTCTTGAACTACCACATGGGGGGACACCTATAATAAGCTATATTTATACATAGAAATCCCACCGCACGCAGCATAGGAAGGGCAAAGGAGAATCAGAAATAGGATGAAAGGCATACAATTACATAATGACCAATATGACTTTATAGTCTATACAATTCCATCAAAACATTCACATTGTTAATAATGTATCAAGTTAGCCCCCCTTCCACCTCCCAGAAAAACTCTACAGTAAATAATTCTGGCATTGTACATCAAGAATAGCAATATCTGGGTCGCAGTAATGACAGAATAATGCAGTAGGCACATTTAAGATTAACATACTTAATGTGGAGAACAACCCCCTGATCAACTTACAGTATAACCCCAATGTATTCAACTAAAATTCTTCCCTGTACAATAATCAGTCTTTCTGTGGCATAAAGAATCAGCAGTATGAACATGCAATAGTGTGGCTGTTCGTAGTACCACAAGGGATGAAGGAGGTGGTGGGAGCACCATCTTAACAACACCCCCCTCCCCCCCGAGTATGGCAGTCTGGCCCCAAACATGTTGCTTCTGAAATTAATGTGGTACTCAAAATTACAATATGGCAACAGTTTATAGAAAAAACAAACTAAACAGTAAATATGCACACATGGGTAATAAAAGAGAAATAAGAACAGATTATCAGTCCAAGTCATAATTCCTGAACTTACAGTTCAGTCAGTATCCCAAAACATCAGTCCCTAACAGAAGAGTTCCCCTTCCTCAGCTCCATCCTCCCTCTCCAGTTCAATGCAACAAACCATCTTATCCACATCCTTAGAGTCATTAAACAGGTATTGGTGACCGTTCCAGACCAGACAGAGCTTAGCTGGAAGTGATAGTTAGTGCTGCACTTCTTGATGGCTTAGACGGCTCCGTAATGTTGTCAGTGTCGCGAACGGTAGCAATACCGCTGTGTCAACAGGCCAACTAGGATATCTCATCCTGATCCTTCACCTGTAGGAGGTCATTGCACACCCCGTTCAGTGCCACCTTCATGCTTTGGTGCTGCTAGAAACTCGACTGGATGGGCCTAAAGAGGTTAAACCACTATAAATGATACCCCAGTGGGCCCACCATAACCTTTTATACAAACTTTGCCACAAACTGCAGACTGGAGATAGGCTGATTGTTAACTGGATCATCAAGATCTAAAGATTGTTTCTATTAGAGGGGGTCTAACGATGGCCTTCTTCACAGCCAAGTGATTGATTCCCACCCTCAAAGAAGTATTGACAATATTGGCTATGGCTCAGAGTAGCTCCATCATCCCAGCCTTTAGAGTTTGTTTCTTTGGTTGAAAGGATCCCCTTTATGGGACCTGTTTGATTCACTGGTATTCTGTTCTTATTATTCTATACCCACTGTTTTGTCAAGCTTTGGTTTTGTACACCTTATGATTTTGCTGTTACTATTATATTTAATGTATTTTCATGTGCATTTGTATTATTCCATTGTCCCCTGCCCCAGGATGCACAAGTCAACTCTTTTAAATAAATAAACAAACAAGAAAATAAATAAATATCAGGTGGGAGAAACGGGATCACATCTAGAAGTAGTGCAATGCAATCCAGAAATCACTCAGGTAAGCTTTCCAACATCCAGTTTGAAAAAAAACATCTGAGATGGACTGGACATCCCTGCTCAATGCTCTTCTGTTCCTATCAGAATGTCTAGTCCACAGCTTGACTGTGCCTAGAGGAATCTAGGTGGCAACCCCATGGGACAGTAAGAGAGGGGGATGTCACTCCCGGATGTAGGGGGCATCTCCATGTGGGTGGACCATGCATATCTTGACACTGAGTGCATGCGAGCACCAAGGGAGAAAATGGAGGAAAACTCTCTAAGCGCTACACAGTGAAGGCCCGGTCCCTCGCAGGCCCTGCACTGACAACTGGGCACCTCCAGCCAGGTCCTGTGGCAATACACCAGTAAAGCAGATAGGGAAGTCGGGTGACGGGGCTGGGGAGACCAGTCCAGATAGGCACCAGCTGGAGCAACCAGGTAACAAAACACAAAGTGGAAAAAAGAATCACAAATATTTAGTCCAGGTATCCATCACCGAGCACAGCTATCTACCATCATTATATGTTGTGTTTTCTTGGCAACCAGCATTTCATAGTTTGCCAGCACATGCAAAACCATTTTAATTACCATCTCATTCTTATACTTCATGATAAGCATGAAATCATTGCAGAAGAGTTCCTAGTTCCTTCAGGATAAAAATTCAGAGGCTATTAGACACCTAACACACTTCAGCATTCTGGCCAGAAGGCACTTCCTAAATTCTTGTGCCAGACATGTTATGGGCAAAGTTATTGTTCTAGTAATAAGAAAAGGAAAGCCCTAAGACCTGTGCAAGTATAGTGAAGCTAGAAGTTTTATTGGTTTCCCCTGAAGTGTTAATAAAAAACTGCACTGTGTTTGATCTTTTACAGATACCACCAGCACCTTTGCATGTGAGGGTTAATGGATTTTTTTCTGCACTGCACACAAGGTATAATATCTTGAGGCAATTCATGGTTTCACTTTTTAAGGTCAGAAGTCAACATTAGTCAGTTCTCGTTACACTGGTGTGTGATGAGGTTTTGATAGTGAGACAGATATCACCTAAAATTGTTTTTCATTTTCCTGGGGATTTTAAAGAAAAAAATGAATATAATTTGGGGTGCTGTATTGTTTTTATGAAAGGTAAGAGTTGTAAATATTGTTGAAGCTTAATCAGAATACTGCACTTTGAATTCTACACAAACTGGGGCTTATTGTACTTACATGTAATACAATGCATTTCATACAAACACGGTATACACATTTAACATCATACCAGCAGCAGCATACGGCAGCACCTCACAACTGAAAGCCACTGTGACTACATCCCCTAATCCTGAGGGTACCTGCACACTTCCCCCCAAACTGTGCTCCCACAGCACCTTAATTTCTGCTCGAGTTATCCCAAGACAAGGCTTACAGTTGCTCCCCTTCCCTGCCTTACACCCTTTCCCCCCACCTATTTTCCTCTCTCTCTCTCTCTCTCTCTCTCTCTCACACACTACTCCTCCTGCCCTATCCCTCTTTCCCACTCCCTTTTACTTCCACCCAACCCTCGCCTCCAAATTCTTCTCTTGCACCCTCTTCCCCCTTGTACCTTACCTTAGTAACTTTACAAAGCCATTGACTTCTATCTTCCTACCTATGATCTTTAAACTCTGCTTCTACACTTCGGCCCAGATATTCAAAAGGGTTGCGCCATGCGCAACAGGGTTGCGCGTGCGCAACTCCAAAAATCGCCATTCTGCGATATTGAGAAGGGGCCAGTTCGCCACGAAACACGCTGAGCCACAGCGCAATGGAAATGAAGGCATGCGCAACTGAAGGCGGGTCCATGCATAAAGTGCGCAATGCGATATTTGAACACTTGCGCAATGCTGAGTAGCTCGAAGTCGCGCAGTATGGATTGAGCCAAATAAAGCGGCTCAAGGGAGGCAGGCGCAAGAACTCGAGCAGGCCGCAAACCGGGGAGAGACAGAGAGAGAGAGACAGAGACAGAGACAGGAGCAGGAAGGACAGAGAGGACAGTGGGTCCTGGAGGACAAGAGGCCAGTGGGGTGCCGGTGCAGTGGAAGCAGCAGTGGGGGCAGTGGGGGTAACACAGGAACAGCAGCTGGGGGCAGAAGCCAGGGAGATGGACAGTGTCAGCTTCCACATGGAAGCTGTAATGAGGGGGGTGAGACAGCATGCTGCAGGGGGACGTGGCCGTGGAGGGGCCCGTCGGCGGTATGACCCCGACAGGCGGTATCGTGCCCGCATCAGCTACGAGCTGTACAGTGATGTTGAGATAGTGGCCCAGTACCGCCTGAACAGGGCAATACTGAGACGGCTCAGTGAGCTGTGCAGTGATGTGATGCAGGCACCCTCACGACGGAGTCACGCTCTGTCCATGGAGACCAAGGTGACAGCCTGCATGTGCCTGCTCGCCACGGGCACCTTCCAGAGGCCGACAGGGGACATCACAGGCATCATGCAGTCGGCCACGTAATGCATCCTCACCCAATTCCTCAGCGCACTGCAGCCTCATGCTGCGGAGTACATCCATTTCCCCAGCACCGTGGCAGAGCGTACAGCAAACATGCAGGAGTTCCACAGGGTAGCACAAATGCCTGGCGTGCTAGGTGCCATAGACTGCACCCATGTGGCCATTCGCCCGCCACCTGGCCCCAGCGGGCAAGCATATCGGAACCGAAAGGGCTACTCAGTGTCAACTGCCAGGTGGTGTGTGATGCCACTGGCGCATCATCAATGTCTGTGCCACACACCCCTGGCGGAGCACATGATGCCTTCATGGCACAATCTGCACTGTGCCATCGATTTGAGAGTGGAACATCCCCACGGGTCATCTAGTGGGTGAGTACACATGTATGGAATGCAAACTCTGTGCAAGGGTGGGAATGACACAGGTGCCATGGTAGTGGCACACAAGGATATAGGCAATATTTACCTGACCTAACACTGATCTCCACTATCTCCACACAGGTGACTGTGGATACCCTCCAGTCCTGGCTGCTCACCATACTGGCGCCCCGACCCCAGGCGCGCCTGCGGTTTCAATAGAGCTGCGCTGCAACACGGAACATCACCGTGGGTGTTCGGGATACTCAAGGCATGCTTCCGATGCCTGGACACCTCGGCGGAGCCCTACAGTACAACCCCAAAAGGCCTGTGGGATATTCCTGGCCTGTTGCATCCTGCACAACATGGCCAAAGACCATGGGATAGCCATTACAGGTCAAGAGGGACAGCGATGGGGGCGCCAGTGGCCGGTGATATGGGTGATGAGCCGCCCCCTAGGACGGAGGGACCCCGACTGACCGGCAGGCCCAGCTGCACCGGGACACCATTGCAGAAGAGCACTCGCACAACACAGGTAAGTCAGGGGACATGTGCAGGCAACACTGTCTGTGGCAAACCACAGGCACACAGGGGAACACACCGTGCATGAAGGTCAGGGGAGTTGAAGGTCTCGCATACAACACATTAGCAAGAGAGGGTGAGCACTCAAATAACACACACACACACCCAGGCAGCATACAGGGGCAGCAGCACGGCAATGCGGAAATTCACGCTATCACACAGCACCACAACCACCCTCACCACCTGGACTGTCCGCGTCCGTGTGTCAGGACCTGGGCAACCTTGCACCTTGATGTACAGTGCAATGCAGGCATCATCATCACACGCCTGTGGACAGCAGTTGGGAGGTGTGCAGGTGGTCCGTGTGTCAGTTTGGTGAGCAGAGCACCCAGCAGTGCACTGCCCACCATGACACACATTGCACACAGGGCAGCACCAGACAGGGCCTGCATTGAGACAGCTCAGTCAGGGAGCACATCCCACGGCCCTGCGGATCGTGGGCGGCCCGCGTGGCCTAGCAGCACTGGCAGGCTGCTGAGGCCACATCGGGTGGCACTACTGCACCACCAGGGGTCCCAGTGCGTGACCGCGACCTTGCCCGCACGGGGGTCTGCATCCCGTGAAGAAACTTGCACCAGGGGTGCTCGGGATGCCCACAGCAGAACCGGTGTCGACAGGCCTGGTGTCGCCGGCCGAGGCAGGGAGTGGAGTGCGCACTGTGTGGGTGCGTGGTACAGGGTCACCAGACAGTGTGGTCAATGCAGTCGCCACAGAGACCACTGCCTGGGTCAGCCTGTCGATGGCAGCGGTCACATCCGTCCGCATATGGACCATCTCGGCCGGTCCGAGCACACTCCCTGCTATGCGCTCCATGGACACAGTCAGTGCCTCCACGGACCTTGCAACCGCCCTGCAGCTGTACCGACTCCTGCAGCAGGCAGGTGTGTGCGTCAAAGGGTACTGTGCCCCAATGGCATCGTGACCCCCAGGGTGTGGATGGTCCTGGTGCACAGCACCCCGTGAGGTGGCGCTGTTCACCAGGACCAGGTATGGAGCTGATCCAGGGGCGGTGGACAAGTGCCACTGCCTGGCTATCCCCAGGCCTGGTGTGCAGCTGCTGCTGCTTCCTCCAACTGCTGGCCCCAGGTCCACCTGTTCCACCCTGTGCTGTCAACAGTGCCAGACACCTGCTCAGCCACGGTGCTGCCCACGGTGCTGACAGGCCCAGCCTGTGACTGTGCCAGCATGCTGGTACACAGGTGTGGAGCTGGACGGCCCGGGGGCACGTGCTGGCCTGCCGTGTGTCCCTCGTGGGACACACACCTCTCACTGGCCATTGCAGGCCTGCCATCATCAATAGTGCCAGTGCGTGCCACTGCCATAGGCACAGCATGCTGGCACACCTGCATACCAGACTGCTGTGACACAGGCTGTGCACCCCCTGCACCCGTATCACTGCGGCGGAGTTGTCAGCCCAGCCGGCCTGCTGCTGCAGTGCGTGCAGGCTGCTGGCGGAGGTGGAAGGTCCCTCCTCCTGGTCCAGCAGGTCTGCCTCACTGTCAGCACCCCACCACCGTCTCCTGCAGGCGAACAGGATCTGAAACAGAAAGAAAGTACATGTGAGTGCATGTGAACAACAGCCGCCCCCACAACATCACCATGACATACCGTGCAGTGATGGGCTTCCACCTGTCTGGAATCCTCCGCCAGGAACACCGCAATGGCACTCGGCTGCATGGCGCACCAGTGTCTCCTCGGTCGGGGTCAGCTGCAACACCACTGGTGGTCCCCACCAGTGGCAGCACATCTGCCACCCTGAAGGCTGCCACCTTCTCCTTCAGCCTCCTGCGGTCAGTCCCCATCTTCTTGCGGCACTCCTGCCGGGCGCTGGTGGCTTCCGTGCAGGTTGGCCGCCAGACTACCCCTCCCATGCAGCTGCGCTGCTGAAGTGCCCCTCCGCCCACTCAAGCGGCTCATCCTCCAGGTAGGCCTGGAAGAGGGCCTCGGTCTCTGCTGTGGTGATTGGCCTCCTCCTACGCCCGCCGTCCACACCCTCGGCCTGGTTCTCGTCAGTCATGCTGATCTGTATGGGTGGAAGTGGACACCTGTCACTCTGCAGTCCACAGCATTTCCCCATGAGCATAGCTGCAGGCCGGGGGGAAGCCCCCCCCTTTCCTCGCTGCCTGGGAGATACTGATGGAAAGGGTGCCCTCTGCCCCCTTCTAAGTGCCCTCATCATGCTCAGCCCCCTCATCCCGTGACACCCTCCAGCACCCCTGCCCATGTGCATTGTCCTGAGCATCACACAGCATGTAACTCACCTCTCAGCTGCAACAACCAAATCTGGCCGCCACAACCCAGTGTCGTATTTTTATAGCGCAACACATGCAAATGAGGTGTGGCGTAACTTTAATAAACTTATGCTGATCAGCCACTGCACCTTTGAATAGCTGATCACCTGCTTTATATCTCGGCTGAATATCGCGTAAATACGCTTAGCGCAATAGGGAAGGTCCGGCTGAGCCGATGGCGCATGTTTGTGGTTGTGTGCTACACTGCATTGCGCATGCCCAGACGGGTTACGCATGCGTCGATCGCGCTGCAGAACTGCTGAGCGCGATAGGCTATTCTGGACATGGCCACCATTGTGCCAGTGGCGCTGCAGCACTGGGCACTATATGGTGCTGTGGCACCTCTGCGCAATAGTCCCCTGTGGCACTGGTGCTGTGCCGCGAGTCGCGCAGGATACCTATCATCCTATGGCGCTGTGCGTAGCCTTGCGTCGTGCCGTGACCTTGGTATGCCCTCTGCCCCTGGCACTGAGTGCATGCCGTAGCTCGTCCCTATTCGCTGTCTGGCTACAGCGCCATGTAAAATGACGGCGCGTCACGGAGGAACAGCGCGATAAGAGTCCTGTGCTGGTCTATTGCGCAACTCCCACGTGGGAGTCACAGCGCAGCGCGATATTGCCTGCTGTAAAGTTGGTGCCATGGCTAGGAGGAGGGCAGTGCCGTGGAGCCAAGTTGAGGTGGCCAACCTGGTGGCCCTAGTGGAGCCCCACTATGACCAACTGTATGGTGAGGCCCCCCTCACCGGACCGAGGACCCATGTGTGGCAGCAAGTGGCCACTGACCTGGTGGGGGTCACTGGCCGGGGCCGGTCTGCGGAGCAGTGCCGGCACCGGTTCAGTGATCTCCGACGGAGGGACCCGGAGCTGTTAGCACGGCTGCGTTCCCGTGCCAGGCGGGGCCTGGTGCCTAGGCCACGTGAGTGTACCATCTATTCACCTATATTCTCTGTAGGGGTGTGTGTGTGCCTGGGTGGCTGTGCATCGGTGTGTCAGTGTGTGCAGCTGTGCGATGGATGGTTATGGCTGTGTGGGCAGGCAGTCTTACTGGGGCAGGGGGCACTCTGCTTTTGAGTCACACTGATGTTTGTCTCACCATATGTCTCCCACAGGCCGGATGGTGATGGCGCGGGCCAGCGGCTGATGTGGGCCATGCCAGAGCCCCAGTCCCACAGGCACGTCGGCCCGGGCAGCAACAGCAGCATCAACAGCAGCAGCAGCGGCAGACTGAGCTGCTGGAGGTGTGAGTATCATTCGTCATGGATGCTATTGCATGCTGGGGGCAGGACCACCAACCATGATGGACACAACCAGATGGGTGGTAGTAGTTCCACTATCACGTAACACTAGTGAGTCCCACACTGGAGTACAGTGTACAGTTCCGGAACACATAGCTGTGTATGGACAGGGACTGGGTGGAGAGTGTTCACAGGAGGCGACATGGATGGTGCATGGATTGCATCACATGTCCTATGCAGACAGGTTGTGGAACTGAACATGTACTCCCTGGAGGGAGGAGGGTTTGGGGATATGATGGGGTCATCAGTATTGTACAGGGGGAGCAGTGTGCAGGAACCAATATTTGTCAGCGTAGAGGATGTTCCAGGTGTAGAGGCATGGGATGCAGTTGGAGGGGCTCGTTTAAGGAAACATGCGAATGTGTTCCTCACATTATGGGTGGTGGACGAGTGGAACACCCTGCCAGAGGATGTGGTGGGGGCTGACTTGGTCACGGAGATCTGTATGTGTGGGCTCGCCATGAGGGACTTCTGGAGGTCAGGGTGAGGGGGGAATGGACTTATAGGACATGAGAGTGACTGCATAAGGCCAAATGGCCAGACTAGGTGTCCCATAGGCCCCTATCTGCCGGCACTGTCTATGTATCCATGTATGTAGGTGTGACACAGGTGACCTGCATCACAGTGCAGCATCACGACACATCTGTGTATGCATCACAGGTGGTCCAGGCATGCACTGGGCACATAGCTGTGTGACTGGCATCGCACCACGTTGCAACATCACATGACAGCCCTAGTTTGTACTGTGATTGGCGTGGGCAGGTGTGTGTGTGGCGGTGGTGCGCATGGCTGGTGCCGCCTGTTTGTGATGGCCATGTGCATGTTCTGTGGGTGGGTGCATGCCATCACATGTGCGCACATTAGGTTAGCTGGGTTGCAGGTTGGGTGGTGTTCAGGGTTGTGGTCAGTCTCAGCCATTGACTGTGTTCCCATTTTCCTGAGGCCTCAGTGTGCTTGGCACATGGCGCCACGATGTCCGGCGCCTGACACAGCTGGCCGGCGACAACAGAGAGCTCCTGCAAGCCCTACAGCAACAGGGAGAGCGGCACAGACACAGGAGGGAAGACGGCAGGGGAGGGCAGGAGCCTGCTGGGCTGTAGCCCACCTTTTATTGCCCTTCCCCATCCCTTTCACCCTGACTTCCCTCTCCAAGTTGTTTTCCTCCCCTTGCACACCCCTGCCTTTTACCGTCCCCCAACTTGTACATAGTTATAGCTGTTTTGTTACCTCTTTTTGTTTGAATATAAAATTCTATTTTGGTACAACTGCTGTGTTGGTGTCTGCTTTGCAACTGGCTCTGGGTGCTCCGTTGCAGGGGTGTACATGCCATCTGGGCTACTATGGTCCTGGATATATGTGTGTGTGTGTGTGTGTGTGTCCATGGGGAGGTATCACCAGCATAGCATTGCCTTTCTGTTGCTCTCGCCATCTGCTGCCACCCACTGCTGGGTGCACAGGGTGGGTCTGGGTGGTCTGCTTCTCTGCAGCATGGGGTTGGCGTGTGGCATGGGGGTGCATGGTGTTTCCTGCAGTGCCTGTCACTGCACATGGCGGTGTCTTGGGCACGGTGCGCGCTGTGCTGTGCGTGCAGGGGGACTGATGTGCACTGTGGTTGTCAACCCCTGGGTGTGGCACTCTCTGCCTGCCAGTGGTTGTGCTGGGCGTCATGGCTCTGCTATGCTTTAGTTGGTTTGTCCCCATGGGCACGTGGATCAGCTGTCCCACCCCCAGTGATGCTGTGCTTGGGGTGTGCCAGTGTGGTGTGGGTTCTGCAGTGAGTTCCTGTGCCCATGTGTGGCATGGCTGGCGGTGGGCCCCAGCCTGCCTCCCTGGATGTGCAGTTCCATTGCTCTGGGGGGTTGTGCTTGCTATGGCAGCTCTGCACTGCTCAGCTGAGCTTCCATGGTTGCGCCATAGCGCAGCATTTTGGCTCAGCTTCTCCTTCCTGGTTGCGCGATGGCGCAGTATGTGCGATATTCAGATGTTGGTTGCTTGCGCAATTTGCTCTGCTCCATGTTTGAATATCGCACCTGTTGCGCATTTGCGCAACTGGTTTGTGCTTGCTCCTGCTGTTGCGTCAGTTTTGAGCGCAGTTTGAATATCTGGGCCTTCCTCCCCAGTGCGCTAATATAACTTACTCTCGCTCTCTCTCAACTATTGCTGTTGACCATGATGTATGATATATTGCCAATGTTTGCTAGCTATTCAGTTGTTAGCTCCTCTCTATCTATTGCTGTTTACTATGATGTATGATGTATTGCCAGTGTTTGCTAGAATTTCACTTATTTAGCTCCCCTTTGTCTGTTTGTAACCCCAACCCTACACATACTGTGGCGTGGAACCTTTGTAAATGAGCTATGTTTAGCTCAAAGGTACTCTGTAATCCAAGAATGAACAAATAAAAAAATAAAATAAATATCATTACTGTGTTTGAGCTTGATCTCACAGCTGTTATTGTACTGTAACCTTCTCAGGTTTCACCTAAAAATAAGCATCTGTGTATGCCTAGTGAACTTAGCTGGTAAATAAAAAACAAATTTATAAATGTCTCCATAGAATGCCCCAGCCTGCTGTCCTATGAGGAAGAAATGCAAAAAGAAAATAAAAATGCCTTTTTTAATTAATCTCCCCCGTGTTATTCCCACATCCCATGGTTAGCTTCCTCATACACCACCACCACCATAGTGACACCTGCTGACGCTGAAGAACAAGAGCAACTGGCGACTTCACAGCCATTCATACAGAGCGTTATGTTCCTATTAAAGGGGAACTGCAGTCAGTATTCACAAATCAATGTGCTGTGCACAGTGTTTTGATTTGTAGGTGTAGTCCTAGAGTGTCCTTCCTTTTGTCTGCTGTAAGTAGTTTTTTTCTAAATTTCCCTGCTAGATTTATGGCCCCTGGGGATCTCCATGTTCACATTTTTGATGGCTCTGTTCTTCTCTGTTCTCTTGTTAGTTTATTTATTTAGTAATTTTTTATTTTATTTATTTGATATTCGGAAAATAACCTTTGAGTCAAGGCTCTTTTACAAAGGTTCCACGTCATGTGGTATGGACATTCAATCAAGAAGGTTACAGAGTTTTAGGACATTTGAGACACTAAACAGCACAACAATCAGGAAATGGTTACAGAGTTTCTTAGACATTTAAAACACTATACAGCATATGGACATTGACTTTAGTTGATTACAAGTGCAGGTAAGGTGCAGAGGCACTACAGGTTAGGTTAGGTTAGGTTGGGCAGAGGGTCAGTAAGGACAGGAGTTAGGTATGGGAGGGGGGGCCTCTAGTAAAAGTGGTCAAGGAGGCAGGGCTGAGGCCAGGGAGGCAGAGACGCATCCTAGCATGGAGATGGGGGAGGGGGAAGAGGGAGATGAGAGGTATGCAGGAGCAGCCCCTTAGAGTGATTCAGAGGCATTGCCAAGGAGCATGTGGGAGGGTGGCTTCTGTCGTGTGCTGAGAATAGTTGCTGTTAGCAGAGCCAGGCCTGCTCATCCAGAGCCTATCAACTGTTGGAGAAGCAGGTGCACACAGAACTGGAGGCTAGGTAGTGCTTAACGTCTGATTTGAAGCTGTACAGGATAGTGGAGTCCCGAATGGACTCGTGTACCTCATTAAGCCAAAGAGGGGCTCTGTAGGAGAAGGCACACTGTCCAAGAGCTGTGTGTCGGAATGGCACTGCGAGGGTCCCCTTCGTTCTGTGTCTGGTTATATATTCTGAGCCTGGGAGAGAGAAGATGCCTGCTACGCATGGGGGGGGGACTTTTCCCAGTAATGCTTTTTTGCCTAGGAGGCATGTGAGGAATTTAGTCCTGCACCCAAGAAGTCAGCAGGTATATCTATTCATAGAGGGAACATGTGTGGGTCATTCGATAGCCATTCAGGATGAGCCTGCAGGCCTTGTTGAGAGCTATGTGCACCCTCTTGAGCGCAGAGTCTGATGCTTCGCTGTAGACAACTAGGCCGTAGTCAATGGTGGAGAGGATGGAGCTCGTGACTGATAGGCGGATGGCTGCTGTGGTAAGGTGTTTTCTGTGCCTGTATAGCACAGAAAGCTTGGTGTTGACTGTCTTGACCACTTGGTCAACATGTTGAGCGTAGGATGAAGTGTTGTCCAGGATGACTCCCAGGTATTTGAAGGAATGTATCTGTTCCAAGGGGGTGAGTACATTGTTGGTGATGTTTATGGTGGAGAATCTTTTCTTGAGCTGGGTGCTGGATAGGAGTATGGTCTTGTTTTTTTGTGACTGAGCAGAAGCTTGTGCTTGTAGAACCAGTCTTCTATTTTACTGAAGGAGTGCTGAAGTGCTGCTTGGAGTGGCTCAATTTGAGAGTTGCTGTTGAGGATGACAGCGTTGTCCACATATAGGATTATCTTGGCATCACAAGCTTGAGGGAGATTATTTGGGAACAGGCTGAAGAGCAGGAGTCCCAAGATGGATCCCTGGGGGACCCCCAGCTTGACTTCCCTGGGATCAGACACTGTTTGTCCTATTTTTACCTGTTGTGACCTGAGGGACAGGTAGTCTCGGAACCAGATTGTTGCATTGGCAGCCACCCCCAGGCTTTGTAGCTGGGCCAGTAAGAGGGTGTGGTTGACAGTGTTGAAGGCTTTTGTTAAGTCTATGAACACCACCCCTACTAGTTTGCCTTCGTCCATAGCTTTGTGAGCATAGTCGGTGAACTCTACAAGGGCAGTCATGGTACTATGCCCGTGCCTGAACCCATGCCGGTTGGGACATTGCAGTTGGTATTTGCTGATGTAGTCTGTTAGTTGGTCTGCCACAATCTTCTCAAGGGCTTGGATGGAGGGAGAGGATTGAGATCAGCCTGTAATTGGACACATTGGTCCTGTACCCACTTTTGTGGACAGGAGTGGCCAGCGCTTGCTTCCAGGTGGCCAGGAATTGTGCCAGGGTCAGGGATTTGTTGAATAGTTTTGTAATAGGCTTGATGAGCACATCAAGAGTTTGAGACACCAGCTTCATGTCTACTCCATTGCTACCCATTCTGGTCTTCCTGAGCACTTTTTTTATGTAGAATGCTGCCTCCTTTATAGTAACTCTCTTGAGGTAGAAAGTAGGGTGAGACGTATTGGGTGCTTTGTCATCTAAGGGAACCTTGGCAGGGTGTAGGTAGTAAGGAGGGAGTATCGTGCTTAGATCTGTGAAGGCAGAGATGAAGGACTCCATGATGAGGCATGGGTCTGTGGTAGTAGAGCTGTTAATGTGGAGCAGCTGTGGGTTTCTCTTTTCTTCTTCCCCCAAGAGATTTTTTATGTTTCCCCAGAACCTTTTGCTGTCACCCCAGCGTTTATCGAGCTGTTCCTTGTGGTGATCTGCTTTAGCCCTCTGTATTACATGCATGCAGTGGTTTCTAGCTGCCCAGTACAGCTGGTGGTCATGGTCTTTAACCGAGGCCCTGGCTTTTAACCAGAGGTTGTCCCTCTCCTTCATCATGGCTAGGAGCTCGCCTGTGATCCAACCAGTAGTGGTTCCCCGTCCTTTTCTCCTTTTTAACAGCACATATCGGTTGTAAATATTGTTGACTCCATCTGTGAAGCACTTCAGGGCCTGGTCCAGGTCTGGCAGTGTCAATGGGAGACCAGTCATGGTGAGACAGGGCATTTTTAAGCAATCCTAACTGACCTCCTTTCAGGATCCTGCTCTGTATAGTGATGGGGGGGCTGTTTTTGAACTTATTTGACTATCTGAGGGTGACAGGGGAAGTGGCCGCTCAGCATATCTGGTAGAGCCTTGACCTCAGATATTCGTGATGGGAAGTTCGTGAGGATCCAGTCGATGAGTGAGCTCTTGCCTGTCTTGTGGTTCCTTCTGGTTGGTTCCTTGACTAGTTACGTCAGGTTTGAGCTTGCCACAATATCCTTGAGTGGTGTGGAGTTGTCACTTTCCCAGTTTATATTGAAATCCCCCATGGTAAGTAAATCACTATCCTTGGGTAGGGAGATCACTTCATCCAGGACCTTGGGCACAATGCCCCGTGATTTTTTGGGGGGGCAGGTAGGCTGACACAATGGTCAGTGTCTTGCCCAGCTGTCTGACTTGTATTTTCACAATAAGGAGCTCGTGGTCTGCAGCCATCCTGGAGATAGGGAGGACAGAGCTGTGGAGGGAGTCTTTTATGTAGATAAGACAGCCCCCACCCTTCTTGCCATGTCTGTCGCTCCTGAATACCCGGTATCCAGGTAGTGCTATGTCCCTGTTTTTTATATTGTCTGTCAGCCAAGTCTCAGTTAGACATGCTATGTCCGGTTTGTGCTGGGCCATCCAGGCCTGTAATTGTGTAACCTTTGCTGTTAGGCTACAAATATTCATTGCAGGTATTGTCAGGCCCTTTGTCTTGATTACCCATAGATACAGGTGGCAGCGGAGGGCCGGGATTTGGGTGCACATTCCCAGATAACGGGAGGAGCATTAGGATAAATTTCCTCACTGTGATGCAGAGGTTATAGAGATTCATGACTTGCATTTCCTTATTTTACCTTGGAGAGGCTTCTCCACTTTCTGAGGGGTGTGTGAGAGAGGTGGTAGCCTGGCAGAGCCATGGTGTCTGTCAAATGCATTCTCCCCTGTTGTGGTCCCATTGTAGTAGGACTGCTGGTATGCCCCTTCGGTGGAGGTTGCTCCTGGTACTGTTAGCCAGTGGCCCATTCCAAGGCGGTGTTCTGGGTAGACTGAAGAGGGAGAGGTGATCTGAAGGGTGCCTGAACCCACTGACCCAAATGTGATAGCAATGAGTAGGAGAGTAGTGCAGCTCATGTTGTTTGTTGTTGTCAAGGGTTAGGTTTGGAATTAGACAGATCAGGAGACTAATACGTATAGTGGAAATACCAAGCAAATACTAAGAAGAGCACTTAGTTCAGGGGCAGGGGGTGCAACACAGTAAATGAGACTTAAAGAGTTAAGATTAACACCAACAAGTGTTGGGCCCTATAACTGTATTCTGTATATTTAAGGGGAGTTGCAATATTAGTGAGAGGGGAGGATGAAGATTGCCTAGGGGCGGAGCCGCTGGGGGAGGGAGAGTATTGGAAGAGGGGCAGTGGGCAAAAATGTAAGCAGGAAGGAGAGAAAGTGAAAAAAAAATCGGGTTATTTGCAACCATAGCTACAACTGTGACACAAATGAAACCTGGTCAAATAAAGAAGAAGTGTTCACAAACGCCAGTATCACTTTAAGTTAGTTTCGATCCAGGGTAAAATGCCACTGGATCTTAAAAAAAAGAGAGCTGTAATACTTTAAAACCTGAAAACCTGCACTCTAAAGGATCCTGCACTGCAAACAACCCTTGGGTGCAAAATTGTTGTAAACAGGCTTACATTCACATTTAAGTTAGCATTCACAGAACAGTTTGGAGAAACTTAACCAGTACCAGAGTTAGTAAATAAAATTAGCTTAAAGTCCAAAAGGAATAGGAGTAGCAAAGAATTCAAAAAGCGGCGCTGTCAATCAGCAGGCAGAGCAGATGGTTCCGGCCAGTCAGCATGGATACGCCAGAAGTTTCAGCAGCATACTTTCGGTCTGGTGGTCTGCGGGCAGTACAGCAAGGAGGCAGCCATCAGACAGAGGGGAACCGCTGGGCTGCTTGCAGCAGCAGAGGTACCCTTGTCAGGGGTGAAACTAAGGAGCTTAGGAGCCTGATATTATGGTTTCAACTACATAACTATTTCTAATCCAAACTTTCTGTTTTCCAGGTATGTGTCTAGGTCTAGCTAGTAGGAATCAATGCTTTGTTTTAAAAACTTTTCATGTTATTAAACTACAAACCATAAAACACACACACACACACACACACACACACACACACACACTCACAAATCACCCCAGGTCACCAATGCCATACATAGTGAAGATGCTAGCCCTTTTCCTACAAAAAAAAGCCCACTCAATTATCCTTCAGGTGTTTGTCATCTGTAAATTTAGCCTTCATTAGATCTCCCTGGGTGAGGAAAGTTACTTAAAAGGCTTGTTTACGTTACCAGGAAAATAGTGTTGCCATCTGCTCCGCTCCACTGCTTCTCCTCCCACTTTACTCCCCCAAACATTTACACAGTCGCTCATCTCCATCAATGCAGATCCAGCGTGGTGGTGCACTCAGCAATTCCAGTGTTCTGGTCAGCATTTCCACTGGGGGCTGCTCAACTGACTTGGCATGGGGTGCCACGGGGCTGCACCAGTGCAGGCAAAGCAGCATGTTTACAAGCTAGCACAAAATGCCTGCACCCATACGCGACCCATCGGAAACACTGATCACATTGTGGCGCAGCAGAATGACTTACAATGCTCTGGCAGCTGCATCACTGTAACTCATGTGTATGGCTCACAATGGTGGAGATCCAGTAGTGTAAACAGGTATAAAATCACAGCTCTACTGCTGTAAACTTGACAAAAAAAACCCAGCTCTTATTTAATGAATGGTCCTGGATGCATCACTGTCACACGGGGCAGAAGGCATTGTAGGAAAAGAAAAGAGCCATAAAAACACAAACATAGAGATCCCCAGAGGCCATAAAACTAGCAAGCAAATACAAAAAAAAACCTCCTTACAGCAAACAAAGGGAAGGACACACTAGGACTACACCTATACATCAAAACACTGCACAGCATATTTTTCCTGTACATTTTGATTTTAGTTTCCCTTTAAGATATAACGCATTTATGTGAATGCCCATTTTGACTAACTTGGTTGGCTTCTTTTTAAAATATCACATCTTTGTATGGCTAGCCAATTTTTCAAACTTGGCTGTCTTTGCACATTCTAAATGTTTTTTTTTTATCATTTATGACATTTATTGGGGTATTTACAGCTAGAAGAAACATAAAACAAAGAACCTCAGTGCAGAAGCACTGAAGCAATAGTTACCCTAAAGGGCATTGGTAGTAAAGCCACGTTACAAAGAAATACAAAGTCACATACACACCCATAATGCAAAGCATCATAGGATGTATATGCAAATCACCATGAAATCCCAGGCTGGTTCCACTTCAAGCAAGAATGCTTGGTGCCAAAGGGCCTCTCACACAATCTGCAAAGCATGCAAACAGAAGGCACAGACATGTCCTATCCAACCCAGGACTCATCAGTGCACCCCGTCTGCATCACGACCCAGAGGAAATGAACCAGAGCCCTAACTTGGTCTTATGGGTTTGGGTCAAGGAGCTTCTATTATAATATCCTGTTTCTAGCTGCAGCTTTAATTAGATGACTGCTTCTTTTTTTTAAGTGTACTTTATTGAGAAGAAATTTTTGGTTTTATGCAAAACACCAAAAAAAAATACATTTCAGGAATCCCCGGCCCCCTGGAGCACACTATATCTCTGTAGGTGGACAATTCTTTGAGGTATAACAATTAGTACATACAACCAAGATCTCAGGTAAGATTGCTGTGCAAACTTTACATTATTAATAATAAGGTATGGCGCGATTCCCACCTCTCACGGTAGGTATTATATCTGTTGCTAATACTGGCAATTTGTTTTTCAACATTTAATGTACTCAAAATTTCATTATGTTACTCCACTCTGGTTGGGATGTTATCATTCAATATTACAGAAAACAGGCAGCCCCACGGCTGGGTGTACAAAAAGAGAAATCACTGTAGCCAACACAAAGAACTCCAGCACCACCAACCTCCAAGAAAGATCACACCAGAACAAAGAAACTTCTAATCAGTGAAAATGATTTTATTCAAACAGTGTGCTCAGACCCCTTACTGGGAGTAGAATCCACCAGTGGAACCCCATGAAACTCCGATCAGTTTTGCTCACAGCATTATCAGGGAATGATGACTCTGTAAGCGAAACCGGTCAGAGTTCCACTGATTAGAATTTTCTTTGTCCTGGTGTGATCTTTCTTGGCAGTAGGTGGTGCTGCAGTTCTTTGTTCTGGCTACATTATCATCCAGCTAGTGCCTCAGTATTATCATTTTGGGACTGGCTGCTATCATGGCAATATATCCCTTTCTTGGATCCAGGACCTTACCATAGTAGTTCCCCACCAAGTATATGTTTGGGGGTAAAGGCCTCTTCTAATCACAGCAGTGGGTCAAGGTTTTGCCTTATTTTCTCCCAGAAAGGGCTTGCCTTTTCGAACTCCCATGAAATATGTTTAGCTAAGCCTTCTTCTTTCCCACATCTTGTTCAACTTGTGGAATCCCTGTCCCATTTTGCATAGTCTCTGGAGCGTACAAATACAGATTTTGAAATAGTTTGAATTGCACAACTCTCTACCTGCCATGTTTTACATATTTGTATGTCTCCCCAGATTCTTTGCTGCTCTTCTGAAGTACAGTTAGCTGCACCTGGTGCCAGAAGCTATCTGTAATTACTTGGTGAGCTATTCTTAGACTGGTATTGTAGCACACTGTCTAAGTCAAATCCCCAACAAGCTTCAGGCATAGATAGTTGCTCAATTGAACCTGTGCCCCAAGGGACCAGTAGATAGTATTTTATTTTGGCAACTGGGGAGTCTGGAGGATTTAACAAAGAGAAGGCACCTTGTCTTTGTACCCACTTTCCCACAAAGCTATTTTTCTATTTAGAGCCACTGTGGCTCATACCTTTGTTCCTGTTCATTGCTTGGTAGACTTCCCCACTGCAAGTATTTGCTCCCATGCAGTGCCTAATAATATAGAAAGAACTTTGGGATTGGGAGTCTGATGGTTGGTTGGTTTAAAATAACATCTCCTCACTTTCTTCCCCTGCCAGAGGAAATTAGCAATCAACCCATGGAGTTTGCAAAAAACAGGATTTGGGCAGCAGCATGCTTAGCATCCACACAGAGTATAAAATCCTAGGGAGCAGGTTCCTTTTAACTACATTAATCCAGCCCCATAGGGCCAGTCGCATTGCCTTCCATCTCTGTGTAGATCTAATTTGGTGTTATTCACCAGTGGGTCCAGATTATTATTTTTTAATTCTGCAGTCAGATTAGACTTTTTTAATTCTGAAATGTGTCTCATGATTTTAATGCTCAGGTATATAACTTCTTCGGAGCTCCCAGTGTCCGTCTCCCCTTCCCACCCTCGCTCCCCTCCCTCCTTTCCTCCCTCCTTCCCTCCCTCCTTCCTTCCTTCCTTCCTTCCTTCCTTCCTACCTACTTGTGCAAGATGCCTTTTTCAGGCATGGACTCTAACAGGTAAAGTCTCCTGATCAACATACAGAAGCCAATACTGGTGAGAAATGTGTTACACATATATATAGTGGAAACATGGTTGTGCAAATTACACACATAAGATATACCTGTGCAAGCATATACAGTCAACAATATGCAAATGTATTTCATGACAGTGCAGTTATAAAGCAAAACACCATGGTTGTGCAAGAAAATGATGTTGAGAAATCCAAAAAAGGGGTCAAGCTACTGATATATGTTATAGCTGCTACGCTCAGGAGCATGCACTTAGGTTTAGCAGGTGGGCCTTCATCTTGAGTGCAGAGGTTTTGGGGAGGCAGACAACCTAAAGTGAGAAGGTATGGAATTCTAGATCGAAGTAGCATGGTAGCAGGAGGATCTCTGCCCCATGCACATTCGCGTGAGTGGGATCATTAGAGAATTATTCACAGTGGAAGGGGGAATATGGTAGATTAACAAGAGAAAACAACTCAGGCTCTCTGGCATGTTTCCATGCAGTCTTGTACATGAAGTTAGCCAGTGTAAACTGTGATTTGTGCTCCTGTTGCAACCATCCGAGCTGCTCGAGACTGGCACAGTGGTGAGACCTAGGGCTCACGGAAATGGTAGATCTGGCCATCTTGTGGTAAATGGCTTTTTTCTTCATGCAGATGGACATAGGAGCAGCACCTGTTATGATACCACCATAGTCTATCAAAGATAGGTTGTATTACACTCTCCTAGTGTAACCCTCCTACAAATGGGGGTTCCTAAAAACCTTTCTTGGATGTGCCTAAATGCCCTCTGTCAGGCTGATGTCCTGTGTTTTAGCTGTTTAAAAAGAAATTGCATGACAGTGCGTAATCGCCTCTGCTCCCATCTCTTTAAAAGCTGCCTATTTTGCAGTGTATAATTATTCTGGGTAGCGGTCAAGTGTGTCTAGGCTCGAGTCCCACCCAGGCTTCAGTGTTGTCACTCTGTTCTGCCATCACTAATTGCGCAGAGGGAGCTTTATTGGAATCTGTAACCATTTACTGTTTATCTGCCTTAATGGCAATAGTATTGTAGTTTCTTTAACCTGCCTTCTTTGCAGCATGGACTTTCTGTATTGCACCACCATTTTGGTTTTGGACTACCAGTCAGCACCAATCAGCACCTTTGGGGACTCTAAAATGGAGCTTGTCCCCAGGGGTCTTGTGGGAGCAAATTTCAGTAGGAATTGTAGTTTTGAGACTTTGGCTCCTAAATGCACCGGGGGGGGAGCCCTTGCATTGACAGACAGGTGGATCAACCAATTGAACCTTTTGGACCAGAGAGAAATTCCCAAGCTGCCTGCAGCAGTGAGGCAGTTGTGAGTTGGAGCTGGAAGAGTGAGCAGCTCCAGCTCCAGCTCAAGGAGCTGCTGCCCCATGGCGTAGCGTGGGGACTTGGCAGAAAGGCTGAGTTTGGCCTGCCTGCCTTCAGCTCTCCCGCATGGAGAGATAAAAGAAGTATTGTTTCAGACCACCTCTCTGAGCCATTTCATTGTGCCCAAATTTATGGGCACAGCAAGCAGAAAGTCAGTCTGGTGGTAATTTGGAGAGTGAACAGCTCGAGTGATTTGAGCAACAGCTCCTGCATAGTTCACACAGGAGATTGGTGGAAAGGCTGAGTTTGGCCTGTCTGCCTGCAGTCCCTCAAGAGAGAATCCTTTGAAAGGCTTAACAATCGGACTGTATCCGAACTGGAGTGTGACAAAGCCACTGAAGAGTGACCAGATTTAAATCTGAAGAAGAGCAAAGATTTGCTGTACGCGATCGGCCCGTCAGGACATCCATTCACCATAAAACTCCTGGTTTTGCTCAGAGACAGACATTGCGACCGGACTACTATCTGCATTGTGGTATGGTGATTGCTTTACTATAAATGTGCTGTGTGCTGTTAGTGGGTCGTGATTTGGTTCCCCACTGTGTGAATATGCCACACTTGCTGGAAGCTGCATCCAGCACTACCGGACTCAAAATTGGAACTGTTCCACCTGGCCTGGGTCTTGCCACCTGACCCAGCCAGCTACTTCAGGCACAGAAACCATCATCAACGAGAGACTCACCAGGGGATCAGTCCCCTGCTCAACCATCTCGAACAGGAACGATACCTTGGTGATTTGTGTGGGCCCTGCTTCTCCTAGAAAACCAGTCATCAACCAGCAGTCTCCATTTCGTCTAGTCTGTGTCTCATATTGGGTAGCATGAGTAACAATCAGGGTAGCTCCCTGCAACAACAGCTAAATCTCAAGTGTTGTCATCTGATTGCATTGTTGTATTTCCTTTCACAAACTGAGCCTTCAGGCTCGGGATTACAAATTGTGTGTGGTTGTGCATGCCTTTTCTTTTCATCACAGGGCCCCAACCAGCTGCGATGCCAGCCTACCCTAAGCAATGTTCCAGGCTAGCCCACCTTACTTTCAACTGGGTACCCAGAGCATGTAACTGTGTAGGGACTAAAAGTGCATGCATAATTTCCTGACTAAATCAGTTTTTGAATCAATCAACCTGATTATGTCCCTCTCTTGTTCAATTCCCCTGAATAAATCGAATCTAACTGCAACCAGCCAGGGCTCGGGTTGATGTTATTTTTTGTTTTATTAGTGCAGTGCGGTGTCTCCATTTTGTAACCCACTACCTGGCTGCCTGGGTTCGGGGAGAAAACTGTTGCTCAGCATTTTGGCTAGGTTTGAAATGTCTGCACAGGGGCACCTAAATAATCTGGACACAGGAAGCAATAACCGAAATGTCCAAATCAGGAGTGGGATTCTAGAGTTTGGCTTTTATTCACAACAACAGAATAATAAAGTATAGATGGACCCCCACGGGGCTACACTCCCCGGTAATGCAGATTAACGGAGACAAGAACACATCTTCTTCACAACACTGTAACCCTCAGGTTCTGAACACACTGGGCTCTCAGCCCGAACTGATATTCGTCTCTTGGATTCCCTGGCATGACACCTCGGCCAGCTCTGGGACATTTTTTCATGTGGCATGGATATTTATTGGTGGCTCCCTCTACCACCCATGAGCACTTCCTAACTCCATAAGGGAAAACATCTTCCTCAATCCCACATCTGGGTACTTTCTGCAAACAATGGCCAAGTGCCCGGAAGAAAGTTATAGGTGCCCAAAGTGAACCCGTGGAGGTAAATCTGGTTACTCCAGACGGGGGTCTCCCACCTCTCGCTCCCAAATTCATACCCGGCCATTCATTTGGAATCAACACCTTTCTTCTGAACCTCTCTGGTTGTAGAATGCTATCTCGAAATGTATATCACATTTAACACTCTACTCCTCGTGCACTGGTGTCCTGACTTGTAATGTTCTTTAAGTGGCTATGTCCATCCCTGTAGACCCCCACTATTTATAAGCATTTTTAGTCATACACAAACTTCAAGTACTGTACTTGGCTGTCCTTCCCCTGACCCCACAATAGCAGATACTTTACACACTGTCTCGGTGAACACAGGGGCTCTATAGCAGAGCTGACTCACCAACAGGTTTGCAGGTGCCCCAGGGCTTCTGGCAAAAAAAAACACATATTGGCACCTCAGTACTTGCTCTACAAATCATCAGGCAGCTTTCCCTCCTTCAGCAGAACCAGGGGATTGCCCTTGAAATCGCTGGTCTCTTCCACCCATCCCTTCAGGGATAGGGCACTGGAACAAGCCAGGGAGCGGTCTCTACCACTAGATCAGGTTTCTTCTGTCTCTCTATCTAGGGGCGAGAACACACACCCTCTATCTCTGGGTAGCTCTATAGCAGAGTTAAGCTCTGAGGGGCTGCCACCTGCAGCTCACCTCCTTCACTCTCAACCCTCCTCTGCAGACTATTCCTCAAGACTAACTAAAAATCCCCAAAGTTCTAAGCTAACCCCTTGCTGCAGCATTCCAATGTGGCTTATGCTGCTGCAAGAATTCTATATGATGTCATCCCTCCAGCTCAGCTGAGACTAAGGACAGAGTGAAACAGTGTGAAACCCATTTAACTGGTGTCTCACAAGCTGCCTTTCCCTGCCTGCCACTAGATCTAAGTGGGATTCTTGTAACCCCGGGTGACAGGGGGGTTGCATAACTCTTTTTGCATTTAATATGACTGTGGTTCCAGTTTGTACCAAAAGCACTGTACTGTTGTTATTTTCTGTGACTAACCTTGTTTTACAGGGGGTTTCCAGGGTCGAACTGGTGGAACCAGCCCTGGTGGTAAGTGCAAACAGTGTGGGGATTTGTATGCTGAACAGGGGCTACTGTGAAAGTGTTTGTTGCATATTGTCTAGGCCACTAGAAGGGAAAGAGAGGGTTACAGTGTCCCAGAGGGCTGTACCCAGGTTAGCCTTGTTACTAACAGTCCTGTCCTTCGGGTGGAGGCACCTGTTTCAGTACCCAGGCCCCTTAACCTGCAACTAGCCATGCAGACAGGGGTAATAGCCCTTGGGATAGCACCACCTAGGGGTTACACTAGTTTTAGTGTCAGCAATGAGATGCCTCTGTATACAGAAAAGCTGGACCAGCTTCTGGTGTATGGACTTTATCATATTATTTAGGTGGACATCAAAAGTGAGGCATGGGTCTAGGGTTATCCCAAGGTATTTAAATTCGGCAACCAAATCCAGCTGAATACCATCCAGAGTAGTGACAATGAGCTCCTGGGAGTGGTGCTGAATTTTGGGAGCTGTGCCAAGGAGCAGGGTTTTCTTTTCTTGGGCACATTTAGGACCAGTTTCTCCTTGAGGAGCCACCATTGTAGAGAGTGAAAGTTGCATGCAAGGGCTTTGCTAATGTCAGCCATGCCCCTCCCATAGACATAAACAACTGCATCATTTTTGTAAAGCAGGAATTTAGCAGAGGTGCAGAGAGAGGGTTGGTCATTAATGAAAACTGAGAACAGAAAGGGTCCAAGAATTGATCCCTGTGGCACACCACGTGATTATGTTTGCACTGGTGTTAGTTTTACCAAATTTAACAGATTGGGATCTATTCTGGAGGTTGCTTGCAAACCACTGAGTAGCCCCATTACCCAGATGCAAAATACTCTAACTAGCATTAGCTTCTGGTCTACCAGGTCAAAGGTTCTGGTCAGACCCATGAACACTGCACTGGTCATCAAACCCCTGTCCATAGCTGGGTACGCAGAGTTTGTGAAACCGACCAATGCGGTACAGGTTCCATGGCCTTTCCAGAAACCATGCTGTTCCTCTCAGAGAACCCTGCACTGTTCATGATATGCAGTCAGTTGACTGTGAACGATTATCTCCTGTACCTTCTCAAGAACCAAAAGAATAGAAATAGGCCTGTAGTTGTCCTGAACAGTATTTTTTTCTTTTTTAAAGAGAGGCACCACAACAGCTCACTTCAGACATCAGGAACCAACTTAGTCAATAAAAGCTGAAGAGTCTGGTGATTGGAAGGGCAATCTGGGATGCAGTCAACTTGTGAAATTTTGGAGACAGGACACCACTGCCGGATTCATCAACATTTAATTTGGCTAGAAGTTTATAAACTTCATTAACATAAACTTTTTTTAGGTAGAAATGAGGAGATGATCTTTCTACTTCCTCCTTCATTTTGATTTGAAGAGGTTTGACTTCTGAGTCTGGCTGATTAAATTTCTCCAGATTATGGATGTGACTATTGAATAGATCTGCTGCTTTCTTTGGATCAGTATGTTGTTAGTTTGATGGCCACAGGGGCCTTAGTAACTCTTGGGTTTACTACGTTGTTTATACAGGACCAGAACTTTTTGGGATTGCTTAGGCGTGCTGCTTTCTTAGCTCCGAGGTACAAATTCTTGCCCTGGTTGAGTTCACGCTTAACATTTGTTCCTGAAGTGTCTATAGATTTCCAGGTCAGATCTGGAGCCTGATTTTTTTTTGTAGGAAATCCATGACAAGTCCCCAGTTCTCATTAAATTGAAAGGCCACTGGTAATCCACTCTGAATTCAAGTTTTTGACTCTTCGCCTGGTCACGGTGACATGCTTATCAAGCAGCTTTGAGAATTCAGTAATAAAAAAGTCCAGAGCACAACTGGCACCAGGAATTTCATCCTTGATGGACCAATCTACATCAACTAATGCCTGAGGGGTGAAGCCTCTGTAGCTGTGTAAAATGACTTCTTTAGGTACAGGGTAGCATAAAATACAACTATGCCAGAGGAAGTAGATGACAGAGTGGTCACTGATTGTATTTGACAGGTGGCCACATAACTTGACCCTGGCAGGGTTACTAATACCCAGTCTAGGTGGTAATGGTCCAATATTTTGCAATTTAACCTAATGGGAGCTGAGAGGATCAGTTTAGGTTATGCTCAACCAAAACTTCTCTGAAGGCTGATAGCCAATGTAGATTGAAATCACCAAGCAGTATTAGCTCAGAATGACCCAGAGTGGATACCATATGTGCAATGTCTTTCAAGAACCTCAATGCCCTGCTGGGGGGAAGGGGGTATACACACAACATACATTGAGTTTTTGGATTTCCAAGTTCAGCTGCAGTAATGACTATTCACATTAAGTCAAGGAAGTATAGTTAGCAGTGAGGACCTCAGTGTCCAGATCAGATTTAACATAGAACAGGATTAGGCTCAGATCACATTGAACATATAACAGGCTATGACTCACATTAGATTTAACATAGAAGAGGATATGGCTCAGATCAGATTGCACATAGAATAGAATGTGTTGCTTTATAACTAAATGACTAAGGGGTAACATCCTTGTTTTCCCAATATTTAATTTATATAATGAAATTCTGCTGACATCTATTTCTTGCAGGACTACTATGATAGATATTCTGTGGTCCTCTACATGGAGCAGGTATCATCCGGACAAGATGAAAACTTGTATTCCTAATGTCCTATTTGATAACCTTTATTGGATTGTTCTGAAGCTGGTGTGCCAGAGGTTCCAAATGCAGATGGAATAATATGGGTAACGGGGTGCCCCCTTGCCTTATCCCCATACCTCTCAAGTGTCCCTCATTATGAGGGACGTCCCTCATTTTGCCCCTTAAAAGTGCTCTGTCTCTTATCCATCCCTCATGGAAAAGGTGCTGCCCACACAGCGAATGTGCTGTAAATTCAGACTTTAAAGCAGAAACACTTAACATTCTCAAATACTAAATCCAAAATAAATTTTGTATAAGTAAACACTATGGTTTTCACTGTGTTCTGAGCTTGTAACTCCATGTTTGAGGATGTATCCCTCATTCTGAGGAGCTGTATCCCTCATTTTGAGTGTCCAAAAATGTCCATGTCCCTTATTTCAGTGACAAAAGATTGAGAGGTATGCTTATCCCCCATTCCAGCTTCACCCTGTCTGACAGAATTCCATTTCACAGCACTTGAGCTGTGGGCCTCAGATGCCGAAACTGGACCCACTTTATAAATTCCTCTAGTATATACGGTATTTCTTTAAGACCTCAAAACATAATGTCAATGAAACATGGTCAAAAGCTTTTTCTGCATCTAGAGGGACCAGGGCCACAGGGGCCCTGCTCCTCCCAGACACAGAAATCAAGTGGTGAAGCTTACGCAAATGGTCATGGTCACTCAAAACCCTCCCCTTCTTGAAAACCACTTGTTCAACTCCAATCAAAACATCCCACACTCTGCCCAATCTATTGGCTAAAATCTAGGCAAGCATTTTAAAATCTGAATTTATCAGGGATATGGTCTGTAGCAACCTGCTAGGAGTTCTTCTTTCCTTGGTTTGGGAATTAAAGTGAGCTGGGCCTCAGTGAGAAAGCTGCCTTTTAACCCTTTTGAATAAACATAATTAAACATAGTAGACAGAAAGGGGGCCAGGTCCATGCAAAAGGCTTTATAAAAACTGGTCAGAAATCCATCCAGACCCAGAGCCCTATCCAGGCTAAGCTGTTTAATGGCTAGTATCACGTTCCCTGTTGTGATACTACCCTGCAGGATTTGTTCATGCTGTTCTGTGAGTTGAGGAAGTTCTATACCTTAAAGGCATTCAGTGGTGCGCCCTGCTATCTGGGGGTCAGTCTGATCAGATCTATATAACTTATATAACTCTTCATATAAATTTCTAAATGCAGCAGCAATGTCCCAGGGTGTAGAAACTGGAATGGAGTTGGTACCCACCTTTAGCCCCCTTATCACTCTTAGTGCCTCCTGCTGTCACAGTCACAGTGCCAGAATCCTCTCTGCCCTTTCTACCTCTTCAATATACTGTACTCTGGCTTTGAAGATTGCCAACTCAGCCTTCTCATGCAATAGTTTTGTGCATTTGGCATAGACAGAGTTTGAGCCAGTCTACTCAGGGGTGTCGGGTTTTACGTACTTCTCTATTCCTCTAATTGAAGTAGCAGATCTTCTGCTTTCTTAAGCCTCACTTTAATTTTTCTGGTTGCCAATCTAATATGTTCCCCCCCTCATGGTACATTTGGCCACCCCCCGCAGTATGTCTAGTTCTTCTACAGTCCCCTTATTGCTGTCAAAGTAGTTTTTAAGATGTTCCTGCAGTTTCCTACAATTCTCTTATCTTTAAGCAGTTGTGTATTAAGGCACCATGTCCTGTCTCTTTCCGCATCACCCCTGTTGTGTTTCAGGCAAACTAGTGCGTGTTCTGAAAAGACCATGTCGTTTATCTCATATGCCGAGGCACTAGGATACTTTCCTGACTTACAGTAAAGAAATCCAAGCTGGAAAAAGAATTATGGGTTGTCTTTTCACTTCAGTGTAACACAGACACATTCAGTGAGATTTGCCATGGTGTTATTCATCTCTCGGATCATGCCCCTCTTTTGGCTACTTATGTGTTGGGACTGGAGTGGAAAAGATCTTTCTGGTGGCTGCATCCTGGTCTTCTGTGAGATCCTGTTCTTTTAGATAGACTCAAGTCATCTATTCCTCAATTCCTTAGTGAAAATGATTCTAATGACATTTCCCCTAGTATTTTATGGGACACACTGAAAGCTGTACTTCATGGTATTATAATTCCTTATGCAAGTCAGCAGCACAGATAAGGAAAAGTGGCTAAAAGATCACTATTCCCAATTGAATATTATCAACAGCATTGGCAGCAGGGTGATCATATGGTAAAGCCCCATATTTTAGAGATTCAGGCATAGATCAAAAAAATTTTAGACTGAAGAATACAGCATGTTTTATTTTATCTTCGGCAGCGGGCTTTTGAAGGGGGATCTTGAGGCACCCGCCGCTTGGCTCATCGGCCCAGATATTCAAAAGGGTTGCGCCATGCGCAACAGGGTTGCGCATGCGCAACTCCAAAAATGCGCCATTCTGCAATATTCAGAAGGGGCCAGTTGCGCCACCGAAAACATGCTGAGCAATAGTGCAATGGAAATGAAGGCATGCGCAACCAAAGGGGGCGGGTCCATGCATAAAGTGCGCAATGCGATATTCTGAACACTTGGCGCACGCGGAGTGGTTAGTCGTGGAAGTTGCGCAGTACCGGATTTGAGCCAAAAATAAAAAGGCTCAAGGAAGCAGCGCAAGAACCTAGCAGGCCGTAAACTGGGGAGAGAGACAGAGAGAAAGAGAGAGAGAGACAGGAGCTGGAAGGGCAGAGAGGGACAGTGGGTCCAGGAGGACGAGAGGCCAGTGGGGTGCCCGTGCAGTGGAAGCAGCAGTGGGGGCAGTGGGGTAACACAGGAACAGCAGCCGGGGGCAAAGCCAGGGAGATGGACAGTGTCAGCTTCCACATGGAAGCTGTAATGAGGGGTGAGACACCATGCTGTGGGGACGTGGCCGCGGAGGGGCCCGTCAGCGGTATGCCCCCGACAGGCGGTATCGTGCCCGCATCAGCTTCGAGCTGTACACGGATGTCGAGATTGTGGCCCGGTACCGCCTGAACAGGGCAATACTGAGATGGCTCTGTGAGCTGTGCAGTGATGTGATGCAGGCACCCTCACGACGGAGTCATGCTCTGTCCGTGGAGACCAAGGTGACAGCCTGCATGTGCCTGCTCGCCACGGGCACCTTCCAGAGGCCGACAGGGGACACCACAGGCATTACACAGTCAGCCATGTCACGCATCCTCACCCAATTCCTCAGCGCACTGCTGCCTCATGCCGCGGAGCACATCCACCCCAGCACCGCCGGCAGAGCCGCATAACAAACATGCAGGAGTTCCACAAGGTAGCACATATGCCGGCGTGCTAGGGGCCATAGACTGCACCCATGTGGCCATTCGCGACGCCACCTGGCCCCGCGACGGGCCAGGCTTATCGGAACCGAAAGGGCTTTTCCAGTGTCAACTGCCAGGTGGTGTGTGATGCCACTGGGTGCATTATCAATGTCTGTGCCACACCCTGGCGGAGCACATGATGCCTTCATATGGCATCAGTCTGCACTGTGCCATCGATTCGAAAGTGGGAACATCCCCACGGGTCGTCTAGTGGGTGAGTACACATGTATGGAATGCAAACTCTGTGCAAGGGTGGAATGACACAGGTGCCATGGTAGTGGCACACAAGGATATGGGCAATATGGACCTGACATGACACTGATCTCCACTATCTCCACACAGGTGACTGCTGGATACCCACTCCGTCCCTGGCTGCTCACCACATACCGGGCGCCCCCAAGCACCCCAGCAGCTAGGTTTCAATGAGGCACATGCCGCAACACGTAACATCATAGAGCGGGTGTTTGGGATGCTCAAGGCACGCTCGATGCCTGAACACCCGCGGAGCTCACAGTACAGCCCCCAAAAGGCCTGTGGGATATTCCTGGCCTGTTGCATCTCTGCACAACATGGCCAAAGACCATGGGATAGCCGTACAGGTCCAAGAGGGGACAGCGATGGGGACGCCAGTGGCGCCGGTGATGTGGGTGATGAGCAGCCCCCCCTAGGACGGAGGGACCCCCGACTGACCCGGCAGGCCCAGCTGCACCGGGACACCATTGCAGAAGAGCACTACGCCCAACACAGGTAAGTCAAGGGGACATGTGCAGGCAACACTGTCCATGCGCAAACCACAGGCACACAGGGGAACACACCGTGCATGAAGGTCAGGGGAGTTGAAGGTTCCAGGCATACCAACACACCATCAGAGAGGGGTGAGCACTCATATGGACACACACACACACACACACCAGGCAGCATACATGGGCAGCAGCACAGCACTGCGGAAATGACATTGCCAACACACAGCACCACCAACCACCCCCACCATCTGGACTGTCCACGTACGTGTGTCAGGACCTGGGCACCCTTGCACCTTGGTGTACAGTGCAATGCAGGCATCATCATGCCCACGCACCTGTGGACAGCAGTTGGGAGAGTGTGCAGGTGGTCCGTGTGTCAGCTTGGTGAGCAGAGCACCCAGCAGTGCACTGCCCACCATGACACACATTGCACACAGGGCAGCACCAGACAGGGCCTGCACTGGGAGACAGTTCAGTCAGGTAGCACTGTCCCATGGCCACCACGGATGCGTGGGCGGCCCCGCCGTGGCCCAGCAGCACTGGCAGGCTGAGTAGGGGCCACATCGAGTGGCGCTGGTGCACCACCAGGGGTCCCACTGCGCAAACGCAACCTTGCCCGCACAGGGGTCTGCATCCTGCCAAACAAACTTGCACCAGGGGTGCTCGGGATGCCCACAGCAGAACCCGGCATCGACAGGCCTGGTGTCGCATGACGCCGGGAACAGGGAGTGGAGAGCGCACTGTGTGGGGTGTGTGGTACAGGGGCACCTGACAGTGTGGCCAATGCGTCCGCGACAGAGACCACTGCCTGGGTCAGCCTGTCAATGGCAGCGGACACATCCGTCCGCATAAGGACCAGCTCGGCTCGGTCCCGAGCACACTCCCTGCTATGCCGCTCCACGGACACAGACAGTGCTTCCGCGGCTTGCAACCCACCCCTGCAGCTGTACCGAGTCCTGCAGCAGGTGGGTGTGCGCGTCCAATGGGTACTGTGCCCCAATGGCATCGTGACCCCCAGGGTGTGGACGGTCCTGGTGCACAGCACCCCTTGAGGGTGGGCACTGTTTGCCAGGACCAGGTATGGGCGGATCAAAGGGCGGTGGACATGTGCCACTGCTTGACACTGTACCCCCAGACCTGGTGTGCAACTGCTGCTGCCGCCCCTCCAACTGCTGAGCCCCCAGGACCACCTGTTCCACCTCCGTGCTGACAACAGTGCCAGACACCTGCACAGCCACCGGTGCTGCCCCACCGGTGCTGACAGGCACAGCCTGGGACTGTGCCAGCATGCTGGTACACAGGTGTGAACCAGGAAGGCCCAGGGGCACGTGCTGGCCTGCCATGTGTCCGTCATGGGACACACACCTATCACTGCCCATTGCAGGCCTGCTATCATCAATGGTGCAGGTGCGTGCCACTGCCATAGGCACAGCATGCTGGCATACCTGCATGCCAGACTGCTGTGACACAGGCTGTGCACCCCCTGCACCCGTATCACTGACACCCGGAGTTGTTGGCCCAGCATGCATGCTGCTGCAGTGCCTGCAGGCTGGTGGCGGAGGTGGATGCTCCCTCCTCCACGTCCAGCAGGTCTGCCTCACTGTCTGGACCCACCACCACCACCGTCTCCTGCAGACGAATAGGATCTGTAACAGAAAGAGAGTACATGTGAGTGCATGTGAACAACAGCCCCCCCCCAACAACATCACCATGTCATACCGTGCAGTGATGGGCTTCCACCTGTCTGGAATCCTCCGCCTGGTACGCCCGCAATGGCACTCAGCTGCATGGCCATGACCAGTGTCTCCTCTGTAGGGGTCAGCTGCAACACCACTGGTGGGCCCCCACCAGTGCCAGCACATGCCACCCTGAAGGCTGCCACCTTCTCCTTCAGCCTCCTGCGGTCAGTCCCCATCTTCTTCCTGCATTCCTGCATGGAGCGCTGGTGGCTTCCATGCAGGTTGACGGCCCGAGCTACCCCCTCCCATGCAGCTGCACGCTCCTGAGGGGTGCCCCTCCGTCCACTCAATGTTGGCTCATCCTCCAGGTAGGCCTGGAAGAGGGCCATGGTGAAGTTCGGCCTCCTCCTACGCCCGCCGTCCACACCCTCAGCTTTGCTCTGGTCAGTCATGGTGATCTGTATGGGGGGAAGTGGACACCTGTCACTGTGCAGTCGACAGCATTTCCCCATGAGCATAGCTGCCGGCCCGGGGGGGTGCAGAAGCCCCCTCGTTTCCTCTCCGCATGGCAGATACTGATAGAAAGGGTGCCCTTTGTCCCTTTCTAAGTGCCCTTTTCATGCTCAGCCCCCTCAGCCTTTATCATCCTCCGCCCATGAGTATTGTCCTGAGCATCACACAGCATGTAACTCACCTATCACCTGCAGTAACCAAATCTGGCCAGCACAACCCACAGTCGCATTTTTATAGCACAACACATGCAAATGAGGTGTGGCTCAACTTTAATGACATGCTAATCGCGCCACTCGCGCTTTTGAATGGCTGATCGGATGATTTGCATATGTCGGTTAAATATCGCGGACGGCGCTTTGGCGCAATACGGAAGGTCCGGGTTGAGCCAATGGCGCAGGTTTGTGGCTGTGTGCCACTGCATTGGCGCATGCCCAGACAGCTTCGCGACGCGCCTATCGTGCTGCAGACCTGCTGAGCGCGATAGGCGATTCAGGCCATGGCCACCATTGTGCCAGTGGCGCTACAGCACTGGGCAATATATGGCGCTGTGGCACTACTGCGCGATAGTCCACTGTGGCACTGGTGCTCAGCTTGGCAGTCGCGCAGGATGCCTATACGTCCCATGGCGCTGTGCGTAGCCTTGCGTCATTGCCGTGACCTTGTGTATGCCCTCTGACCCCTGGCGCTGTTGGCATGCCATGTGTACGTCCCTATTGCGCTGTCTCGTGACAGCGCCATGTAAAGTGACGGCGCTGTTTGAACAGCGCGATTGGAGCCTGTGGTGGTCTATTGCGCAACAACTCCACGTGGGGTTACAGCGCAGCGGGGCCCCATATTGCCTGCTGTAAAGTTGGTGCCATGGCTAGGAGGAGGGCGGTGTCCTGGAGCCAGCTTGAAGTGGCCAACCTGGTGGCCCTGGTGGAGCCCCACTGTGAGGCACTGTATGGTGAGGCCCCCTCACCATGCCTAGGACCCACGGTGGCAGCAAGTGGCCACTGACCTGGTGGAGGTCACTGGCGGGCGGTCTGCTGAGCAGTGCCAGCACCGGTACAGTGACCTCCACCGGAGGGAGTAGGAACTCTTGGCGTGGCTGCGTTCACGTGCCAGGCGGGACGTGGTGCCTAGGCCAGGTAAGTGTACCATCTATGCACCTATATTCTCTGTAGGGGTGTGTGTGTGCTTGGGTGGCTGTGCATAGGTGTGTCAGTGTGTGCAGCTGTGCGATGGATGGTTATGGCTGTGTGGACAGGCACTCTCACTGGGGCAGGGGGCACTCTGCTTTTGAGTCACACTGATGTTTGTCTCAACATATGTCTCCCACAGGCCGGATTGTGAGGACACAGGGCCAGGGTGACATGGGCCATGCCAGGGCCCCGGTGCCGGGGGGTGTTGTGCCCCAACAGCAGCAGCAGCAGCAGCATCAGACCCAGCTGCTGGAGGAGTGTGAGTATCATTACGTCATGGATGCTATTGCATGCTGGGGGGGCAAGACCACCAGCCATGCGGGACACAACCAATGGGGAGGTCATAATTCCACTATACAAAACACTAGTGAGTTCCCACACTGGAGTACAGTGTACAGTTCCGGAGACCATACCTACGTATGGACATGGACTGGGTGGAGAGGGTTCAGAGGAGGGCGACATGGATGGTGCATGGATTGCATCACAAGTCCTATGCAGACAGGTTGATGGAACTGAACATGTATTCCCTGGAGGGGAGGAGGGTGTGGGAATATGATGGGGACATACAAGTATCTTACAGGGGGGAACAGAGTGCAGGAAAACAATATTTTTAAGCATAAAGGATGTTCCAGGACTAGAGGGCATGGGATGAAGTTGGAGGGGGGACGATTCAGAGGAAACATGAGAAAGTATTTCTTCACAGAATGGGTGGTGGACAAGTGGAACACCCTGCCAGAGGAAGTGGTGGGGGCTGACTTGGTCACGGGATTTATGAATGCATGGGTTGGCCATAAAGGAATTCTGGAGGTCAGGGGTAAGGGGGAACGGACTTATAGGACAACAGAGTGAACTTACAAGGTCAAATGGACAGACTGGGTGTCCCATAGGCCCTTATCTGCCGATGCTGTCTATGTATCCATGTATGTCGGCATGACACAGGTGACCTGCATCACAGTGCAGTATCACGGCACGTCTGTGTATGCATCACTGGTGGTCCAGGCATGCACTGGGCACATAGCTGTGTAACTGGCATTGCAACACGTTGCCACATCACTTGCCAGCCTAGTTTGTGCTGTGATTGACGTGGGCAGGTGTGTGGGCGTGGTGCGCATAGCTGGTGCCGCTTGTTTGTGATGGCCATGTGCATGTTCACTGTGGCTGGGTGCATGCCATCAAGCAGGCGGGACATTGGGCTATATGGCTTGCAGGTTGGGTGGTGTTCAGGGTTGTGGTCAGTCACAGCCATTGACTGTGTTCCCATTTTCCCAGGCCTTGAGGTTCTCCGGGATTCGGCAAGACATTCGGGGCTGACACAGGTGGCCATTGAGAACCAGGCTATTCTTCAGTCAATCAGGCGCCATGGCTGCAGGAGGAGCGCCACCGACAGTGCAGCACCAGGCAGAGGATGACCAGCCAGCTGGGCTTTAGTGGCACATCCCTTTCACTTCTCCCATCCCTACCACCCTGCCTTCCCTCTCCCAGTTGTTCATCCCTATCCCTTGAACACTTCTACCTTGTACCCATCCCCCTTTGTAAATAGTTGTTTATGGTTTTGTTATTTAGTATTTGAAACTTTAAATATACCTTTATATTTTGATATGAATACTGTGTTGGTCTCTGATTTGCAGCTGGCTATGGGTGCTCAGTTGCAGTGGTGTGCATGCCATCTGGGGTGGTATGGTCCTGGTGTGTGTGTGTGTGTGTGTGTGTGTGTGTGTGTGTGTGTGCATGGGGAGGTATCTCCAGCATGGAATTGACTTTCTGTTGGTCTTGCTGTCTGCTGCCACCCACTGCTGGGTGCACAGGGTGGGTCTGGCCTGTATGCTTCTCTGCAGCATGGGGTTGACGTGTGCCAGGGGGGATGCATGGTGTTTGCTGCAGTGCCAGTCACTGCACATGGGTGGTGTCTTGGGGTCATGGTGCAGGGTGTGCTGTGCATACGGGGGGCTGATGTGCACTGTGGTTGTCAACCCCCTGGGTGTGGCACTCTCTGCCTGCCAGTGGTTGTGCTGGGGTGTCAGGGCTCTGCTATGCTTTGTTGGCTTGTCCCCATGGCACGTGGATCATCCGTCCACCCCAGTGATGCTGTGCTTGGGGTGTGCCGTGTGGTGTGGGTTCTGCAGTGTGTTCCTGTGCCCATGTGTGGCATGGCTGGCGGTGGGCCCCAGCCTGCCTCCCTGGATGTGCAGTTCCATTGCTCTGGGGGGCTGTGCTTGCGCTATGGCAGCTCTGGAATGCTCAGCTGAGCTTCCATGGTTGCGCCATAGCGCAACATTTTGGCTCAGCTTCTCCTTCCTGGTTGCGCGATGGCGCAGTATGTGCGATATTCAGACGTTGGTTGCTTGAGCTATTTGCTCTGCTCCATGTTTGAATATCGCACCTGTTGCGCATTTGCGCAACTGGTTTGCGCTTGCTCCTACTGTTGCGCCAGTTTTGAGCGCAGTTTGAATATCCAGGCCATCGTCTTCGTGGCTTTCGAGCAGCAGCAACAGTAACTCATCTTTGTGACTCAGTAATAGGGTCACTCCAATATCAAAGCACTGAGACTGCATCTTCATTCAGGGCCTATTACTCTGTGTTATAAAGAACTGATTCTACTGCTTCATTGGGACCACAAATTGATTCTTTCCTGGCCCAGGCTGTGCTCCCAAAGCTTTTACATCTTTTAGCTCAAACTCTTTCTCCTATAACTACTGAAGAAATTAAACATGTTATTATGGAGGCGAAGACGGGTAAATCACCAGGAACAGATGGTTACCCTTTGGAAATTTACAAGTTAAAATCCTTACAGCCCCTTATTCTTCCTCTAATGCAACAGACATTCCATTTCGTGCGAGAGGCAGGCCCTCCTTCTCACTCATGAAAGTACGTAGTCATCTCTGCTATTCCTAAAGCTGGTAAAGACCCTACATTCCCTTCTTCCTATTACCCTATTTCCATCTTAAACTGTGACTATAAGCTATTTATGTCCATATGGGCTCGAAGACCCAAGGGCCTTCTCCTGTCCCTGCTGGACCAGGACCAGTCAGGATTTATTCATTACAGACAGGTGCATGATAATGTGTGGCGTGTTTTGTTATTGACTGATTATGTTGTTTCCAGATCTATCCCTATTGTCCTGGCCAACCTGGATACAGAGAAGGTCTTTGATAGTAGAGATGTTGCAAAATTATATTTCTCTGGCAAAATTTCTGTGAAATTAGCAATTTGAGCATGCAAAATATTTTGCAAAATTCGTCCATTACGCAAAATATTTCGCTGGGTGCGAAATGTGGAATTACGCTTACTAAATGTGAAATTTCGCTGTTAAAGAGGCAAAATTTCACTGGCAAAAGGTGAATTTTGCCTTCCACGGGTGAAATTTCGCCTCCTGCAGGCAAAATTTCACATTACGCAGGCAACATTTTGCATTACACATGCAAAATTCTGAATTTTGCTTCTGCAAAAAAATTTGCCAAACAAGTGAATTTCGATAAATTTTCTGTGTAACAAAATTTGCCAGTTTTGCGCATCTCTATTTAATGGAGTCTCTTGGGACTTTTTGTAGAGTACTCTGCTTTTGTTTGGATTTCCATTAACGTTTGTCTCTTTGTTGCAGTAGCTTTATCAATTGGCTACAGCTTCTGTCAAGGTTAATGGGGTTTACTCTCCCTCTTTATCCCTTGCCCAAGGAATGAGACAAGGGTGTCACCCATCTCTTTGTATATTGAGCCTTTGGCCTCGCACATCCGTCTCTCCTCCTCTGTTGCAGATGTTCCTTTAGGGGGTCGAGATTACAGTATTTCCTTATTCACTGATGATATTTTATTAACTCTGAGCAATCAACTTCCCTCCCCGCAGTACTTCAGCTATTGGCGCAATTCGACTCATTAGCCGAGTTTCGGATAAATAGGGAGAAGACCAAGTGCTGGCCTTCAATTATACTCCCCCTCTTTCAATCAAGAGATTCCTTTGGTTGAATCAGCCTCCCAGGATACAACTTTCTATTCTTCAACTTCCCATTACTAAAGGGGGCCTGAATTTACCAAATTTGAAGTGGTATGTAACTTCTTGTCAACTTCAGATCCTTTTGTTTGGCTTTCTAGTGCTTATAGCAGCTATTAGAAGGACATTGAATTTACACTTAATGACCTTTATGATTTAAATTGTCTTTCATTTTTTATTTCCTTTCCTAACTTCCTCTTTCTAAATTATTTCAGCTTACGTAACCCTCCCCCCCTTAGAGTTTGGCACAAAGTACATACCTCTACATCTCCTCAAGAACACACATTTCTTGCAGATAACAATCAGACTAAAACAGATGTATTTCTTTGTGGCTGGGGTTGATTAGGGTTGGTATATTATCATCAAATCCTTAACATGCAGTGACTTCACTTATTTTCTGAAGAACAAGCATCTTATTCCATTTCTAATACTGATTATTACAGGTATTTACAGTTCCAGGATTTTCTCAACACATTGCTTCCTGCTCACAGAATTTTGCCTGAAGCCCCGTCTCCATTATACACTTTGATATGCCAACATCAGAGAGCAGAGCTTCACTCTCATTTGATTGGATATACTTTTAAGTTGATAAGATCCTTGTCTAGAGAATCCACTGTATCCATACTGCAGAGGTGGATTTCTGATATGTATTGGAGTTGTGATTTCATGCTATGGGAGACATCTAGTTTAGTGTCTTTAAAAGTTACCATTTCTACATATCTCTGAGAATTCCCTAGAAATGTAGAATGCAATATTTTTGGATACCATTAACCATATCTAAAATAGGAGACAATTTTTCTGCTGTCTGTTGGCAGTGCTGTGGTGAATTACAGGCAGACCACGCTCATATTTTTTGGCTATGCCCCCTCCTCCGATCATATTGGGATAAGGTTATGTCATTTATCGTCATTATTTTTGATGCTCAACTTTCATTATCTGAGACCTTTGTTTTAATTCAAGTCCCTCCCTTTAATCTGCACTTACCCAAGTGGCAGCTTCAATTACTTTTGATTCTAAAACTTTATGTGGAGAAAACCATCACCAAGTGCTGGATGATTCCTCAAATTCCAACCTTTTTAGATTGGTTACGGGTAGTTGATTCTATTTATTACAGTGAGAGGTGTACTTTTAGATATTTACATCTCCAGACAGTTTTTCAATTAACCTGGAAGAAATGGGTATTTTTGCGGCTTAAATCGAATCAGACATTTGTTCCTTAAATCTTCAGTTTTCCCCCTCCTTCTTAATCTTCAGTTTTTAATACTTTATGAGAAGGACTATAAGTTGTAATTATATTATACTTTTGGCCCAGTTATTGTTATATTATTTTCTTTCTTTTCTTGGTACTAGTTTGTATATGTAACTTATGAGACTAGACAATAAAGTTTTCCTCTATATTTAATGTTTTCTCTTTTTTACATCGTTCCTGTTTGTAACTTATCTTTGTTCTTTTGCACTGGTTATACTGTTCTGTGTTATATTTGTTGGTTAATGCTTTAAATTTCTAAAGATTTTGTTACCGGCACCTCTCTGATCTGAGGGATGAGGTTGCCTGTCTCCAAGCTGACCTGGCTAGGATTCGTGAAACCTCTTCCCCCCGCCCAGGGACCACCAGGGCCACCACAGCAACCTCAGAGGTTGCCAAGAAAGAGGAGCAGTTGGACCAAGATGGGCTCAGGGAGGGAGAGGGTGGTGGAACAGAGGTGCATCCCTCCAGTTGTACCTCTCCACAATTCATATGCTGTTCTGGTGAAGAGTGGTTCCTCTACGGAGGCACCTACAGTGGAAACCAAGGAGGATGCTGGGAACCTCCACATAGGAGACCCATAGGAGGGTGGCACAAGACTCCACAGGGGAAGGAAATAACTCCTGGTGGGGGACTCGATCATTAAGAGGATAGAAGTAGGGGAGGAAGGGGATAGGGAGGTAAGGTGCCTACCTGGCACCATGGTTCAGAGGGACAGAAAGTGAATCCTCAGGATCATGGGAGCAGTTGCACGAGGGAGGGAGCTGGATGTCATTGTCCACCTAGGGACAAATGACCTGGCTGTGAATGGGATCAGAGTGGTGTAAGAGGAGTTTTTAGAGTTGGGGAGGGGCCTTAGACAAGTAGCATGTATGGTAACCTTCTCAGAGGTGCTGCCTGTCTATGGTAAGGATGATGCTAGAGTATTCCACACCATGGGATTCAATGAATGGTTGAAAAACTGGTGTGGAGCTCAGGGTTTTGGCTTTATTGGGGACTAGGAAGCCACCTGGAGGGATGCAGGCCTATACTGGTATGATGGTCTGCATCTGTCCGGGGAGGGGGGAGACGAGGATCCTAGGGGATAAGTTTAAATGCTTCATTGGAAAGCATTTAAACTAGCCAAGAGCGGAGGCACTAAAAAGGAGCAGGGAAATCCCAGCCTCCCCCCACAAAACACAGTAGTTAGACAGGTAAACATCAAAGTAGAGAAGTCAGTAGGGAGCAGGACAGGGGTAAATGCAGAAAAAGGCAGTAAGTACAGGGATGGTGCTAAAAGGGATAAGGCCATAACAAAAATAAAAAAAAAGTAAGGTGATGAGTACCAATGCCTGCAGTCTGTGTAACAAGCTCCCTGAACTAGTGGCCTTGATGGAAGAGGGATGTCTGGATATTGTGGCTGTCACTGAAACATGGCACACAGAGAAGCATGACTGGGATGTCAACATACCAGGATACACAATCTACAGAAGTGACAGGGTGGGTAAAAGAGGAGGAGGAGTAGCTCTCTACATAAGGGAAGGAATTAAAGCAACAGAACTAAAGAGCAAACAGGAAATTGATGAGTCACTATGGGTCACCCTGGAGACAGGAAATGGCACCACAATCCACATGGGGGTTGTGTACAGACCCCCATTTCAGGGGGAGGAAATGGATAAGAAAATGATAGAAGGCATCCTAAAAATGGCAGAAAAAGGGGAGATATTGTTGATGGGGACCTGAATATGCAAGATGTACCTGGAGTACCTTTGCTGCAGGCACATCCAAGAGCAGGGTCATTCATGATGCCCTACAGGGGGCATGCCTCAGACAGCTAGTGTTGGAACCCACTCGGGAGGGAGCAATCTTAGACCTGGTACTCTCAAATGGGGAAGGAGAAAGGATCTCAGATTTAGAAGTGGGTAGCCATCTAGGAACAAGTGACCACCAAACAGTGTGGTTCACAATAAACAGCCATAGAGTCAAGCCATACAAAAACAAGAGTATTGGACTTTAGGAAGACTGACTTTGGGAAAATGAGAGAGTGCCTCAGAAAAGCACTAGCAAACAGGTAAGAAGGAGGGGTGGAGGAACAATGGGGAATAAGAAAAAATTACTCACTATAGTAATGTTGTTTCTTCTAATGGAGTCTTGCTGTATTCAGACATATTGCAGTTAGTCCCAGCACTTGAACTGCCCCGGAGAGGAAAGAGTTAACTCCATACAGAAGCATGGAACGTTGAGCTCGATTTTCAAACCTCTGTCTGTGGTATTTACCAGTGCAACCGTCAGATTCTTATGAGCAACTAACTTATATTATATATATATATATATATATATATATATATATATATATATATTTCTTTACTTTTATGAAAAATTGTGTCCTACCCAAAACTAGCTGTATCTTCTGTTCCAAACATATACTACTGTCAATGCTACCTGCTGATACTTTGTATATACTGTATTATTGTATCTCACTTTATTTGCATTATTATTTTCTTGTGTGTTGCATCCCACGGCCTGGATATTCAAACTGCGCTGAAAACTGGCGCAACAGTAGGAGCAAGCGCAAACCAGTTGAGCAAATGCGCAACAGGTGCGATATTCAAACATGGAGCAGAGCAAATTGCGCAAGCAACCAACGTCTCAATATCGCACATACTGTGCCATCACGCAACCAGGAAGGAGAAGCTGAGCCAAAATGCTGCGCTATGGCGCAACCATGGAAGCTCAGCTGAGCATTGCAGAGCTGCCATAGCGCAAGCACAGCCCCCCCCAAAGCAATGGAACTGCACATCCAGGGAGGCAGACTGGGGCCCACCGCCAGCCATGCCACATATGGGCACAGGAACTCACTGCAGAACCCACACCACACTGGCACACCCCAAGCACAGCATCACTGGAGGTGGGACGGATGATCCACGTGCCCATGGGGACAAGCCAACTAAAGCATAGCAGAGCCATGACACCCCAGCACAACCACTGGCAGGCAGAGAGTGCCACACACAGGGGGTTGACAACCACAGTGCACATCAGTCCCCCCCGTACGCATAGCACAGCGTGCACCATGCCCCCAAGACACCGCTCATGTGCAGTGACAGGCACTGCAGGAAACACCATGCACCCCCCATGCCACACGTCAACCCCATGCTGCAGAGAAGCATACCAGCCAGACCCACCCTGTGCACCCAGCAGTGGGTGGCAGCAGATGGCAAGAGCAACAGAAAGGCAATGCTATGCTGGTGATACCTCCCCATGGACACACACACACACACACACACACACACATATATACCCAGGACCATAGCAGCCCAGATGGCATGTACACCCCTGCAACGGAGCACCCATAGCCAGTTGCAAAGCAGACACCAACACAGCAGTTGTATCAAAATAGAAATGTATATTTCAAAAACAACAGATAAACAATAACAGCTGAAACTATGTACAAGGTGGGGGGGACGGGTAAAGGCAGGGGTGTTCAGGGAGGGAATAAAACTTGGAGAGGGAAGGCAGGGTGAAAGGGATGGGAGAAGTGGGAACGGAATGTGGGCTACGGCCCAGCTGGCTCCTGGTCTTCCCCCTGCTGGCGTCCCCTACTGTGCCGCCTCCACCGTTCACCCTGGCGCAGCATGGCCTGCAGGAGCTCCCGGTTGTCAAGTCCGACCTGGGTCAGGCACCGCAGATCCTGCTGCATGTGTCTCAGCACCCCGAGGCCTAGGAAAATGGGAACACAGTCAATGGCTGAGACTGACCACAACCCTGAACACCACCCAACCTGCAACCCATATAACCCAATGTCCTGCACCTGTGATGGCATGCACCCACCCACAGTGAACATGCACATGGCCATCACAAACAGGCGGCACCAGCAATGCGCACCACCACCCACACACACTGCCCCGTCAATCACAGTACAAACTAGGCTGTCAAGTGATGTGCAACGTGATGCGATGCCAGTTACACAGCTATGTGCCCAGTGCATGCCTGGACCACCTGTGATGCATACACAGACGGTCGTGATGCTGCACTGTGATGCAGGTCACCTGTGTCATGCCTACATACATGGATACATAGACAGTGTCGGCTGATAAGGGCCTATGGGACACCCAGTCTGGCCATTTGGCCTTGTACGTTCACTCTGTTGTCCTATAAGTCCGTTCCCCTCACCCTGACCTCCAGAATTCCTTCATGGCTAACCACGCATACATAAATCCGTAACCAAGTCAACCCCCACCACATCCTCTGGCAGGGTGTTCCACTTGTCCACCACCCATTCTGTGAGAAATACCTTCCCATGTTACCTCTTAAACGAGCACCCTCCAACTGCATCCCATGCCCTCTAGACCTGGAACATCCTTTACGCTTACAAATATTGTTTTCCTGCACTCTGTTCCCCTGTACAATACTTGTATGTCCCCATCATATCCCCACCCTCCCCCCTCCAGGGAGTACATGTTCAGTTCCAGTCAACCTGTCTGCATAGGACTTGTGAAGCAATCCATGCACCATCCATGTCGCCCTCCTGTAGACCCTCTCCACCCAGTCCATGTCCATCAGGTATGGTCTCAGAACTGTACACTGTACCCCAGTGTGGGGACTCACTAGTGTTTCGTATAGTGGAACTATGACCTCCCTTTCGTTGTGTCCAGCATGGTTGGTGGTCTTGCCCCCAACGTGCAATAGCATCCATGACGTAATGATACTCACACTCCTCCAGCAGCTCGGTCTGCTGCTGCTGCTGCTGCTGCTGTGGCACGACATCCTGTGGCACCGGGGCCCTGGCATGGCCCACATCACGGCGGTCGGGTGTCCTCACAATCCGGCCTGTGGGAGACATATGGTGAGACAAACATCAGTGTGACTCAAAAGCAGAGTGCCCCCTGCCCCAGTGAGAGTGCCTGCCCACACAGCCATAACCATCCATCGCACAGCTGCACACAGTGACACACCTATGCACAGCCACCCAAGCACACACACACCCCTACAGAGAATATAGGTGCATAGATGGTACACTTACGTGGCCTAGGCACCAGGCCCCGCCTGGCACGTGAACGCAGCCGCGTCAGCAGGTCCGGCTCCCTCCGGCGGAGGTCACTGTACCGGTGCCGGCACTGCTCAGCAGACCGGCCCCGGCCAGTGACCCCCACCAGGTCAGTGGCCACTTGCTGCCACACATGGGTCCTAGGCATGGTGAGGGGGGCCTCACCATACAGTGCCTCACAGTGGGGCTCCACTAGGGCCACCAGGTTGGCCACTTCAAGCGGGCTCCAGGACACCGCCCTCCTCCTAGCCATGGCACCAACTTTACAGCAGGCAATATGGCGCCCCGCTGCGCTGTAACCCCACGTGGAGTTGTTGCACAATAGACCAGCACAGGCTTCAATCGCACTGTTAGAAACAGCGCTCGCTATTCATGGCACTGTCACCAGACAGCGCAACAGGGACGTACACATGGCATGTCAACAGCGCCAGGGGTCAGAGGGCATACACAAGGTCACGGCAATGATGCAAGGCTACGCACAGCGCCATAGGATGTATAGGCATCCTGTGCGACTGCTAAGCAGAGCACCAGTGCCACAGTGGACTATCGCGCAGAAGTGCCACAGCGCCATATAGTGCCCAGTGCTGTAGCACCACTGGCACAATGGTGGCCATGGCCAGAATCCCTCTACGCGCTCAGCAGGTCTGCAGCGATAGACGATGCGTGAATATGTCTGGGCATGCACAATGCAGTGTAGCACACAGCCACAAACATGCGCCATCGGCTCAGCCGACTCTTCCGTATGCTGAAATTACCGTCTGCGATATTCAACCGATATATGCAAATCAGGCGATCAGCCATTCAAGGCGCGGTGGCGCGATTAGCATGTCATTAAAGTTGCGCCACACCTCATTTGCGCATGTAGTTGCGCTATAAATATGCGACACTGGGTTGTAGCGGCCAGATTTGGTTGTTGCAGGTGAGAGGTGAATTACATGCTGTGTGATGCTCAGGACAATGCTCATGGGCAGGGGTGCTGGAGGATGATATAGGCTGAGGGGCTGAGCATGATGAGAGGCATAGAAGGGCAGAAGGGCACTTGCTTCCATCAGTATCTGCCATGCGGAGGAGAGGAAGGGGCTTCAGCCCCCCGGCCGGCAGCTATGCTCATGGGGAAATGCTGTGGACTGCACAGTGACAGGTGTCCACTTCCACCCATACAGATCACCATGACTGATGGGAACCAGGCTGAGGCTGTGGACCCGGAGGGCGAGAGAGGAGGCGAACTTCACCACAGCAGAGACTGAGGCCCTCTTCCAGGCCTACCTGGAGGATGAGCCACTTTTGAGTGGGCGGAGGGGCACCCCTCAGCAGCGTGCAGCTGCATGGGAGGGGGTAGCTCTGGCCGTCAACCTGCACGGAAGCCACCAGGCTCCGTGCTGGAATGCCGGAAAAGATGGGGACTGACCGCAGGAGGCTGAAGGAGAAGGTGGCAGCCTTCAGGGGTGGTGATGTGCTGCCACTGGTGGGGACCACCAGTGGTGCTGCAGCTGACCCCACTGAGGAGACACTGGTCGTGGCCATGCAGCTGAGTGCCATTGCTGGTGTTCCAGCGGAGGATTCCAGACAGGTGGGAAACCCATCACTGCACGGTATGACATGGTGATGTTGGGGGCTGTTGTTCACATGCACTCACATGTACTCTCTTTCTGTTACAGATCCTGTTCGCCTGCAGGAGGGCGGTGGTGGTGGGTGCTGACAGTGAGGCAGACCTGCTGGACCTGGAGGAGGACCATCCACCTCCGCCAGCAGCCTGCAGGCACTGCAGCGACATGCAGGCTGGACCAACAACTCGGCGGCAGTGATACAGGTGCGGGGGTGCACAGCCTGTGTCACAGCAGTCTGGCATGCAGGTATGCCAGCATGCTGTGCCTATGGCAGTGGCAACGCACCGGCACTATTGATGATAGCAGGCCTGCAATGGCCAGAAGTTAGGGTGTGTGTCCCACGACGACACATGGCAGGCCAGCACGGCCGCTCAGGCCATCCTGCTCTACACCTGTGTACCAGCATGCTGGCACAGTCACAGGCTGTGCCTGTCAGCACCGGTGGGGCAGCATCGGTGGCTGAGCAGGTGTCTGGCACTGTTGACAGCACAGGGGTTGAACAGGTGGACCTGGGGCTCAGCAGTTGGAGGGCGCAGCAGCAGTTGCACACCAGGCCTGGGGACAGCGTCAAGCAGTGGCACTTGTCCACCGCCTTAGATCCCGCCCATACCTGGTCCTGGCACAGCGCCCACCCTCAGGGGTGCTGTGCACCAGGACCATCCCACCTCCCTGGGGGTCACAATGCCATTGGGGCACAGTACCCATTGGACGACACCCACCTGCTGCAGGAGTCGGTCCAGCTGCAGGGCGGGTTGCGAGTCCGTGGAGGCACTGTCTGTGTCCATAGAGCGGCATGGCAGGAGTGATATACGGGACCGAGCGAGCTGGTCCTTATGCGAGACGCGATGTGACCACTGCCATTGACAGGCTGACCCAGGCAGTGGTCTCTGCTCGCGGATGCATGGCCACACTGTCAGGTGCCCCTGTACCACACACCCACACAGTGCGCTCTCCACTCCCGTTCCCGGCGTGGGTGACACCAGGCCTGTCGATGCGGGTTCTGCTGGGCATCCCGAGCACCTCTGGTGCAAGTTTGTTTGGTGGGATGCAGACCCCTGTTGCGGGCAAAGGTCGCGGTCACGCACTGGGACCCCTGATGGTGCACTAGCCGCCACCCGATGTGCCCCTGCTCAGCCTGCCAGTGCTGCCAGGCCATAGCAGGGCACCCACGCATCAGCGGTGGCCATGGGACAGTGCTCCTGACTGAGCTGTCTCCCAATGCAGGCCCTGTCTGGTGCTGCCCTGTGTGCAATGTGTGTCATGGTGGGCAGTGCACTGCTGGGTGCTCTGCTCACCAAGTTGACACCACGGACCACCACACTCTCCCAACTGCTGTCCACAGGTGCGTGTGGATGATGATACCTGCATTGCACTGTACACCAAGGTGCAAGGTTGCCCAGGTCCTACACACGTACGTGGACAGTCCAGGTGGGGGTGGTTAGTGGTGCTGTGTGTTGGCGATGCTCATTTCCGCAGTGCTGTGCTGCTGCTGCCTGTATGCTGCCTGGTGTGTGTGTGTCCATATGAGTGCTCACCTCTCTGATGGTGTGTTGGTGTGCCTGGACCCTTCAACTCCCTGACCTTCATGCGGTGTGTTCCCCTGTGTGCTTTGGTTTCGTTGTAGACAGTGTTGCCACCACATGTCCCCTTGACTTACCTGTGCTGTGCGTAGTGCTCTTCTGCAATGGTGTCCCGGTGCAGCTGGGCCTGCCGTGTCAGTCGGGGTCCCTCCATCCTGAGGCGTGCTCATCACCCACATCACCCAGGCCACTGGTGTCCCCATCGCTGTCCCCCCCTTGGACCCGTATGGCTATCCCATGGTCTTTGGCCATGTTGTGCAGAATGCAACAGGCCAGGAATATCCCACAGGCCTTTGGGGTTGTACTGTGAGGCTCCGCTGGAGGTGTCCAGGCATCGGGCGTGCCTTGAGCATCCCAAACACCCGCTCTCGATGATGTTCTGTGTTGCGGCATGTGCCTCATTGAAACCATGCTGCGCTGGGGTCAATGGGCCCGGTATGGTGTGAGCAGCCAGGGACGGAGTGGGTATCCACAGTCACCTGTGTGGGATAGTGGAGATCAGTGTCAGGTCAGGTCCATTTGCCCATATCCTTGTGTGCCACTACCATGGCACCTGTGTCATTCCACCCTTGCACAGAGTTTGCATTCCATTACATGTGTACTCACCCACTAGATGACCCGTGGGGATGTTCCCACTCTCGAATCGATGGCACAGTGCAGATTGGTGCCATATGAAGGCATCATGTGCTCCGCCAGGTGTGTGGCACAGACATTGATGATGCGCCCAGTGGCATCACACACACCTGGCAGTTGACACTAAACCCCTTCGGTTCCGATGGAAGCAGCCATATGGGGCCCAGGTGGCGTCTTGAATAGCCACATGGAATTTGATCTATATTCTTTTACCAGGCATATGTGCTACCCTGTGGAACTCCTGCATGTTTGCTGAATGCGCTCTGCCAGCGTGTGCTGGGGAAATGCATGGCTCACGCAGCATGAGGGCAGCTTGGCTTTGGCTGAGGTGGGTGGGGATGCGTGGCGTGGCCGACCGTGTAATGCCTGTGGTGTCCCCTGTCGGCCTTCTGGAAGGTGCCCGTGGCGAGCAGGCACATGCAGGCTGTCACCTGGTCTCCACGGACAGAGCATGACTTCAGTCGTGAGGGTCCTGCATCACATCACTGCACAGCTCACTGAGCCATCTCAGTATTGCCCTGTTCCAGGCGGTGCCGGCCCCACAATCGGACGGTCTGTGTACAGCTCGAAGCTGATCAGGCATTATCCGCCTGTCGAAACACTCACCATGACAGGCTCCCTCTGCGTACGTCCCCCCTGCAGCATGCTGTCTCACCCCCTCATTACAGCTTCCATGTGGAAGCTTGACACTATCCATCTCCTGGCTACGCCCCAGCTGCTGTTCCTGTGTTACCCCCCGCCCCACTGCTTCCACTGCAGGCACCCCCCACTGGCCTCTCTGTCCTCCAGGACCCACTGTCCCTCTGCCCTTCCTGCTCCTGTCTCTCTCTCTCTCCGTCTCTCTGTCTCTCTCCCCAGTTTTGCGGCCTGCTAGGGTTCTTGCGCTGCTCCCTTGAGCCTTTTATTTTGGCTCACATCCGATGCCCCTGCGCTCCTCCCGGCTGAGCCACTCTTGCACATTGCGCAAGTGTTCAAATATCGCATTGCGCACTTTATGCATGGACCCGCGCCCCCTCGATTCGCGCATCCCTTCATTTCCATTGCTGTTGTCAGCATGTTTTCGGGGTACCTTTGGCCCCTTCTGAATAATACACAGATAGCGCATTTTCGGGGTGCGCGCAGCGCAACCCTGCTATGGCGCAACCCTTTTAATATCCAGGCCCACATATATTATCCCTTGTTCCTTGTTAACAAACTCAGGTCCACCTCAAAAATGAGCTTGCTCAACGGTGATCACATGGTTAAATAAAGACTTTGATTGATTGATTGAACTTAACACTAAAATGTGGAAATTGTTTGAACACATAGCCAAAAGGCAAAACACTTTTTGGGGTCCAAAAAAGACTCAAGTCAAGAACCTAAGAAGAAATAAGGCAGTGACAATTCAAACTATGCAACACAAGAAGGAAAAACATAACAGTTACCCCTCCAAGAGGGAGGGTACAAGGTACACCCCAGGTGTAATAACATTGTGCCTCAAGGCACTTCCCAAAACAGGTTCTGAGAGAGAGGGGAGGTCTGAATATAGCAAGACTCCATTAGAAGAAACAACATTACTATTGTGAGTTAAGTTTTCTTCAAACAACATGAAGTCTTGCTGTATTCAGACATATACTACAAACTTCCAAGCAGTTCCTATGGAGGAGGAATGCAGAACCTACTGAGAACAGAGCTCTGCAGTGCTGCTGTGCCAAACCTAGCATCACTCTAGCCTGGATGTCCAGAGAGTAATGTTTGGTAGAATGTATGTACTGTCTTCTCAAGGTGGCTGTGGTTTTACAGATCTCTAACAAGGGTATATCTCTGGGTCAGCAGCTAGAGTAGCAGCTGTACCCCCTAGTCAAGTGAGCCCTCAGGCCTGAAGAGGTGTTCTACCCAATTTGTCATTGCAAATTGTATACAGAAACAATCCACCTGGCAATAGTTCTCTTGTGGCAGGCTTACCTTTCCCCACTTCACCATAAGTGAGAAACAATTGAAGACAGTAATTTCTGTGTGCCTTAGTATGCTCTATGTAGTAGCTAAGTGCCCTTTTAACATCCAAACTGTGTAATCTTCCTTCCCCTGGTGAAGAATGGTCAGTGAAAAATACAGGAAGAGACATAGACTGGTTTAGGTGAAAATCCGATACCACTTTAGGCAAGAATCTCCTATTAGTTCTTAGGACCACTTTATCCCTATGGAGGTTCAACTGACAGGGCCTGCAATTCGCCTGGCAGAAGTAGTAGCTACGAGGAACACAGTTGTTCAGGTCAAGTACTTCAATTCAGCTGAAGCCATAGGCTCAAAGGGTGGCTGCATAAGCTAAGCAATGCAGACATTAAGATCCCAAGGCAGAGTAGGCTCCCTAAAGGGAGGGTTAATGTGAACCAGGCCCTTGAAAAACTTCCTGAAAACAGGATGAGATGCCAGGGAACAGCCGTTCCCTGTTGAAAGGAGTGCAGAGACAGCTGCTAGATGAACCTTCAGAGTGGCAGGCCTAAGGCATAGACTATTCAGATGAGCTAGATAATCTAAGTTTGTGGAAATGCTTGCAGAATCAGGCACAATACCTTTCTGAGAGCACCAAATACTGAACCTCTTCCATTTGGAATTGTAAGTTTTTCTAGTGGAAGGTTTCCTGGAGACCTTCAGAATATCCAGAACTCCCTGAGAGAGATGTAGAGCTGCATATTCTAACTCTTCAAGAACCAGGCCTTGAGGTTGACAGACTGGAGATTGGGGTACCAGATCCGCCCCGGGAGGAGGAGAGAAGATTGTATCTCCTGGGAAGAGACAGGGGATGTGAGACAGCCAAGGACAGCAGTAGAGGATACCAGGGTTGTCTGGCAGTCTGGAGCCACCAGTATCACTCTGCATGGTTGAATTTTATCTGATCAGAACTCTGAACAGAAGAAGGAAAGAGGAAGGCATAGAGAAACCTGCCCTTCCAGTTCAGAATGAGGGCATCCTGGGGAACTGTCCCCAGGACTGGAGGTCTGCAGCAAAACAGAGGAAGTTGATGATTTTCTGGTGCTGCAAATATATCTATTTCTGGAATGCCCCACTTGGAGAAAATGATCCTCATAATGTGAGGATTCAAGGACCATTCATGATGCCTTTGTGAAATCCTGCTCAGGGCATCTGCCAGCACATTGTCCTTCCCTAGAAGATGAACTGCTACGAAGGAAGTCTGAAGGGAATAGGCCAGAGACCAAACCTTCATGGCCTCTGTGCACAAGGCTGTGGACCGAATGCCTTCCTGCTTGTTGATGTACCACATTGTGGTAATGTTGTCCATCCTGACTTGGACCACCTTGCCTTTTGACTGAATCTGAAAAGGTCTGAAGGGCTAGAAAAACTGCCCTGAGTTCCAGGAGGTTGATATGAAGAAGAGACTCCTGCAGGGATCAGATCCCCTGAGCTGTTAGGGCTCCCAGGTGGGCTCCCCAGCCTAGGAGAGAAGCATCCGTAGTCAGTACTACTGATGGAAGTTGAGGGAGAAATGGAACCCCTTGCCTGAGGTTGTCCTGGTCCAGCCACCACTGGAGAGTCTGGACCAGAGTTCGTGTCACTAGAATCAGTTTGGTGAGAAAATCTGTTCTCTGTGACCAAAAGGACCTTAGATGGAACTGAATGTCCCGCATCTGACATCTGGCTCCCTGAACCACTGCAGTGGAGGCTGCCATGTGGCCCAGGAGTTGGAGGAACTGTCTCGCTGGAAGAGAAACCTGAGGCCAAAAGGAGGAAGTGAGGTCTACTAAGGTCTTCACCCTTGCCAGAGGAAGGAAAGCTTTTGCTTGGGTAGTATCCAATTCCACCCCTATGAAGGTGAGAAATTGCATTGGATCGAGGACAGATTTTGGCAGATTTAGAAGAAACCCCAGGGAACTGAGCAAGTCCTGAGTGGTTTGCAGAGCTGACCTGACCTGGTCTGAAGACTGCCCTACTAGGAGCCAGTCATCCAGATATGGAAAAATTGTGATACCCTGTCTTCTGAGGTAAGCCACCACTACTGCAAGGCACTTTGTGAACACTCTTGGAGCTGATGTTAGGCCAAAAGGCATAGCCTTGAACTGATAATGGCCTGAAGGCAACTCTAACCTGAGGTATTTTCTGTGGGAGCACCTTATAGGGATATGGAAGTAGGCATCCTTGAAGTCCAGTGATGCTAGCCAATTGCCTGGCCTTAAAGAGGGAAGGATTATTCCCAGAGTTACCATTTTGAATTTGGGTTTTGAAATGTGTTTGTTCAGATACCTTAGATCCAGGATGGGTTGCCACACCCCTGTTTTCTTTGGGGTGAGGAAGTACCTGGAGTACAGGCCTTTTCCCTTGTGTTGAGTAGGAACCTTTTCTGTGGCTCTGAGAGCCAGGAGAGAGAAACCTCTGCCTCTAGAGCAAGGGTTTCTGAAACTGATGCAGGTGGAAAAGACTTGCCCTCCTTTAGTGGCCCTTTGAAGCTGAGGCTAGTCCCTGGCTTACTACTTCCAGGATCCACTTGTCTGAGGTAACATACTTCCAGGCCTGAAAGTAGTAAGCCAGCCTGCCTCCTACTGGGATTGGAGACTTGACCCAGGCTAACACCTCAGGGTGTCTGCTTGGCAGGAGCCTTAGATTGGGAGGAAGAAGCAGCCCTGCTCATCCCCTTCTACTCCTCCCTCAGAAACCCCCCCTTTGTGGGTAAGACAAGGAGGCCTGGACTTGGTAAAAAGGCCTGTGAAAAGGCCTGCCCCTGCCCTGCTGCTTCTGAGGAGTGGCTTGCCTTTCCTTGGCCTGTGCACTCCTGTAAGTGGTTCTATATTCATCCATTTTCTTTATGTAAGCCTCTGTATGCTCCCCAAACAGAGAGTTACCAACTACAGGAAAATCCATAGCCTTAGACTGGGTGTCCTGTGATAGGCTAGTACATCTAAGCCAAGCATGCCTTCTGAGAGACACAGATGTAGCCATGACTCTGGATGCCACATCGTTGGAGTCCACAGCAGCGTGAAATTGTACTTTGGATGCCTCAATTCCATCTGCAGCCACCTCCAGCTCTTTGGCAAGCTGGGGAGGCCTTTCAGCCAGTTCCAGAACCGTATCCCACCTGGACTTCTGGTACCTGGCTGTGTAGGCCAATAATTTGCCTGCCTGAGTCCCAAAGAGGATGCCAAGTATAGTTCAATCGTTATCCCTCAATCGTTCAGTCATTATCCCTCAATCGTTTAATCGTTCAATCGTTATCCCTCAATCGTTCAATCATTATCCCTGAATCGTTTAATCGTACAATCGTTATCCCTCAATCGTTCAATCGTTATCCCTCAATCATTCAATCTTTATCCCTCAATCGTTTAATTGTTCAATCGTTATCCCTTAATTGTTCAATCGTTTAACCGTTCAATCATTATCCCTCAATCGTTCAATCATTATCCCTCAATCCTTAAATCGTTCAATCATTTAATCGTTCAATCATTCAATCGTTATCCCTCAATCATGTAATCATCATCCCTCAATCATTCAATAGGTCAATCGTTATCCCTCAATCGTTCAATCATTATCCCTCAACTGTTTAATCGTACAATCATTTAATCGTTATCCCTCAATCATTTAATCGTTATCCCTTAATCGTTTAATCAATCGTTATTCCTCAATCATTAAATTCCTCATTGAGGGATAATGATTTAACGATTGAGGATAATGTTCTGATATAAGCAGTTGAGAGATGAACTGACTTGATTGAAGTATCTGCTGTTAATAATGAGATAACGATAACGATTGAAAGTTAATAATTGAGAATGTGATGATAATAAATGATTGAGGAATACTTGATAAATAATTGAAGGATAAAGTTGATGCGAATTAACAATTGAGGTATGATGAAACGATGAAACTAACAATGACCCGAGTGAATGATTGAGGATGACAATTACATGATTGAGGGATACGCTTGAACGATTGAACGATTAAATGATTGAACGAATTAAGGATTGAAGGATAATGATTGAACGGTTGAGGGATAACGATTGAATGGTTAAACGATTGAGGGATAATGATTGAACAATTGAGGGATAACGATTAATCAATTAAACGATTGAGGGATAAAGATTGAATGATTAAATGATTGAACGATTTAAGGATTGAGGGATAACGATTGAACGATTGAACGATTGAGGGATGACGATTACATGATTGAGGGATAACGATTGAATGATTAAACGATTGAGGGAGAACGATTGAGGGATAATGATTGAACTATTAAGGGATAACGATTGTACGATTAAACGATTGAGGTATAATGATTGAACGATTGAGGGATAACGATTGAACGATTAAACGATTGAGGGATAACGATTGAACTATTGAGGGATAACGATTGTACTATTAAACAATTGAGGATACTTGATTAGACGATTGAAACGATTGAAAGTATAGCGATTACATGATTGAGGATAACATTGAACGATTAAATAATTGAAGATAATAGTTGCAATTGAGGATAATAATTAAGCAATTGAGGATAATGATTGAACGATTGAGGATAACGATTGTATGATTAAATGATTGAGGATAATGACTGAGACGATTGAGGATAACGATTATACAATTAAATGATTGAGGATAATGACTGAACAATTGAGGGATAACTATTGAACGATTAAAGATTGAGAATAATGATTGAATGATTGAGGGATACGATTGAAACGATTAAGCAGTGAGGGATAATGATTAAGCGATTGAGGATAGCGATTGAGCGATTGAGGGATAATGATTAAACGAGATGAGGATAGCGATTGAACAATTGAGGATGCGGTTGAGACGAGTTACTTGATTGAGGATAACAATTGAACTATTGAGGATGCGGTTATGCGATTAAACGATTGAGGATAATGATTGAATGATTAAGCGATTGAGGGATAACGATTGAACGATTGAGAGATAATGAATGAACGATTGAGGGATACGATTTAACGATTAAACGATTGAGGGATAATGATTAAACGAATGAGGGATAACGATTGAACGATTGAGGGATAACGATTGAACGATTTAACGATTGAGGGATAACAATTGAACGATTGAGGGATAACGATTGAACGATTAAATGATTGAACGATTTAAGGATTGAGGGATAACGATTGAACAATTGAGAGATAACGATTCTACGATTAAATGCTTGAGAGATAACGAATGAACGATTGACGGATAACGATTGAATGATTAAATGATTGACGGATAATGATTAAATGATTGAGGGCTAACGATTGAACAATAGAGGGATAACAATTGAACGATTTAATGATTGAGGGATAACGATTGAACTATTGAGGGATAACGATTGAACGATTAAATGATTGAATGATTTAAGGATTGAGGGATAACGATTGAATGATTGAGGGATAATGATTGTACGATTAAACGATTGAAGGATAACTTTTGAATGATTGAGGGATAACGATTGAACGATTAAATGATTGAGGGATAACGATTGAACGATTGAGAGATAACGATTGTACGATTAAATGATTGAGAGATAATGATTGAACGATTGACGGATAACGATTGAATGACTAAACGATTGACGGATAATGATTGAACGATTGAGGGCTAACGATTGAACAATTGAGGGATAACGATTGAACTAATAAATGATTGAACGATTTAAGGATTGAGGGATAACGATTGAATGATTGAGGGATAACGATTGTACGATTAAACGATTGAAGGATAACTTTTGAATGATTGAGGGATAACGATTGAACGATTAAATGATTGAGGGATAACGATTGAAATTGATGAGATAACGATTATACATTAAACAATTGAAGATAATGATTAAACGATGTGAGGATAACGAATTAGAATGACTAAACGATTGCGGATAATAATTGAAGCGTTGAGGCTAGCGATTGAACAATTGAGGATAACGATTGAACTAATAAATGATTGAGCGATTTAAGATTGAGGGATAGAACCAGAACGATTGAGGATAACGATTATGCGATTAAACGATGGAGGTATAATGATTGAGGCGTTTGAGGATACGATTGAGCGATTAGATGATTAAACGATTTAAGGATTGAGGATAACGATTATACGATTAAACGATTGAGGATAAAAGATTGAACGATTGTAGGATAGATTAAACGATTGCGAGTGAGAATAACAATTTAACTATTGAGGATAACGATTGTACGATTAAATGATTGAGGTATAATGATTGAACGATTGAGGGATAACGATTGAACGATTAAACGATTGAGGCATAACGAATGAAAAATTGAGGGATAATGATTGAATGATTAAACGATTGAGGGATAATGATTGTACTATTAAACAATTGAGGGATAACGATTGAACGACTAAGAGATAATGATTGAACGATTGAGGGAAAACGATTGAATGATTTAACGATTGAGGGATAAAGATTGAATGATTGTGGGATAGATTGAGCGATTAATATTGAGGATGGCGATTGAAGATTAACGATTGAGAATAATGATTCGTGATTGAGGGATAGCGGTATATAATTAAATGGAGAGGATATAGTTGAACGTTGAGGATACTATTGAATGATTAGGGATTAATGATTGAGGAATAAGACTGATTAAACAATTGGGGAGATAACGATTAACTGATTGAGAATACGAATAAGCGGTGAGATTGTTTATGCGTTAAACAATCAGGATAATGATTGAATGATTGAGGGATAATGATTGAATATTAAGCGATTGAGGATCAAGATTGACGATTAGGATAGATTGAATGATTTAAGTTGAGGATAATAGTTAACGATTGAGGATAGATTATCAAATTAAACGATTAGGGATAGTGATTGAACGATTGAGGTATACGATTGAATGATTGAGGATAACGATGAGAGTTAGTTGAAATAACGATTGATTAAGCGATTGAGGGATAACGATTAATGATTGAGGATAATGATTAGATGATTGAGGACGTGATTGAATATTAAGCGATTGAGGGATCAAATTGAGCGATTGAGGATAGCGATTGAAGAATTTAAG